>VDFB02281492.1:592551872-593268512 GCA_007258455.2 Sequoia sempervirens
GAGATGAGAGAGAGAGAGAGGGAAAGAGATAATATTTAAATATTTTATATGTTAGTAATATTAATTAGTTATATAATATTTTTTATATTAGTAATATATATACATTAAGTAAAATATAGAAATAATATTTAAATATTATACATAATAATATAATATATTATATATTAAATTATAAACTATATTGTATATTCTCAAGTAGATATATTAAAATAAACTATAAAATATTTATTGCATTTTATAAATCATATATTATAAAGTGTATAAATTTTTTTAAATCATATATAAACCAAATCAGATATCCATTTTGAAACGGATATCCGATTTGGTTTATATATGATTTTAAAAAAAATTATACACTTTATAATATATGATTTATAAAATGCAATAAAAAATGGATATCTGATTTGAAACGGATATCCGATTTGGAACGGATATCCAATTTGGAACGGATATCTGATATTTCTGACACATAATTTATTGCCCAGGGATTAGCCTCGGGCTTGCTTTGGTATTTGGCTTGGACATGCCAATCCTAAGAAGTTAACGCAAAAAACGTGTTTGACAACTTACCTTGTTTTTCTAGACTTCGTCCATGTGGCTGACGACTTTATTTTTAGCCAAAATTGATTAAACAAAAAGGGTTTGTAGAAGAGACTCTCAGCTTTCCACCAATATAAATTATTCTTTACTTTGAATTTAATAAATTATTATTATTTATTTTCTATTAGAATTACAACTAAAGTCCTGATTGATAGGCTGATTGAAAAACATCTATAACTTTCAAACGGTATCATATTTTTTGAATCCAAAATATGTGTCACATTTTATGTTTCACATACTATAGGATTAAAAAAAATTAAATTAAATTTTATGAGGTTTTAACCAAGTTAAGGTGGTCAGACATAGGAGTTTTTATATTTTTTAAAAGTTGTAATAAAAATTTCATAATTAATTATTTACTTGGAAAAAAATTACAAAAAAATATGTGTCACATTCGGACATAAGTATTCTACTTATATCTAAAATCTCATAAAAAAATATTATCATTTTATTATGGTTAGGGTGGTCAGACAGACACCTACTTCTTATTTTTTTCCTGAAATTTAAGTAATACTACATTGAAATTTAAAATTTTCACCAAATAGATTTTGTTTTTAAAAAAATTAACCTAGTAGTTTAGAAACTACATTCAATTTCCTACGGATTCTATTCTTACATGTTTTTGAAATAATATAGATAACTTATTCAAATTTGTACGTCAAGTTGCCTAACTCTGATTTTTCTGAATTTTCATTGCCACTTAAGGGCTTGTTTGGCCCATCATGATCCTGCACATACCCATAGACTAGTTGGTGGTAGTTGTTAAATGTAGAACTTTCTATTAACTATTGATTCCCAAGAACATGTTTTAAATAGTGAACCATTACTTCTTATTGGGAACACACTTGGGAGAAATTTTTAAATTTATTTGTGTACATTTATCTAGCCAAATAGTGTTCACTGCCATTCTAATTATTCTATAAACTATGAGTATAACTATGGGATGAATACCTTTACTATTGGCTATAGTATAATTTAAAACATAGAAAACTAGCATAGGTTCACCAAAACATAGGGTTTTATACTAAATTTGGAATGTTTCACCAAACTTACTATAAATAGAAAAGAAAAAATGGGGTGTAATGAACCTACCTATTTTCTATTTCATTCAGTAAATGAGATCCTCTAAGATCGAATTAACTTTCATCCCTTAGGTGAGTCAATTCTATGGAAGATCTAGCAATTTCCTTTATGTGTGTGTGGACAAGGGGTAAAGTTCAAACAACACTTTTGGGAGATGAAAATTTTATAATAGAAAATGACCTCAAATCTGTAATCTAAGACTTGATTCATGTAGATGAACCAAACCTCTAACAAAAATAGTACATTTTGTGGAAATTGGATGAGTGGAGGACACTTAAAAATTACCTTGAAAATAGTTGTAAAGTGTACAAAAATGGTGAATAGGTCCTCAAACAACTTTTTGAATTGAATTTTCAAGAGCCTTTGAACATAGATTTGAGATGCAATTTCTCACTGGTTTCACTTGAAAATGATGGAAAATAAATCTGAGATCTAATTTTTGATGATCTTTACAAATTTTCTTGCAACTTTTACAATTTTGCACTTTAGAGATCTCAAATCTTCAATTTTCCTTCAACCTACAATGTGCAACACAAACACAAGAGGAGAAAAAATGTTTGTTTTGGTGAATGGGGGTTTTCATTGGGAAAACCCCATTTTGGTTACAATTAAACCTTGAATTGAAATAGAAAATGAAAGGAATGATGAGCGAACAATACAATGCTACAACTCACCAAACCCTTGAATAAAACCCTTGAAGGATTGAAATCTTAATGTTGATCTTGCATGAAATGGCTGAATTGGATGTGGATCTAGATGACTTGAGTTGATGCTTAAATGTCTAACTTGATCTTTGAAACCTACATCACAATGTTAGCTCCAAAAACATGCATGAATGAACATAAATTTGACATGATCCTTGAGATCTTGAATGCTGCAACAAATGATGAAGAAATATGCTCTTGAACACTTTTGACAATAATCTTGGTTCTTGTAATTGATTTCTTCAAAATCTAATGTTGATTTGATAGAATAGCCTTGTATTTATAGAAATTTATCCTTAATTTCCCAAAAATTAAACATTACAAGTTGACATTTTAAATTTTATTTTGGGATGATAAAAATATCATGAAAACATGTTTTAAAAATGGGTTCCAAGGCCTAGGGAGGACCCATTCACCCATGGGTGAATGGGTCCTAGGTCCCTATTCCTAGAACACACATTGCTCAAGGTGTTTAATTATGTGTTGGAATTAATTGTTGTCAGGTTTCCCCTTCAGAAAATGTAATTTATTAGGCTTGTAGATGAATAATAGGGTTTATTAAGGCATAATTAAGTCCAATTTAATTAAGAGGGCCCAAACAACATGTGAAAATGTAAAGGAGTACATTATTCAACACTACATTAAGGCATATTATTAAGTCCATTTTAATTGAGGGGCCTAAACAAAGTGTGAAAATATAAAGTAGTACATTTTTCTACTCTACATTTATCCCCCACTTTAGTGAGAGGATGACCTTGCATCAAACTCGCACTAAAGTAGACAAATACATGTCAAGAGGGCTCCAAGTATACAAATATTGATGGGTTAGGATGACAATGATCAAAGAGGTTGTGCAAGCCCCCAAGATCTAAGATCTCATGGAGAAACCAAAAAAGGAGTAGGGAGACACATGCCTATGTTAAACATATATATGAAACAATGAAAAGGGTATGTGCAGGATCATCATGGAAAAAATAGCCCCTTAAGTGGCCAAATTTTTTAGAAAAAGCAGAGTTAGGCAACTTGACGTAAAAATTTGAATAAGTTATCTATATTATTTCAAAAATATGTAAGAATACAATCTGTAGCAAATTGAATGTAGTTTCTAAACTACTAGGTTTTTAAATCTATTTGGTGAAAATTTGAAATTTCAATGTAGTAGTGCTTAAATTTTAGGGAAAAAATAAGAAGTAGGTGTCTGTTTGACCACCCTAACCACAATATTTAATAACAATATTTTTTTATAAGATTTTAGATATAAGTAGAGGACTTAAAAAAATAAAAAACTCATATGTCTGACCACCTTAACTTGGTAAAAAATTCATGAAATTCATTCCTTTTTAATCCTATAGTATGTGAAGCATAAAATGTGATGCATGTTTCAGATTCAAAAAATGTGATACTGTTTGAAAGCTATAGATGTTTTTCAATCAACCTATCAATCAAGACTTTAGTCATAATTTATATAGAAAATGAATAATAATTATGTATTAAATTCAAAGTAAAGCATAATTTATATTGGTGGAAAGCTAAGAATCTCCTTTAAAAACCCTTTTCATTTCATCAATTTTGGGTAAAAAAAGTTGTTAGCCACATACCTTACACATACCCATCATATCGCCACTTTTTGGCCCATCATGATCCTACACATACCCACAAGATACTCAATCATACAATGTCAAAGACTTAAAGAAAGAAGAGAAAAAAAGAAAAAGGGGTGGATCAAGCCTTGACTATTTTTCCAACTCGATGTGGATCAATCCTTGAAACTATTTTTCTAAAATATTTACAAGTGAAACCCGCTATCCACTATGCAAACAAACATGAGCTAACATGGGCTAGTGAAATCCGTTTTCCACTAGGTGAGGTTCCCAAAAAGGTGGTTAATGGGAAATTCATACTAGGTCTACAAGCTCCCATACATCAACCATACCAAAGTTATACCTCCTAATAACTTTGATAAGCTTCCATAGAAATGTGCACAAGGCTAGCAAGTTGTGTTATGCTAGGAACTTATGAAAAAGGCTCTATTGGCAATAAATTTTCGTTATGCTTGGTGGCCTTGAAAAAGGTTGTACATGCAATGAGATATGATATTCAAAGGGGTTTTTATTAATTCAAGAAAGGTCTCACCTTAGGGAACATCTTTCTTAATGTCTCCAAGAGAAGACTACTTGAGGATAAAATATTCACAACCTAGGGAATGCAACCCATAGTATTACCACTAAAAGGAACATCATATGCTTAGAAAGGTTGCAATATTGAAGGAAATCAAACCTAATGTCACCAAGAATAAGACACATCACATGAATTGAGAAGACCACACTTTGAATAAAAATTCCATACATCCTAGGAGATGTATGCTATCATCACTAAGAAGGGAACATGCAAACAATGTATGGGGGACAATAAATGCCCCCACTTAAAATATAAACATACTTGCTATGTTGGTATTTTAAGTAGAAATAAAGGAAGAGATCATCCTTGGAAAGAATGCACACCTCTAAGAACTAGTTATGCTTGTCCCCCAATCATAAGGACAAAGATAACCATCGAGAACTATCATTTTTCTACCAAGAGAGATATGGTTTCACCTAAAATTGTATCACCATGAATGGTAGTGAGCAAGAAACATAAAGCTACCAATGCCACATAGTGATGAGAAACATGATAGGATGAAAATCAGTATCAATTAGAGGAAATAGGTGCATCAACACAAGGAAGAGCACCACAATCCGTAAGATGTTGAATTTTATCACTTAAAGGCTTGCGTTCATTAGAAGAATGGCAATGAACTCTATGATATGCACAAAATGATTTTTTTTTGTAAAATTTCTTCCATGTTCTAGGAGGGAGATCTATTAAACGAGATTGGAGGAGCTTTGACAAGGTACTCTCTTGATCGATAGTAGAAGATGTTCCTCTATTTTGCGATAAAGATATCTCTTGTTTAGTACAAGGTGTCATACATACACAAGACTCTTTAGAATGTGATATTTTTTACTCTCCCTTAAAGGAGGGTGTAAAATCTTGGACTCGAATCATTACTAATATATTTGTTTGAAGATGTCCTAGAAGTGTTTTGTGTGATGACATCGATATTAAGTGAATATTTTTTTGTTTCTTTCAAGGGACAATAACCAATACCACTAGTTGTTTCTTGTGTGATATGATCTATAGGGATATGGATATGTTGTTCTCTAGCACCACATCCTTGTCCACTATAACCAAGTTTTTTCATAAGTTTGTAACCTCTTCCATAAAGCTTTTCTATTTCTTGTTGATTGGGTGGTTCTGCATGATCACACTCATCATATGTGGATGTATAATTTGTGTTTTCCTCTTCTTTGCTAAAGGTTGTGGACTCACTTCCTTTTGATGACTCAACTTGTGTGGATATGATGTTAGTTTCTTTCTCTTTTTTTGGTTTGTGTGTAATATTGTATTCTCCCATGAATGTAGGTGTTAAATCCAATGAACCCCAATCATCATCCAATATAGTTTTGTGACTTCTTCAATATGATTTTTGTTTTTCTTTCTCTTGCATAGGTCACACTTGTGTAGGTAGTGTTAATATTTTCAAAGGACTTTTTGTGTATTTCTCAATGTGCAAACAACTTTCTAGTTGGGGATCAACTTTGATTGTATAAACCTTGTTGTTGTATACATACTTTATTAAATGATGGAGAGTTGAAGGTACCACATTTATTTCATGAATCCATGATCTACCAAAAAGAAGATTGTATGAAAGCTCTTGGGGAATAAAATTGACAAGAGTTTGCAATATGGCCTTTCCAAATATAATAGGTAATGTGATCACACTCAAAGGTTGTTTTCCTACATTATTAAATCCACAAATAGATAAAGAGTTTGGTTGTATGTGCCTTTTGTCTAGACTCCAATCTTATCCAAAAATTTTATGCTACACACATTAAGGGCTAAGCCATTATCAATGAGGGTATGCTTATTGTCATGGTTGGTACCATTATTGTTAATAGTAGCCACTATCATCAAAGCATCATGCTTTCTTTGCACTTCCAAAGGAGGTACCTCACTTTGGTGAAAAATAATGTCTATATTAACAAAATTAATTCCTTGAATTAGGGCTTCTACATCATTTGGTTGCACATTAGGAGGGATAAATACTTTTTGTAATTTATTTTGAAGTATTTTATGGTAGTTAGGTGAAGCTTGAATAAGATCCCATAAGGATATCTTAGTAGGAGTATTTTTAAGTTGTTCCACAAGATCATACTCCTTTCCACTACACTACAAGATATTAGGTGCAAGTGGGAGATATGGTTGGGGTAATGGAAGGGATGTTGGAGTTATTTTCTCTTTCCTATTGTTCCTTATATTACATGTGTGAGCAATGGTATTATAACTCGGTTGTTGAAAAGTTACATTGTGTTGCTGGTATTAGGATAAACATAGGTTTGTTTAGAACTTGGTGTTGGTGCAACAGTGGGTAGATGGTAAGAAGTGGTTCAGGAGATGATTTAGGAGGTCCAATAATTAGATGACTTGTAGGAGGTCTAAGCATTAGAGGAATAGAGGGAGATCTAATGTTCATAACCTCAAAAGACTTACCCTTATTTTGATGATATTTTAGCAAAGGAGAGTCTAATGTTACCTCATCATCCTTATCTAATGAAGCCACATTACTATTTTTTGAAAGACATGTCAATGTTGTCATTTTCTTGCACCATGATATCTTCCCTAATAGGAGATTCTTTAGGAGAACAAAAAACTAGATGTGTTGGAAAGAGACACTGCACAAGTCATCAGGTGTTGTCACTGATGGAAACCCTAGTCAGTGATTCAAGCCACACTTCAAAATTTTACCATACCGGAAGTCAGATCGAAGCTTTGTAATTAACTATCAAACTAGAACAAAGCATCTGATAGAATTGTGTTCATCGATTTATATGCAAATTTTCTATTATCATTTTAAGTTGTGGATCTTAGGGAATGTTGCTTAGTATATGATCTATGTTATCCTTGAATCTTATAGCCTCGTATCGATCTGTGTGCAAGTTAGATGATCTGGTTGATTTTTTTTGTTGTCATCAGTGCAAGGAGGCCAACTTGGTGAATATAGCGTGTTGTGGATCTTCAAGGAGTAATTGTTTGAATTATTTTGTGCTCGAGCATGTTGTTTTGGGTCATCACTATGTTGTGGCCAAATTTGGTTGGTGAGCATTGAAAATCATTTGTGATTTGAGCTGACAGTTTGTAAATATCTTTCTATTTTGTTAAAGGTGACATGTAGAGATTAAATCCTTAGTAGCGGATATATATTACTAATTTTTTATATCATTTGGATATTTGTACGAAGTCTGTTGCTATATGTTGTGAAAGTCATAGTGATTAATGCATAGTTTCACTTGTGCATAAAAGATTTGTGATCCAAATTGAAGCAGAATAGAGCAGAAGAGAAAAATTAGATAGAAGGTCCAAAAAGTGATTAATGTGCTTAACCAGAACTGTAATCAAGCATTAGCAGATGCTATCTTGTCAATTCAAATATTTTGTATGTAATCCAAAAATTTTGTAAGACAATGAGTCTTCATTTTGTATTTGAACAGTGAGCTCTAGGAAGTGTGCCTAAATGCATGTGCATTCCTTTTGTAAACACTTATTTCTGAGTATACTCATATTGTGGATTGGCCTTCCACTGTGGTTTTTCCCCTAATAGGGTTTCCACATAAAAATCATTGTGTTATGGTGTTATAGTTGTTTTCTTTATGTTGCTTTATCTCTCTTTTGTTTCAATACTACAAGTGGTTTAAAGATCAGATTAATAAAGTTAAAAATTGTAGAACACTGATTCACCCCCCTCTTAGTGTTCCTTGATTCCAACAATTGGCATCAAAGCCTAGTTCCTCAGAATAAGTTTAATAGCTTGGGGAAGATATTGGAAATTGTTTCAATGAATTCAAGTAGTCTTTAGCAACAACTTATGGTGGCACTAGATGATCTTGATCAGTCCAAATCCGAATTCAAGGAATTGCAAGAAAATCTCATGAATGTTGAGAAATTTATTCAATTAATGAAAGATAAAATCAAGGAGTCAAGGGAAAAGAGAAAGGAAATTTGTGATAAGATCAAGTAGAAAGGAACTGAGTCAAGCCCTGAAGGAAAAGACAGAAGAATGTGAATTTTTTTCCAAAGATAATGCAATCCTAAAGCATGAGATGGAATCTATTATGATGAGGATGACCAAGGATATTGAAGACAAAAAGAAGAATGAAGAGAATCTTGCTCAATCCTTGAAAGAGAAATTTGAAGAATGTAGCTGAATTACTGATGGATTCAATCAGTTGGAACTTGAATTTGAACAATCCAGAAAAAATGAAGAACTTGAAAAATAGATTGTTGATCTCAGAGATGAACTTTCTACTGCAAATGAGTTCAAGGAGAAGTTCAAGATTAGTTCAGCTAAGCTTAATGAACTGATTAAAATTTAGAGGACTAAAGGTGACAAGTGAGGTCTTGGATATGAAGAAGGAGAAAGTTCTAAATCTGGACAAAGGAGATTTAGGCAAGGAAATCAAATGAGGAAAACTGGAAGATATCCAGTAAGACAACCTAATTCTCAAAGGTTCAATGGTTACTATTTTGTTTGTAATAAATTTGGTCATATGTCTACTCAATGTAGAAGTAGAATGAACTCAAGTGGTCCATCATTCTTCGGTTAGTGCTTTAATAGCAATAAGTATGCTCATAAGTCAAATGAATGCAAACATATGATGAAAAACTTTCATAGAGATGTCAAATGTTATACATGCAATAGATTTTGCCATATTGCTAACCAGTGAAGATCAAGAGAAAATCAATGGAACAACTAGTCTAGACAAAGAAATGTGATGTGCTACAATTGCAACAAATCCAGTCACATTGCTAGATTTTGTAGAAGTAGAAAGGGTTTGGTCAATCAAAGGAGAAACATGCAGAAGGATGAAAAGGGAAAAGAAAAAATTGGTATAGATGAGATTAGGAAGCAAATGAAGAAGATATGGGTGAATAAGAGTCCCTTTGTTGCAGGAAATGAGCCAGCACCAGAATCTAGTTCTGCTAATCCCTTCAGGAATTATTTCATGGCCTTTGGCCTAGGGGGAGTTATCAAGAAAATATTTTAACCCCCCTTGTCAGGAGTTGATACCAGGATATGGATGAGTGTAGTGATTGCATTGATGATCTACAAATGTTGTTGAAACAGTCGGAGAGAGTATTTATGTAGAGTTGAAGGTCCACAGAAGAATTTTCTTTGGTAGTATGTGAAAACAGGGTATCCAGATGAGTTAGGGAAAAATAATTTACTACGAAAAAGATTTAGATGTGTGAATGATAAAAGGTCATTTGTATTCTTCATTTGTCACTTTGCACTTTGAGAAGATGAAGTTTGGAGAGCTCTAAAGTGAACTTCAGTGAATTGTGGAGAGATTCAAGTATGAAGGAAATTTTGAATGGTGCAAAGAAGGATTTCAAGAGAAAAACTAGAATAAACAAGCTTATGATTGGTCGGACTGAAGAGGTAGCAAAAGAAACTCAAATAATTCTAAAGGAAGTTTTGTTAAAGAATAGAATCAATGTTATTTCTGAAGTAGGTCATGATGAAGATATTGCATCTGGTTCGATGGTTGAAGAGGTAAAAGAAGGTACAGTTGAGGACACTCAGATTCCTCTTGATGTCCATAATACAAAATTTCCTATGGATACTGAAGCTCCTGAAGGTGTGACAGCTAAAGAAGTTGAGATTCCTAAAGACAAGCAAGAATCTGTAGCTGAGTAAACAATGTTTGAAGAAGTACCTGTGGAAGCAAGAGACACTACAAAGGTAGTGAAGAAGTTTTTGGAAGTGCAATATGAAGAGTTTGACTTTAAATTGGGTGAAGGTCCTATCAATTTGGCTACTTTGCCTCTGATTCAAAAATTGAAAGTTGCATCATTTGCTCAGGTGAAAGCTAGGGAAGAATTGTTGAAGTCTCACATTGAGGATAGTGAGCTATTGAGTCTTGCATCTAGTATTTTGGAGAAGATCATGCCTTCTCATGTCAAGGATCCATCTGGTTCTCCCTCTAGTGAGTTGAAGAAGCTTTATTAATTCTGTAAGTACTCATTTTGAGTCCCTTGAGAAGTTAGCTGGGGACAAGGTACAAAAGGATTTTGATGATAAAAGGTTCGATAGGGTAAAGTGCATGATTGCTAATGATAAATCAATATTAGCTACCTATGTGAGGAATATTCAGAGTGCACTATGTGAAGGAGGAAAGATCTATAAGTCATGTTTATCTTTGTCTAAATTTATTGAGGACAATGAGAAGAAGATTAAGGATCATGAGAAATAGTTAGCTGATATTTCTAAAGCCTTTGATCCCCTAATCATTCCTATGAGTGAGGATGAAGGTCAAGTTATTTCCCTAATTTACAAGATAAAGAGCTTGAAGCATGATAATGATAGAATTGTGGAGAGAGCATGTGAGCTTAGAGGCCTAATTGGTCTAAAGATGGAAACAATATTGAGTGCACATTGAAGGAAGCACAAGAAGCTTTGGTGGTCAGTGATCCGGTGAACCTTGAGTCTGTAGAGATGCAATCTTATATATTCTATGGTCACATGACTATCTTGGAGAGTCTTAAGAAGGGTTGGGACACAAGTTTGAACCTGTTGAAGAACAATTTTGTAGATCTATTCAAGTTTATGTAATTTGTAGAAGCATGTTTGTACATAAGTTGTTTGTGCATAGATGTTTTTGTTTGATATGCGGATACTTGCGTTTTCCATTGATATCAAAGGGGGAGAGTGGGAAATTGAAAATAAAATTCCTTAATCATCTAAGGGGGAGTTTTGTTTTTGGAGTTTTGAAGGTTGAGAGTATATTCATGTTGGTACTCATCTGACACTTAGCCATTTTTCACTAAGTGTTGCCATCAATGTCAAAGAGGGAGATTGTTGGAAAGAGACACTACACAAGTCATCAGGTGTTGTCATTGATGGCAAACCTAGTCAGTGATTTGATCCACATGTCAGCATTTGATCATACTAGAAGTCAGATCGAAGCTTTGTAATTAACTATTAAACTGGAACAAAGCATCCGACAAACTTGTGTTCATCAATTCATATGCAAATTTTATGTTATCATTTTAAGTTGTGGATCTTAGGGAAGGTTCTTTAGTATATGATCTATGTTATCCTTGAATCTCAGAGCCCTGTATTGATTTGTGTGCAAGTTAGAAGATCCGGTTGATTTTTTTTCCTTTCATCAGTGCAAGGAGGACGATTTGGTGAATATAGCGTGTTGTGGATCTTTGAGGGGTAATTTTTTGAAGTATTTTGTGCTTGAGCATGTTTCTTTGGGTCGTCACTATGTTGTGGCTGACTTTGGTTGGTGCACATTGAAAATCATTTGTGATTTGAGCCGGCAGTTTGTAAATATCTTTCTATTTTGTTGAAGGTGACATGTAGCGATTAAATCCTTAATAGCAGATATATATAATTGATTGTTTATATCATTTAGATATATGTATGAGGTGTGTTATTTTGTGTTGTGAAATTTAGAGAGATTAACGCATAGTTTCACTTGTGCATAAAATATTTGTGATCCGAATGGAAGTAGAACAGAGTAGAAGAGCAGAATCAAACAAAAGGTCAAGAAAGCAATTAATGTGCTTAATCAGAACTATAATTAGGCATTAGCAGATGCTATCTTGTCAGTTCAAATTTTTGGATGTAATCCAAACATTTTGTAAAACAGTGAGTTCATTTTTTATTTGAGTAGTGAGCTCTGGGAAGTGTGCCTGAATGCATGTGCATTCCTTTTGTAAACACTTATTTTTGAGTATACTCATATTGTGGATTGGCCTTCCATCATGGTTTTTCCCCTAACAGGGTTTCCACATAAAAATTCTTGTGTTATGGTGTTATGGTTGTTTTCTTTATGTTGTTACATCTCTCTTTTGGTTCAATACTATAAGTGGTTTAAAGAAAAAATTAATAAAGTTAAAAATTGCAAAAAACTGATTTACCCCCCCTCTCAGTGTTCCTTGATTCCAACAAGATGTTCATGACATTTAATAGTTGGATCTTCTAAAATAACTTCATCACAAGTAGGGGAGTTATCAATGGTTGGATTGTCTTTATTATCAATCATTACACCCTCTTGTTCAATATTTTTTTATAAAGTAGGGGAAGAGAAACAAATAGGATTCTCATGGATCTCATTAATTAGATCTTCTAACACCAAAATATCTTCACAAATAGGAGAGATATTAGGAGAAGAACAAACTTTATTTTCATGATTTTCCTAGATTATATTCTCTTTCACTAAGTTATTTTAACACATGGTAGATGTATCAATGAAGAACAAGAAAAGAGAAGAAATGACTTCGTATTCATATGCTTGTAACAACAATTTCTTAGAGTATTCAACAAAATCTTAAAATATAACACGAAGTATGATAACAAGATACTTTTGTAATGAGAAAATGATGTAATAATTGCTCTACAAATAAGAAATGCTATAAATATTTTCAATTTTGTAATGCTAAACTAGATGGATGATAAGACCTAATTCATAAAACAAAAAATCCTAAAAAAATTTCCAAACTGAAATAGTGGTTTAACAACATATCTGGGAACTGTAGAGAACCGCAAAAGAGCTCAAAAATGATGGTTTTGAGAGGGCCTGAAGGACTCATTTTCCCATGGGTGAATGACTCTCTGTGTAGGGTTTTTAAGAATGAAAAATGTGATTTCTAAGTTGTTTTGTGTGTTCTTTGTTCCAAGCTGCAAAATTGGTATTGACAGTTTCAAAAATCTAGAAAATTAGAGTTGAATGCAAGTGTAAAATGATGCTAAATGACAACCAAAATGACCTATTTTTAAATGAAATTTTGATCCAATTTTTTGATTTAAGTGACTAAAAGTATGCTATTATGTAAATACTATCTAAAATCAATCTAACATTACACAATTTTTGTTGAATTTTTAGATTTAAAATGAGTGCAGAATGCAAGTTTACACCTAAAATGCAAGGTAGCTTTAATCTAAATTTAGAAACCCTAAATGAAATGAATTAATTCAAATCCTATATCTAGGGTTTGAATACAATCCAAATCAGAAATTAGAATGTTCAAATACTCAGGTTCACCATAATGAAACATAGAAAAATAGCATGGGTTCACCAAAACATAGGGTTTTATGCTAAATTTGGAATGTTTCACCAAATTTATTATAAATAGAAAGGGAAAATTGGGGTGTAATTAACCTACCTATTTTCTATTTCATTTAGGAAATAAGATCCTCCAAGATAGAAATACCTTCCAGCCCTTAGGTGAGTCAATTTTATGGAAGATCTAGCAATTTCCTTTATGTGTGTGTGCACAGGGGGTAAAGTTTAAACAACACTTTTGGGAGATGAAAATAAAATAGAAAATGATCTCAAATCTATAATCTAAGACTTGATTCATGTATATAAACCATTACTCTAACAAAAAAGTCAATTTTTTGAAAATTGGATGAGTGGAGGACACTTAAAACTTTGAAAATGGTTGCAAAGTGTCAAGAAATGGAAAATGGGTCCTAAGATAGCTTTTTTACCTAAATTTTTGGGAGCCTCTAAAAACAGATCTAAGATGCAATTTCCCACTGATTTCACTCGAAAATGATAAAAAATAAATCCAAGATCTGATTTTTTGTGATCTTGACAACTTTTCTTCCAACTTTGACAACTTTTACGATTTTGCACTTTAGAGATCTCAAATCTTCAATTTTCTTTCAACCTAAAATATGCAATACAAACACAAGAGAGGAATTTTTTTTTTTTGCTGAATCAAGGTTTGCCTTGGTCAAACCCTATTTTGGTAATTAAACCTTGAATTGAAATAGAACATGAAAGGAATGATGAATGAACAATAGAATGTTGCAACTCACCAAACCCTTGAAGGATTGAAATCTTGATGTTGATCTTACATGAAATGGTTGATTTGGATGTGGATCTAGATGACTTGAGTTGATGCTTAAATGCTTGACTTGATCTTTGAAACCTACATCACAATGTTAGCTCCAAAAACATGCATGAATGAATATAACTTTGACATGATGCTTGAGATCTTGAATGTTGCAACAAATGATGAATAAATCTGCTCTTGAACACCTTTGACAATAATCTTGGCTCTTGTATGATATCTTGAAAACCTAATGTTGATTTGATAAAATAACCTTGTATTTATAGACGTTTATCCTTAATTTCTCAAAAATTAAACATTACAAGCTGCCATTTGAAATTTGAATTTGGGATGATAATTTTTTTGTCAGAACATGTTTTAAAAATGGGTTCCAAGGCTTAGGGAGGACCCATTCGGCCATGGGCGAATGGGTCCCGGGTCCCTATTCCTGGAACACATGTTGCTCAAGGTGTTTAATTATGTGTTGGCATTAATTGTTGTCAAGTTTCCCCTTTGGAAAATATAATTTATTTGGCTTTTAGATGAATAATAGGGCTTATTAAGGCATAGTTAAGTCCAATTTAATTAAGAGGGCCCAAAAAAAGGTGTGAAATGTAAAGGAGTACATTTTTCAACACTAAATTAAGGCATTATTAAATTTATTTTAATTGAGGGGCTCAAAAAAATTGTGAAAATGTAAAGGAGTACATTTTTCTACACTACATAATCACATACACATCCTCTCAATATAATAAACATAGGTGCCACATATATCATATGTTGATATTTGTGATAGTATCCATAACCTCTATCGTGAGTTAGTATATATTGAAAAAAAAAATGTTATCGTCATGTAAAATATTGAGGCCTTAAGTAGTAGAAAAATGCCTATTTAGCTTGATCTAAGGCAATTGATATTTTTAATGGTGCATGGAATTTTATCTCCATCTTCTCTCTCTTTATGCAATGTTGGGAATGCATGTTCCTAGATAGAGTAGTGGGCGGAAGATGTACATTAGAGAGCTTGTTATTAACTATTGATCTATGGGAATATATTTTAATGCTTGTATTAAAATAATGAACCATGAGCTAGGAATGTACATGGGAGGAGTTTTCAAACCCCTTTATACATGTGTATCCAATGTCTACTAATGTGTCATCCCATTATAATAATTCTATATGTTGTGAGTATACCTATGAGATGACTCCATTTGCTACCAACTATTATCTAATACCCCTTTCATCCTCTTATTGCGATGAATCTAGGTGCCGCATATATCCTCATTATTATAGCTATGTTATTCTTCCTGACCACTATCATGAGTTAGCCAAGATTGAAAGAGAAATTATTGTTGCCATGCAAAAATATTGAATCTCTTAGACGATAACAAAAGGCCTGATAAAAAACATCATGGTATTTTTTTTATTTTTTTTGTGTTTGTAAGTTTTTATTTAATGATGTTATGAAGGACATTAGTGGGATTGTAACTTTTTGAAGAATCAAATCATTTGAATGTGTACTTTCAATCCATCATTGTAACATTGATCCACCCTTGAGAAACATGAATCGAATTATTGAGCTAATCATGGTAATAAGATAAAAAAAATCTCATGGATCTTAAGCTTGACATTCAAATTTTCTTGTGACAAATATGTTGACATGAATCCTCATCCTAATGAATTGGTTGTTGTAAGTGATTTCAAATACATGATGATCCTTTCCCCTCTAAGGTTGCATATCTCAATAATGGTCACGCAAGTCATAAAATGCGGCGCAACACAGTTCAAACATGGTGCGGCCTCTTAGGGGCATTACGTAAGCAGCTTGAAGTGAAATACACTAACAGGAAATGATTAAGATGAAGGCTTATGCAGCTACATCATGTTTGGCACTGTGGTCCAACATCTAACGTGGACCATTATATAATGCAGCTACAGCATGTTTGGCACTGTGGTCCAACATATAATGCAAGCCGATAGCGAATCTTCAAGTGTCATGGTATAATATATGGTGCTTGCATTATGGGCCGGCAAGCACATATTCGTGATGAATTTGTTTGAATCAAATTGAATGATGGCCCAATTGACAAAGGATGCACTGGGCAACTTGAATCATTCCATAATATTATTGCAACTTGCCACTAAGCTCTATGCCCAGCATTAAGCAATCATACAATTTTAACTGTGTAGCAAATATATGATGGGGCGGCCCCAAATGTTCCCTGCGCATGGCATTATGCATATATGGATTTACTGCGGTGCCTTGAGACTGATCGATTAGTATCCAGTACCACATGAATAATGGACATCAAGCAATGGTGTCGGGAACCTGCATGGAGATTGAATGATAATAGCACGAAGGCTATACTCCTGCACAGAATATAAGAAGGATGCAGCCACCCTTATAGCATGAAGCATGAGAAAATGAATCTGAGAAAAAGTGTAAAGCATTGGTTAGCGTTTCAAATGCCTTTTGTGGTCACAATCAGGTGTTTCCAGCTAGGCACTTGGTTGGATGCCTTGCATTTAACTGTGATGTCTGCAGTCGTGGTGAAAGGTGGCCAACATTCGACTGCTCCAGTATCGTTCGATTGTAACTTTGATCAGACTGTCTGCACAGGTCTTGAAAGGTGTTTCATATGGTGTCGGGTAAAGGATACGCCATTGCGCTGGTGCAATGGTGAGTTTGGCGGTGGGCTAAGAAACAATATAAAGTTTTACAAAATAGTTGTCCTCTCAAGCCTCTCGAAAGCTATAAGCTTTATTTAAGCATGCAACCGAACGAGAAAAGATTAAAAGTCAATTTGGGGGTGGACCACACTTTGGTAGTAATTTAATGTTGTTGAGATTCAAAAATAGGACAATTTCTTTTGGATTATCTTGGTATTTTTCTCTAAGTTGCTTCTTTTAATCATCTTCAATGCAAAAGGATCTTTGATTGATTTAGGATGTAGGTGAATCAGTGGATTATCATTTTTTTTTATTGTCTTACCTTTAGGATGTAGGTGAATCAGTGGATTATCTTTTTTTTTATTGTCTTATCTTTTTGAGGAATATGTTGTAGGCTCTCTTTATTTATAAATTTTCGGTGCTTCAATTTCTAAAAGCTTATTAAAGGAGTTTGATTATATTTCCATGAAATTTCTATGGATAGAGAATGTATTCACTAAAAAATGGAATCTGATCAGTTGGGATAGGATTTGTTAGTCTAAACAAAACAATGGTCTTGGTCTTAAGGAAAGTAGAAGTTAATTTAGTGAAGCTTTGGCTATCAAACTTTATTGAATATGGTATACACAATATAACAATTTTGGGCTAAAATTCTTAGCTATAAATATTACATGGGATTGTTGTTATGAAAGTTTGTAGAATTTATTTGACTGGGAAATGTTCAATGGTCTAGAATACCACCAAGAAAGGTTCTTCTCTTGTTAAGGGAGGCCTTTCTTGGATAGTTAATTCAAGTAATCAGAATCTATTGTGGATTGATTAATGGGATCTTCATTTACCAATTCTTTCTTCCTTGCCTTTTCTCTACCATTTGAGTAAGATCCTTTTGGATTTTGATTGGTTTGATGTTTCTAAATGTAAGGCTTATCATTTGGTAGGGGATTATTGTATTTTTTACTAAAAATATATGTGATATTGGCATATGGGACAAGATACTTGTTGTCTCATGCTACCCTTGCTTCTATTCTAGCCAATCAAACTTGTTGTTTAGATGAGGATGATTCTTTGGTTGAGGGCTATGATCTTAAATGAATTTATTCCATTTCTAGTGATATTAGTTAATTGAAGAGGAAAATAATGCGTTTGAGGATTTCCCTTTGTGGAAAATGATCTAGAATAAACTTTATTGGCCTAGATATAATTTCTTTCCTTAGCTACTTTGTCAAAATAAGTGTCCTACCTAGGATAATATCTAAAATAAGGGATTTTAAAGCCCTTTTATCTATGTTATCAATGGGATCAATGAGGAATATGTGTCTCATCTTCTCTTCCATTGCCTCTTTTTTGAGTGCCTTTGGAGGTAGTGGTGGCATATTTAAAATTGACCACTTATCCATATTACTTCTATGTTTAATTTTTTAGCTTGTTTGGAGCATTGTACTTATGCCTCTTTCCTATTGGTTTCTTTAGAAAGATATTAGAATCTCATTGGGCATGTTTGATAGAATATGTTTTTCTCATTAAAATAAACTTTAAGAAGAAAGTGTTCTTTTTATCAAGTCATTATTTCCTATAGTATTTTTATTTTGAAGAAGTTAGATTTTGGTTATTTGGTTGGATTAATTCCTTTTGATTCTCAAATAAAATTTTCTCATAAGATTTATAGGGTTGTTAAATTGTATATTCCCTCTTTGGGTATTTTGAAAATAAATGTTGTCATTCTTCCTAGGGTAATCTTGGTGAAGTTGGGATTGTTGGTATTGAGTGTGATAATAATAGTTTGGTTCATTTTTTCTCTTTTTCTACGATGCTTGGTACTAATACTCAAATTTTGGCCTATACTATCCTTGTGGATTTGGAGAAGTCTTGTGAGTTAAAAATAGGTCATTTGTGAGATGAATTCCATGATTTTAGTTTCTCTTTTAAACAAAGGGACTTTTAATATTTTTTCTTAGCAATGAACACCTTTTGTGGGTATAAATTCTTCACTTTTCTCAACACTTTGATTTCATCTCCTTTCATCATATTACATGTGAATAGAATGTTATTATTGATTGTCTTGCCAAATGGGCTTTTGACTTGGTAATTGTAGATAAAATATTTTAGATTGAATCCCTATAGCTTGATCAATATTGATATTCCCTTAAGGTTCTTCAAAATGATATGGGTTGATCATTATTACTATTGACTTAGTATTCTCTAGTTTCTAGGTTTTTTATTGTATCTTTTTTGTTGGTGGTGGGGGATTAGTGGTAAACCTTTTTGGATTTTAGTTATTTTTATTTTAGTGATAGTTGTTGCTATTTGGAAATCCTTATGCAATATTTTCTAACTTCTTTATTAATATATTTTATCCCTTTTTCAAAAAAATAAAGATGTTTATGAAGGTGCTTTAAGATATTTTATAATTCATGATATTCATATGAATATATTTCACTATAAATCATTTCTTAAGGAGCACACATGTGGAAAATATAAAGAGTGGACGTGGAGACTTCAATTTTGTTTCAGTATATGAAAGGGAGTGAGAATTCCTTAAATAAAAATAATTTTGAGAAGAGTTAAAAATGAATTCTATCCTAATATTCCTCTTATCTTAATATGCATCCTTGTATTGGTTGTATATTTTGATTTTATCATAATATTCCTCTTAAAAATCTGCTAAGCCACTTTATTTTGATTTTATTCGAGTGTAGTGATAATATGAGATTTTGGTGGGCTATTCTTAGAGATTCTAAATCATTTATTTATTTTGTGTTTGATGAATTTCCTAAATTTATTTCTAAGGTAGATATTTGGTTTGATTGTCAAAACCTTCAATTTAGGACAAATATCGCAATCTTATTGATTATGGTCTCTCTCTAGCCATATTATAAACATATGCTTTTTATTGTAACAAAAATTTACAAAATTTTGTAGCTTTCCCATTTGCAAATCATGTATATATAAATTAGTGTGCCTTTCCAGATTTGACTGTGTAAAATTTGTTTGCATCTTGGATTTGAAACATAATTC
Source organism: Sequoia sempervirens (assembly GCA_007258455.2). Classification (NCBI taxonomy): domain Eukaryota; kingdom Viridiplantae; phylum Streptophyta; class Pinopsida; order Cupressales; family Cupressaceae; genus Sequoia; species Sequoia sempervirens. The sequence continues at coordinate 592,571,894 of VDFB02281492.1, forward strand.
CCTTCCATGGAGCGTATCGATCAAAGACATTAGATTCCCATAGTCCATATTGCTAATTAGTGTGCTTTTCTGGATTTGAAACATAATTCCATCCCATGAAGGGTATTGATCAAAGAGATTTGATTTCCACACTCCATGCTGCTAATTAGTGTTCTTTTTTGGATATGACTATGTAAAATTTGTTTGCATCTTGGATTTGAAACGTAATTCACTCCCATGAATGGTATTGATAAAAGACCTTATATTTCCATAGGCAATATTGCTAATTAGTGTGCTTTTCTGGATTTGACTGCGTAAAATTTATTTACATCTTGGATTTCAAACATAATTCCCTCCCATGAAGGGTATTGATCAAAGACATTAGATTTCCACAGTCCATATTGCTAATTAGTGTGCTTTTCTAGATTTTACTGTGTAAAATTTGTTTTCATCTTAGATTTGAAACATAATTCCCTCCCATAAAATATATCGATCAAAGGCATTAGATTTCCATAGTCCATATTGCTAATTAGTGTGCTTTTCTAGATTTGATTGTGTAAAATTTTTTTGCATCTTGGATTTGAAATATAATTCCCTCCCATGAAGGGTATCAATCAAAGACATTCGATTTCTACAATCCATATTGCTAATTAGTGTGCCTTTCTGGATTTGACTATGTAAAATTTGTTTGCATCTTGGATTTGAAACATATTTCCCTCCCATGAAGGGTATCGATCAAAGGCATTTGATTTTCGTGGTCCATATTACTAATTGTGTGGTTTTTTGGATTTGACTGTGTAAATTTTGTTTGCATCATGGATTTGAATATAATTCCCTCACATGAAGGGCATCGATCAAAGACATTAGATTTCCACAGTCCATATTGCTGATTAGTGTGCTTTTTTGGATTTGACTATGTAAAATTTGTTTGCATCTTGGATTTGAAAGATAATTCCCTCCCATGAAGGGTATGAATCAAACACATTAGATTTCCATAGTCTGTATTGCTAATTAGTATGCTTTTTTGGATTAGACTATGTAAAATTTGTAACTTGCATCTTGGATTCAAAACATAATTCCTTCCCATGAAGGGTATTGATTAAATACATTAGATTTCCACAGTCCATATTGTTAATTTGTGTGATTTTCTAGATTTGACTATGTAAAATTTGTTTGCATCTTGGATTTGAAAGATAATCTAGAAAGCACACTAATTAGCAATATGGACTATGGAAATCTAATGTATTTGATCGATACCTTTCATGGGAGGGAATTATGTTTCAAATCCAAGATGCAAACAAATTTTAAACAATCAAATCTACAAAATCACACTAATTAGCAATATGGACTGTGGAAATCTAATTTTTTTGATCGATACCCTTCATGGGAGGGAATTATGTTTCAAATCCAAGATGTAATCAAATTTTACATAGTTAAATCTAGAAAAGCGCACTAATTAGCAATATGGACTATGGAAATCTAATGTCTTTGATGGATACCCTCCATGGGAGGGAATTAAATTTCAAATCCAAGATCCAAAAAACCACACTAATTAGGAATATGGACTGTGGAAATCTAATGTATTTGATCCATATCCTTCATGGGAGGAAATTATCTTTCAAATCCAAGATGCAAACAAACTTTACACAGTGAAATCCAAAAAAGCACAGTAATTAGCAATATGGACTGTGGAAATCTAATGTATTTTATCGATACCCTTCATGAGAGAAAATTATGTTTCAAATCCAAGATGCAAACAAATTTTACACACTCAAATCTAGAAAAGCACACTAATTAGCAATATGGACTATGAAAATCTAATGTCTTTGATCGATACCCTTGATGGGAGGGAATTATGTTTGAAATCCAAGATGCAAACAAATTTTACAAAGTGAAATATAGAAAAGCACACTAACTGGCAATATAGACTGTGGAAATCTAATGTCTTTGATCAATACCCTTCATGGGAGGGAATTATGTTTCAAATAAAAGATACTAAAAAATTTTACACAATCAAATCCAAAAAAGCACACTAATTAGCAATATAGACTGTGGAAATCTAATGTCTTTGATCGATACCCTTAATTGGAGGGAATTATGTTTCAATCCATGATGCAAACAAATTTTACAGATTGAAATCCAAAAAAGCACACTAATTAGCAATATGGATTGTGGAAATCTAATGTCTTTTATGTATATATTTGTTAGGAAACTCTCAAGCATCAACTCTTGTATGCAAAATTTTAGCTTTCCCATATTCTCATGTATTTGTAAGCTTAGAGAAGGAATTAATTGCAAAAATATCTTCATGCATTGAATGTCTCTTCAACTATATATATTTTTCAAAGGAACTTACCTACAATACATGTATTCAAATTAGATTTCATTTTCTATTTTTTATAAAAAATTACTTGATCCATGTAGGGAATCATAAAATTATGCCAAAGTTTATTTTTATAAAATTCTTTTTTAATACAACATATGGGTTTTTCTTGTTTATTTTTTTATTGTTTGAACTATGTTCTTGTATGGATATTTTTACTTCACATATAACCCTACACATATCATATATAGAGCCACAATTATGGTTTTTAGTGATATAATTGGTTCTCATATGATAGAATGGTAGACATGTTAGTGTTGAGATATATGTTTAACTTAGTCACTTGTCCTTATTATCAAGGCACCAATATTTAGCTACTTATCCCCTTTAAACATTATTACAATTATTTATGGAATATCTAAATCATTATTAAAGGTAGTCTATTTCTTGTTATTTCCCTCTTCTATGACAAGTTTTTTTAATTCTAAAAAATCTTATATGTTCATGAAGCTATTCAAACCATTAGAGAGCTATGAAGTGGTTTCCAATATGTACATGTGTATGCAACATTAAGGGGATTGATATTTTTGGTGTCAATATAGTTTCACTATTTAATGCATGTGTACACTAGATTTATATCTACTTAATAGGAGTTCATATGGTTTACTTTATAGTCACCAATAGGACATGATTAAAATCCATAATATTTCATTTCTCTTTAATTTTCATGTTAAAAATTAAAAGAAAAACTCTCCCAATTTTAGTAAATCTTAAAGAGGAAGAGGATGTTCCCTCCCTTATCACTTGGTTTCAAACCATAAATTTTCTATGGATTATTCTTTACCTTATTTTTTATAGTATCATTCTCCTTGATTTTATCTTGGCTATTTCCACTAGAAAAGTAGAGCAAAGGTTTTGACCATGGATGATTCATTATTCTTATTTTTTATATCCTTATTCTCCTTGTCTTGGTCTTGGTTGCTATCCTTAGAAGAATGGAACAAAGCTTTTGAGCACCATAATCCAAGACATACACTTTGTTACATATGTATGTTTTTCCTTTAATCCTTCTTGAAAAATAATATACTTTAAGTTGTTGGAACTATCCCCTTACATTAATTGTAAATTCTTTATCTAGTTTCCCTTGCATTTGGTATCAAATCTTGGCCAATTGTTTAGATATTAGGGGAGCTAAAAATGATTTTTCACATATTAATATTTTTTTGAATGTTGTATGTAGAGAATATTATATCTCTATTAAAATGGTTACCAAATATTAGTTAGTGATGAAAACTTTATTGACGCGAATTTCAATTTTTTTAAGTTTAAAATGGAGGATATGTTGGTGAATTATTATCTATGAGAAATAATATATAGAATTAAATATTATTCAATAGAACATGAAGTATGGGATGAATTACACATAAAATAAAAGGAACTCCTCAAGTTTTTTTTGAATTTTTTAATGATAATATATCTTGTGGGAGAATCTACCAAGAGTGTGTTGTGCTTAAACTTATAAAAAATCCACAAGGCCAAATGCATGGAGAATAAGATTTTTTTATGAAGGAATATTTGGAAATTTGTGTTGTCATTGATTTCAACAAATCCTTTTTATTGCAATTATGCCAATATATCTATGGGGAGATTGTTGGAAGTCTGTGAAGATGTTTTATGTTGTCATTAGTAGTATCACTGATGTCAACCTCTAGTGTTGCTTTGGTTCAATAGATATATTCAACCATATGTAACAAATATGCATGTGTTGGTGGTGTTGAACATATTGTTTGGTTGAGTTGAAGATAAGGTGTTCTACATGTTGAGTTTGAGTTTATGGTGCTTGGATTCCAAGTGCTTATGAGAAAATTTGAATAAAAGAGGAAACAGTGTGGTGAAGAGTGTTCAATGTAGTAGAGTGGAATTCAATATTTTGCTATGCATTTCTTCATGGCTGAAGATCTTCCTATGTAGTTCAAACATGTTGATTAGAGGTGTTTATGGGTGTTATATCTATAGCTTTAGGTTTTGGATTGGTGTGCAGAGAAATTTGTGTCCACTAGTGTGTGAACTATGAAAGTAGTGTTTAGGAGAAATGCTCTTTCTCCATATTTCTCTATAGTTTAGTTTTTGGGCTTGTGGATTTGGAGGTATGCTTATATTGCATGTTTCTATCTTCAATCTAAGTCGTTTGTGTTTTGGTGATCCTAGAGGTTGGATACAGGTGTTGTAGTGTGTGGAAGGTTAGCTAGTTTTATAGAATGAATATGTTCTTTTGGTGTATGATCTTGTGAAGGAGTTGTTGGATTTCAAGGTGATGATGGAATATTCTAGATGATGTTTAAGTGTTGTGTGTGTTCCATGAATCAACTTTGGACCAAAGGAATCATGTACTTAATTTTTTAGTGTTGTTAACATAGGTTTGACTAACTTGAGTGTTTACACTAATTGTGGATATGCTTTAGTGGTTGCAGAAGCATGGCATGGTGTGTATGTGTGGATTTAAGTCTAAGTTAAGGTGTGATGTGGTCCGCTCTCATTCCTTTCTGCCATGGAAATTTTTTTGGTGTAGACCTAATTTGAATTTTCACGTTTGAGGTGCATAGCCGACCTTGTGAACTGTTTTCAAGGTTGAATATGGTATATATGAGTGATGTGTGTTGAGATGTGAAGTGAAAAAGTGAGAAATTTAGTATAAGATTTAATGCCTAAGACTACTAGAAGCAGTGAGTAGAAGGTTTCTACATTCTATAGAGAGAGTGTGAATGTTTTGGTGAAGAAGTGGTAGAACTTTTTTGCTGCTCTAAGATGGATTTCTCACTGTAACAATATTTTGTCTTCTTCTTTATAATCTAGTAGGCATTCATTGGCAGTGAGCCTATTGTATTCGGTATTTCTATTACTTTATATTTTGAGCTAATCCTCACCATGGTTTTTCCTTTCTTGGGTTTTCCATGTAAATCAGGTGTTCTCATGTGTTTGGATGTGTTTGTATTAAATTATTTCTCATGTTTACATTCTAATAATATATGATAAGGTTTTAATGGTTGTTAAGGGTTTAAGGAATAATGTAGATTTGAATGTCAATAAGGGTTTTGATGTTTTGATGTACAACTAATTCACTCCCCTCTTAGTTGTATTATGCATTCAAGAATTGGTTTTAGAGCAAGGTTCCTTAGAAGAAATCTTAACCTCTTGAGGTAGATTTAGGATTGTGTACAAGAAGGAGGCTCCACTGTTTGATGTATTTGATTATACATTTTGGAAGATGGGGTTGAAAGGTTTTCTTATTTCTTTGAGATTCAGAGTTAGGAAATCTATTGAAACTAGATATAAAAAGCCTGCAAATGGTCTGAGTACTAAGGATGAGATCAAGGCATATGAGAATAATGGAAAATCAAGGTATACTCTTTTGAGTGGTCTTTCTAATTAAAAACTTGTAAAAGTTATGAGTCTTAAAATTGTTGGTGAAATATAGAAAATGCTAGAAAATATACATTAAGGAGATGATAAGGTCAAACAAGAAAAGATACAAAATCTAAAGATCAAGTTTGAAAACCTAAGGCTGAGAGATGATGAAGATATTACAAGCATATAGTGGACAAAGTTGTTAGTTCCATCAAAGGTCTTGGTGGAAATCTAGATGAAGATGAAGTGGTAAAGAAGGTACTAAGAACTCTTACTAAATATTATAGTCATAAAGTTTCTGCTATTGAGGAAGTTAATAATTTGAATAACTATTCTAGAGATTAGTTTTTTGGTGCATTAACTACATTTGAATTGAGAGATTTTGGTCCAAGTGATGTGAAAAAGGAGACAATTTTTAAAATTGGTAAAGTAGAGAAGAATGAGGAGTCTAACTCAAATGAATTTGATTAGTTAGAAGCAAAGTTTGTGATGAAATTGAAAAAGGGAACTAGAAATTATAGAGGCTAGTTACCTTTCAAATGCTTTAACTATGGAAAGATTGGTCATTATGCTTTAAGATGTCTTGTCAAAGCTACAATAGATAGAGCTAAGGAGAACAAAGGTGAATCAATTAAGAGAAGTTATTATGTTAAAGAAGATGCTAGTATATTTGATGATGAATATGATTATCCTAATGGTGAGCATGAAGAATGATTGTTCATGGTTCTAAATGTTTGAACTAATTTGGATAACTCTAAGAGATGTATAAAGGAAAGTGCTCTAAAATCAGGTCATAACATTCGAGGAGAAATTGTGACTACATTTCATGCTAGAGAAGAGAAGAACAAATAGATCATTGATAGTGGATGCTCAAATCACATGATAGGTGATAAGATTAAATTTATTAAGATTGATAAGTTTGAATGTGATTTAGATAAGTTTGGTGATGATACATCTACTAATATATGTGGAAAAGGTTCAATCAGTTTTGATGGAAAGCATAATGCAGATGATGTTCTTTATGTTAAGGGTATATGACATAACCTTTTGAGTGTAAGAAAAATGTGTAGCAAGGGATATAATATTGTGTTTCAATACAATGGTTGTGTGATTAGAAAAGGCTTTGGAACTATGCTTGCAATAGGAAGAAGGATAAATGGAAATGTTTATCAACTTAAGAGTAGAAATGGTCAATGCTTTATGACTCATATTAAAGAGAGTTGGCTATGGCATAGGAGAATGTGTCACATCAATTTTGATAGCCTAGTGAGGATTACTTCAGATCAAGATATGAGAGATCTACCAAATATTACAAATCCTATCAATGTTGTCTATAAGGAATGTTAGATTGGGAAGCAAGCTAGAAAGAGTTTCAAAATCAAGGAACAATATTCTACCAGTCCTTTGGAGTTGGTCCATATAGACCTTTGTGGACCTACTAGAATCAAAAGTTTTCAAGGTGATAGGTATTTTATTCTATTAATTGTTCATTACTCTAGAATGATTTGGGCTACTTTTCTAAAAAAAATCAAAATCTTTAGATCATTTTAAGGAATTCAAAGCTATGATAGAGAATGAAATGGATATGAAGATCAAATATTTGAGATCTAATAGAGGTGGAGAGTTCACTTCCAATTATTTTAACACTTTTTATGATGATAATGGAATAAAGAGGCATTTATCAGCCCTTAGGAGTCCTCAATAGAATAGATTTGTGGAAAGGAAGAATAGGACTATTCAAGAAGCAAGAAGGATAATGATGAAGGAAGAAAATATACTAGATATCTATTGGATTAAATCCATTCAAACTGCATTCTACATACTTAATAGAGAAAAGCAAGGAAAATCAGTTCAAAGACTCTCTATGAGTTCTGGCATGGAAGAACCCCTACTATGAAATATTTTAGAGTATTTAGAAGCAAATTCTATATCAAAAGAGATGAAGGAAACTTAGCAAAGTATGATGCACGATCTAATGAAGGAATCTTCATTGGATATTCTACAAGAAGAAAGGCTTAATAGTGCTACAACAAGAGGATAAAAAAATTGTTGAAAGTGCAAGTGTCAAAGTGGATGAAGACTTACATAAAAGTTCAGTGATGATAGATGGGTATGAATAAGATGAGTCCTCTTGTAGGGAAGAAGAGAAAGAAGATAGTAAGGAAAAGGAAGTGCAAGTTGAAGAGGAAGAAGCTCTAGAAAATATCCCTAAGACCCCTAAGTATGTACAAAAGAATCATTCAAAAGATGAGATCATTGGTGACAAGAGTAGAGGTGTGTTGAAAAGAAGAAAGGTTGTTGTGATAGAAGAAAAAGTCAACTTATGTTTACTCTCCAAAGTTGAACCTAAAATAGTGATTGAGGCATGAAAAGATGAATATTAGATCAAGGCTATGGACAAAGAACTGGTGCGGATTGAGAAGAATCAAACTTGGGAACTTGTCCCAAGATTAAAAAAAAGAATGTGATTGGAAATAAGTGGGTATTTCAAAACAAGTTGAATGAGAGTGGATAAGTGGTAAGAAATGTTGGAACACAACTATCTATTGAGAGGGGGGTGAATCAGAAGATCAATAAAATTTAAATTTTAACATAGGTCTTACAAAAGATAAAATAATCATGTAGATATTCTTACACACACAAATACACGTATAACACCAAATATACATGGAAAACCCAATATTGGAAAAACCACGACGAGAATAGCTGCTAGGAGCTATTGTCCTAATCTAGCCTCACAATAAATCCTCATTGGTTACAATGTTTTATGAGCATCAAATCCAAGGAAGCACTCACTACCTACACTAAGCACCAACTCAGCTACCTAATGGCACCAACCAAACATATTTACAAAACAACATGGAGATACAACTCTTGATTAAAAATGATTCATAAATGAATCCAATTCAATGTTGCAAACTTGTTTTACAACTGCTCATACTTTGCTACTATCCTCTCAGCAATTCACTTTCCTACATTGCTTTTCTCTTCCACCCTCTTTGCACTATATCACACCTCTACTCTTTCTTAATGAAAACCCTAGATAATTTTCTATATTCAGTCTAGGTCTCCCTTTCATAGCATGTGCATACAATCTATCTCTATTCATTACTCTCACTCATCCATACAACACTTATTCATTCAACCTTGCTCACTTAGATTCTCCAAAAAGCTAACTCTCCTCAAGCAAAACAACTACCGACATCATTTAATGCAATTGCTATTTTTGGCATCCACAAATCTTATTTTTTGATCTACATTTAATGTCATATTCTTGTATGCTCAATCTTTTTCTAAATACAATGTATTTGTTTTATTTAGCAACCTACAAAACCTAGATCAAATACATAATAAATGATATATCTTGTATGATCGGTCTATATCTAATTTTATAATCACCTTCACCTTTGTGTCATTATCTACACATCTCATCACCAATAAAAATGAGTAGTTGGAGAAGTTGAGCCAGTTAAATTCATCCTCTATGTTGGATTATTGCTATTTCCACTACTTAGTCATTATAGAATAAAATCATTGAATTTAGGTTGTTGATCTATAATCTTTGTGCTAAGATTTGATACTTTTTGTTTAGCCACTATAGTGTAGGAAAATGCATACCCTAGAATTTTCACACTTGTTTGGGCCTTCCTTGATTTATTTATCCCTATTTATGTCTTAATTGGTCGTATTTTGCATCCACAAAACTAATAAATTATATCCTTTTATGGCTAATCCCGATAATCATCAAAGGGTAAATGATAATTTAATGATTATGGCTATGTCCATGGTTTTTGGACCTGGAATAAGATGCCACCTAGGGCATCTTTGTCCTCCAAAGTTCTTGGGACTCTCATTTTATAGGCACCTTAATTGGGCCTCTTTTTGGAGTCTATACCCTAGGTTTCATGCCTCGGGACTAAGATGCCACCTAGGGTGTCTTAGTCCCCCTTTGGTTATTTTTAGGATTTAATTTCAAATATTGGTGGGATTTAGCCTCCTTTAATTAATGAATTCATATGTCAACTTGGTGTGGTGTAATCTCAGGACATTAAGCATGGATAAGTATAAATACAAGGTTCTTTCACTCATTTTATCATCCATGGAAATAAAACTTTTGTGAGAGCATTCCTAATAGCATAATTGAGTTCACAAGAGAATTCAAAAACCATTCATCCAACATTTGGATCTATCATCAAGATTCAAGCATCATGTGAAAGATATTCTTGGATCATGTGTGTTTTTGCAGAGCTAACATAATTTACAAGTGATGTAGAGTTTTGATTCAAGCAAGAAATTCAAGTTAAGATCTATCAAGCATTCAAGCTAGCCATTTCACACAACTTTGAAGATTTCATAAAAAGGGTTTGATGAGTTGTAACATTGCATGTTGTTCATCCATCATTTATCTCCATTATTTCATTTCATTCCAAGGTTTAATTACCAACAAGGGGTTTGACCAAGGAAAACCTATTGGAAAAACAAGGATAGACAACTGAGAGGGGGGGTGAATAAGTTATCATAAAATATTTAAAATTTTCAAACTTTACTTAACCTAATCTCAAATATGTTGAATGAATAGTAAACCATGAACAATCAACAAATCAGAAGCGCATAGAACACCAAGATTTTTTTACGTGTCTAGAAAGCCTGTTAGGGGAAGAACCACGGTGGATGCTAGTCCACAATATTATACCCTATTAAAAGTATAATGAAAGATAATGTGAATGCACATGCATTCAGGCACATTGCCTAGAGCTCGCTAGTCAAATACAAGAGGGATCACTGCCCAACAATACATAACAATGTGGATTAGATCCAAAGGGTATGAACTAAGAAAATAGCTTCTACACAAGCTTGATTACAGTTCCAGTTAAGCACATAAAACCTTCTTCAAACTTTTCTCAAACTTCTTCTCACTCTGCTTTGCAATCAAATGAATAGATCAATATTCACACTTTCTCTTCTCTAGCTTTTCTTCACTTCATACACACACTAACTTCGCTAAAATAATCACTCTTATATATCCACAACATAAAATTACATCAACAACCTTGTCAACCAAAAATATAAAACATATTTACAATGTCGGCCCAAATTTACAAATAAATTTGCAATGTGAATCAAACACCATTGGCTAATATTATGATGCAACCTAAAACAATATCTTTGAGCATGCAAAACATTCAATTTTAAATCTTCAAGGATCTGCAACATGTTACAACCATCATGTCATCCAAGAACATGAAAACTTGAACATACCGAGAAAAATATTTGACCACAAGCATACCAATCAACACAAACGTACAATAAGGATAGAGAATGATCTAGAAGCATCCACAAAAAACAAGAACTAATAGAGAAATATCTGCAGCAACAAAAGTTACTAGAATCACATAAAATTCAATCAGGAACACTAATAGAACCCACATAAATACTGTCAGATAACAATTGTTCATAGCACAATCAAATCTTCACATAGAGCTCTAAAACTTCTAGTAGATGAACTAAATACTCTCAGCAATAAACCCTTTAGTCCACAACAACTAATATTCAACGTACAAAACAAGACACCTTCATGATCTTCAATATTCCACTGGCAACCTGCAACTCTTCCTTTAACAATTTTCTCAATATCCTTGACATATACAACCTTCAATACAATAATGCTAATAGTGTTGACATCAATGACAACCACATATCAAAAACACCACCACAACATCCAAAAAAACCCCCATTTACTAACAATCAACAAGTTTTTCCTCTCTTGCATGTTTGTGTTTGTAGATTTAGGTTGAAGATAATTTGAAGTGAAAAGTTGTAAAGTTGCAAAGTTGCATTGCAAAGTTGTCATCTTCACAGAAACTCGCCTACATGCCAAATCTAAAAGTTTCAAAACTTGAGATCTAAGAAGAAGGAAGTGCAAAAATTGAGACTCAAGATCACATTCAAAGATTTCTAAAATTCAAGATGGGACTAAGTTGGTAGAAAGGGCATCTTATTCCTCGAAGTGGTATTTTGGAGAGATTTTTTCAGATTCTATTTTGACATTTGAAGATTCAACATTTTCCCCAAAAACCAACAACGGGACTAAGACAACAGTAAGGGCATCTTAGTCCTTCGTGGCATATTTTGATTTTTTTTTTACATTTCCAGACTTCCCAGGTACACACATCCTAACTTGATGTTGCTTAATTTCATCATTTGCACTAATTTTGCATTGCCAGGTTTTGTGAGTTAAATGTTAAATTGTATTTTCCAATCTTTTGCTTGGTGGTGAACCCCTTAAAGCTTAAAGAACCCCCTCCTAGGTCTTCCTTATTGAATATTGACTTATCTTTGTGTTGAAATTCAATCCAATTTGGGTTCCTAGGACATATTTGAGGGACAAGAGGAGAATAGTGGTGTTATATGACCTAGGTTATAAAGCACCCATTTCCCCTATTGTTCATTTTGGTGAACCTAAAATTTTAGAACATTCATTCATTTTTTTGATTAGGAGTTTATTAAGGTCCTAGATCTGGGTTGCATTCATTCTTACATTGCATCTTGCGTTAGTGAAAGTGCATCTAGGGTTTCTCATTTTTGCATTAGTGAGAGTGCATATAGGTTGCATTTTTGCTTTCTTGCATCATTTTGTCTCATTGAAAAAAATTGAAAAGTGAATTTTCAATCATCCTAGTTGCATTTAGGAACATTGTTATTGCATACAAAATTGAAAAAATTACATTCAACTTTGCATCCAATCGCTTTTCATTAGTTACTTTTTCTTGCATTCATTTTCCCACTTTTTTGTTTCTATACATCAGGTCCCTAAGTAGGCAACTTGGGAACACTGTAAACAATCTAGATTTTTCTGTTTTTTATAAAAAACCCTTTACTGGGACTAAAATTCCCTTACTGGCGCCTTACTCCCTTTGTGGATTTTTTGCTCAAAACCTTGTTTGTTATGTTTGCTTCATGTTTCAGTTTATGGAACCTCAAAATTTCATCAATAGGACCAAAAAGCCCTTACTGGCCCATCTTAGTACTTGTTGACTTTGACTTTCCAATTTTCAAAGTTTGAAATTGCTTTTATGTGCTTTTGTTAGCTACTTTTAGTTTTCTGTTATAGTTTGTCGAATTGTTGTTATTTCAGTTTCTTTCATTTCAAGTGTAATTGTAAGCATGGGATATTGTGTTCATTGCACTTTCTTTGGTTTATCCCTTACATGACTTGTACTACTTGGTGTCCTACTATCAATACTATGGTGAGATGAAGTATGATACTCATGTCATCTCGTGATAAAACACTCATTATGGATCTTGGGTTATCTAGCTCTCTTACTCGTAGTGTTGGTAATCATTCACTAGGTATGGACTATACCTTTGATACCTCTTTGGTTATGCCTACCTTACCTACAAGTGCTATGCCAAGTGTTTAAGCAATGGTTGATCATATGAGCAAGAAAATATAATGAAAATGCATGATGATCTAGCCCATTTACAAGATAGTGTGAGTATTGAAAACATTTCTAACACTGTTATACCTACCATAGATAGTATTCTCCGCATGATAGAAACTAATGAAGGATCAGAAGTTATGCGTAACATACTCATATCTTTGGAAAACATCTTCCTTCCACCACCTTGATAGTGTTCAAGCTTCAAACAATGTGAAAAGCCAAGGAGGAAATCAAACTCCTCCCATTCAATCATAACCTCTATTCCCACCTATACAAATACTCAAGTGACCAAAATGATGCAACCAACTAGAAATAGCTTTCCTACCTTGAACATTTCCACTAGTGCTCCTTATACCTATGTGGCATCTAACCTTATATCTCCTCCCATAAGAAATCCATTCACTTGTCCTCCCAACAAATACACAACACCACCATATTCACCTCCATCTCGAAATACACACATTGACCCTATCATTAACCACCTTTTACAAAGGATTTCATCCATTCAACACCAAGTTTCCACCATGAATCAAAATCAAAATGGTCCACCTTCATACTATGTCAAAATTAACCCACTATCTTTGGAGATATTAAGAACTCCAATGCCACAAGGTATAAATATCCCTAGATTTGAGAAATATGGAGGAAAGGGAGACCCCAAGAATCATGCTAATGTATTTACTGCTTTGTGTAGTGACTTTATCCTTGAGGACAAACTTTTGGCTAATCTTTTTCCTCGATGCTTGAAAGATATTGCCTTGGACTAGGTTTTTTCATTACCAAATAGCTCAATTCATTCAGTTAATGCAATTTTTGAAGCCTTTATTAACCATTTCCAAGTGCATATGGTTCCTAAAATTACATTAGCTGATTTGATGAGATGTAAACAAAATGAGGGTGAAAAATTCATTGACTTCATTTCATGTTACCAATCGCTTTATTCCCAAATAAGTGTGAAGATTCTCGATTATCACCTTCAAAATATGTTCATAGAAAATTTAAAAAGTAAGATATGAGACAAGCTTACCATGATGAAATTCCCTTCCTTCATACACTTATGCAATGCCCTTTGAGATTATCAAAATTCTATAGATAGTTGTGAACCAAAAACCACCTCTACCCATCCTGAAAAGTATGAATCTTCAAATAAAAACACCGACTAGCCCTTCAAAAGACAAAATAAAAGTTTCCTTCAACTAACTTCCACCTCCCAACCTACCCAAGATGTTGATACCAAAGTAGCTACTATAAAGAAGAGTAATCCTTATATCTTTGGGAATCTGCAAAGACAATTTACTCCCTTACCTGACACACTTCAAAACATCATGACTCAGCTATTAAACAAAAACATGCTTACCTTACCTCCTATTCAACCTCTTGAACCTAGCATGTTGTTACCTCTAAGCTTTAGACACAATGCCTATTGCACTTATCACCAACAAAAAGGACATGATACAGAACAATGCAAGCATCTTAAACATCTTGTGCAAGACCTCATTGATTCTAATCATATTCAAATTAGAGGTTTGAATGACAAAGGTAATAATTATGTAGCTTCTCCTAACCAAAAATTGCTAATATTTACCAATCCCATTCCTAACCATAATATTCCATTTGTTAAGGCTAGTGAAACTAAGCCCGATATAATGAGCATTGACACAGATGATGAAAACATGAACAATAATGAACACAATCCTATGGATGATTATGAACAAAATCCTATGTATACTAATGATCAAATTCTTATTATTACAATGATAGGAGTGATTGACATCAAGCCTCATAAACAACCAACCATAATTCTCATTGACATTACTTTCTCTTCAGAAGAAACAATCAAACATACACCTGATGGTCCTCTTTACATGGCCGACATAATCAATGATAGGCCCACTCCTAGGATTTTAATTGATCCCATCTGTGGAGAGAATGTGATCACAAAAGAACTCTTATATGTGCATGAACTCACTCAAGATAGATATGATAAATCAAAATCATGGATTAAAATGTATGATGGTTTTGTGCATGCTATGATGGGCTCAATCACACTCCATTTACAAGTAGGACCAAAGAAATCAAATGTATCATTCTCCATCATGTCTGATTCAGATCAATTTCATGTGAAGTTAGGCTACAAATGGCTTTGCTCCATGAATGTTGTCCCATCTATTTTCCATAAGTGCTTAAATTTTCTAGTCAGCAATGAAATATTCACTATGAACCATAGTGGCTTTAGACCTCTGTCTTCCCATGGAAATTTTTCCTTAGACTATTTTTGGCCTGAGCCCATGGAACCTATAAGACCCTGTAAGGACTTCCTTTTCTTATCCTACCAAAATTTCAAAGAATAATGCATAGCCAAGTTATCCCTTCAAAATTTTCCTCCACCTATTCTTGAATCTCCACCCTTTGAAGAAAACAATATTGAGCTTAAATTCCTTCCAACTAACCAAGACCCATCCATAAAAATTCCCTTTCGTATTTCCTACAAAAGGCTAAGAGAGATCCAAACAAGTCCTAATTTTCCCCTTAAACAAATTTATAAAGCCAAAGAGAAAGTGGTTGAACAACCTTCCATTGTTTCTTCTATTCTTCCCTCACATGAAGAAAAGGAAGCTATGGTTGAAAAAACCGCTCCTACACAAACACAACTTGAAAACCATGATAAAATGAACCAAAATGCTAGAGAGTGTAGGCGTAGACATCGTGCTATTGCTTGAAAAATGAATGAAGAGAACAACATATAAAATAAAAATCCAAATTTGACAAAATCAATAAATGATGAGCCTCCTCCATCACCAGAAATAATAGATCCTATGTCTCCAACACAACAAGTACTTGTACCTTCTATAGATATTATCATTCATCCTCTTATTGTGGTTAACTTGGATGATGATGAAGAAACTACTAAAATTGATGAGCAAGTGCATAATGAGTTGAATTTTCTATTTTCCTATTTTATGAGCTTAGACGATAATAATTGTGATGATTCTCCTAAACCGAGTGATGCACCACGTGTTGAACTTGGTGATTCTCCTAGTAAAACACTTGACATTTTCCCTCTCGCTAGTGTTCTACATTCTACATATGTTGAACAAGATTGGGATGCGGATGACCTGTTGGATGGTTGACTCACACATGCTTTACTAGCCTTTTTTCTTTCCTTTTGTTTTATTTTTGGTTGATTGCATGTGTAATGTAATCCCCTATATTTTTTTATGTTTCCTCTCTATGTGCATTCCTCTATTTGTACCTACATTCTTCTATATGTCGTAAGCTTTTTTCCTTTTCTTTGGTCTTTACCTTTCATTTTCATTTATCTTTTCATTTTTTTCTTGTGTTTTCATTTTGGGGATGACGCAAGGTGTCAAGACACCCTATGTCTCTTCTATATTGATCCAAAATCTTTTTTATTATCTTTTATTTTTCCTTTCATCTTTTGTCTTGTTTTTTCCTTTTAGGGATGATGCAAGGTGTCGAGACACCCTATGTATCTTCCATGTTGAATCAAAAGAATTTTCCCAATCTTTTCTTTTCCTTTCATTTTTCATCTTGTGTTTTCCTTTTGGGGATGACACAAGGCATCGAGACACCCTATGTCTCATCCATGTTGACCCAAAAGTTTTTTCTTTGTTTTCGCTCTCTTTGTGTCATTCTTCCATTTCTATGTGTATTTTGGAATGTTGATAGTTTTGATCTCTCTAATATCATTGTAGAAAAGATAGATACTAACCTCAAATCCATAGATCCCTTATGTGTTTCTAGGGGGAAACCCTCTTTTCCTTTTCTTTTTCACGTTTTGGCTACTTTGAAGTAATTTCTCATAGCATGGTGTTTAGCAATTTCTTTAAAGTGGGGGCATACATTGGCATTATTTTGGCATATTTTCATTTGTGTTATTTCATGTTCCTTGATGTGATCTTCTTACTTCATTCGATGTGTTTTTCTCTTTGTGGTGACATTGGGAGTAATGTCCTTCAAGAGCTTAGTCTATCTTAGCATATTATGTTCCTCTTAGTGGTGATGCGACACACTACATTACCTAAGTTGTGAATCTTTTATCCTTTGATTGGTCCTCTCTTGGAGATGTTAGGAATGATGTCCCCTAAGATTAAGACCTCACACAAACTAAGCAAAATACCTTTGAACATCCCTCTTTCTTGCTGCACTTTCTTTTTGTACCTTATTAAATTCATGAAGGTATGGCTTTGATATGGTCTCCTAGGGCTCATCTAGTGAACAACTAGCTTCACTAGCCCTTGTGAGTGTGCAATTTTCTTTTTTTCCTTATTAAATTCATGGAGGTATGACTTTGATATGGACCTCTCGAGGCTCACCTAGTGAAAAACTAGCTTCACTAGCTCTTGTGAGCGTGCGTTTTCTTTTTTTGTACCTTATTAAAGTCATGGAGGTATAGATTTGATACAGTCCCCTAGGGCTCACCTAGTGAACATCTAGCTTCACTAGCCCTTGTGAGTGCATTTTTATTTTTTTCCTTATTAAATTAATGGAGGTATGTTGATATGGACCTCTTAGGGATCACCTACTGGACAACTAGCTTCACTAGCCCTTGTGAGCATGTGTTTTGTTTGCATAGTGGATAACCCTTTTTGGAAAAATGGCCTAGACTCGACCCACAATGCATTGGATGGCCAATCGAAGCTTGATCCATTGCATTTTTGTTTTTGTTTTTCCTTTTTCCTTTTTCTATCTTTGATGGTGTATGTTTGCGATCTGGTTATGCCTTCATATATCCTCCACAAGTGCATTCCTTTGTGCATATGTGGGTTTTCATAGGATCTTGATCCTAGGGGCTTGGCCACCCTCTTGATTATTGTCATCCTATATTACTAAAATTTAAACATTTGAACCCCTCTTGATTGTGTGGTTGGCTACTTTAGTGTGAGTTTGAAGCAAGTTCATCCTCTCACTAAAGTGAGGCCTAAATGCAATGTAGGAAAATGCATACCCTTGCATTTTCACACATTTTTGGGACCACCTTGCTTTATTTATCCTTATTTATGTCTTAATTGGTTTTATTTTGTATCCACAAGCCTAACAAATTATATCCTTTTATGGCTAATCCCAACAATCATCAAAGGGTAAATGATAATTTAATGATTCTAGCTATGTGACCCTAATTTTTGGACTAGGACTAAGATGTCACCTAGGGCATATTTGTCCTCCAAAGGTCTTGGGAACCTCTTTTCAAAGGCAGCTTAATTAGGCCCCTTTTTGGAGTCTGTGCCCCAGGTTTCATGCCTCAGGACTAAGACACCACCTAGGGTGTCTTAGTACCCCTTTGGTTATTTTTGGGATTTAATTTCAAATCTTGGTGAGATTTAGCTTACTTTAATTAATTAATTCATATGTCATCTTGGTGTGGTGTAATTTTGGGACATTAAGAATGGATAAGTATAAATACAAGGTTCTTTCACTCATTTTATCATCCAAGAAAAGAAGACTTTTGTGAGAGCACTCCTAATAGAATGATTGAGTTCACAAGAGCATTCAAGAGGCATTCATCTAGCATTTGGAGCCATCATCAAGATTCAAGCATCATGCCAAAGATATTATTGCATTATGTGTGTTTTTGAGCCAACATTTGTGATGTAGGGTTTTGATTCAAGCAAGCAATTCAAGTTAAGATCTATCAAAAATTCAAGCATTTCAAGATCTTCATTCAAGCTAGCCATTTCACACAAGCTTGCAGATTTCATAACAAGGGTTTGGTGAGTTGTACTATTGTGTGTTGTTCATTCATCATTTCCCTCCAAAATTTCATTTCATTCCAAGGTTTAATTACCAACAAGGGGTTTGACCAAGGTAAACCCCCATTTATGAACAATCAACAAGCTTTTCCTCTTGCATTTTTGTGTTTGTAGATTTAGGTTGAAGATCATTTTAAGTGAAAAATTGCATTACAAAGTTGTCATCTTCATAGAAACTCACCTTCAGGACAGATCTAGAAGTTTTAGAACCTAAGATTCAAGAAGGAAGTGCAGACATTGAGCCTCTAGATCACATTTAGATATTTCATAAATTCAAGACGAGACTAAGTCGACAACAAGGGCGTCTTAGTCCTCCGAGTGGTATTTTGTAGAGATTCTTTTGGATTCTATTTCTACATCCAAAGATTTTTCATCTACCCTAAAAAATGGCATGGGACTAATACAACAGTAAGGGAATCTTAGTCCTCCCTAGAATATTTTGACAACATTTTTACATTTCCAAAATCCTCATCACATTTCTAGACGTCCCATGTACACACATCCTAAATTTTTGTTGCTTAACTTCATTATTTGCACTCATTATTTGTCTTGCATTGCTAGGTATTGTGAGTTGAATGTTAAATTGTCTTTTCCAAGCTTTTTCTTGGTGGTGAACCCCTCAAAGCTTAAAGAACCCATCTTAGGACTTCCTTGTTGAAGATTGACTCACCTTTGTGTTGATAGTCAATCCAATTTGGGATCCTAAGACATATTTGAATGACAAGGGGATAATAGTGGTGTTCTATGACCTAGGTTATAACACACCCATTTCCCCTATTGTTTAGCCACTTGAATGATGCAATCCTTTATCGCCATCTATCTTTAGGGACACTTGTCATTATACCACACTCTCATAGGGATAGGCTAAGCATGTACCATACTCTCAACGGGCTAGTAGGATGCTAACATCTATCCCTTCTAATGTCAAACTCCACTAACCATCACTCATCGGTTTTTGCTTTGTGCTCGAGAGAATGAGAAACATTATGTATAGAAGTCATGCAATGTAATCAATGCTTGCCACCTATTATCTTGACATCACATTCCATTATAATAGCTTTTATAGGAAGAGATGTTCTTATAACCTTGTTGGAAATCGATGGAGTTCTTATAACCTTTTTAACGACTGATGGGGGTTTCATAACATTTCTAAAATACCAAAACTCTTTGTCCTTAGTGTATTCTTCACCTTTTTTCTTAAGAAAAATATTTTGTTTCTAGTGAGTGGGAAGACAAGAAGTTTTTATAACCTTTTTGGTGATCGATGGAAGTTCCCTAGCTTAAAAAAAACTCCAAAATGACTTAACTTCAACTTGGGCAAAAAGGGAGAAGGTTATCATAACTTTGTCATGGATCAAAAAAAGTTCCCAAACTTGTTCACAAAATTTTGAATGACTTAAGAAACACTTTGGGACTTCAACAAGATGAACCTAAGACTTTAAGTTATAATACATTGGGCAAAGGAAAGGTTATGAAAACTTGGGTGACGATTGACAAGGTTTCAATAACTAACAAAAAGATCAATGACTTCAAGACTTAGCCAAATTTTGGGTAAATAGAGCTAGGTCGAGGGGCCAATCACCATGAGTACATTTGAGGCTTAAGTTATGAATTAAACAACCTTCAACTGTCACTATCCAGTCAACGATAAAATATAAACTTTGTTCAATGCCATGACTGAAACAACTTCTTTGAGATGTCAAATGTTAGAGTTCATCCATCCACAATATTGCTTACTATCCATTCAACATACTATTAAGGCATAAGCCTTAAGACCAACTTCTAGTGCCCGATCCTTTTTAGGTGTTGAGGTTCTCCCTTCCATCATACCTCTTTCCTAATTTTTGATAAGGCGTAAGTCTTAGCTCTAACCTGTGAAGCCCAAAACCATTTTGGGGGTTGGGGTTTCTTCACACCCTTTGCTTAACCTTGAGTTTAAGGTGTAATCCTCAAGCCCAAAGTCTAATGTTCTATCAGACTTTGCTTAATTTTTCTAACTCTTTCCTTCCTAGAAATCGGTGTAAGGCAAGCTTGAGGACTGAAGATTGAACTTCTTCAAAACTTCAAGGCTTGCACTGCAACTTCAAATTCATCATTCAAAGCGAGACCACTTGACGTCAATGACCATCATTACTAGCCATAAAATCCCTTTTCACATCAATGAAAATAAAATTTCTAACAAGAAACAAGGAAAGACTTGTGTGTAAAGGCTTCTCACAATTAGAAGGAATAGATTTTGAGGAGACATTTGCTCTAGTGGAAAGAATGGACGCTATTAGGATGTTTTTGGCTTTTGCAACACATAAGGATTTCAAAGTTTATCAAATGGATGTGAAGTCTGCATTCTTGAATGGTGAGTTAGAAGAAGAGTGTTATATTGAACAACTGGAAGGATTTCAGTTATCAGATAATCTTGATATGATTTACAGATTGAAGAAATAATTATATGGACTCAAGAAAGCTCTTAGAGCTTGGTATGAATTATTGGATAGATACGTGTTGTAGCAAGGATTCAATAAAGGTACCACAGATAGTAATCTTTATTTCAAAGTTGAAAAAGATCAAACCTTGATTGTGGTTGTGTATGTTGATGGAATAATCTTTGGAGGTAATGAAAGTATGTACAAGAGATTTGCAAAAGAGATGTAAAAATAGTTTGAGATGTCTATGTTTGGAGAGATGAATTTCTTCCTTGGACTTCAAATCAATGAGGAAAAAAAAAGGAATATTCATTTCACAATCTAAGTATGTCAAGGAATTGTTGCAGAAGGTTGGGATGGAAGACTCTAAAATAGTATGTATTTCTATGGTTATTGGATTTAAGTTGAGTAAGAATGAAGAATCTCATAAGGCGGATCAGAGCAGGTATAGATCAATCATTGGAGAATTGCTATATCTAACTACTACTAGACTAAAAATCACGCATGCAGTTACTCTTGTGGCTTGATTTCAAGAAGATCCCAAAGATTCACATGTGGCAATAGTGAAGAAAATATTCAGATACTTGAAGGGAACTATGGAATATGTCTTGTGGTATCCAAAGGATACTGATTTCACTCTAAGTGCTTATACAGATGTAGATTGGGCAGGTTGTATGGATGACAAAAAGAGTACAAGTTGTGGTGCTTTTTTTCTTGGAAATATGTTGGTTTCTTGGTTAAGAAAGAAGTAGGATTCATTATCATTATCTACTAAAAAGG
Source organism: Sequoia sempervirens (assembly GCA_007258455.2). Lineage (NCBI taxonomy): Eukaryota > Viridiplantae > Streptophyta > Pinopsida > Cupressales > Cupressaceae > Sequoia > Sequoia sempervirens. The sequence continues at coordinate 592,594,014 of VDFB02281492.1, forward strand.
CATAATACATTGCTACAACATTAGGTTGCACACAAGTGTTATGGATGAAGATAATATTGAATGATATCAAAGTGGTATATGATGAACCTATTTCTATCTTTTATGATAATAGAAGTTCTATTAATATTTCAAAAAATAGATGGTAATGCATTCAAGGATAAAGAATATTTCAATCTAGTATCATGTTTTGAGAGAGAAGGTTGCATAAAATGAGGTGAAGTTGGAGTATGTGCCTACTAAGGATCAAGTTGTAGATGGGTATGTGCAGGATCATGATGGGCCAAAAAGTGGCGCTATGATGGGTATGTGTAGGGTATGTGGCTAACAACTTTTTTTTACCTAAAATTGATGAAACAAAAAGGGTTTTTAATGGAGATTCTCAGCTTTACACCAATATAAATTATGCTTTACTTTGAATTTAATATATAATTATTATTCATTTTCTATTTGAATTATGACTAAAGTCCTAATTGATAGGCTGATTGAAAAACATTTATAACTTTCAAACGGTACCACATTTTTTTAATCTAAAACATGTGTCACATTATATGCTTTGTGTACTATAAGATTAAAAAAAAAAAAAATCATGAAGTTTTGACCAAGTTAAGGTGGTTAGACATACAAGTTTTTATATTTTCTAAAAGATGTAATAAAAAAATCATAATTAATTATTTACTTGGAAAAATTACAAAAAAATGCATCACATCGGGACATAAGTCCTCTACTTATATCTAAAATATTATAAAAAATATTATCATTTTATTGTAGTTAGGGTGGTCGAATGACACCTACTTCTTATTTTTCCTTGAAATTTAACTACTACTCCATTGAAATTTCAAATTTTCACCAAATAAATTTTTTATTTTTTTAAATAAGCCTAGTAGTTTAGAAACTACATTCAATTTTCTATAGATTCTATTATTACATATTTTTGAAATAATATAGATAACTTATTCAAATTTTTACGTTAGGTTTCCTAACTCTAATTTTTCTTAATTTTTTTCCACTTAAGGGCCTATTTTTTCCATGATGATCCTGCACATACCCAGATATCTTCATGAAGCCTCTTCCTAAGGATACTTTTGAGTATCTTTGAGAGAAGTTGGAGGTTGTTGTGCCTCCTATAAACTAGATGCATATGGATATGTATCAATCTAGTGGATCTCAAAATTCATTCCTTGTTCTAGACTGGTGTTGGTGGCTACCTCTCAGGGGGAGTAGGTAGTAGCATTGTTGGTTGTTGCAGTCAAGGGGAGTAAGTGTTTTCATTGTGTGGTATAAAGGTGTTTTCCTTTATTAACTATGTCAAAGGATAAGCACAGTGGTTGCTAGTTGGTGAAGTATGTTGTGTAGTGTGCAAAGAAGGTGTGAAGAAAATAGAGTGTAGTAAAAGAAAATGTAGTTGTAGAGTAGTTGTTGTCCCTTATAGGTATTTCCTTTGGGGAAGACAAAGTATGTATGTTTGGTGTCAAAGGGGGAGAGATACAAGTGTGCCACCCTTTTCCATAGATGTCAAAGGGCCTAGAGAGAGAGTTAACAAAAAATCCATATGAAGTAAGGGGGAGATAATTCCTGTGGAAGAGAAAGTGTTCAAAATTAGATGCTTGTGTAAGGGGCAAGAGTGTGCACTATGGTGCATTATATGAGTTGGTGATTAGAGTTGTTTTTTTTGTTGATGGTTTTTCCCATGTGTTTCCATCAATAAAGGTGGAGATTGTTGGAACTTTTTGTTGTCATTGATGTCAATATGTCTATGGGGAGATTGTTGGAAGTCTATGAAGATTTTTTAAGTTTTGATTAGTAGTATCACTAATGTAAACCTCTAGTGTTGCTTTGATGAGAATTTATTGGTGATGTTCAACCTCTTGTTTGGTTGATATGTTTACAAGGTGTTCAAGATGTTGAGTTTGAGTTTATGGTGCTTGGCTTCCAAGTGCTTTTGACTAAATTTAAATAAAAGAGGAAATAGTGTGGTGAAGAGTGTTCAATGTAGCAAACTAGTGTTCAATATTTTTCTCTACATTTCTTCATCACTAAACATGTTTACCAAAGGTGTTCAAAGGTGTTATATCTAGAGTTTTAGGTTTTGGATCAGTGTGCAAAAAAATTTGGGTTCACCAATATATGAATTGTGAAAGTAGTGTTATATGGGAGAAATGGTCTTCCTCCAAATAAATCTCATTGTTTAGTTTTTTCTCTTGTGGATATAGAGGTATTCTTATATTGCAGGTTTCTATCTTCAGTCTAACTTGTTTGTGTTTTGGTGCTCCATAACATTGGATTCATTTGTCATAGTGTGTGGGAGGTTAGGTGGTTGTGCAAAATGAATATATTCTTCTAGTGTATGATGTTGCAAAGGAGTTTTTGGATTTCAAGGTGTTGATGGAATATTTTAGATGATTTTTTAAAAGTGTTTTGTGTCGTTTGTAAGTCATCTTTAGATCAAAGGAAGCATATTCTTAATTTTTTAATGGTGTTAAGATAGGTTCATCTGACTTGGGTGTTTACACTAATTGGGAATATGCTTTGATGTTTGTGGAAGCATGGCATGATGTGTATGTGTTGATTTAGGTTTGAATTTTTATGTTTGAGGTGCATAGCCAACCTTATGAATTATTTTCAAGGTTGAATATGGTATATATGAGTGATGATTTTATGGAGGATGTATGAGTGATGTGTGTTGAGATGTGAAGTGTGAAAGTGAAATGTAGTATGAGCTTTAATGTGTAAGACTACTAGAAGCAATGAGAAGTTGTCTACATTCTATAGAGAGAGTGTGAATGTTTTGGTGAAGTAGTGGTGGAACTTTTGTATTGCTATGAGATGGATTTATCATTGTAACAATCTTCTTTCTTCTTATTTCTTAGGCACATCAAAAAATACCTTAAATGTCCTAGAAGAATCAAAGACAACACTCTTACACTAAAGAAAGAACACCCATGTACATCTAGAGAAGTCATTAATAAATGGAGTTCACATGTTTGAGCCCTAAAAAAGGAGTCAAAAATGACATGAGGTCACTTTGAACTAACTCTAGGGGTGTTTTAGCATGTTTGGATCTACAGGTATAGAAAAAATAATCCCTATGATTCTTATCAAGGAAAAAACATCAACAAACATCATTCATGCAAGAAATTTAAGGTAGTCTTATCACTAGTGATTATGTACTCATCTAATGAATATACATGTAATTGACATGGACAATTTAACACTCATGTGAAAGCTCACACTAAATTTGGATGTGTTGTGAGAGATGAATTGGAACTATCTAAGCTCTCAAATCCATCAAATCTATATAGACATGATACATAATAAACACTCACAATAGCCACAACAATATCAAGGTCATGGATATCTCGAATAACCACATCATGTCATGAAAACTCAACTATATTACTAGTTCTAGAATGAAAAATCTAATAAACTAAGAGAATACTAGTTGAAATGTTAGGAATAACAAGTACATCTTGAAGACAACTACCTTCTAGTTGAACAAAATTGGATCCCAAAACTAAAAGCTACATAGAGTCACCCATTGTATTCTATAAAATGCCACAATGTGAAAGAGTGGTAATGAATTCCTAGATATGTGTCATGTGGTGCGAAGCATCAAAATCAAGTAAACAAGTAGATGATGAAGGTAAGGCTCGTGTAGAAAGAGAATGGCATTTACTTGTATGTGAGGAAGAATATTGAAGAGTTGAAATGTTATGCTACTGCATGAATTCCTCTAAAGCCTCTAATCTTTTAAAATGTATGGTAAGTGGATGTCCTTCATTGCCACATAAACTACAAGGTTCACCAAATTTCTTCTTTGTCTTGGAGGAATACTCACCAAACTTAGAATATTTATTAGGCTTGGGAGAAGAATGTGTTTTCTAGTCTAACTTCAAATGTATCTTGGAGGGATTCTAACTACCTAAAGAATCTAACTTAGGGTTATGTTTCTACTTTTTTTCTCTTGAGATCGTTGTTCTACCAATGCATGGTTTGTAGAACTTGAAAGAGCATCCAACTGAATGAAATTTGCATGTTCATATCTCAAACACTTGCAAAAAACCTTAAAGGTATGCATGGTAAAAGCATTACCCCAATCATCCATGGTAAAGTAAAATGTAGAAAAGAAGACACAAAACAATCAATAAAACTTAGAAAATATTAGGAAAATTCACTCTTTGTTAGTTTTGTTCTTCCCACAACCTTGCAAAAGTGATATATGAGGGACTTACAATTTTTCAAGAAGTCCTCAATGAAAGGGAATGAATCAGGTACAAGTGATGTCAAATATGCCTCAATTTATAGAGCTTGGAACTCATTAACGATGTCAAAAAGATCACTAAAATTCACCCACATCTCCTTAGGAGTGGTGAAAGACTTAATATGAAACAAAAGACTATTTGAAAAATGTATTGAAATCAATCTCGTAGCCTCATTTTTCTTGTTCTTGTAGTGTAGAAAAATGTATCCATTTACATTTTCACACTTTTTTGGGTCCTCCCTAGTAAAAATGGGCTTCTTTATGCCTTACTTGGTCCTATTTTTCATCCACGAGCCTTAATTAATGCATCTTTCCAAGGATAATCCTGGCATATATCAAGTGACCAATTTCATTATAATTTAATGATTTTGGATGGTATGGACTAGATTTAGTGATTTGGGACTCATACGTAACCTTGGGCATATGGGTCCAACCTAGGTTTTGGGGCCTAGTGTGAAAAAATTATTGTTTTCCTCTTAAGAACATTAGAAAATCCAAAATATTTCATTAGAATCATTTTTGCAAGAATCTGTAGTTGAGTGAATTTGTGTGTTTTAGTTGCATTATCAAGTTTCCACCTTTGGTATATCACCTATTAGAGATAGGTTTTAAAATTATAAGCATATCCTTCTTACTCTTTTCCCTATCATTTCTAAATATTTTCAAGTTATCTAAAGGGGAGACAACCCATAATCTAGAGATCTACTTTCACAATAGGATACCCATAGCTTGAAAGTAGTCCCATGTTGCACGGGATTGTTAAGTTTTCAACTTGGCATCAGGTGAAAATCCCTATGACAATAGTTTTTGGCATGCTCGGTGGGACATTGAGCTGATTGTCAATTCAAAAAAGAGCTTCATTTTGTTGTTTTAGTGTGAGCAATAATATTTGAGTCTTCAAAAAGGAAAAAATTCACACTTGGTGAGTCCAGAGCTTTGGTTTCAACAATTTCAGTGGATAATCTTATGAGAAAATATCAAACTAGACAAAGTGTAGATCCTGTTGAGCATTATGAGCTACCACCAAGAAGTACTAAGGTAATTAAGAACACAATAAATTCAATTTCAACTTATAGCAATCCTATGTTTTCAAGTTCTGCGGCAACTTTCATTGTTCCTAGTAGTTTCAATCCTTCAAGTGTCACTATGGCTCATAATCTGCCACCTAGGAATCAACCCTTTGTGTCATTTGATCAAGTCCCTTAGATCTTGCTCAACATAATGATATACCAGCAGCAACCCTTAAGAGTTTTCCTTTTTTCACTGGACAGAACCATAGAACAACCATAGAACACATTAGAGATGTGGCCTTGTTATGTGGATTGCATCATATTATTGAGACAAATATTGTCATAAGGCTCTTGGCGGCTTCTCTCAAGGGTAAAGCTCTCTAATGGTTCAGAGGACTTGTTAATTCAATTGCAACCTAGGACCAGCTAAGAGAGAAACTGAATAAGCAATTTGAAGACAAGTAAGATAATCTTTCATTGGTGGAGTAGCTCACTACCATCAAAAGATCTCTAAATGAACACTTGGTGGAATTCAACTACCATTTCAAGAAGACCTAGAATAGGATTCCAGCCTCGGTAAAACCTTCAAATGATTATGCATTTTTTATTTTATCTCAAATCTTTGAATAGTGATATTATGCTTTTGATACAATCTATGGGTGGGAATTCTTTACCAACAACATTTGATGTTGCTATAAGGGTTCAAAATAGTTTAATTCAAGTTGGAAAGATAGCACCTAGGCCTCCAATGCCATTTTTTACTGATGTACAACCAATTGTTCTTATTATACCACCTACTATAGCTAATGTCCCTTCATTTCCAGTATTTAATAATCAAGTTGCAGCTCCAAAGAATATAGTTTCAAGTCAATCCCAATCTAGCTGATAAGTATTAAGGAGCAAAATGATAATATTAAGATAAATTTGTATACTTTTGGTAATGAATTAGTCAATATCAAAAAGTAGCATTACTAGCCACCTTATCAAGCTTCATACTAAGCTAATCCTCAAATTCAAAGGAGGAATTTCAATCAAAGGATTTTTCATCCTTATAACCCCAACACACCTAGTTCTTCTAAGGAGGTGGTACTAGTTCAAAAAAACATGGTAGTTGATTATGAGTGGTGTTTTTCTTGTAATCAACCACATAACTAGTCTACTTATTCTAATGGCATGTTGAATCAAGCTTTAATAGCATAGAACAATGTTGTTGTTCCAAGAGAATCATTACAAGAAGTTCATGAACAACAATCTACTCATGTGGGACAATAATACACAAAATTAGTCAAATACTCTTGTAGCAACTAATACAAGATCCAAGAAAAGGGTTGTTGACTTGGGGCAACAGGATGATAAAGACAAAAATAAATCATTTACAAGTTCACAAGGCCAAGCAGGGCCTTCTTCTTCATAGAACATTTAAATTCTACCAAAAGTACAACTTGTTGTTGTCAAAGATCAGCCTAAAGTACCAATTCAACCAACACAAGCACAAGGAGATATTTCTATTATTAAAGGATGTGAAAATGTTAGTATTGGTAATTTCAATATTTTAGATCATATGAAGAAAACACATGTTAGTGTTTCTATGTGGGATTCTTTAGCTCTTCTTGGGTAGGTACATGAGGCATTGCCAAAGTTTTCTTTAAATCAGGTGTCTAACTGTTGGAAACTTGTAGCCAATTAAAGACAATTTCCACATAACCCATAAAGAAATCTATGCATCTAAGTATTCAGAATCCACATGCAAGAGAATAGACAACATACCCATGAAAATATGACACAAGATATACCCTAGGAAAACCCTCAAGAGGGAAAAAAACCCAGCCTCTGAAAGCATCCATCTCTCATGTATTATTCAGTGATAAGATTACACTATATCTTTTGAGTCTACATGAGCACCATTGAAGCAACAAGCTCTCTCCAAGCAATCCATGTGAACAAGCATGCAACCACACATCCTGTGCCATGCTTCAAACCCTCACAAATGCTAACTAGAGCTAATCATGCAAAATTGCATCTCTTACAATAACTACCTTTGTGGTTGCTTTTATAGAAGCAAGCTCCCACAAAACCACTAAGTGGTATTGCACAAAACTATGTGACAATAACTATGAGATTACAAATCATGTCCCCTTATTTAATATTGTGTGCTTTATTTATTATTTCCCCAATATTAAATAATTACATTTTATCAATTTAACTTATGTGCCAATGTTTCATGCAACATTAAGTGGCCCCAAGAATAATTACATTAAATACATAATGCAAGGTGTACAACACACCTTTCCCCAACATTCTCCCACTTGTTGTATACATTGCATAAAGGGAACAAGTAACCTCAAAACATGAATCAAATGAACAATCAATATAGCCACATATACCATCATGGAATCAAAAGGCTCCATGTGTTCCATCAAGATACCTATAACAAGAATCAAAGTGACCACCATCCCAAACATGAATGCTCTCATCCTCCATCATGCCAATGCACAAAGATAAGAAGTCATCCAATAGAGAAACCACTCAATCTATCACAACGAAGCAAAAGTCCTACTCAACTAATATCCCAAACACATACACTCAATCCAAAAGTATCAATATGCACTAGTAGTTGTCAGATACACAAACCCAAAGCTAAAATAACACCCACAGTAAGTGTCAATACATCCAACTTTCCATACCTCCAAGGTATACAAAACATAGTAAAATCGTGCCATAAACATATACACCCATAAAATGCAATCATAAACTCCATGTGCAAATCTTGTCAAAGAATGACATACACATCCAAGAGCTCCCACTGCATGGGTAATGCAAAACTGAAAAAGATCAAGGCATACCAAGTCTACCAATAGCATCATATAGAAAATGTAAACTAAATCATGTAGTAACAAGGAATCATCCATAATGATATGCAAACCTATCTATCAGTAACCTGTAAGAAAAATATCCTACATACACCTCTAAAAGCCAACTGTGTCAAGTATGATCTCTTCCACAACACCCAATCGTTCAATCTCCAAGATCAAACATAACATATGTATCATATAATCAAAATGAATGTAAGCCTCTCATAACCAAAGAAGATCAAACTAAATCCATTCCCAATGAAGGAAATAATCCCATTACATCTCCTCAACTCAACATCAATGAGTGTAATCATAATGCATAAGGAGATAAACATGCCAACACTCCTCAACTGAACCCTCCAAAACCATATATCCATAGCTCAAGATCCTTATGCATGAGAAGATAAAGCATAAACACAAAGCACCTGAAAGTAACAATGGGCAATACCTCTCAAGTGAAACTATCGAGTAGACCAAGAGTGGGGAATGAGAATGCTCCTCCAAGACATCCAAGTCATCATGACTCATCCAAAAACACTCTCCTCATAGGTCCATGTTGAACTCATGTCCAACCAAGGTGTAGGCTCCTCATACTTCCTACTGAAATCTCATCAAGAGTAACCATCACAACATATGTCTCTTATCACAAGAGAACTCAAGCCTCACCTATGTCTCCAAGTATCCATGAGTACCTGTAACCAACCAATCCATGCCAAACTCCAAATGCAATATAGCACCATCATGAAGTAATCAAGCAAATGTCAATGTACCCAATACCAAGAGAACCACAAAAGATCAATGTCATATATCCAATCGTGAATCAAGAACCTAACCATGACATCATGATCTAACCATATTCTTATAGGAGAGCGCATGCACCATAACATATATCTACATCGTGGTCTCAAGAGAACATGTAATATGCCAAACTCTAAACTAGTATCAAGAGTATAACATTACATCATAAAAAATACACTCTAAGACAAGAAACCATATCTCCAATCACATGGAGATAACCTTACCAAATGATGCATCCATGTCACTGCCAACAACTCCCACTGAACTATGATACTGAGTCACACATGGCATCATGACAACCATCCTCTCCATGAAGATCATCCAAGTATACACACACAACTGAAATGTCAGTAACATAAAAATAGAACCATAATCTCCAAGCCAAGAAGATACCTACAACCACCAAACCATCATAAACATATCCATCACCACCAAAACCATCACTGTCAAAATCTCCCACTGAAAAGTGTAATCAAGCTATCAATGACACCATGATAAAAAATCTCCTCATGAAGATCAACCAGAGGCTCTCACACAATCAAAGAACTCAAATATAACAAGAGCTCTGAAAAGGAAAAGTAAAACCATGATCCTCATACCACGAAGATACACTGCCACAACCATAATCAGGAACCAATCCAACATCACCAATAAATGCACCTGCATAAACCATCATGACATGCCAAAGTCTCTAATTTTCGGGCCCCTTAATTAAAATGCATGGCGGAATTAATAAAATTAACGGTGAAAATTTTATGATAAAACATTTATTTAAAAAACAGAAAAAGCTTTTAAAGCCCGTAGGCTTTTACCGGCTGCTGCCGGACCTCGCCGAAACCTGCCGGCAGTACCGGCTGTATTGTCGGCTGCCGCAGAGCTGGTAGTACCGACAGTATAGTCGGTACCTTTGCTGCGGTAATGGCAGGAGATACAGGGGTGGGGTCGGCCTAGGGTCAGCCCCTCCCCCCATTTTTGTCTTTTTCAAAAGTTTTTCAATAAACTTTTTCAAAAAAAATTCAATAAAAATTTTCAAATCATTTTTGTTTCGATTTCTAATTTTTTTTTTGCGGTTGGGCGAATAATGCGATGGGGAAAAGAATTTTTTTAATATTTTTTTTTACGTCCATACGATTTGGGCATGGGCACAAAATTTTTGTAATTTTTCACAGTAACAGAAATAGGTCAAATTATATATCAATTTTCATCTCTCAGTCAACCTGGATCCAACCATGAGGTCTATTTTGGGCCAGAAGATCATCTGTGAAAGCTCACCCCCAAAACCCTCATTTGAATACAAAACCAAGAAACCTATTTCACCCAAAATTTCTCACATCCCAGATCCACAAACAACCCATTTTATCAGCAAACCCAAAACCCTCAGATCTGCAATAAACAACTTGCAACACCTTCATATCTTGCCATGTCTTTGATTCTCGCATGCAATGCATAGATTCAAACTTAAACAATATTTTTCTCAACCAAGGGTTATACAATCATAACCAAAGCTCTGACACTACTTTTTGGAAACTTGTAGCCAATTAAAGACAATTTCCACATAACCCATAAAGAAATCTATGCATCTAAGTATTCAGAATCCACATGCAAGAGAATAGACAACATACCCATGAAAATATGACACAAGATATACCCTGGGAAAACCCTCAAGAGGGAAAAAACTTAGCCTCCAAAAGCATCCATCTCTCATGTATTATTCAACAATAAGATTACACTACATCTTTTGAGTCTCCATGAGCACCATTGAAGCAACAAGCTCTCTCCAAGCAATCCATGAGAACAAGCATGCAACCACACAACCTGTGCCATGCTTCAAATCCTCACAAATGCTAACTAGAGCTAATCATGCAAAATTGCATCTCTTACAATAACTACCTTTGTGGTTGCTTTTATAGAAGCAAGCTCCCACAAAACCACTAAGTGGTATTGCACGAAACTGTGTGACAATAACTACGAGATTACAAATCATGTCCCCTTATTTAATATTGAGTGCTTTATTTATTATTTCCCCAATATTAAATAATTACATTTTATCAATTTAACTTATGTGCCAATGTTACATGCAACATTAAGTGGCCCCAAGAATAATTACATTAAATACATAATGCAAGGTGTACAACACACCTTTCCCCAACACTAACTAGCAGTCCCCTAAGGTTGTACTTGTTAATGATTCACAAGAGAAGAAGGAACAACTTACCAATGTAGCCAAGCCACCTCCGTTTTATGTAACTTTAATCATTGGAAAACATTTGGTGCATAATTGTATGATTGACTCAGGTTCTAGTAGTTTGGTAATGCCCAAAAAAATTATTGATAAGATGGGAATAGAATATGAACCACTAGAAAACTGGGTTGTTCAACTAGATGGTACTATTATTAAGACTGTAGCAGTTATCAAGAATCTGAGTTTGACCTTGCACACATGTCAAAATTTCTCTATACCTCAAGACATTTATGTCATTGAGTTGCTCCCATTTTTTGTGATAGTTTAGTCACGAGATTTCACTGCTAAAATTAGAGGATGATTGTCTTCTGATTGGTCTCATATGCTTTTTAGGACTAGGTATGGCACCAAGGTCACTATCAAATCAAAACCTGTTGCTAAAGATCACATTGAGCCCTATAACCCAAGTGTTATCAATGCATCAATTGTTGTTAATTTCACTCTTTTTTATCATGAAGAGGTTCTTGCAGCCAATGAGACAAAAATATAGATTGAGGATATTCTTGATGTCCTTCTAGATGAGTGGGTAGTTGAGAATGTCCATAATGTTTTGAAAGAACAACATAAGGAAGTAATTTTTGGGAATTATTTGATGCATGAACCTAATTCTTCCATGCCTAATCTGGTGAAAAGTGTTGAACAATAGTCCAATAAGAAAACAAATGAAGTGTGGAAGATTTTTTTTGATGGTTCAAGGAGTAAGAATGGTGCTGGAGGAGGTTGCATTCTCATTTCCCCTAGTGGTGACAAGTATTATTCAACATATAGGTTCACATTCATCTGTACTTATAATACAACTAAGTATGAAGCTCTAATTCATGGTCTCCAATGGGAAAAAAAGAGAGGTATTTGTTGTTTACAAGTTTTTGGTGATACAAAATTGATTGTTAATCAAGTAAGAGGTCTCGATCCTACCAAAAATGATCTTTTGAAGTCTTATAAGCATAGAGTATATGATCTTATTGAATATTTTCAAGCTTTTAATTTGTTTTTTATTCCCAAAACTGAAAATATTCATGTTGATAGATTAGCTTGGATATACGATCTCAATATGATATTCTAAGTGACATCAACAACACTAAGGAACAACAGTACGTTAAAGTCATTATTAGATCTTCTATTTCTAACAATAATGAACATTGGAAAGTTGTTGATAGTGATCATCAAATCATAAACTTGTTGAGAGAAGAGGCAAAATTTTTAAATGATAATTAGGAGAAACTCAAATAGTAATATGAGGATCAAATCATACAACTAAAGAAAAAAAACTACCTAAAGGCTTGGTGACATTGGAGTCAATCTTCAATGTTGGTGATCAAGTTAGAAAGGAAAAAGCCACCTTGCATATCAAAGAAGATCATTATTAGGATGTTCAAATTATCAAGGATAAGCTTTTGAAGCTTGGCAAGGTATGCACATTAGAAGAAAGACATGCAATTGTTTTACTTTGTCAAGAGTTGAGTGATATATTTGCACTACAATATTTAGATTTGAAAGGCTTTGATCCTACCATTTCCCAACATACTATTGAGCTCAAGCCTAATACCAAACCTGTAAGACAAAAATAGAGGCCACTTAACCCCAAGCTTGAGCCCCTCATGATCAAAGAATTGAATAAACTCATTGAGAGAAACATTATATTTCCAATCAAACATACCTCTTGGGTATCCAATGTTGTTCCAATGGGAAAGAAAAATGGTGAAACTAGAATTTGTGTTTATTTCAGAGACCTTAATAGAGCTTCCCTGAAATATTTTTACCCATTACCTTCCATGGAAAAAATCCTTCAAGTTGTTTCAGGTTCTGAGAGGTTTTCTTTATTAGACAACTTCTCGGGATACAATAAGATTTTAGTTAAGAGGATCAATTTAAAAAAACATTTACAACTAAATGGGGAACCATGGATTACAAGAAGATTCCATTTGGCTTGTCTAATGTTGGGGATACATTTTTTATAAGGCTATGAACATGGCTTTCAAAAGTTTGATGTATAAAATTATGTTGGTTTATTTGGATGACAACTATTTTTTCAAAAAATTCAAATGAACACTTCGCTCACTTAAGGATGATCTTTGAAAGGTGCAAAGCATTTGCTATATCTCTCAACCCAAAGAAGTGTGTGGTTTTTATCCATGAAGGTAATTTGTTGGGATACATTGTATCCAAACATGGTACTTCTATTGATTTGGAAAGGGTAAGTTCCATCCTTTCTCTTCCTTTACCAACACACAAGAAGGGATTGTAAGGTTTCTTCGGTAGAATCAACTTTGTTACAAAGTTTATACCGAATGTTGTTGAGTTATTAATGCCTCTCACTTCAATGTTAAAGAAAAATGTTTCTTTCAGATGGACCAAGGATGGAAAAAGAAGTTTTGAGCTTATTAAGGAGCACTTGCAGCTGCTCCTACTTTGTTAAAACAAGACTTTTCAAAGGATTTTATATTGTATGCATATGGGAACATTGATAATATAGAAGCCATGTTAGTTCAGGCGAATGATCATGGTTTAGAGAAACCTTTGGCCTTTTTCAGTCAAGGTCTCAAAGATTATGAGCTTAAGTATTTTTTTGTTGAAAAGCATGTACTTGTTGTTATTAGAAGTTTGAAAAAGTTAAGACACATGCTTTCTAACAACAAGATTAAGTTGCTAGTTGCTCAACCTTAGTTAAAGAATTTTTTTTGAGTAAGGACATGAATTGTAAAAGAGTTGGTTGGGTGACTAAAGTGATGGAATATGATGCTGAGATCAAAGTTACCAAAATTATTAGAGGCAAGGGTTTGTGCAAGCAGCTTGCTGGTAATAGTAACAACAGTATAGGAAATAAAGAAGATGTTGTCCTAGCTCTTCAAGATCAAGAAAAAACAGTTGTACCTATTTCTTCTACAACTTGGGTACAAGAAATGACTCATTTTTTGTTAATTGGTGAGTGTCCTCATGGTTTGGATAAATCAAAAAGAAGGTACTATAGGCTGTAATATATACCTTATGTACTCTTAAATGGTTTGTTGTTTAGAAAAGACTTCCATGGTGTTTTGTTAAGATGCATAGAGGTTGATCAAGTTGATAAAGTTTTACATGAGTTTCATGAAGGATCAGTTGGTGGACATTTATCACCAAGAGCTATAGCTCTTAAGGTTATGAAATGAGGCTACTATTCACCTAGTTTGTTCAAGGATGCACATTCATGAGTAATAAAATGTAAAGAGTGTGCCATATTTATCAGAAAAAAAAAGTTAGCAACCCTCCCATTGCAACCAATTCAGGTTGAACAACCCTTCATGAAGTGGGGTTTAGACTTCATAGGAGTCATAAATCCACCTTCAAGTGTTGGCCATAAGTGGGTGCTCATAGCCACTGATTACTTTACAAAATGGACTGAGGTTGTGGCACTTAAAGAGGCTAATTAGATAGTTGTTCTGAACTTTTATGAGGAGCCGATAACCAGGTTTGGAGTTCTTGAGTCAATAGTTTCAGATAATGCACTTGAATTCATATGAACTAAGATATCTAATTGGGTTGTTAGAAATGGTTTTTTTTCTGAATACTTCTTTTAACTATTATCCTCAAAGAAATGGACAAGTTGAGTCCACAAATAAGAACCTCCTAAGGATCATTAAAAGAACTATGGGAGGAAATCAAAGAGCTTGGCATACCAAGTTGAAATAAGCCTTGTGGGCTGATAGAATTACTTCAAAGAGGTCAATAGGAGTATCACCATACATACTTGTGTATGGAAAAGAGGCAAGGCTACCTATATCCCTTGAACTTCCAGCCCTTGATCTATTTAATCAGTTTGACATGATTGAGGAGGAACCTATGACAACAAGATTGGCTCAATTGGTTGAGCTAGAGGAGACTAGAGATGAAGCAATGAGGAAGATAGAACAACACCAAGCTCAAATAAAGAGGTCACTTGATAAGAAGGAATCCCTAAGAATATTTGAAGAAGGTGATATAGTGCTAAAGTGGGATGAGTTTAAAAGAAAACCTCTAAAACATTCCAGGTTTGATGCATTTTGGAGTGGGCCTTACATCATTTTTGAGTGTAAACATTACAATTTCTTTCCAGTGTCTAAGTTGGATGGAGAGATTGAGTCAATCCAAGTTAATGGGATTCACCTCAAGAATTTTTTCTAAGGTATGATCTAAATATGTACATATTAGAGTAGGTTGTAGGTGTCAAAATAAGTGTTGTTGCACATAGTTTAAATGCATTTTATTTCCCTATGTGTTGTTCTTGCACAGTTGGTTAGTTTGCTCTGATTTTAGTGGGAAAGGGGGTATGAAGTGCTTTTCTATAACTCATTATAGTTCAATCAAATAAATATTCGCCATTCATAACAAAATTGAAGGTTCAATGTGATAAAAAACAAATATCAGTCCAATGGAACCACAATGAGTTATAACATTTTTTTGATGAGTTGTAGCAGTATGAAAAACTGTTTACTAAGTTTTTTCAAGGTTTAAGTGACTTCATGCCCAGTGGATAAGCCTAGGCAACTAGTCTTGATGTTTAGTAGGCAAACATATAGCAGATGTCGCCAGAAATGTTACCTACTTTTGCTACTAGCTCAAATAGGTAGAACTAAAATGATATCAAATGAAAAGATAGGTATAATTTAATTTTTTGCTACCTTACATTCATGCACATAAAATAAATAGAGGACTATTCTATCATACTGCATTTGTGCAGATGCAAAGAACATAGAAGAAAGATTGCATAAATCTTTTCAAAAGATAGACTTTATAGATAAATGTAAATGTATAATGTCCAACACAAGCCCTAAGACTGACTCTTCTAATACACATAAGAGAAAATATTATATATTTATGAACAAAAGGTAAATGCAAATGTAAGTAAAAGTGACTCATTGAATTGCCTGAATGACGAGTATTGTCGAGTTGTCCTGTTTCATTTTCATCTTCAAACCTTGCCTCGTATCTAGCTATCTCCTCATTGCTCCTAGTTTCCTGCATCTAAGAGATAAAGTTTTGTTAGAGAAATGAAAGGTCACAATTCAGTACATGCACATCCACCCATAAACATATAATCTGATTAATCATGTGCATTAAAATAAATAGACATATCATAGATGTCCAAGAAATAATAGGACAATCATCAAACACATCTATCATATGTATGCACATATTTTTATAACATGTTTGCTTATTGTGCAGGTACAAGTGAAATCATGTTACTATTTTGATTCATCTGATTATGGCATGTGCGATAAAATGTGGCTCCCACAAGGGTTGAGCCCAACACACTGAGTTTATCAAATAATGAGCTCAATTGAGCTTATTTAGGAGGGAAATGCAATGTTAAAAGTCATCATATCAACATGGTCATGAAATGATAGTGAACAGGAACACATATTGAGTTCACATATTCTAGGTGTGTGACTTGAAATAGACAATATTAAAAACCTGATCATAGAACCATTTTTCCAAAATGTTGTTCATAACAACAATGTTTGAGTTTGAAACAATGCATTAGAAGTATTAAAGATAATAGTCCAAGGGTTGAGTGAAGACAAGGTTGGCAACATTGAAATCCATTATGGGATTTAATAGGAGTAACAGGTCAAGCAAGATTTGACTTGCCAAAGGAAATTATTAAGAAATTCATCATCTTGATCAAAGAAATAATGAAAACTCAGAAGGTCATTCCACAAGGCATAAAGAATGAAGCTAAGGCTAATATGAAGGTAATGATAGTGGTATATGTCTATGCCATGAGATAATACATAGTGCATACTTGAAAGTGTATGATAGTATGCCTCCTCAATCCCCATTAGTCACAATAATCTTGCAAGTTAGAGGTCGTTGTGAAGATTGAATACATAAGAGAAGTCAAGGGTTTATGTTTCATGAGAAAGAACAATGAGTTTGTATAGCAACAAAAGCAAGTTTCAATGCCAAAGAGATATAAGCATTCACAACAAACAAAAGACAATGAAAAAATAACCATAACAACACATGCACAAGGATGAATATCATTATTATGAACAATCAATAAGATAGTGAAGACCATAGCTTCTAAAAAAACTTAGTTTGTCATCAAAACTAGAGAAACCCACTTGGGGTTTTGTTTTAGAATATCAAATATGCAAAGAAAAACCATGAATTTCACATACAATACTCGAAATGGAGCTCATTTACATTCAAATGTAGTTGAATATAGTAAGTATCAAGTCAACAGAGAAAATAACAAATACTTAAACCTTTTTACAAAGCCATGGTCGTGGCCTCCATTATGGAAAAAACTCATAATTTGCATACAGAAAAGTAAAAATCCATGCATAATTTCAATCAAGAAATTATCTACATTGAGAGAGAGTAAGCTACAGAAAGGAAAATCTTTGTTCTCTTTTGCATAAAATGCAAGTCGACATGAATGGATTTTTTTGTTGAGAAATTGAAGGAAAAGATCAGTTTTGTGCATACCCAGATGAGAAAATGAAGTCGACTTGTTGAAGACAACCTCTTCAAAGCCACAAATCCATATTTGACCAAGAAAGCCATTGAAATCCACCATGTAAGTTTTGTTTGAAACCCTAGCCTGCAGTTAGAAGGATCAAAATACTTTCAAAATAAGAAAAAATCTCCATATTTCTGCCTGAAGATGACTTACCTCTACATTCTCATGAATTTTTCTCCATGAGATCATTCAATACAGTAGGATAGATGAAGATTCGAGCTAAAAATTCCAAAACCCTATCTTCTTCATGGTGGCACCTCCAAGTTTCCTGAAGGCTCGATTTAGAAATGAAAAGCTTTTCTTCTTTGGCCCGTTTTGTTCTAGGGTTTCAACCCTAGCACAAGTCGACAAAGCTAAGGCATTTTCTTGCCTTTCATTTTCATCTTTGGGGAATAAACTAATACCCATGTAGGTATTAGGGATTTCCTTTTGTTTTTATGGCATCTAATTTCTAATATAAAATGCTATTAAAGTGATATATCCAAATCACTTTAATAATATTTAAGATTCATAAAGAAAAAATTGCATAGGTAAATCAAATATTCTTTTGACTGATTCATAAGACATGACTAGATCAAATTCTTTATTTATGCATTTAGTTTGAAATTGTAAAACTTTGTTAAAGTGATATAGTTATAAATCACCTTGATAAATTTTATTTAAATTGATGCAAGATAAATAACATGTTTTGATAAGACAGTCAAAAAGGGGATAAGTTGAGCTTTAAATACCTTTGCATGAGACAAGGAGATTGTTGAAGAGATTTGAAAACATATGGAGGAAAATAATGGAAATTTGGTGACATCATCAACAATTGAACATCAGTTAAGGGCCCAAGTGGATGGAGTATGGGTCAAGGAGGATTTTAAGGCATTTGAATCCATGATTCTTGCAATTTCAACCCTATTTTTGAGGGATTTTTTAGTTGTGCATGATCCTTTGGGTGAAATTCAAATTCAGAGCCCCTTATGTCTATTTTAAGGAGTTTTTTTTTGGTTAAGTTCCTAATTTGAAGGGGAGGTTTCAAGTGAGAAAACTCATGTCAAGCCAATTGGAGCCAAAATTCAAAATTTGAATTCTTGGAGCCTTTTGTATAAATCTTCTTCCTCTCTCATTCTTTCACTAGTTCTGAGTTTGGTGACTAATGGAGTAGCATTTTTCACACTTTGTAACCTATTTTTATGAGACTTAGAGTAATTTTATTAAATATTTTTCCTTGAGATGCAGAAAACTCCTATTTTTCAATAAAAGAAGCTTATTTCCTTCTCAAATTTTCTCATTTTCTAGTGTTGTTAGTGAATAATATGACAAAATATTGTGTTTTCCTTTATTTTTATCAAATTCCTTCAATACCAAATGTAAAGAGTGTCATGTTATAATGCAGGTCTGTGAATGTGTTTATCATTCTGTTGTATCAAAATTGTGAAAAAATTATTGTTTTCCTTTTAAGAACATCAGAAAAGCCAAAACCTTTCATTAGAATCATTTTTTAAAGCATGTGTAGTTGAGTTGTGAGATAATACAGTTTTTATGTTAGTTGAGTGAATTTATGGGTTTCAGCTACATTATCAAGTTTTTGCCTTTGGTGTATCACCTGTTAGAGATAGGTTTTTAAATTATAAGCATATCCTTCTTACTCTTTTCCCTGTAATTTTTAAAAATTTCAAGTTATCTAAAGGGGAGCCAGCCCATAATCTGGAGGTCTACTTTCACAATAGGATACCCACAGCCTGAAAGTAGTCCCATGTTGCATGATATTTTTAAGTTTTTAGCTTGGCATCGGGTGTAAATCCCTGTGAAAACACCTAGATTTGAATTTAACATAAAATTAAACCTTTCTTGAAAAATGTGTCCCAAGCTTAGCCTAATGGGACTCATACACAACAACTAGTTTATGGGTCCCGCTTAGCTTAGACCTAATTTAAATTCAAATTTTTTGCAATATTTTATTCCCCTAGATCCGATGTCGGCTTGTAGTGTTGTAATTTTGGGAAATTTGGCATAAACAAGTATAAATGCAAAGTTATTTCACTCATTTTATCCTAACTTTCAAGTATTCAAGCACTATAGAAAATTTATGATCACACAAGCATTCAAGAGTGTTTATTAAGCATTTTAGAGCTACATTCAAGATTCAAGCATCATGTCAAAGTTATCATGCATCATGTTTGTTTTTGAGCTAACATTTGTGATGTAGGTATCTTATGATTCAAGAAAGCATTCAAGTCAAGATCCATAGTATTCAAAAAATATTCAAGATCCACATTCATGCTATCCATTACATACAAGTTTGCATCCTTTTGTTTAAGGGTTTGGTGAGTTGCAACATAGCTTATTTTTTCATTCATCATTCCTTCATGTTATTTGATTTCATTTCAAGGTTTGATTACCAAAACGGTGTTTGACCAGGGAAAACCCATATCCAATAACAAAACAACATTTTTTCCTCTCTTTGATGTGTGATTGCAGATCTATGTGGTTTAGGTTGAAGATCCATTGAAGAGAAAGATTGGAGAAAATTTTTCAAGTTGCAAGTTGTCAAAGTTGTCACCTTGTTTACAAGATCACAACAAGTCACCTACAGAGCATAATTCAATGTTTCAAAACCAGTGATTTGATAGGAAGGAAGTTATAGCAGAGCATTAGGAGATATCATAATTTTAGAGCTTCCATTATACTAGGACTAAATCACCAGTTGTGGCGTATGAGTCCCAGTATACCTATTTTCAAACATTTTTTGTAGATCCTGATTCAACAATTCCAGGTTCTGCTTTCGGTCCAAAACCATAAACTAGGACTAAATCACCCCTACTAGTGTATGAGTCCCAATGTGCATAAAAAATAATCATTTCCAATATTTCATAACTTCTTTCAAGCATCTTCAGTTTCCAAGTTCACCTCTATTTCATCTCTAGTTTATTGTTCTTATTTTGATTTATTTTCTAGGATGTTTGCTTAAGTTTGCATATCATTTCATTTTCTTGTCTTTTCAATCCCTAGCTTGGTGGTGAACCCCCTTTTATTCTTTAATCACACCCTAGGACACTTTATTTTGGATCTCTTTCCCTCATTTGCATCCCTTGATTGAGATCTCTAAGGTTTCCTTGAGTGAAACTTGTAGGAAAATTCGTTATTCTAAACCCACACATAAACCACATTTTCCCAAGTTTCAGTTCCTATGTTGAACTATCTCAAATTTATGAGTCAATTCTAGTTTTACTTCATCCAAAGTGGACCATAAACCCTTACACATGAGCAATCTATTCATTTCAGCTTTCCAAACATGATAGTTGTGTGGTGTGAGATGTTCAATTGAAGAGGTTTCTTCCATGGTTTTTAAGGATTTTAAAATGATTTGTGGGAAGAATTTGTTGTTTTTTGATGTTTATATATGGAAAGAAAGAAATTTTCCCCCATAACAAAAAAAAAACCAAACTATAATACAACTTTGAAAGTAGAAAAAAATTAAAAAGAAAAAATCACTTGAGAAAAATCTCTATGTACATATTGAATTTTATGAAAAAACGGACTACATATTTGTGTAGAGCACTGAAGAACCTTTCCAATGACTATTCATTTGTAAAAAATAGAGTTTGTATGCCCAAGTTATCACCCTAAAAGTGTAGAAAAATAAGATTTAACTTAAAGGGCATGAAACACATTTCTCATGTAGAATTAATAAAAATGAATTGCATATATAGATTGGGCTCATGACCAAATTTTTGAGGATACAATGCTTTCAAAAAATGGACCAGGGAGGAAAAAGTTATTCTTGATTTATGAAAATTTGTACAATTTGACCCCTAGAGAGAACTAGGGGCTTAAGAAATAAGGCTCCTAGTCATATTAATGAGTAGGGGGTTGGTGTTTGCAGTTGGGCATGTTGGTTATTTTTTAAGAGCCAAGCTAGTCTTCAGAATTAGCTATGGATTTTTCCATTTCCAATATTTAGTAATCTAAAGGGATTGGCCAACGAAGGAGTAAAAGTTGCAAAAATTTCACTCCTACACTTTTGGGCTCTGTGAAACCTGAGAGGGTGATCCCATAATGTATATTCAAGAACTTGTGCAATTAATATTTCAAATACATTGTAAACAACATATAATTCTCATATAACCACTCAACAACGTAATGCCTTGAAAAGGTTAGCAACTCATTTTGCAATACACTACACTTGGAGCATGAGAAAAGTGAAACTCAATGTAACTACAATGGTAATTCATTTTAAATTTTTGTAAATAAAGATTGATTTGTTGATGAACTAACCCAAAAACTAAATTATGAATACCCTGCCTAAATAAATGCCTTATCCTAAACTTAGAGTCAATATTAACCTATAAAACCATATAACAACTCATGTTCATATAAGCTTCAGAAACACTACATTACAACACCTCCTCATTACACTCTTGACCGCCACTTCTTAAATATATCCTAATACATAATTAATATGAGTTAACAATCTAACTCAAGCATTTACATTTATTCATCGAACTAACAAGCATGAATGAAATTATACATCCACTGAGAAGCAATGGAGACAAAAAAAATAATCCTTGATTATATTTATTCATAACTCATAGAACAAGTACAGAGTAGAGAAAATGGACATTAAATTATCACCATTTTGTATTGCATTTTTCTATCTTGTTATCAAAATTACATATGCTACTATAGACTCATAACCTAAGACAAAACTAAAAAGATGCTCAATATTCTTTCTACAATTCACTGTATCAATTGCAATACAATGAACCCCTACTTTCTATCCTTGAATTCCTTCTTATAGAAATGAAGGAGCAAAACAAGCCTCGGGACAAAAAGTACACATGTGTCATTACCTTATTGGATCGCTACAAGATATATTCCATTTTAAGTTATCTCTAGGTTCCCATGTGGTGGGAAACATGTATGAGGAAAAATTAATCCTCATTCATCATTGGAGATCCAATCCCACCTTTCAAAAGGTGTCTTTAAACAATTTCCTCAAAAATTGTGCCCACACACACAAAGTGAAAATGAAAGAAAGCATGAAAGAAACAGAAAGGAAAGGACAAAGAATATGTGGTGTAAGGGCACCCAAGCTCATTAAGGGTCACTTGAAGGGTCAGGAGGATGCAGGGGTCATGAAGACCTATCAAACATCTTAGAGCATCAACTATGCCATTTTGAAACCTATAATGGCATTTGGAGTGGATAAATGTAATAGAAGGATCAAAAGTCCTGAGGGTCCTGATAAGGACCCTAGGACCAAAATGAATTGTAAGTGGACCAATAGTGTCCTAGGAGTCTAGATAGGTATATAAGGTTTTAATTATGTCAAATAAGGTGGGATAATAAATATGTAATAGTTTTGGAAGGTTTTTAGTTAGTAGAAGTCAATAAATTAGAAGTTGGAAATTCAAAATTTTGAAATCCAATGGTTAGTTGCAGTTTGGCGAGTAAGTAGTTTTTAGGTGTTTTAACAATAATAATGTAATCAAACCAATCCAAATTGGTTGGAACAGTTGGGATATGGGTTTAAAAAGTTGGAGAAGTCATTTGTATGGTGAGGGTGTTGATATTGCAGAGATTGTACGAACTGCTACAGGAAAACCAATAAAAACATTAGATTTCTTGCATTTTCTTGTGTTTTCTTGATGAATTTCTGATTGCTATTGGTGATATGTTCAATTGGATGAATTAGGTACTTGTACTTACATGCATTTAAACCTTTTTTACATCCTAATAAGCATTAATAACTAGTTTCATGTATAATACAACTGACTGTCTAAAGAAAGTTCAGATTTTTCACTAATTTCTGCGAGTTTCCATGAATGACTGATCCATTTCATGGAAGATTGTAACTGTAACCTATCAAATAGATCACATCTAACATGTTTTATGTAGAACTAACAAGGTAATGTGCAAGAAGGAAGGATTCTAAGGTGTACACTGTGATATGACAAGGCAAGGTGCATGGGAATGGTGCCTAAGGTATTGCAATAGGAGTTCTACCTAAACAAGGGGTATGTTTATGAGTTGGAATTGATGAAAAATGTTGAGTTATTGGTGAAAAGTGAAATAAATGGTTCTAGAAGTGATTGGAAGTCTAATATCCAAGAAGCCCTAGTTTTAGGGGATTTAATTAAGAGTTTTGTGATTAGGGGTCTTAAAGGCATCATGAGAGTGTAAGACCTTAAAAATCCTCAGTTTGGAAACAATTCAAGACACTGTAGAAAGTCTCATAATCAAGGGACATGATTTGAGTAGGGTTGCTTTGAGAAAAAAAGGGCTAATTAGGCTTTAATTCTGTGGAATTAGCAGATTTTGGAGAGATTGGTCCAAAACAAGAGCCATCAGGGTTTGAGTATGTCATGTAACATTAGAAAATACATTTGAATCATTCATTATTTTGGGGAGTCATTTGGGAAAGTTTTGAGAAAATTCCATAAAATAGTTGTTGGAGACCTAGTTGGGGCTAAAAGCCTAATCCAGGTGGTTAAGTGGGTTTGTGTCTGAGACAGAGGCTTGGGGATTTGTAACCATTCAATACAAGCTTGATTGAGTTCCCTAAGATCATTCCAAGGGTTTGGGTCCATAAGGGAAGGATATAAGTCATAAGTGAACCATTGAAGCCTTATCTCCATAAGGGTGCCTAGAAAAGGGTTTAAGAGTACATCCTTGTAGACCTTGAAAAATTTGTGTTTTACCTAAATCCCCATACCCTCTACATCAATATGTCCATGTCTACAGACCCATCATCAATTCAAATTGAATAAAATGCACTATATTTTTATATACTTTATCAAAAGCCTAATCTGTATTAAATCCAGGCTATGCAGTGCATTTTAACCTATCTATTACTCATCATAATTGCAGACCTAAAAATAAAAAATAAAAAATCACCCCACCCTTTCATATCAATCCACTAGCCTGTCCAAGTATTTGTCTATCCATGTCAGGAATTCCTCTTCAGTAGGCCATTTGAAATTTGTAGACATGCAAAATTAGCAGATTACATTTAATCAAGTCCATTCATCAAATAAATCAGGTTTATTTGATTAATCTCTAAAGTCATCAATTTAAATTAAATAAATCAAATTTATTTAATTTGATCCTAACATCACCCTCTTTGATTAAATAAATCAAATCTTTATTTAATTAAATCTAAAATCATCTTCCATCTCCTTTTGATTTAGTTTAATGCTTAAATCTAAGTCAAATGAGCCAAATCACCTAATCCTCTTTTAAATTAACTAAATCAGGATTAAATATAATCTAATGCATGTCACATTTTCTAGATTTTCCCACTTGCACAAATAAAGGATTTTAATTACTTTATTAAATCTCCATTTTCCATCAACATGGCATAAAAATGGAATATTCCCTCAAGTTTGAATTCAAATCCAAATTGACATTTACATCCAACAAAGCATTTAAGAGCTCTTACATGTCTCATACATGTCTCTCACATAAGTCAAACTTGGCATTTAAGCCCCTTTTTCTCCCTCCAACAAGCCAAATTTGAAATTTGAAAGGGCCACCTAATGTCATTTATTGACACATTGACCAAAACTTGCACATCCTCCATCCACTCACATTTGGACAAGTGGCTCCTTCCTATTGGTTGAATCTTTGTCCCACATTCACCCATTTTGCATATTTCTCCATCCTATCATTCTATAAATAGGAGGTCTCATTCCTCATTTTAGCATCCACAATCTCATGTAAAGTTACTCTCTTCACATTGAGAGCTAATTTTGTCCATTGCATCTTCATCATTGGCTTTTCAAGGGTTGGGAAAGGGTCACTTTTCACAACAAAGTGACACCAATCCACTATGGAATAGGTGTGCATTGTGCTTCTATAAGCTCTTTTGGTTTATGTTGTTATTTCATTTTGATGATGAAGTAGGATGCATTATTTCATAGGAGTATTTGTAGGTTTGCATTTGAATGAACTAACCCCACTAATGAGTGTTGAAGTTTAACCATTTGCAGATTTTATGGGTGCTCACATATGGCCCTAGAAGAAGGGATGTGAAGGATTTGATGCTTTTTTTTCTGTTATTTTGATTTCTTTAGTATTTGAATCAAAGTTCCTTGCTATGTAGACATGACTTTGATAAAACTCCTGGTTAAATTTTATGCTCTACTTTTGTTGCAAAAGGTGCAAGTAATATTGTTTATGCTTCCACTTTTTATTTCTAGTCATACCAAAAAGCAAATAAATCTCTCTTTTCTATTATGATTACACAGGAGTTGCAACAAGGAGTCTTACCTTTTAAGAGTTTTCTATTTTATTTTGTTCTTTAAGTTTCTAATGGAAACACAGTTAACTTTGATAGTCATTTTTAAAAGGATAGTAAGTCAACAATCTCACAGCTAGCATTTTAAATGATAGTAGTTCATTGTAACTACCATTATAAAACCATATTCTCACAAGGTGAGGCATGTTTGGGGTTATGGGTAGTTTATAGCAAGAATTGCTAAGAGGTCGTGGGAAGATTTGAAGGCTTTGTTGGTATACTGGTAAACTAGAGTTTCTTATTTCTTCTTTTTGTTTGACTTCTATGTAATTATCATCGGGAACCCATTCTATATTGTTTTATTTGTTGAAATTGATTTCCCGCCATAGTCAATGCTAAGAAATCCTACTTTAAGAGACAAACATTTAACAAAATTGTTGTCGATTAAAAAAAAATGCAATCGATAGATGGAGGTAGTATTTGATTGGCATATACAGACCTGTTCAAGCAATAAAACAGAGCTATGTGCCACAAGATGATAAGGCTCCCTGCCCATACCATTACAGTGGAAACCTTAACTAACTTACCTAAGCTTATTTCAAAAGAAGTTTCAACAAATTTCTTTTATGCAATTACTTATGGCATAGTGATATGATATATATTTTCTTGCCTAATATTTTTAATACATGAGCAGAAAATCAGGCCAATAGCAGATGGAGAAAGTATTCATCACGTTGATGAAACCCAGTTATATTTTTGAGATGATGGACTTTGTCAATCAGTCAAGCTAAGAAAATTGGATACAATTTTATAATAGGGAAGATGCATTTTCTTGTAAACCTATGGATAAATTTTTTTGTGGTCAATTTTCAAAAGAGGCTGAGAGACTTCAATATAGATGCGTCTATATGCATTAAATCTCTATGTTCTTTTTTTATTCACATTTTTTTCATCTTTCTGAGTATCTGACATTTCTGCTAACTGTAGCCTATGCAGATGGAGAATGCCAAAATGTGTTTTATGTTTCCACTCTCAAGTCTCATTGGTTTCACATTATGCTGATATCTACCCTTTGGAAAAATTAATTATATCATATATGATTACCAGCTTTGGGAAAAGATTTTATAGATCTTGGCATCTAAACTTGTCTTTACTTCTATGACTGATGCATTAAATAGAAGTGACAAACTTAATAGGATAGGTTGTTTTAATATCTAATAGATACATTCATTGAAAGCGATGACTTTAGAGGCTTCTTGCAAGTTGTGTGTTGTGTATGCTTTTGGAGAATTAAACCCAAAAATTGGTCACATCTGTGTTATTTTACACAAAGATTTGTCTAATTTTTTTATCACTTTGATCAAATGCCTAATATTTTACAAGCTATCGTTGTGAACTAATATTTTATATTACTTTGATAGGGTGGGACTTGGTGAAAATTGATGTTCCACCTAAATAATAGTAGTGTCTAATTTAATCACTTTGTTGGATCGTTAGTGACAATTTGTGATAATTTAATGATAAGTGATATTATCCTTTTTTGAGTTTCATGTTATTGAAGTTTTACATTAGAGTCTAATTCAATATTAAAACATGAATCACTTATAAAATGATTCTTTTATGATCATCCAAAGAATTTGTCCTTTCAATTTGGATCATGTTATTGTTTGAAGTTAATAATCAAAATAAATTTAATATTTTGATCCTCATGTGATTATCTTTTTGATGGAATATGAAAACGAAGGAGGAGGGATTCCATTTGCACAAGGAACTTGCAAGAGGCTATCTTTGAAGAATCTTGGAGATAAAGAAAAATTGAGCATTAAATTTGGAGTTGATAAAGCATTTTTAAATGCATAGAGCTTCCATTCTATGCTTTAATTTTTTGTTTTAGACTAACTCACTTGTTTTTTTTGGGCTTTAAAACGAACATTACAAATTTTTCAATTTTTGTTGCAAAGGGTTAAACTGAACTTTAGGAAAATTGACTAGATTTCGTTTGAGGTTAACAATTGAACAAAACAACTCTCATTTGTCCTTTGGTGCTTTAAAAGGAACTCAAAATTGCTTTGAAAAGTTAAAATGAACATGTGCTTACTTTTTTTTGCAATTACTTACTCAAACTAACACCATTGAAAAGATGTATGTGCTTCTCTTGCACCTAATAGCGATCCAAAAGGATTTTTGATGGTTTTAGGTTGAGATAAAGTAATTACCTCCACATTTCATTTTGGAATTAAAAATTGAACAAAACATCTTACAAGTGTAAGTAAACCTATTGCATGTGTTCTCCCTTAGTTTCTAAATGAAGGTTGATCAAACTATGAATATTTTTACTCGCTATTGTTTATCTTAGAGGGTCTGCCTTGGGGGAAAAGTACTTACCCTTGAATGGAATGACTCAACCAGTAACACTCTAAAGCCAAGAGTATTTCCAGTCAAGATATAAAAGTGGGTACTGGAACAAAGGCCAATATCACGCAGTTGGCTCCAATGAGAAGGGCAACAATGATCTCTCACCACATTGGGTCAACTCCTATGAACGAAAATTCTGAATTAAAACCCTTGTTGTAGAAAGGCCAAAATCCCTATCTATTTATTGGTCCAAGAATAGTCATTCTGAAGCCGCTCCACACTTTTATGATTTTTAGTAGAAATGGAAAGTATGCCATGGGAGTTTCATGGGTACTGATGCTTGGCTTCCCCAAGAAGTGAGTGTCATGGAGGGGAGCCAATGGGGTCAAGCATCTAACCATTCGCTAAAAATAAGAGTAGCTGGACTTGTCCAAGTGGGGACTCAACAAATATAGTCTTTCATATCCATAGGATTGTGCTTGTTCTTGGTTACAAAACACTTTTCTTGTTTGAAAAAAATTGGAAACAAACATTTAACATGGTCATCAAAACTTCAAACCCTTTAGGAAGCAAATACAATTGACCAAATTCATGTGTTATTGCTTTCCCTTGGGATTTTATCCTTAGAGGTTTCTAAACACTTGGATTATATCTCAATTTACTCACTAAAGTTAACAATAGGTAACCCTTTCCTTAATTTAATCAAATTTTCGCATGATATACCTTGTGAAATGAGAAGTTGAGACATTGGACATCTAGTTTGAAAACTAAATCAAGAAGTGTTTATGGTAAAACAAAGTCATTAAGCAAAGACTACAAATAATTGGACCCCACACATGTGTCTCCAATGATTTCGCTCAAGATCAAGATCAAGAAACCAAAGG
This sequence comes from Sequoia sempervirens, assembly GCA_007258455.2. Taxonomy (NCBI): domain Eukaryota; kingdom Viridiplantae; phylum Streptophyta; class Pinopsida; order Cupressales; family Cupressaceae; genus Sequoia; species Sequoia sempervirens. The sequence goes on from VDFB02281492.1 coordinate 592,623,124, forward strand.
TAAAAGCTCTTAGTCTGAAAGATCACCAAAAGCGTCTCTCAACACTATACGAATTCAGACGAAGACTAGTTTTTAAATTTTATAGAAGAGCTTCAAGAAACAATCCTAATTTGTACTCATTCTATTACTATCAAAACCCAAATATTTTTAGGGAGTTTGAACATCTTGTTTAGAGAAAATCTTGTTCTTCAAAACCAAGGTCTAGTAAGCAAGTGTCTTTTTAGGTAAACCTAGGATCAAAATCAAACCTTCATCCATCTTTGAATATCAAAACCAAAAACATCTCATCATTAACTCTTCAAAAATCTTGGAAAAATCCTTCATGTTAAACTTTGGGAAAATCATTTGAAACCAATCCAAAATCACCTTGTTTAATTGAATGTGTGTAGATGCATCCTTCTCCACATATTTGATCAAATTATTGAAAACCTTGTGAACATATTCATCCCTTGATAACATCCAACATCTTGGGATTTAGGAGTTCATTATGAAACCAATCAAAATCATCTTGTTTGGATATGAGTGTTTAGATGAATCCTTCTTCTCACACCTAGAAAAATCAGCATCTTGTGAACGATTTAACTCTAGGACAACATACAACCTCTTAAATTTTATGAGTCCACCAAAATCCAAATCCAAAACAAATCAATCCCAAATCAAGTCATAAATTTTAACATACCCTTTAATATTTTCTCAAGAGTTCCAATCATCCATCAAACATCCATCTTACATCCATATCATTATCACCCTTTGATCTTAAATCATCCTAATTTTTCTCTTTTGTACCTAAAGTTAGACCAATACAAAGAATTAGAGAATTCACCTTCCACATTCTTGAAGATTGATCCCTATTTTATGGTGCAAACTAGATCACAAAACAAGAGGAACATGGAAGCCAACAAAGAAACGTGTACTTCGAGTGACTTAAGTCAAATTGCTCCCGAAATGAATCCCATTGGGTCTGGCAGTCTCACGATTAACCTTCCTCCATTTTCGCAAGACCATCAAGAGGAAGGTGTCCAAGTGGAGGATCTTACCAATAATCTATTTGGAATGTCACATGAGGAAATCACTGAAATAATTCAAAATCTGGAGAATCATAAGATTATCAATATCATGATGAGAATCAATCCCTCACTATACATGCATGAATTAGCAAAGCAAGGGGCTAAACTCCCCTCCTATTTTGATGTGAGGACTATTGTGGAACCATATTTTGGAGTCATGCCTACAATCTCATCGACCATCCCCATTTCATTTACCCCATCATTTCAAGGAATCACTTAAAACATCCTGCAAATCACATCATCTATCACTCCAATGCAACCCATTGTTAACAAAGGAAGTGAATTTCTCAATGCATTGCAAATGCATCCTCTTGTAAAAAATCAAGATTTGGATGCAAACACCATCTTGGGACAAACTGTACCCCAAAATCCATTACATACATATGTCCCTCTCACCTTTCATGATCCAAATGACCTATCATCATCATCATTCCGCACAACACCCCAAACCTCTCTCCCTATAACCTCGCAAGGAGAGCATGATATATTTAGACTAGGGGGCACTTTCAACACTACACCATTTCCTCAAGAAGTTACACCTCTCACATTTCCACCACTTCCACCATTTCCATCAATATCCACATCACCTCTCAGTTTAGGGACTCCCCCTTTGTACCAAATGGTAATCAACAAAACCAAATCAACCCACCAAGCATCAATCAAAGCATCATTCCAAATACTTCCACCTTGCCATCGATATCGCAAAAATAGATGGAAACCATCCCAATAACACAAAAAACCACCATTGCATCATCAACCACTCCTCTAACATCTCAAAACATGGTCTGTCAAGAACCGACCACATCGATTGCATCATCTACCACTCAAACCCTAATCATCAACATGACGGTGCCTCTCATCACCACAACAAGCACCATTACAAATCCACCTCCACCACCACCACCACCACCACCACCAAACTCCAATACATCAAGTCAATATAGTATTGTGTTACAAACCACTCAACAAGCTACTTATCAAAAGACATTCCTACAAGTACAAAAAAAAAGCCACACAATTAGCTACTCAGCAAGCCGCTCAATCTGTAGAAATCACTCAAGCTACTCAAGCTTCCCAAGTCGCACAACAAGCGCAGCAGGCTGCACAAGCCCAAGCCTTATTGTAACAACAATAACAACAAGCCGCTCAATCAGCTCAAGCTACACAAGCTACATAGGCTCAAGCACAAGCTCAAGCCCAAGCTCAAGCACACGCTCAAACCAAAGCCCAATATCAAGCACAACAAGCATAAGCACAAGCATAGTATCTTGCACAAAAACACACAATACAACAACAAGCATATCAAAAAATGCTAAAGCAATATCAAGAATAGTAGGAAGTAGCCCAATTAGTAGCTCAACAACAAGCTCAACAATAGGCACTAAAAGCATAGCAACAACAGGACAACAACAAGCATTGTTGGTATAGTAGCAATTGCAAGCATACTTGGCTCAACAGAATATGCAAACATCATCCATCAACATACCAACCAATCCACCCATCCCACCCATAGTTGAACCACCTCATAACACTTTCATCCCACCCCCTGATCCACAAAAAAATGTGACAACACAAATCAAGTTGCTCTCGCAACAAGTGCTTGATCTTCAATCAGGGAAAACCGTGAAAACCCCCAGCAACTTGTGCCTTTATCCATTCGATAGGAGATTTGCAATGAAACCATTCCCAAAGGGATTTGATATCCCCAAGTTTGATGAGTACCATGGGACGGGAAACCCTAAAGATCACATCAAGGAATTTCAGGTTCATTGCATGGAAGTCGCGTATGATGATACCTATATTTGATGTAGCTATTTCCTATAAGTTTGGTTAGCCATGCCATGGAATGGTTCTCTCACCTACCTATAGGCATCAAGAAATTCCAAGAAATCATAGATGCATTCATCAAAAACTATGCATGCAATATCACCATGGATGTCAGTCTGGAGGAACTATCGACTTTGAAACAAGGTAAGAATGAATCATTTTCTTCAGTACTACAACGATGGCGATCTAAGGCCAATTAGAGCAAATGGGTCATGCCTGAGGAACAACAAGTATGCACTATAATATCCAACCTTGATGGCCTCTTGGCATTCCATCTCAAAGTCCAAGGGATCACCACATACAACCAGTTGATTTACAAGGTGCTCAGCTTCAAACAAGCCCTTATGACACAACCTAAAGGATCAACTGCATATCCTGAACAATAGAACAATTTTCCACCCACCAATTATAATGAAAAACCTCGCACATGGGAAAGAAACAAAAATATTATGAACGATGGTGTCATTGATGCCAAAGTTGTCATCAGTGCCCCTCGACAAAACACACCCACACCACAACAATAAATCCAAAACCATCATCAAAACAACCATCAGGCGAACACAACAACACAACAACCAAACAATCAAATGATCAACAACATCAACAATCAAAGGGGACCACCCTTGCAAAACAAGAATTCCACTAAGAGAAAGTACACCACCCTTAGGGAACCACTCAATGTCATCATGAAGAAACTAATAAACGAAAACCTCATCAAGGCTCCCGCCTATGAGAATTACCAAGAACTAGATGTGAAACCTCCTTGGTACAATGAAAATCAGCTCAGTGACTTCCACAAAATCAAAGGGAACACCACTAAAAATTGCATGAGGTTAAAGAACCTAGTCCAAGACCTCATTGATCAAAGAATCATAAATGTGGAACAACCAAGAGGAAATCAAAATCTTAAAGTATACACGAATTTGATGCCTAACCATAACAATAAAGGGAAAAATAACACTAATAAGGGGAAAGGTACCTTCAAGAATGTGAATCATGTGTATGATCATGTTGTTGCATCCTTGGATGACTACTGTACTACCATCACCATCAAAGGAGCCCATGCCGATTGTGGAGTCACCACAAGAGATGAAAAAGTTACCATCGCAGGGTTATCTCAACCAAACAGAGCACCCGCACCCAACCCCATATTTGTTCCCAATGGTTACAATGTCCTTGATCAGCTAAAAAGAACCCCAACACAAATATCCATCATGGAGCTATTAAAAATATCATCTACCCACAAGAAAATCCTTGAGGAAGCATTGCCTTCATCCACTATCCATGCAGATCTTGACGCAAAACAATTCCAAGCTATGGTTGGAAACATCATCACTCCAAACATCCTTACGTTCTCTGATCAGGGCTTTCCCACTCAACCATCTCATAATCGTGCACTCCATTTAGAGGTCCTGGTGCATAAAAATAGAGTCAAGCGAGTCTTGGTGGATGGAGGTGTAGGTTTGAACATTTGTTCCATCAAGCTCATTAAGAACTTGAAAATCTCAGAAAATTCCATCAACAAAGGCAAAGGCATTACAATTAGAGCATATGATGATAAAAAGAGAGTGTCCCATGGCACTATCCAAATCCCTATTCAAGTGGGGCCAGCTATCATGGAAACTACCTATCAGGTCCTAGACCTCGACTTGCCTTATAAAATTCTCCTAGGGTGTCCATGGATCCATGCAATGCAAGTAGTAGCATCAACTTTCCATCAATGTGTCAAATTCACATATGAAGGAAAAGAGGTCACCATCCATGGAGATCCTAAACCATTCTCCTACTACAAGAACCTTGAGGAAAATAACTACAAAATCCCTCAAGTGCCTAAAAATGATGAAGGCCCATCAACACTGTACATTGATCCAACCACTCTCTCTTCCACTTCTATGATAGAGACACCTGCCATTCCCACCATCTACGATATCAAATTCATCATCCAGGAAAATGGTTGCGAAAACTATACGATTCCCAAAAATGATTTTGTGGTAGGAGAGTTACTACAATCTCCTAGATCATGAGGACATCTCCAATCAAATGAAGCCTCCACATCTCAAACATCCCCTGAAGAATATCCCAAATTTTGAATTTTGGGAGATCTCAGCCAAGAACTCATAGAGGAGGACCCATCTCATCTCCTATACCAAGATAGTAGACTAACAACCAATCTACCAATGGATGATAGAAGCAAAGGTTTGCAAATGATGCTCGTAATGGGCTATGATAGAAACCAAAGACTTGGGAAAAATGACAATGGGCTTCTAATACCCATCATTCCAAAGACACGACTGAAAAATTTGGCCTTGGATGTACACCTCTGAGTATAACCATACATGGCCAAAGTCCTCTAGTTAGAAAGGTCAATAATCCTCCTCAACAATCCGTAGTCGAACTTCACTTACCCGTATCTACAAGTCAAGTCATAGACAACTTCAAATTTGACATAACTGATGTCTGTAGTAGTAGTGATGATGAGGATCCCATAACCAACCTACCCATGCTCTTCGAGGATACCACCCTTCTCATGATTAGCACCTTATCCTTTGAGTCAGACCATCAAAATCATGAAATATGCCTAGTTTACCCCCAACTCATCGATTATGACCAACGAGGACAACCAATTCTTGACACATTTGAAAATGATGAGGCACTCTCATAATTCATGGGACTACATGATAATATTCCATATGGGGATCACAAAGTAGGATTCATCATTGAGCTACATACACATGCATACTATGGGGAAATGATTGAATCCCTCAGCCGCAAAAGTGAAAAATTGAGAATAATCTCTAGGTCCTTGAGTGAAAACCACATTGTGGCACTCTCCGACACAAAAAAAGTAAAAGGAAAGGATGCATCCAATGGTGAAAATCTCTCCAAGGTCCTTGAGGATGGGGGATTCAATCTTCCTTTCAGAGCTCTTCATCAAGAAAAATCAACATTCCTAGCAGAAAAATGCAATCTAGTTAATCTAGGAATAGAGGAGACCCTGCACATCACATTCTATGCGGAGTCATTACTATCAAAGGAACAAGAGCTCCTAGTAGCCTTCTTGAAAGAAAGACAAGTTAATTTTGCATGGAGCTAAACAGACATGCCAGGGCTCGATCTAGAAATTATAGTTCATCACCTATCAGTATACTCTAAAGCAAAGCCCATTAGAAAAAAGCTCAGAAAAATGCACCCTCAGATCACCTTGCTAGCAAAAATGGAACTAAAGAAGCTGTTGGATGTAGGATTCATTCGACCAATAGACTATCTAGAATGGGTGTCAAACTTGGTTCCTATCTCAAAACCTGATGGGGGCATTAGAATCTGCATAGATTTCAGGGACTTAAACAAAGCATGTCGAAAAGATGATTTCCTATTTCCCAACATTGACATGAAATGCTTTCCTTGATGGACGGTTTCTTGAGATACAACCAGATAATGATTGCTAAAGAAGGCCAACACAAAATGGCCTTCACTTGTCCATGGGGGACTTACTACTGGAATATGATGACATTCGGCTTGAAGAATGCAGGAGTAACATACCAAAGAGCCATGATGTTAATCTTCCATGACATGATTCATAAAACTATCAAAGATTATGTCAATGACATACTAGAAAAATCTAGAAAGAGGAAGGATCACATAGCAACCTTGAGTACTATTTTTGATAGGCTGGAGGAATACAAGGTTCGATTAAATCCAAAGAAGTGCATCTTCAGCATATAATCAGGAAAGTTGCTAGGATACATAGTGTCAATGAGAGGTATTGAGGTAGACCCTGCAAAGGTAAAAGAAATCCTTGAGATAGAGGCACCCAAAACATTGAAACAATTGAGAGGTCTCCAAGGTAGACTTTAGTCCACCTAAAGGTTCATAGCATAGCTAGTAGATAAACAGAATCCATACTATCACCTACTTCACAAGGGAGTAGCATACAACTGGGATAAAAATTATGAAGAAGCCTTCAATAAGATCAAGAATATCTTCTTACACCACTGGTCCTCATGCAACTAATCCCAAGACAACCATTAATTCTCTTTGTGTTAGCAACAACAACAGCCCTCAGTGCTCTTCTAGCTCAAGATGACGAAGACGGGACAAAAAGGTCCATCTATTATATCAGTAGAACAATGGTTGGGAATGAGCTAAATTACTCATTCATTGAGAAAGCATGTCTAGCAGTAGTGTTTTCTTCATAGAAATTCAAACATTACATTCTGGCACACAAAATAAAACTCATTGCCAAAATTGACCCTCTCAAGTACTTACTGTCAAAAGAAATGCTCACTAGAAGAATGGCCAAATGGGTCATGATAATATCAGAGTATGACATTGAATATGTGGAGCAGAAAGCAATTAAAGGCCAAATCATTGTAGATCATCTTGCAGAAGAACCAATTTATTCAGAGAATCCTCCCATCTCAAAGTTTCCAGACAAATCCATCTTCAATCTCAACATAGCCAACCACTAGAAAATTTACTTTGATGGCTCATACACACAACATGGATTAGGAGTCAGTGTCTTCTTTATCACCCCATAGGGGGATTGCATACCTAGATCATATAAATTGGCATTCCCCTGCACCAACAACATTGCAAAATATGATAAGCTCACTCCATACAAGAAATTGGTGGAGACTCTCAAGGAATCATTTATCAAGATCACATTTGAGCAGATTCCCGAAGCAAACAATAGAGCAAAAAATGCCATGGCAATGATTGGATCCCTACTAGACATCCCTCATAATGTCCCAAAATATGAATTCTTGGTAGAGCAGCTTCTCATGCCTGCATTCGAGGTACCAGAATCAGAATTTGTGTGTGAAATCATTGGTCTCGGTGATCCTTGGTACCATGATATTTATACCTACCTACTAATAGGTTTCCTACCTACTGACTTACCCTCAACCTTAAAACAAACCTTTGTCAAAAAGATATCCCAATTCATCATCCTAGTAGGTACCTTGTATTGTAGGAGCATAGAAGGAACCTTATTATGTTGTTTAAACACTGAGGAGGAATTGACCGCTTTAACTGAGGTGCATAACAACATCTGTGGTTCACACTCGAGTGGAATGACCCTAGCTAAGAAATTGCTGACGATGGGGTATTATTGGCCCACTATGCAGAAAGAGGCACATGACTACATCAGAAGGTGTCTACAATGCCAACAACATGGGGACCTCATCCATTCTCTAGCTCAAGAGCTCCATCCTATTGTTACACCATGGCCCTTCTCACAATGGGGGCTCAATCTCATCGGAAAAATCACTCCCACTTCATCTAATGGCCACAAGTTCATCATAACCACCACTGAGTACTTTACCAAGTGGGTCGAAGCCATACCCATGACATATATAATGGGGAAGCAGATATCAAAGTTCATCCTAAACTATCTCATATGCTAATATGATGTTCCCTAAGCTATTATCTCAGATAATGGAACACTATTCAAGAATTAGGATGTTCATGACCATTACGAAAAATTCAAAATCCAACATCACTTCTCCACCCCATATTATCCCCAAGGCAATGGCCAAGCAGAAGCCACAAATAAAACCATTTTGAAAATCCTCAAGAAAATAGTCAATGATATAGGTTGTGACTGGAATTTGTAGCTAAATCCTACCCTTTGGGCCTACCGAACTAGCATTCACACACCCACTGGTGCCACCCCCTTCTCCCTGGTCTATGGATCAAAAGCAGTACTCCCCATTAAGATCGATCTCTCATCACTAAGAATATCACTACAAAACCTCATCACGGATGAAGAGTACCGAGTATCAAGACTAAATGAGCTGGAGCTATTGGATGAGCGACATATAGATGCTTTAAATCATTTGCAAGTCTATCATAATAGAATCAAGAGGAGCTAACAAGAAAATCAGAAGCAGGACTTTCCAAGTTGGAGAACTGGTACTAAAGGAGAATCAAAAGAATGTCCCAAATCCAAACAATAAAGGAACATTTGAACCCAATTGGTTGGGACCATTTTTTATCACATCAAGCTATAAGTCAGGGGAATATTAGTTATCAACACCCGAAGGGGAACCTCTACAAGAGCCCATGAATAACTCTCATCTCGAAAAGTTTTATGCCTAAATCTTTCAAGGTATAGAACCAAAAAATCTAAAAAAATCAGAAAGTGTCCTAAAAAATGGTCACCTTGATGAAAACATGGAAAACAGGCATCTTGGTGACAACAAAAAAATCAAAAAGCAAAAAAATCCAAAACAAAAATTAGAAAAAGGATCAAAAAATAGTAAAGAGAAAAATCATCCTCTAGTGAAAACCACTTCAGTGGCACCTTGGGCAAGTACCTTGGTGAAAACCTAGAAAATAGGCACTTTGTGTAAATAAGCACTTTCCATCCACTAGGATCTTCAAGGATTTTTTTGCATCATCCATCTTCCATCACATTCCATATCTTCATCCATCATCCAAAAACATTAGAAAATCCTAAAAATCCAAATAACATTCATAAAACCAAGAAAATCCAAAAACATCCAAATCATATCAAAATCTAGAAATACATCAAAATTCAGTCAAAAATTCAAAAACAGAGTTGTCTTGTCGAACTACAGGTTTCTGAGCCTTGAACATAAGCAAGGTTGATCTTTGATCATCCCCCGAGACACTTAGGTCAGTCCTTTAGGAGTTTGTCATAATAAACTGACATTTTATCATGTATATCTTCAACTATAAATTGGTCAACTCATCAGTAGAGCTACGTGGTCTTTGCGTGTATAACGAAGGCAAGGCTAATCTATTGATCAACCCCTAAGGCCCCTAGGATAGGTCCTTAGGTTAGTCTCTTGGTCAAAATCTTAGAAAACCCCAAAACATTTGAAAATCCAAAAATAAAACATTTATAAAATCTTGAAAAATACCAAAAACATCCAAATATTTGAAAAAAATCCATCTGTCTTATCACTCGCAATAACATCACTCATAATAAATGATCGTCATCCTCAACCTTTGGTGAAACAATCAGAAACAAGTCTAGCAGGTGAAAAGTGAAAACTCAAAACGTCAAGTCTCAGGTTTAAGTCAGTATGTAAACAAGTTGGTCAACTCTTTGTGTCAATAGCCTATCATCCAATCAGTCCCAAATCAATCATCTAATAACATCATGTCCTAGGATGTATCCTTCCTACAATGGGCATTATTTATCAGAAAGAACACTTTGGATAAACGAAATGATGTGCCACCATCCACTAAGATGTCCTAGGATGTATCATTCCTACAATGGGCATTATCTTTTGGCAATATTTTTGGTTCTTATCCTTAAAAAAAACACATTTCCTTTTGGTTAGTGGTATTGAAGAACATCAACTTTCTTGTTTACTTTATCTTTGTCTTTTGACTTATCTCTTTGTGCTCATTCCAAAAACCTCTCAATGATGTCCAAATAAATGGATTTAGAGAGATAGGAACGGGGCAATGATCATTATCTTTTGTCTGTTGTGCTTGTTGGACGTTCTTATAATATAACTTAGCTAAACTTGCTTTGTTAGATATGTATGGAGGGTGTTTTGGGCAGCTTGTTGACTATTGCATTGATAGGTTATACCTTTCCGTGTTTTGGTCCAAGATGTTTGAAACTTATAAAGTACATCCTAGCAAGTTTTTTGTATGTTAGGTGTGAACAATAATACTTTTATCTATTTGTCGAGTCAAATTCCATCACACTAAGTGCAACGCCATCCTGGTTTTCTATACCTTGATGCATCGTGCTTATGCCACGTGTTATCAAACATAAGGTAAGTGGCCCTTTTAAAATTACAATTCTTCATAAGAAAATCATCCATTTCTCATCATCATCTCTCATAAAGTTGGCTTGTTGGATCCTCTTGTCACCATCTCATTTCTTATTTCTTCTTTTTTGCACTAACATCATGCCAGGATAATTAATCATCATCACCAATGCATCCATCTTGCATCCACAAACCATTAACATAATGCATATCACATCATATCATATAAGAAACACTGATCATCTCACTTGCATGTTCATCATCATAATATAGATCTGTTAGTCTAATCATCTCATAAATCATAATCATACATTTGCATAAAAAATCCATTGCATAATCATATAGGCATCATCACAACATATCATCATTTAAGAACTTGTTTAGGATAATATAGATTGGTTATTCTAAGCATCTTAAAACCATCTCATTTGTATCATCATCATAACCATCCATACGTCCATCTTAAACCTCTCTATGGCTAGATCGACCCTCAAATTGAATTTTTTCGCTCAATCTATCGAGGGGGCAATGTACCAGTGTACTTTCTGCTAGGGCATCGAAAAAAAATAAGAAAATTTTGAATTTTTGATCGCGGTAAGTTTATTCTTTGAACCAACGCAACAAGTACATTGCTTCAAAGAGGGGAAAAATGTAGTCATGCAAAATTAGCATATTGCATTTAATCAAATCCTTTCATCAAATAAATCAAGTATATTTGATTAATCTCTAAAGTCATCCATTTAAATTAAATAAATCAACTTTATTTAATTTGATCCTAGCATCACCCTCTTTGATTAAATAAATCAAATATTTATTTAATTAAATCTAAAATCATCTTCCATCTCCTTTTGATTTAGTTTAATCCTTAAATCTAAGTCAAATGAGTCAAATCACCTAATCCTCTTTTAAATTAACTAAATTAAGATTAAATCTAATCTAATGCATGTCACATTCTCTAGATTTTCCCACTTACACAAATAAAGGATTTTAATTAATTTATTAAATCTCCATTTTCCATCAACATGGCATAAAAATGGAATATTCCCTCAAGTTTGAATTCAAATCCAAATTGACATGTACATCCAACAAAGCATTTAAGAGCTCTTACATGTCTCTCACATAAGTCAAACTTGGCATTTAAGCCCCTTTTTCTCCCTCTAACAAGCCAAATTTGAAATTTGAAAGGGCCACCTAATGTCATTTATCGGCACATCCTCCATCCACTCACATTTGGACAAGTGGCTCCTTCCTATTGGTTGAATCTTTGTCCCACATTCACCCATTTTTCATATTTCTCCATTTTATCATTCTATAAATAGGAGGTCTCATTCCTCATTTTACCATCCACAATCTCATGCAAAGTTACTCTCTTCACATTGAGAGCTAATTTTGTCCATTGCATCTTCATCATTGGCTTTTCAAGGGTTGGGGGTTGATCCCACAATAGTGTTTAACAATTTTTGGCCAAACTAGACACAGAACTAATTTTTTTAACTAAATCTTCACTTTCAGGGACCTATAGTGGCTAAACCATGAGGAATTTGAAGATGATGCAATCTAGAGTTTCATGAAATTTTGTTAGTATATTCTAAATATATATTTTTCAAAAATTTTGGAATCAGATTGCATCTTTTTTTCCATCTCCCTCAAAAACTAGTTTTCTTTTTCAGAAAACAACATTTTTAAGGATTGATGCTCACCGTACATAACGCATAACTTTTTTTTCATGAAGGATAAAATTCTAATTCTTACGAATTTAGATTTTTAACTCCAATATCTAGTGCTTCCACTTGGTTAGATAGTGTTTTATTGAAAAAAAATTCCTTAATCAAGTTTCAAATTCAACCCAATTACAATTTAGGCATAGGCAGACCGTATAACGCACAAAATTTTTTGTATGTACTATCGAAATTCAATTTTCTTTTGTTGGATCGAGGACTTCAATATTTGGTGCACTCATATTTTTCAAAAAAAAAATTTATAATATTCTAGTTTTCCACATGTGTGGAACATAGAGCTTGATTTTTGGTGAAAAACCTACACTCACAAGAAATAAAAAATAAATATAATAATTAAATTAAATTTATTTAAAATTATACTTTTTGGGAAGCTTATAATAAGGACTACATACTTACAAAAAATAAATTTTAAATTAATTCATTTGATCCCCCAAAAGGTAAATCAAAAGTGGTTTTTTATCAGTATTTTGATAGGTGTAAAGGAGACTCTGTTATAGGTATGGTTTAAAACTAACCGGGTTCTATCCAAGGGGTTTTGATCTAAGGTAGTTTGATAAAACACTCTTCAATTGGAATGCTTTAAATGGAACTTTTTAAGGCTTAAATCATTATATTTTCTAAAAATATGTGATTTCAGCAAAAATTAGAATCTCCCAAAAATTGTAAACCATCTTCAGAGGGTGATCTTGGGAAAGGGTCACTTTTCACAACAAAGTGACACCAATCCACTATGGAATAGGTGTGCATTGTGCTTCTATAAGCTCTTTTGGTTTATGTTGTTATTTCATTTTGATCATGAAGTAGGATGCATTATTTCATAGGAGTATTTGTAGGTTTGCATTTGCATGAACTAACCCCACTAATGAGTGTTGAAGTTTAACCATTTGCAGATTTTATGCCCATGCTCACAAAATTCATGACCTCATCATCCTTTTCTCTATAAAGAAAATACTTGGTAACAATTTGATTGGCCTCCCTATCAATTTCTAACAAGACAATCTCTACATGAGCCAGCATATCCATATTTCTTTTTAGTGCACCCATATCATATTTTTGAGAAATTGAAACTGCCCGCTCTGAAATGGTTTATTAGTTTTATCTCTCCACTCATGTAGGTTTTTTATGCTACCATCGTCCATTATAATGGATTGGAGGATACCATGATGTGATTCATGAAAGGAATTCACTAGTTCCCTTATTTTGACTTCCAAAGGCTCAATGTTTCCCCTATTCCCCTCAATTTTACTTACAAGAGCAATAGTGGGCTTAAGCTTTTTAGGGGGTAGCCTCTTGTCTAGCTCCAATTGAAATCAATCTTAATTCTTTCATCCTAGGGATCCATGTTTCCATAAGTGGAATAACTCTTTCCCTATCATTATAAAAATTATTTATAGTAGCCACCATGGAGGAATAGTTATCATGAATGTTATTCAATCTTTTATTTACTCCTTTGTTTAGATGCTCCAAGACTGTAGTGTAAATCTTCATATTGCTATTAAAAACCTCCCTATCATGATTGTCACATTTTTCTTTATACTCATTTAGTTTCTTGAACAACTCAGTTCCTTGTTGATATCTTCCTCAACATATGGTATTTCTGGTATTCTAGGCTCTATTATTGAAATGGGCACACTTCCCATATTATATGGCACAATTGACCATGAGGAACTTGCTTCAGGGGTAAATTTGGGGGGTGAAACTTCTTGTGAGGTGGTAGGGAAGTCAACACCAGTCTACTCATGCTTTTCGAGTTGCAAACTTTGCAACTTCTCCTCTTATAATGCTACTTTTGTTTGTAACTACATCTTTTATTGTTCAAGCCTTTTGTCATTACAAAATAAAAGAAGCATGTGTATGAAGAATTTTTTTTTTTCCTTGATTCAACAAATGTTCATTTTCCACACATCCCAATTTCCATATTACTTCAAGGAAACCAATTCTCTATGGCACACATTTTGGTAGGAGGTGAGGTGTAATCGTGGAACCATACACTCTTAAAATAGTGTAAGTAAGATATGGGATAACATCTACCCAATTGTGATCAACTCCCAACTCAAGCCTTCTTTCCTTGGGTATTAAGAAGTCATGTAGGACCTTGGGAATTCTAGGGACATTCATAACCAGGGCTCTCTTTAATTCTAAAGCAAACAAATTCTGAAATGTCACATAGTCATATGTCCTATCATCCATATCAAGGATAGTAGTCCAACACTGAACATGTAGGTCCAAGATACCCTCAATCTTATACAAAGTCATATTCTACCCAAAGTAAGATTCACCTTTGAACAAAAAGATATGCATTAATAATGAGTACCAACTAAACCTTACTCCGTCTGCACCTTTCTTCAATCTTATCAAACCCTCATGAATTCTTTTTGTAAGAAACCCTACATAGTCATATACTGTACAATATTGGGGGTGTTGAATATGGGTTTCCATAAACATCCATGCCATAGGCATTCCAGTGATAGGATCATAACCAATTATCTGGAAAATGGAGGAAAATTTCTTTGGAAGTAGGGAACAAAAAAACTAACAGGAAAAGGCTCCTTATCAAATGGCCCCAATGTAATCCTTTGGACCCCAATTTTTTCTAAATTCCTTAGTAGTATGTGGACTCTGAATGAAATCTTAGTCTTATCATATTCCTCCCTAAGAATGTTTTCATCAATTTTAGGCATTTCATCACTCCACTTGGTGAGTTTGAAGACACGAGCAATTTCATCCTTGGTAATTTTAACCATTTCCTTCCCATCATATGTCCTTACAGTCCTTATAACTAGACCATAATTGGTGGCTACTTCTTTAAGTAAATAAAAATCCATGTAGACAATGGGTAAAATTAACTTCCCTAGGTCACAATTGCAGGGGTTACAACTTGAATACCCATTTTTCTATTTCTGAACCAACCATAGAATAATTCCCACACAGTGCAAGGTAATCTAGAACCCCTAATAGAACTATTTTTGTCAATCAAGCCCTCAACTACTTGTGAACCTCAGAGAAACAGTTGACCCTTAGATTTTTCACTATTCAAGGGTGGCAACTGGTTAGTATGATCTTTACTCAAAATCCTTTTGGGAACAAAAGCTTCCCCTTTTGATGAAGATGCTTTTGTTTTGGGATCCATAACTGAGAGTTTTTATAGGGAAGGGTTTATGGTTTCTTGAAATAAATTATCACTCAAATAAGGGTTTGACACAAATTACAACAATGCAGGACCAACTAATTCCCTTTTAATGAATGTCAAACCTTAAAATGAAAAACCAAGAAAACCATAACTAATAGAAAGATTTGGAAATTAGGGTTTGTCAACAATTTGAAATGAGAAGTTAATAATCCACTTATTGGTTTTCTGAGAGTTACCAACCCTAGTTTTGACATCAAACTAGCTAGGAAACCACAACATGAGCTCTCCAAATGTGCAGAATGTCCTTCACAATGCTCAATTATACTTTTTAAACTAGGTTTTAATAGTTATCCAACCTCCTGCTTTGGTAGCTTGATGTCCTTTATGCTATTAATGCTCACTTGTGCGAACCAAAACAACTCACTTGCCTTCAAACTGAACTTTAAATGCTAGCCATTGATCACACAGGTGTGTTAACTAGTGGACAATCCAAATTTAGTCAGCTTGATTTGAAAAATCTAACTGTATGCAGCCACAACACTCATCAAATAATAGTAAGCCACATGGAAGCACTTGCTGGTGATCTACAGGCTCCACCATTTTTTTTTCACTATAGCCAAAATCCACATGTTCTCTTCCCCTCACCCTCGTGAGTCTTAACCAATGTGTAATTTTCATCAACGGGGAGACAGGGAAGGGTTGAGATTAAATCTCACAACTTTGATATACTCACACCTTAATTCAAGACTAATTTCCTATGGCTATATTCTTTTGACATGATCAATGGTCCAGATTAGAAGATCTCTGATGTCATTAAAACATGT
The DNA here is from genome assembly GCA_007258455.2 of Sequoia sempervirens. NCBI lineage: Eukaryota > Viridiplantae > Streptophyta > Pinopsida > Cupressales > Cupressaceae > Sequoia > Sequoia sempervirens. Next base: position 592,639,465 of record VDFB02281492.1, read on the forward strand.
GCCATATATATCCCTTTAGTACCACACACCTTATTATCCATGCCTCGTGCTGAAATATTTGTTTAATATTTGTCATTATTCCAATGTCTTCCATGCCCTCCAGGTTATTCCACATGGCAATTGCCCACCTCCCCATTGAGAACTAGGAAGCAAAGGTGGGACCTGCATGGGATAGTGGGGAGCAGTCAAGATGAAGACATGTCACATGTTATCAACTGTTGATTCTCTTCAAAGCTCTACTTGCTGATTGTTTGGAAATATTGGGCCCAATATCAGACAAGACATGCAACAACCACCCATCAGCCCATGTGATTATTGAAAAGGAAAATGAATGGGGTGGCGGGGAGTGGCCAAGATGTAGCCACATCATTCAACGACCACTACTAATTTCCTTTTAATATCGCCCACAATCTTTAACAAAGGGACTAGGCATGCCAATGCACAAGATACATGGATTACGCCTGCTAGCCCGTGAGGATAAAATAATAGGCAATGAAATAGAATGGAGGTGATTTTCTCATGATGATCTAACAGTCATCATGGATTTTAATATCTGCACATGCTGAAATTGTTAGTTTTTAAAATGAGGGCCCACCTAGGTCAACAGGACTAAACCCCATGGGATTAATGACTCAAGGATCAATTGATCTTAATAGGAAATATTTAGCCCGACTTCGGAAAAACTAAAACAATGGTTCAATATATGACTATCAATAAAACTATACCAAAGGGTCGGTTATTTCATGGGTTATGATGGAATAAAATGTAACTTAAAAGATTAGGAACCGATAGTAAGGAGTCAACGAAGAAATATAACCTTGGCAAGGATATAAACTCAAGGGTTTTTTAAGAAGGGTCTCAGATATCATAAAACCCCAAAATATTGATGGTAGAAAAAACCCTAAGCCTAAAGAACCTGATCTAACCTAAATTTTGTAGAATTTTAAGATGGAACATGAAGATTTTAGGGGTTCCATCAGGGCACTATCCCATTGTCACCTATATGACCAAGGCTAGGCATTGAGGGTTGCAGATGAGCCTAGTGTAGAGTGGTTGATCTGTGAGGTGACTATGAGCTCAATTTTTAAAACCCTCAGGGGCTAGAAGGTAGGTAGGTAGGGTATATTAGGCGGCACTTCTCTAAGTTCTACCACCAATAGTGGTGAGTGGTAGCCACCACTATTGCTAGTGGCATGATATTTAATATTAGCGTATTCATTATTTTTTAAGCACTTTTTAATTTTTTTTTTAATTTCATCCATATTGGGGCCATAATAGGGCCCCTAATAAAAAAATTCCTCCAAAACCTATGTCATGAAAAATAAGAAAAATTTATGTCAAAATTTGTCTACTCAGCCTCCTGATCTTAATAGTGAGGTTGATTTTACTCTAGGATGCACCAAAAAACTACTCAAGGCTAGATATCTCAAAAATTGAATAAGAAGCTACATATGTGAAGCTCTACTACCATGTTGAAGTTGTAAAATCAACTTCATAGTACCAAAAACAACTTGCAAGCAAATAACCTACCATGAAAGAGAAGTATTTGACAAAAGAGTTCTCAATAACCTAAGAATTTCATTGATGCATAAAAATTGAATGAATAATTACAATGAGAGATCCATCCTTATGAACAGAGATAGAAACTCTAGATGACAATTAAATTTACATGTGACATGCATCACAATCATATGCAATGAGACAACATAAGCCAATTGAATAATAAAAAACAAATTCCTAAGTTTAGCTTAAGTGAATAAAGTAAATTAGAACTAATTAATTAGTCAAAATGGATTAATTAATTAGGTGATTAGCCTATTACTCTAACAATAGGTCTAGGGTAAAAACACAAACCTATGCCACACTTTATAAAGGAAACGACCAACAACAAAAAAAAATTGAACTTCAACCACATAAAAGTGGTATTTATGTTTTGAATTTCAAAATGGTGTAAACTAATGAAATGTAGAAATTTTGATGAAGTTTATTCCTATAATTTTTCAATTTTTAAAAAAAATTGTTTTCATTATGTTTTTATAAATTTAAGGATAGATTTTGAAATGCTGAAAATTTCATAAAAGAGCGACTTCATGGGACATTAAGAAACAAATTGAGAAAAACCTCATTTCTCCCTAATTTTTTTCCCCAAATAGGTAACTTCAATATCTTGTGCATGGAAAAAAGAATCAAATTTTGATGTATATTTTTCTCGTAATAATATTTTAAAATTAGACTTGTCAGAATTTGACAATTTTCACGAGACATCAACTATTGTCAATGTTTTTAATCATTTTCAAAATAAAATTTATACCCTTTTGAAGACGACTCTCTCCTTTTGTGCCACATATAATTTTTTTAAAAATTTAATATGTTTTACTATTTTTATTTAATTTCTAATCGGCCTATATTTTAACTTTAACAACCTACTTGCATTATTTTAAAAATAAAATATATTAAAACTAATCAAAATATTAAAAAATATATATATTTAGATTCACCACTCTGAGCTCTACAAAAGGTTTTTCTTTTAAAAAAAACATCATTCTGACTAAAAAAATACTTAGTTAGAATTGAAATTTTTAGAAAATTTTGAAAAAAGTTGAGTTAGTTGCCAACTAGGATGCCACATAGACAGTTTCAATAGAAATAGTTTCTATAGAAAGGATTTTGGTTGAAACCCTTTCTATAGAAACCTCACAAATTAAAAAATCGAATTTCAAAGCCAATTTCAAAGTGGGAAAAGAAAAAATTTAAATTTTTGGGATTCAGTCCAAACTTATTTGGCCGAAACCTGCATGCCACGTAATAGGCCACATGGTTTTCGTTGAAACATTTCTGACTAAAAATATTTCGATTAGGACTATTTATTTGGCTGAAAGTGTGACACAACTTTGTTCTTTTACCCTCTACTAGTGCTATGTTTTTATCTTTTTCAATGGTGTAGTGAGGAAGTGGTAGACTATAATTATTATATATCTATTGTCTATTCTCTAAAATGTGTATATGTGTAAGCCTCTTATTTTCCTCGATTCTCTGGCTCTCTTTATAATGATATTTGATCAAATAAATCCCTTTCAATGGGAACCATTTAAAATATTAAGATCATATTAAATTCTTCTTGTCTTGTATTGTCCCTCTATGATAGATATTCATATGATTTTATGCCAAGATTACAATTTTTAATCATGATAATTACTTTAAATTCTTAAAATCACGTAGTTTACCCATGCTATGTTTTCTCAAGTGTGCATTCTAACATCATGCATTCAAATTCAAACCTAAGATTTATAAATTATATATTTCTCAAGGCCTCTCTATATATATTTTATACTATTCTCATGCCCCTATAGACCTAGATTCTCTTATATATTTGACCTTATAGTTTATGTTGAGGATAGAAACTTGTTTTGAATCTACATTGCATATTGATATCCTATTATTTTGTGTTAACTAGATTTTCCAAGCTAATATTTTCTCTCTAGATAATCTCACGCTCATGTTCTTAACATATTTGATTAACCATGTCAAATGTAGTTGACTGAGAGATTAAGTCTAGTGAATTATTTTCAATTCTTATTTAAAATCATGTTAAAGACTTGTGGGGACCATGAGATGTGTAACTAAGATGATAAAAGTTAGAATTTTTGAGAACTCTTAAATTTATACTAATATATTTTTAATATTTGATGGCATTTTAGACCAAATCTCCCCTATCAATTAGAGGAGGAAAATTTTCACATTTATTAGCTATAGTGTTTTATGTTAAACTTGTTTGCAACTATCGATGTGAATCCTATGAGAGAAATCTATTAGGCATAATTAGATCAATTTCTATTGTTTGTTTAGAAGTATGTACAATATCTTATGATTGATCTTGAGGTTAAAGTTTGGTAGGAATTTTGTTTGAGCTACTAATAAACTTTTAATGAAAAATACCTAAATTTTAAAATTTATAATGCCACATGTGTGTTAGAGGTGATTAACTTTATATTAAAGTGGACTTGGAGACATGCTATTAAATGAGAATTTGTAGAGATGTTGCTTTTGGGTAGGTGTAGTTTCAATTTTATCAATAGATATTTATAGAGTTATGACTTATTTAAATGTTATGGTGTCACAAGCTTGTGTATACAAAATAGTGCTAAAACTAATGAAAATTTGACATGAAGAATTTCATGTGTGGAAATTTAAATAGATTTTGGTCTTGGCACATGGGCATCAAATGAAAAATAACTCAAAATGTGTATTTGTTGGTGGCTACTTATATAAATGTTGAATGTTCTCCTTTGTTCCTACATTAATAAAAAGTGATCTTGAATTTCCATATCCTTGCAAAATCAAAATTTAGTTACGTCCTCTTTTGACTAGTTAAATAAATGTTAGACAAAAGTTTTATTTTTATTTTTCTTATTGTGAAAAATTACATGAGGATTTTAAAGGTAAATTATTTGTTTTATAATATGTATGGTTATTTGATGAAAGTGGTGTATGGATCGATTTTGGTGCTAATAAAAGTACATGTTTTCTACTCTAGATCAATCTTGTTATTTCAACCACAAAAGTGTATCCATAGTTATCTAGAATATTTTATGGGATATATATATATGTTTTTCTTATTTGTAAAGCTACATTTTTAACTTTAATTTTATATTTTTTAGAGTGGGAAACAAAGTTTTGACACGAGCGGGAATCAGAGTTTTGAAACTTCTGTGTGGGTTGCATTTGTGGATGGACGAGGTAACCCTAAGGCGATTGCTGGTGCAGAGGCGATGTCGTTGGTTGGGTTGTCAATGGCGAAGTTTGTTGGCTTCCCCTCGTCTGTGCTGAATGGTGGTGTTATTGGGACCGGTTTGTAGGTGACTGGAACGGCCAATGGATGTGGTCAAGGAAGCGTTGGCCCTGTCTCTATGGTGTCTGGTGGAAGGAAAGTCATGGGGTTCGGCCCTATGGCTAAAGCCAAGAATTTTGCGGCTCCCAAGCTTAGGCCTTTTGGCAGATTTATCCCAGTCAGGAATGTTATTTCAGTGAAGCTGAAAGATGAAATAGTAGAAGAAATTGAGGAGGTTGTTGTTGATCTTTCCCTTTGTGGGGTGATCTTCTGGTTCAAAGGTTTTTGGCCTAACCTCCCCCAACTGCATTCTTGGGTCTCTAGCGAATGGGAGCCTTTAATTTCAGGTAAAGTTCACATTTATCCCTTAGCTAAGGGATTTTTTGTTGCAAAATTTGACAATGCTCAGGACAAAAAAGTAATCTTGTGTGAATTTTTTTTAGTTGGGAAGATAAATATTTGTTGATGATCAAACCTTGGCATTCTGATTTCAACCCTATTTCTGAAACTTTTAATAAATTCTCGATTTGGGTTAGATTTCCCAATCTCCCCCTTCACGTTTAGCATGACTCTCTTCTGGAGGAAGTGGGTGATGCCCTTGGTATTTTTTGATGGTGGATGATGAATCTTCTGACATTGTTCATTCCACCTATGCTCACATTTTGGTTGAAATAAATGTTTCAAAAGGGTTGCCTGCTGAAGTCCTTATTAAATCTTCTAAAGGCTCTTGGGTCCAATCTTTGGATTATGAAGGGATTCCCTTCTGGTGTAGATGATGCTTCAATACTGGACATGCAGTTGCACATTGCGGATTTGAGAAAAAAACAAAGACAACTACTTGGTGGAAAGGTGCCTCTCAACAACATTATATGGTTGAGAAGAAAGCTTATCATAATAAGAGCTTTTCAGAGGTGGTTGTTTTTGAATCACTGGGTCTAGGGATGTCCCCACCAATCATCTCAAATGGCGGGGAAGCTAGGGAAACCCCTATTGAGTCTAAGACTACCACTTCAAGTGAATGTGATTCGTCTTCCCTTTTTGGTGGTTCTTTAGAAAAGTCTTTATCTGTGCAAAGGAATCATGATGAATCTCCAAATTTTCTAGTTGCTGGCTTTCATCCTCATGAAAGTAGCGAGCTGGTTTGGCATGGTAAGGTGGCGCATGTGGAAGAAGGTTGGATCACTGTTAAAGGAAAAAAAGAGAATTCCTCTAAGCCTTCTTTTGACATGATTCTTCGCTCTGACAAGAAAAGTGTAAAATGTAAATCTTGATTGGTCTTGTTTTGGAGTTGGTCTTTTTCACTGGCTACTTGATGTCTTTTCTACAACCTTGCTCTTTTTGTTAAAGGGTTCCGGGTCCCTTCAAAATCTGTTTTTCCCTTTATCAAAAACTATTAATCATTTAATCTTTAATTAATTATTAGACTAATTTGACTTTATGCATTTAAGATAAACATAGGAGTGTTATTTTTCTTCATTAGATTGAGCTATTATTAGATAATTATATCTCATTACATAAGATTTCAACACTTTTCATGACCTAATCTCTTTTCATTTGGGTTTTCTTTTATAAGCAATCTCTTTCTTTGTATTATTTAATTTTGTAATTTTTTCTTTTCGAGGAAATATAAATCATTGTTTGTAGCTCTCATTCTCTATTTGGTCATGCTTTATGTGTGCTTTCAAAATTCAACAATATATGATTGGTTATTCCTATATGAACTCAAATTTGGTCTGGAGGATTAATTAAATACAAGTTATTTAATTAATAATCTTTAATTCTTCTACTTATAAATAAACTGAAATTTTATTTATATAGTTCATTTTATCTAATTCTTCCTATCCTAAATCATTTTCTTCATATCTTAATTAAATGAACAAATTTAATTATTTTGTTTTATTTAATTAACCTCCTCTCACTAAATTTGAATTTTAAATTCAAATTTAGGCACATTTCTACTAACTTCTTCCCACCTTCCACTTCATCATGTGTCTCAAGAAATTAAATATTTCTAATATTTAGTATGGCATTTATCCTCAACAAATTCTAACTAATTTGGGACATTTGGCCTTCATCTTCATTTTATTCCTCTTCACACTTGGCAGTTTGTTCTTATGAAGGGAACACACTCCCCTTTTCTCTCAAACCTCTTCATCTTCACCTGTCCATTCTCCAGATCAAATCTAGACCGTTGATTTATGTCACCTAGACTAACTCCTTGGAAAATCTATAAATAGGGCCTCATTTATAGCAAAAGAGAGAGAGAGTTGAGCATTTGTAGCAATTGCACTGCAACATTTTAATTAGCAGTGTCATCTTAGTGAGAATTTTCATATTAGAATTTTAGCATCAAGTAGTGTAATCATGGCACTGTAATTAGCAGCATCTTAATTACAACATTCTCATCATATCATTTTCATTAGCAGCATCATAGCAACATTATTATCTTTGCATATCATCTACAACTAGTTTACCAATCATGTAATGTAGGAAACTTCTCTAGCATTTCCAACGTCTCTCATTCTTCAAGTTGTCATTTGGAAATTCATGTGCATAAACAATCTAAGAGAAAAATGACTTAAAGAATCTATGGAGATAGAGGACAATGAGACACCATTGAGGAATTATTGTATTAGTTTGATTGTTATTTGAATTCCTTGATATAATGTTTCATTGGTGTGTTGTGTAGGTTTTATTTTCTTATTCACATTATTCATACACACAATTCCTAATGGGGATTTGTAAATCTATGTCAAATTGTATTTGAAATAAATATTTTTTACACCATATGGGGTCGTTTTATTTAGCTATGGATTTTCTAAATACAATTAGAAGGTTTTAATATTGTTAATTTTATTTTCTTAATTAGACTATAATAGGATTCATAGTGATAGTATAAGGGTATGCATGGAAAATTTGTTAATTTCATTTTGTAGAATTTTTTAATTTTTGTAGCCAATATATTGTAAAACTATTTTTAATTAGGGTAAGGTTACAAAGGCCTCAGGCTATTGCTTTTCTCTTTAATTTCCCATGGATAGACCTCTAGGGGCCATTTTTCTAGGTTTAGTAAAAATAATGAAGAATATAACTCTCTCTTATCAATTAGTGTCTAATTATCCACTCTACGAAGTTTTCCTTTCTAATTAGAATTTAGGTTGATATTATTTATCTCCACCTAATATCAAGTATAGATAAAAGCTCCTTGATTAAATTTTGTCATTTTTTTATGTTAAATACCAATATAATCAAGTATATCAGGTAGAATACATGGTAGCTACTCATGTCTAGAAGGAGGCTATTTGGATTCACAAACTATGTTTTGATGTTGGGACAAGTCATGGAGTGGCTAGAGTTTATTATATAGTCAGAGTTATATCAACTTAATAAATTCGACCCTCTAATGTATGGATGAAATGCATTAAAATTTAATATCAATTTTTTTGTAATGTGATGCAAGATGGGAGGATGTATGGGAGGATGTTTATGGAGAAAATTAATATTTTAGAGCATGTTAAAATTTCTTTCATAAATTAATTAATATACAAAAAATTAAATGGCATAGTAAAATCTATCGATCTCTTGACCCTTAAGAAACAATTCAAAATATCAATTTATTTTTTTCGCAAGGTATATGACAACTAAAAGAATGTTAGATTCATGTTACTACATTTTATGATAAAATATTTAGTTTATTATTAATTTGCATTTCATTTTTTAAAATTGGAAAAAATTAATTTATTTGAAGTAGCATTTTTTGCCACATCATAAAAGTGCATAAGATGCATGATATTAATTTAGAAGTATTCAAAATAGAATGTATATTGTTGAGTATAATTTTTGACTAATTTATAATGTATATTTATAACATCATATGTCAAAATGTAAAATATAACAATATATTTAGTAAAAAACATATATTATGACATGAAAAACTTCCTCGTAAAAAATGTTGAAAAAATATAAAATGTATATTTATGATATTATAAAATTGGAAGTATGTATCAAAATATAAACTAAAACATTAAAACATAGTGTGCATGATATTAATTTGGAAGTATTCAAAATAGAATGTATATTGTTGAGTATAATGTATATTGTTGAGTATAAAAGTAGAAGTATGTATCAAAATATAAACTAAAACATCCAAACATCCAAACATAGTGAAAAGTTCTATATTGAAAAGTTATATACTTTATTGCATTTTAATCTAAATTAAAATAAGTCTATATTATAAAGTGAAACATCCAAACATAGTGAAAAGTTCTATATTGAAATTTTTTATGTTTTATTGCATTTTAATAAGTCTATATTATAAAGTGAAATGTTTTATTTTGTATTTTAATCTAAATTAAAATAAGTTAAAATAGTTCTATGTTTTATTGCATTTTAATCTAAATTAAAATGAGTCTATATTATAAAGTGAAATGTTTTATTTTGCATTTTAATCTAAATTAAAATAAGTTAAAATAAGGTGAAAAGTTCTAAAGTTCTATATTGAAAAGTTCTATGTTTTATTGCATTTTAATAAGTCTATATTATAAAGTGAAATGTTTTATTTTGCATTTTAATCTAAATTAAAGTAAGTTAAAATAGTTCTATTTAATCTAAATTAAAATAAGTTAAAATAAGGTGAAAAGTTCTAAAGTTCTATGTTTTATTGCATTTTAATAAGTCTATTTTATTTTTCTTTTAATCTAAATTAAAATAAGTTAAAATAAGGTGAAAAGTTCTAAAGTTCTATATTGAAAAATTCTATGTTTTATTGCATTTTAATCTAAATTAAAATGAGTATATTATAAAGTGAAATTTTTCATTTTGCATTTTAATCTAAATTAAAATAAGTTAAAATAGTTCTATGTTTTATTGCATTTTAATTTAGATTAAAATGAGTCTATATTATAAAGTGAAATGTTTTATTTTGCATTTTAATGTTTTATTTTGCATTTTAATCTAAATTAAAATGAGTCTATATTATAAAGTGAAATGTTTTATTGCATTTTAATTTAGATTAAAATGAGTCTATATTATAAAGTGAAATGTTATATTATAAAGTGAAATGTTTTATTTTGCATTTTAATCTAAATTAAAATAAGGTGAGAAGTTCTATGTTTTATTGCAGTCTATATTATAAAGTGAAATGTTTTATTGCATTTTATTCTAAATTAAAATAAGTTAAAAACTTAGATTAAAATAAGTTAAAATAAGTTAATAGTATTAGATTTGTAATATTAATTTTGAGGTTCAATGTGACATAGAACATTGTGAAAATAATTTGACATAGCATAGAGCATCTTAAGTGAGTTAATGTCAAAATAGGACATAGTATAGAACATCCTATAAGTGAGTGAATGCCAAAATAGAAAATCCATGTTTGGTGGGAAGTTATGACGCACTTGAAATTAAAGATGTCATGGGTTAGGTATTAGATTTGCATTAATTTTGAGGTTAAGTGTAATATTGTACTAATTGTAAAAAGTTCTAAAGTTCTATATTGAAAAGTTCTATGTTTTATTGCATTTTAATCTAAATTAAAATGAGTATATTATAAAGTGAAATTTTTTATTTTGCATTTTAATCTAAATTAAAATAAGTTAAAATAGTTCATGTTTTATTGCATTTTAATTTAGATTAAAATGAGTCTATATTATAAAGTGAAATGTTTTATTTTGCATTTTAATGTTTTAATCTAAATTAAAATGAGTCTTAAATGTTTTATTTTGCATTTTAATGTTTTATTTTGCATTTTAATCTAAATTAAAATAAGTTAAAATAAGGTGAGAAGTTCTATGTTTTATTGCAGTCTATATTATAAAGTGAAATGTAACCCCAAAGGACAACTATAGAACTTACAGTAAAAGCACAATAATTTTTTTTTTGAAAGTAGAATACTACATATGATGAACATGAACAACCAACACATAATTAGAAGTTAAACATATACATCCTAAACCACATCCTCTGAGGTACACGTGACAACACTACTAATGTAAACCCATACCAAGACGATGTTTAACTAACTATAAGTATTCCACTTAACCATTATTTAGAATTACTAGATGAAATACAAACATCCACATCATAAAATACGTAAAACCATCTATCACATCTCTGGATGTAATTATACATATTTCCAAAGATACAACACCATTAAGAATAGTACATTGTGAATCAGAGACTGATAATAGTACCAAGCATTAATATACATTTCACGCATGATAAGCTCCCATCAAAGATCATAAAATTAAGCTCAAAGATTGCATTCATTACAATGATAATAAAAGTCACATCGTACAAGAGTGCTAGTGATACAAAAGTGTTCCCCAACAAGAATGGGAACAATACAATAAGATAGAATGACACAACTGGAAAGGTAAATACAAAGTAACAAGTCTAGCTCAGACTTGGGTACAATTTTGAAGATGCTACAAGTGGTACAATCTGCATATCTCGATCCTTGGATGGGGACCCAATGGGGTGCATAGCACGTTCCACCCGACCATGTGGACCCGAAAGTCCACCCCCATGCTAGGAGTTGACAAGAAAGATCCCCCATACAGCAATCCAAAACAATCAAATGAACCAATAGCAAACCAAACTCCACAACAAGGATATCATCAACATAAGATAACAAATCACAACATTTCCATTACTTAGCCAAGACAAAATAATGAAAATTCCAACAAATCCAAATGTCAAGATTTTAGCTCAAGACTAAATACCCATAAGAGGTGCCAACAACAATAGGATCCAAGCCTTCAAATAAAATTTGCAATATCAATCAACAATAAATATCAAGGGAACATTTCATTAACATCAATCAAGTTGCCATGAGGCATGTATGCAACACTAAAAGATAAAACATGGAGGCTTCAACAACAATCACCAAGAACTAATTCCCTCAACAACATCAACAATTTCAACAACACTCCCAGAGGCAACCAAACAAGGGAACATAAATGGGTACTATAGGAGACTGTCATCGCATGGCCTTACATGGATTATCCAGGTAACCTATCACAAGGTACCACCTCCATCTATGGTTATCCAGGCAACTTATCTCAAGGCACTGCCCCATAGGGTGACTCATGCGGAACCACTTACCTTTCATGAGGACAAGGCAGTGATCTTACCAACCAGGTCTTCTCATCCCATCCTTAGCCTATGATAGCACTAACGGTATGGGTGAGGAACAAAATTAATCTTGTTTAATGTTTATTTACCCAAAACCCACCAGTTCATTAATTAAATTATCACTTTTTAAGGAAAATCTTCCATGGGTTACCCTAACAGCCCCTTTGTGCACCGGCCCCCATGAAGAGCCACTCTCCCTATGGGTACCCAAACCAAAACATGCAAGGGGTGTACCTTATCTCACATAAAAATCAAGGTGAATATAACACAAAACATGCGAGGCATGAACCATCTCGCAAACCCATTCCATATCACTGAAACAAGGACAAAGAATGTACCACCCACCACATCAAAAGTCAACAACATGGTACAAAGTACTACTCATGAGCTCAAAATCTAAGATAAGAGCAATAAATCACAACAAAACAACTGTGGAAAAATCAACATAAGTCAAGTTCCTCCATTGCCTCTGGAAGCCAAAAACATCATAAATCCACAACCTTCTATTGAAGGTAATTCAAGTATGTCAGGTTCCCAACCATCTCAAATATGACCACAAGAAAGACAATGCAACAAAGTTTCCTCAATCAGAATTAACACAATAAGGAAGACTATCATCAAGGACCCCACCAAAAGACTATATAAGTTTCATATTCATAAATCGAAAGGAGTAGAATAAAAGTGGCCTCATCTTAAAGAGATCATCAAATTCAACCGAAGCAAAAATAATCAATTTCGACACAAATTCAACTGGGTGTCCAATGGAGACCTCTATTTCTCCTCTCAAGCTACCCTTGCAGTATGGAAACAACATGAAGAGATCTTCAAGCTCACTCAAAGCTAACAAAATCAACTCATTACATAATTAATTGCAAAGAACAAAATCTTCTCAATAACCTTTTTTGGGCACAAACGGGCTCCTTCCATAAAAGGTAATAATCCTAATCAAATATAAATCAGGATCCACCATAATAACTAAAATCCAACATAAATTTCTAAACATTGAAACAATGCCCAATCAACAACAAGGTTTTTAGTTCAAGCAAATCTTACATAATCAATTCGATACAAAATCAACCACAAGAAATATAGCCAATAGGACATCTAAGGGAGACCTCAATTTTCTCCACACACGATGCCCTAACAAGCTAATAATATGACTAATAAACCACTTAAACAAAACTAATAAGCATCAACAAGCAATACATCCAACGGTGACATTATTTTCATATTTACTAAAATTCCTTATTTATCCAAACAGTACACCATAACTATGGAAAAACCTTCACAACTCATGTATTGATACGAATAAATTTAACAATTGAAGACACTCAAATATCCCAACATGAAAACAAGTCGAACCACTTAGATAAATATACAAACCTTAAATTTCAAATCCAATCCATCATCAAAATTAATGATTATAAAGTTAAGGATAAAACTATACAATACACTCATTTCATCAATATAAATGAACTAGCAAAATATATCAATTCATTTTTAAAAAAAAAATCATGTATAACTCAAATAAACAACACTTGACCTCCCTATAACTTAATGACATTAGGAAAAGTTAACTTAATGTATAAAACTCTTTCAAGGATCATTAAAAGTGCTAATGAAAAAGAGAACGATGATATATATATACATTATATGTCCATAACGATAATACATTATAGTCCAAATAACAATAAACTAACATAATTAATAAAGATATGGTTTTGACAATACCACACTAAGATTTTGTCAATATATTGCCTAGGGCATCACTGTTCTTGGTTTACCATGGTTTCTAGAATATACACTAAGAAAATCGTTGTTCTTGGTATAATTCTATAAGATGTGAGGAGTTAGATATTAAGATAACATGAAACCCTAATCTAGAAGAATTACAACTTAATACGATAACAATAATCCAATTATTTAAGTCATAACCAATTTTACTAGTCAACTATTAAATGCAATAAAAGTAATCACTATTTGCTATTAAATCATTAGAGAGTAAATTAATCATCTACCTTTGTTTAAATACCACTTAATATTTCATTTATTTAATTTATAAATTCTTTTTTTATATTTAATTCTATTTTAATACATTTATATATTTACTTTTACCTTAAAGTAAGGGAGATAATGTATATTCCTTATCTTTATGAAAGAGGACTAAAATAACAAAAAGAAATGAGATCTCTTTTAATAAAAAAAATAGGTATGCCAAATCTTAAACTTTTGTTACAAACTTTTATTTACACAGTTGGCATGTTCTTTATCCATGGGAGAGGGAATGCATTCTCACGTGGGAATTAAACTAAGAAGCTTATAAAAACTAAAGTGAGTGAACATTATAAAAACTAGGGTGATTGAGATCGGTGGAGCCCATTTAAATTGGTTTTTTTTTTTTGCGTCACTCCCATCATAGTGAAATTGAAATATTTATTTGCTGCCTAAAATAATTGACGAGAGCAGCAATGATTTACTTATTCACTTGGGTATATTTAATCTTGGAACTCGTGATTTCAATTGTCATTAAAATAAACTCTAAGGTTGAATTAAAAACAAATGCAATAGAATTGCGATGGTTAAGATCTTTACCGTGATCTTTATTTTAATAATGATACTCTAAAATTCTCGTGTAACCTTAATTCCTAGCTGCTTCTCATTAAACTGGAGAAGTGATAGGACGTTGCCAGCAAGGAGAAGTTTGGAGGAACGGTAATCAAACGTGGTAGGGGAAACAGCAAAACAATAAGGAAAAAGAAATAGAAATTGAAGGAAATGATGAACGGCTGAGATTTATATAATTGTCTTGCACAGATAGAGACGTCGGAAGGCCACCAATATTCTTTATAGGTTTCCACGTGCAGAGAGAGGCCCTGGCAGCAAAATGAGCCCTACCATCTACTTTCCAGGACATTCCTTCTCTTTTATTTTATTTTATTTTTGTGCAGAGGGGCATGTGAGTGTTGGCAGAATGCCTCAAAGAAATGTGATCTCAAGGAATGCAATGATTGCAGGATATGCACAAAGTGGATTTTAATGTATCACTTGGGTTTCAGAATTTGCAGTTGCAGACTGGTAACTCCAAAACACAGATTTATTCATCGCTCATTGCTGACACTGTGGTTGTTAAGGATAAAGGGCCCGAAAATGCAGCTGGGGTTAGCTACCAAGTATATACTGATGCTGCGTACTCATTTAGTGGTTGGGTTAGGTTGACAATGAAATCAGGAAGTTTAATTAAACCTCTACAACATTCTATTTTTGAGTACTACAAAAGTGACAGGTTGCCAACGGACTCAGGAAGGCTATTTACCCCTCTGCAGTCTTTTATTTTCAAGTGTTGCGGCTGTGATAGTATGCAAAAGACAAGGCATGTGAGTTGTCTTCCAGTATGCGTCACAGAACTGCAGACTCCTAGAATGCAATCGGTGCAGGATATGCATGAGAAAATGGGTTTAAAGGTAAGGCTTTAGGAACTTTCAAGCCAATGCAATAGGCAGAATAATCCAGATACCACGTCCTTTGCTAGCATCCTCCATGCTTGTGTGCAAAATGAAAGCTTTGAGACAGGTTATGGTCATCGAACAAAGCAAGAAGGATAGAGGTATTTGTCAGATGATGTAGTTGCAACGGCCCTAGTAAACATGTATGTAAGGTGCCAAGTCTAGACAAAGTTCGCGAGTCATTTGATAGCATGACACAAGGAAATGTGATCTCAAGGAATGCAATTATTGCAGGGGAGGACAGTATGGATTTGTTAACAAGACTTTAGAAATTTTTCAAGCAATGTAAGAGCAAGAAACTCACCTCAGAGTGTACACAGAATGAGTCAGCATAGAGACGCTCATGACTTTGGATAGAATTCCCAAAGGATAAGACCCCTCCCCCTTTTTCCATCGCTGCCAGATATCCCTTAAGATCCATTTTCCAGATGTTGTAGATGTAGCTACATCAATAGATAATGTGGATGCCTAAACAAGGCATACGAACTGTTGCACGGATTTCCTTAAAGAAACATGGTCTCAAGGAATGCACTAATTGAATGGATTTCATGGCAGGCATAAGAAACTTTCAAGTGAGAAAATTTGCAGGTGTTAAGATTCTTTTAGTAGGTAAGTATGCAAAAATGTCCCCGCATGGAAAAGGCACGTGAACTCTTTTACAGAATATCTCTGCCCGAGAATGTCGTCTCCCCCCCTCCAGAGTAAACTTAGCCACACCTGTCCCATTCAAAAGCATACTTTTCAGGAAATGATACCACGTTGAGGGCATGCGAGAAGAGGAAGCCCAAGCCAAGCACGTGGAAGGCAGGAGATAAACCATGAAGCCAGGTGGAGATAAAGGCAAGGACACGAGAATATTTTAGCTTCTTTCAACAATTTATTATTATATCAATACAAAGATCTTTTTTTATTTATTTTTTAATATTAAATTTCCTCATTTGTAATACATTTATGGAGGTAAATAAAATGTGCCAATATTAATCAACATTTTTGTTTCTATTTATTTCCTTTTTAATACTTAATGAATAAGAATAACTCATAACTTTTAGATTTCTCATGAATGCAATAATTCTCTACTCATACACACACACATATATATATTTAAATATATTTAAAGCCACTATTTTAAAATTTGAAATAGCTTATATTTTCCAAAAGACAATAAGACTAAATCATTCTTAATTTATTAGTTTTAATCTTCCTTTTTAATTTGTTTATATAATACCATAACTATTATATATATATAAATATTTCTTTATCAAATCATAAGTTTTAATTTATTTGAATCCATTAAAACATCACTATTATTTTATATAATCAATACATATAATGTTATTTCATAAACACAATTCAGCTAATCATCAATTCAATCAATCGTACTTACTCAAACGTCACAGAGGGGGCAAAAGTGGAGGGTCGCTACATCAGAGTCTATATTATAAAGTGAAATGTTATATTATAAAGTGAAATGTTATATTATAAAGTGAAATGTTTTATTTTGCATTTTAATCTAAATTAAAATAAGTTAAAATAAGGCCATAACTATTATATATATATAAATATTTCTTTATCAAATCATAAGTTTTAATTTATTTGAATCCATTAAAACATCACTATTATTTTATATAATCAATACATATAATGTTATTTCATAAACACAATTTAGCTAATCATCAATTCAATCAATCGTACTTACTCAAACGTCACAGAGGGGGCAAAAGTGGAGGGTCGCTACATCAAAGTCTATATTATAAAGTGAAATGTTATATTATAAAGTTAAAATAAGGCCATAACTATTATATATATATAAATATTTCTTTATCAAATCATAAGTTTTAATTTATTTGAATCCATTAAAACATCACTATTATTTTATATAATCAATACATATAATGTTATTTCATAAACACAATTTAGCTAATCATCAATTCAATCAATCGTACTTACTCAAACGTCACAGAGGGGGCAAAAGTGGAGGGTCGCTACATCAAAGTCTATATTATAAAGTGAAATGTTATATTATAAAGTGAAATGTTTTATTTTGCATTTTAATCTAAATTAAAATAAGTTAAAATAAGGTGAGAAGTTCTATGTTTTATTGCAGTCTATATTATAAAGTGAAATGTTTTATTGCATTTTAATCTAAATTAAAATAAGTTAAAAACTTAGATTAAAATAAGTTAAAATAAGTTAATAGTATTAGATTTGTAATATTAATTTTGAGGTTCAATGTGACATAGAACATTGTGAAAATAATTTGACATAGCATAGAGCATCTTAAGTGAGTTAATGTCAAAATAGGACATGGTATAGAACATCCTATAAGTGAGTGAATGCCAAAATAGAAAATCCATGTTTGGTGGGAAGTTATGACGCGCTTGAAATTAAAGATGTCATGGGTTAGGTATTAGATTTGCATTAATTTTGAGGTTAAGTGTAATATTGTACTAATTTTGAGGTTCGGTGTTAAATTTGTGAGATTAGTTTTGAGGATAGGTGTTAGGTATTAGATTTGCATTAATTTTGAGGTTAAGTGTAATATTGTACTAATTTTGAGGTTCGGTGTTAAATTTGTGAGATTAGTTTTGAGAATAGGTGTTAATTTTGAGGTTAGTTTATGTCATTGGTTCGACACATAATTCAATAGCTTATGGCTTTGAGTATTGGTACTTGAAATAGAGGCGGAGGTACTAATTTTGAGGTTAGGTGTTAAAATCTAAATAATGAAAAGAAATGCCCGTGGAATTTATTTTTTTATTCTACTGCTTCAAATAAATCTTTTAGTTTCATTCCACTGCGTCTTATCGAAACGATTGAAATAGGTACTGCGAAATATTTATCTACCAAATAAAATTTTCCTGTTATATACAAATTGGACTACCATAGATTAAAATAGAGGACCGTCTTCATAAACACAATGGAAATATTTTATTAACATACAGATATCTTCCCATAAACGACATGAATCCACGATCTGATATCACATCATCAGACTACAGATACTTATGACCCCTAGACCTTCAAATCAATGAATAACTCTGAATATCTTCAGACACTCTTATACGACAATAGCAATATGATTTCACAAACACCAAGCAGAAGGCAAAATCAATGTGTTTCAAACAATACAGGACAGAACTGTGTAACATAATACTACATCTGCGTACTCACACATACACAGCTAAAGTATATACAATGAACGGCAGCCATTTCAAAGCACACATTAATCCTCACGATGTTCAGTCCCCATAACAGTCTTCTTGGCAGCCTGCACAGCACCTGCGACAGTGCCTATGACGGTATCCCCAACAGTCTCCAGAACACCTTTATCACTGATAGTGTCGTCGCTGGCCACAGTCTTCACTTCTACTTGGACCTTGCTTTCGCCGTCTACTCCACCGCGACCTTTCTTATCTTGCTCCTGCCCGGCCTTTCCCCTCATCTCTTTCGCAGTTTCTTCGTAATCGGTGGCCTCTTGTTGGCCTTGTTCTTGACTTCGGAAAAACCTCTGCTTTGCTGGCTCGGCTGCTTCCGCCATTTTCTTTTCCATTGATTCTTTTGTCTCGCCCGCCTTCTCAGCCATCTGCCGGGCTTGTTCCCTTGCCCGCTGTTGGGCTGCTTCTGGAGATTGCTTGGTTTGTTCCGCAGCTTCCGCCATTTTCTTCTCCACAGACTCTTTCGTTTCTCCGGCTTTCTCTGCCATCCGGAGGGTACGATCTCTCGCCCGCTGTTGGGCTTCTTCCAGGGATTGCATAATTTGTTCAGTGCCTCCGTAGTCGGTGGTCCCTTGCTGGCCTTGGTCTTGACTTTGAAAAAAGCTCTGCTTGGCTCGTTCGGCTGCTTCCGCCATTTTCCGTTCCACAGACTCCTTTGACTCGCCCGCCTTCTCAGCCATCTGGCGGGCCTGTTCCCTTGCCCGCTGTTGGGCTGCTTCTAGGGATTGCTTGGTTTGTTCCGCAGCTTCCGCCATTTTCTTCTGCACGGACTCTTTCGTTTCGCCGGCTTTCTCAGCCATCTGGCGGGCACGATCTCTCGCCCGCCGTTGGGCTTCTTCCAGGGATTGCATAATTTGTTTAGTGGCTCCATAGTCGGTGGTCTCTTGCTGGCCTTGGTCTTGGCTTTGAAAAAAGCTCTGCTTTGCTCGTTCGGCTGCCTCCGCCATTTTCTGTTCCACGGACTCTTTTGTTTCACCCGCCTTCTCAGCCAACTGGCGGGCCTGATCCCTTGCCCGCTGTTGGGCGGCTTCTAGTGATTGCTTTGTTTGTTCCGCAGCTTCCTCCATTTTCTTCTGCACGGACTCTTTCGTTTCGCCGGCTTTCTCAGCCATCTGGCGGGCACGTTCTCTCGCCCGCTGTTGGGCCTCTTCCAGGGTTTGCTTCGTTCGTTCCGCGGCTCCATACGCCGACTCCTTCACACTTTCTTTCGTTTGCTCGGCCTTCTCGCCCCCCGGTTGGGCAGTCTGGCTGGCGGTTTCTTTTGCACTATTATAATTTTGCCCCAGGCTTTCGTTTGCCTTGTTTATTGCATCGTAAGTGTTGTCCTTCGCTAAGCCTAATCTGAAGAAAAAGAAACGGGATTTAATCTGAAGAAAAAGGCCTAAACTTAATAGCAAAAAAACTTTTTACAAATAAAAAAGAACCCACTTCTCCTGTGTTTTGTCTCTCATATTCTTTGCAGTCTCGGCAGAGGCCTGCGTTGTTTCCTGAGTTTTTTCCTTAGCTCCTGTGGTCACATCACCCATCTTATTCTTAGCCGCTCCTGTGTATTCTCCCACTTTCTCCTGCACATCAAATATTAGCATTTGGAATCCAACATCACTAAGCATACATGCTCAAGCACTAGCATTTGAAATTCGACATAAGAAAAAACATACCTTAGTAATATCTTTGACCTGGGCGGCCTTGTCTGCAGTATACCCAAGTGTACTGCGACCAGTATCTATAGCCGCCTCCTTTCCCTGTTGCAATTTCTCAGAAGCCACATTGTACGCCTCGCTGCCCTTCTGCTTGGTATAATCGGCAGCAACAGAGGCCCCCTTGCTCACCTGTTCAGTCAAGCTATCCTTGGCCGACTTACTCTTCTCCGCAGTATAATGCAGAGCCGCCTTTGCCTTCTCGGCAGTGTAATCCTTGGTGGCAGAAGTCAGATCGGCCGCCGCCTCCTTAGCTTGCTGGAGCTTTTCTGCAGCGTAGTCCTTGGCCGTAACAGACCGGTCCGCCGCAGCAGCTCTGGCCTGCTCTAGTTTCTCGGAGGCAACAGTTTTGGCTACCTCGTACCGTTTTTCCGCGGCCTTGACTGCCGCCATCGCGTTCTCCTGCGCTGCGGCGCGGTAGTGTTGGATGGTCTCGTAGCCGGTCTCCGCCGCCACGCCTTGCTTGGCTTTCGCTTCTTCCATGTGCTGCTGTGCAGCTCTCCTCCGTTGTTGTTCTTCATCCTCTTTCGTCCTCTCTCGCTCTTCGTCCATCCTTACCTTTTGTTGGCTTCCCATGCCAAAAGTCTTATGTAATGCAGAGATGTTTTTATAGATACACAGAATATGTTAATGAAAAGATTGATGGTATACTGAGAATACGGAATGTGTCCTATGAGTGAAGACAGGCAAGAATAGAGGGTGTATATAAAGTGGAGTACTGAGTATATGCATGATTTGGGTAAGATGATGAGACAGGGTGTTGTTGCAGGTTTACACTTGGAAATCTTGTCGGCAACAAAGCATACGTGTTTTGCATTTGTTAGAAGAAGCCAACCAGCTGTAGGCTTTCAAGAGCCACGTTGCTTCTGCACAAACAAATCTATACGGGGATAGAATTTAGTTTATTTCTTCCACATTAAGTTATCCATTCCTTGTTCCCATAGATTGTTAACCGGTGTTAGTGAATTCTGGATTGCGAATTGGGTACTTGATTTGGCCAACAGGTTCCCCGTTTGCCGGTCATTTTTGTGGCACGTTCTACAGACGACACCAGGCACAGAGTAATTTTGTTGCCGTGTACGCACAATCATAACTCATGAATCTGACAATTCAGAAAAACATATAAAAAAATTAAAACTGAGGGGAAATACATATTTTTAAAAAATTGTAAAATATTTTTTAAATAAATAAATAAATTCTGAAGTAAATAGAAACAGTTTTTAAAATAAGATACCTCAGGAAGGATTTGGTGCAATAGACCCAAATCAAGGGGGCCTTGGGGTTAAAAGGGAGAATAGTTCTTTGCCGTAATGGGCTGCGGTGGGTGTTTCCACCCTTGTGTTCGAGCAATTTGGTCAAGATGAATGTGGATTTTCAATATTGCAGCAGTGGTTCCTACTCTTGTTTGCAGATTTCTTTGAACTCTAATATTGAGTCTTTCATTCTTGATTTGGTGGTAGCTGCTGGTCACTCCATTGCAACAGCAACAAGCGAAGATTCTAGACTTATTACTCATGAAGTTTGGGAGAAAGTTGAACCTAAACAAATTATTTACTTTCTTAACAATCTATCTCTTGAGTTGAGTGATGTTTTGGCCCATCCTAGTCCTTTGAGGGAATGGGAATTGAGGACAACTTTTGTTTTGCGCTCCATTAATGTTGATGTTTTCATGAGTGGGCTACATGGGTTTATCAAAGAAGACTCTAAATTCTTGAGTTTGCATTTTGCCTTGATTAGTACTTGGAGAAGTGTCGTGTACTATTTCAGATGCATTGGAGAACATTTTCAGTTGAGTATCCATGTTTGGAATCCTCAATATGGCTTGAAGGAAATTGTTACTAGTAGAAAGAGGAATCTTTGGAGAGATAAGAATTTAATTTTCAGATCCTCTGATGATGTCCCCATCTTCGCCAATCATTTGAAGGTTCTTTTTGCTCATCAACTGGTGAATTGGAGAGATATTTCGAACAAAGGATGGTTTAATGTTGGTTTGGAGTTTCTTGAGAAGATGTTTTCAGCCTTGGTCATGAGCAATTGTTCTATTATGGACGCTGATTTTCAGTATTGCAGCAACTGTTCAGTTCATTGCATGATGATTTTCCTAAAATCAGATTTTGAGAGGTTCATTTCAGTTTTCATAGGCAGCTGGTACATTCATTCTTCCTCTTCTCAATCTTTTTTCAGTAATGGTTTATGGCCTCAAAAGTGGGAAATGATGCTCCATAGTGATTTGGACCAGATTTGGATAGTGTATAAGTTCCTTTCCAGTGATTTACTCTATACAATTTCTTGCACTAGTGTTTGGGGCAGTGAACCCTTGCTTGTTTGGGTTCAACTTTTTGAGACTTTTGAGATTTTAGTGGGAGTTTTCATAAATTTTCTTGCATATATCAGAATTATTCAGAAGAGGCATTATACATCCTTGAGGAGCTTTGATGATGTGGCTGTTATGAACATGCAAAGGGCTGTTTATTCTTTTACAAATAGCTATGATGGAGTTACATTTGTTGTTGTGATTTGGTTTGATGCTTTGAGGAGTGATGTTGATGAGAATATCTTTGAGTTGTTTTGGAAGTAGGGTATGTGTAGGATAAATATGGAAAAAATAAGGCCCTTAAGTGGCAAAATTCGAAAAAGATCAAGTTGACAACTTGATGTAAAAATTTGAATAAGTTATCTATATTATTTCCAAAAAGTGCAAGAATAGAATTTGTAGAAATTGAATCTAGTTTCTAAATTAATAGGTATGTTTTTTAAAGAATCTATTTGGTGTGAAAATTTGAAATTTCAATGCAGTGGTACTTAAATTTAAAGGAAAAAATAAGAAGTAGGGGTCTGTCTGACCACCCTAACCACAATAAAATGATAATATTTTTTTATAAGATTTTAGATATAAGTAGAGGACTCACGCCCCAATGTGATGCATACATTTTTGTAATTTTTTTCCAAGTGAATATAATTATGAATTTTTTATTACAACTTTTAAAAAATATAAAAACTCGTATGTCTGACCACCTTAACTTGGTCAAAACTTCATGAAATTCAATTTTTATTTTTTTAATCCTATAGTATGTAAAGGATAGAATATAACACATGTTTGGATTAAGGAAAATGTGTCACGGATTTGAAAGCTATAGATGTTTTCAATTAGCCATCAATTAGGACTTTGGTAAGTAAATTTGATAGAAAATGAGTATAATTACTTATTAAATTCAAAGTAAAGAATAATTTATATCGGTGTAAAGTTGATAAATCTCCTTTAAAGAAGTACTTTTCATTTTAATTAATTTTGGGTAAAAAATAGTACGTAGGCCCATACCCATCATATTGCCACTTTTGGCCATCATGATCATTTGCTTCCAGTAATCTTCTTTATTCTCAAGATGGTGATTGACATTAACATCGCATATGTTAATTCCTCAGAATTTATTGGGCATGAGATGCTGCTAGATTTTGATTCCACTCCTTCCATGTTTTTCAGTTTGAATTTTAGGCATGTTATCTCCTTGAGGTTGCAGGGATGGTTTATGCAGTTCTGGTGCAGTGATTTCATTCGTGTGATCAGAGTAGAGCAGCATCAGCATGAAGTGGGACATTTCTAAGATGGACATGGGACCTTGGGATCCCTATATGTTGAGTGGGATCGGGTTTGGGAGTGTTTGTGGCATTGCTTGAGGGGGCAATTTTGGGAAAGAGCGATTTCGTTGGATTCCAGTTGTGTTTATGGTTTGTCCTTGATGACAAAATCCCTAATCCTTATGATTTACAATGGCACTTCTTTGATGTCTCTTGGATTTTACATAAAGTTATTTGTTATGTTTAAATTTCAAGATGGTGATAAGAATTCTGGTTCAAGCTATGAATACTATTTTTGTGTCTGACAAAACTTGTAAGTTGGTATTCTTTGTCAGGATGGTTCTCTATGCATTTCACAGGCTTTCACATATCGGCATGAGTATGGCAGGGTCTCCTCGATCCACTTTGAAATGTCTGAGTTGCCTATCGGCAAGACATTTCTAATGTTATGTCGATTGAATTTAACATTCTGGCAGCTTTTGGCGTAACATTGTTCGTTGTCTCGGCGACAGTAGTTATATCGGCATAAGTTAAATCAGTCGGTATGGGGTCTCAGCGATATTGGTTTGTCACACCGACCGGCACAGGAAAGAATCTCTATCGACATGAGCTTGGCCGTCGGGCTGAGGTCATAACGAAAAGGTTATGTCTCTCCGACTAATGCATGTGGATGTCTTTCAGCAGGAATGTTGTAATCGGCATATGGTCTCTCCGAAGACACATTGTCTTACCGACCGTGTTCAAAAAGGGTCTTATAAGCAAAAGTTTTTCTTCGGTATAATGTCATAACGAACCCTGTGGGTCTCGTCGATGGAAAATATTAAGGGCTCTTGGTGAAACATATTGTGTTCAATATAATCTCTCCGACTCTGGAAAGTCATGGCGAAGGTGAATGAAAGGCTTTCGGCGAAAGGTTGGTAAAGTCTTAGCGACTTAGAGTGAATAAAGTCTTTCGGTGAAACTTAATGTATTCTATGAAACGTCTTCCCGACAGCATTAGGTTACAGCGACAGTGTTAAAACAAGATAGAAGGCTCGTCGATAAGAAAAACCATTTGTCACAGTGACCAATGTGTATCATGTGGAGTAACAGTGAAACATGGAGTAGTCTATATAGTGTCTCCCCGACTATGTATAGTCTCGGCGACTTGGAAATGATAAAGGCCTTCAGCATAGGTGTTGAATTGTCACAGCGGTCCAATCTGTATCAAATGTCTTTCAGAATGACAAAGTTTGTTCTCCTAGAGGTCTCCCCAAAAGTTGTTTGTTACAGCGATTGTGAATGAAACTAAAAGGGCATCTCGGTAAGAAGTTTCCTCATGTCTTAGTGAAAGAATGTTTTACTAAGGAAGACCATCGGCATAGCATGTTGTATTCGATATATCTTCTCTCTGACTCTAGTGGTTCTTGGCGAAAGTGACAACCATAAGGTTGTCTGGCAATGTTAGAGTTGCCTACGACATAACGTGTCATCGTTTGAATTGAAAAGATTAGGGAAAACTTTTTGAGTTTATTCTCTTAAGCTGGGTATCAAGCCCCAACCTAGCCGCCATCATAAATGTTTATGTTTTTGTTGTTGTTGACTATAACGACTTCTACAGAGGTCTATGGAAGGTTTGTTTGATGCGCCTCTCTAGTTGGATGCTCGATAGTGGTTGATGGAGCCATGGGAGTTACAAATTTGTCTGAGAAACAATCTCACAAGTTTCAAAAGCTAGGTGAAATGACTCTTGTTTTCGTTGGTTGTTCTGCCGTTACTTCGGAAGTCTGTTACTTTTCTGGCATTTATAAATAGGAGAAGAAAGCTAAGTTTTCTATTCGGCTATTATTGTAATTCTGAGATTATCATTCTTGGGTTGTATGAAAATGTATGATAAAAATCTGCAATAAAAAATCTGAATAAAAATGCAGAGATTGTAAATTTCTTTTCTATGAGGTATTTTAGGGATTCAGTTATTGAATCTTTAAAGTATTTTGTAGACGAGAAAATAGAGAGATATGTGCTTAACTGAAAACAAAGAAATCCTTTGAATCATTACTATTGTTGAAAACATAATTTGAGGGGTTGGTACTCCTTGAGATAGACATCTCTAAATGAGGGGTTGATGCTTCTTGAATGGGTGCTCAAAAATCAGCCTATAAGGCATTGTGAACAATTGATTAAAAGATTAAGCCTGGAAGGCATTTAGGGAGTGGTTTTTATACCCTAAGAGGGTTTTCCACTCATCAAAATATTGTGCCTCTTTGTTCTTCTATGTTCTCTCTAGTTTATTATGCTGTTGTTGTTTTAGTTCACTGTTGAGTCATTATTTTTCTCAATTCTGTTTATGAATGATTATATTCAACTCATGAATGCCGTGAGTGTAGTAGGCTGGTGGCCCCCAGCAGTGTAGCTATGTTCCCCAAGAAGGTAGCAGGGTAGGCGAGGTTCCCTAGTAGGGTGACAGGGTAGGCGGAGGTATGTTCCCTAGCGTAGGTGTCGGTACTATGCCTTATCTTTCCTTAGGTGGACGTTCCCTAGCAACGTAGGTAGGTGTCGGTACAATGCCTATCCCGTTGCTTAGGAGGTCTGCTGAGCCTACCTATTCTCTAGCCCCAGAATATATATCAGTCAGCCTGAGTGAAATGCCAGCCTGATTCGGGTTCTGATCTATAAGGCCCCTACTCGCCTTCATGAACATAGATAGATAGAATGCTAGCCTGCTTTCAAGTCGGTAACTAACCCCCTACGCGTTTGGTAGACTGGCAGACAAGTGTTCTCGACTGCTGTTCTACAACTCTGCCCGGGATGGATGACGATTGAGCCCGATGGACGATTTCTCTGAGCTACTAAAGAACCCCTACTGGCCGAGTGAGTTCTATTCTCACCCGGGGCATTATGGGGTATGAAAGCACGCACCCCGACTCGTCCCATAACAGGAGGTGGGTGGGGGGATGAAACATGTTGAGCTCAAGCAAGCTAGCAAGCAATATTTACCTCGCTAACTCCACAGATCAATATCTAGCCATCCTGACAGAACCACTCTCACCACTAATTGGAGGGAGGACTCGGGCCCACCGCGGGAGGCTAGGGGTGGGTAGGGGGACAAAAGGGGTTGCCAAGGTTGGGTGGGACTAGAAGGTTCCCGGGCTAGTATGGTCGGTCCCGAAGGGTTGGGTGGGAGGATAGCCGGAAGTTGGGAGGGAGGGAGTTTTAGTTCCACCCCGGGTGTGCTTGAGGATCCGGGGGTAATGAAACTTACCCCCGAATAGCCGTTCGTTGCCCCCCACAACTAGTCCTATAATTCCCCCCCGGTTCTCTAATTCTATCACATGTCATTCTGGTGAAAAATGCTTTGAAAATGATAGGCTTTGAAAATGATAGGGGGGTCACAATTTTTCCTCCTCGACTTGTAATGTCGGTAATCAGCCGATGAGATGCTGAAACTGAAACAGCAACAGTTTCGGGGTGCAACGGATCAGCTGCATCAGTCAAGATGTGCATCAGCATCCATACGTCACATGCCTCACCCCCATCCCGGCTAATGGATTCTTCCTCCCCCACCCCTGGAATTCTGGTCATTTGCCTCAGAAATTATCCACCACCCGCCCTCCTCTTTCTTCGGCCTGTGATATGTTGAGATCAAATCTAAGCTGTGTGTTTAAATATTTTAAAATTAAGTCAAATAGTTAAGACACTGATTCACCTCTCTCCCTCTTAGTGTCATTTTAACTCCAACAATTAGTATCAAAGCATAGGGTCCTCTGATAGGTTTTACATTACCTTGGATTGTTCTTGGTCTTGGAGTTTTTTTTTAATGGAAAATTCTCAAGAAGGTGCTTCTATAACCAGAGCTCCGTTATTTGATGGAACAGATTATGTGTTTTGGAGAATAAGAATGGAAGCTTTTCTTGTTTCTTTTGATGTTGATGTTTGGAGCATTGTTTTAGAAGATTACAATGTACCTCCCACTATTCCCACTGATGTTGCTGAGAAAAACAAGTATGAAACAAATGACAGAGCTAAGCATTCCATCTTGTGTGGATTAACTAAAGATGTGTTCATTAAAGTCATGCATTGCAAATTTGCTCATGGAATCTGGGAAAAACTTGAAACTATATATCAAGGGAATGAGAAAGTCAAACTGTCAAAAAATGTTACTCTCAAACATCAGTTTGAGGAGTTGAAAATGAAGGATGATGAGAAAGTGGCTGAATATTTCCTAAGAGTTGATGAAGTTTTCAATGGAATGAAAGGTCTACGTCAAGAGGTTAATGAATTTGATGTGGTCACAAAAGTGGATAGGTCCTTACCATCTAAATTTTAATCTAAGGTATCAGCCCTAGAAGAAAAGAAACACTTTGATAAGCTTACCTTAGATAGCCTACAAGGAATACTTACTGCCTATGAAATGAGAACTAGCAAAAATAATTAAATAGGAAAAGAAATTACCTTTAACTCTGAAAAGAAAGAAAAAGTCGATGTCAGTGAATCAGAGTTGTCTGATTATAAAGAATCTCATTTAGTTAGAAGATTTAAAAAGGGATCAGGAAAATATAAGGGATAACTTCCCTTTAAATGTTTTAACTATGGAAAAATAGGTCACTTTGCTGCAAAGTGTCCCTATGATGATAAAATCTATGACAACGAGACAAATGAAATACAACCTAAGAAGAAGGCTTTCAAACCTAAACAAAACTTCAATTTTAAAAAGAAGAAAAGTCTGTTTAGTAAGGATGAATCTGATATTGAGTCTGAAGACTCATCAGCTGATGAAGTTGAAACTTTGTTCATGGCTGAATTTACTCTGCAAAATGATTCTAACACCTTTGACACTGAAGAAGGTGAAGTAGATCTTGAAAGTGAGCTGAAATGTGCTCTTCAAGAGGTTAGAAAACTTAAAAAACAAGTTCTTACTCAAGAACATAAACCAGATCAAGAATTGATCTCTCTGAAAACTCAGCTTGAAGAAGCTAAAAGAGTTGAAGTCTGCCTTAGAGAGACTGTAAGCTGCAAAGATCATAAAATTCTAAAACTGGAACAAGAAGTAGTCCTTCTTAGGAAGGAAATTGAAAAATATGAAAGCACTCTAAAACTGAATGAGATGCTTAGCAAGCAAAAGGTGTATAAAGATAAAACTAGTGTTGGTTTTGAAAAGGGTGAATGCTCAACTGACAAAGCAAAACAAAACCCCTCTTCTAAAGTAAAAAATTCAGGTTCAAATCTCTCAGAATCTAGTAAGGATCATGGTAAGTTTTTTAAAGGTAATAGACCTTCATACAATGTCAATTCTTTTTTCTATGGTTATTACTTTTTCTGCAACAAATTTGGTCATAAGGTGAGCACTTGTAGGCTTATGAATTCTAGAATACCCAGGTTTGGTCTTAGACAACACCATGGTTTTGTTAGACAAATCAGATGTTTTAAATGCAATACTCTAGGACATTCTGTCAAACAGTGCAGAACTGATCTGCATTCTAAACAATAGAAAATTAAAAAGGTTTGGAAACCTAAGACTGTCAACAACATTGAGCAAACTATGTTGGTTCAAACTGCTTTTCATTCAAAGAAAAAGGACTTATGGGTCCTGGACAGTGGATGTTCTAACCATATGACTGGCGATAAGGACAAGTTTATAAAACTTGAAGATTATGTAGGTGGATATGTTAAGTTTGGTGATAACTCTGGTATTCAAATTAAAGGTAGAGGTTCACTTCTTCTGAATGAAGACACTCCTATCTATAATGTGTACTATGTGGAAGGTCTCAAGCACAATCTTCTAAGTGTTAGTCAAATCTATGATAGTGGTTATCATGTTCTTTTTACTTCGCAGGGATGTGAGATTAAGAGCAAGCTTGGAAATGTTGCCGTACCTGAAGGAGGACAAAAGGAAATGTGTGTGGGCCAATTTTGACTCATCTGCCAATGAAAAATATTAAAGGTATGTGCCCAATGGGCCAAATTGAAGAGAGTCGGTTATGGCATAAAAGATTAGGACACATAAACTTTGAAAATCAGTTAATCAAAGAAGAATCGAATGTTAGAGGTTTAGTTCTTAACAAGCCAGAAAATTATGTGTGCAAAGAATGCTTAAGTGGTAAAAAAACTAAAATTAGCTTCAAGACAAAAGAACATTCTTCTTCAAAACTTTTACAGCTTGTGCATACTGATTTATGTGGACCAACTAGAACAAGGTCTATCAATGGTGAAAAATACTTTATGCTTTTTTTAGATGATTATACTAGAATGGTTTGGGTCACATTTCTTAAGCACAAATCAGAAGCCTTTGAAAGGTTCAAAATCTTTCGTAAAATGGTTGAAAAGGAATCTGATCTGAAACTCAAATTCCTTCGATCAAACAAAGGAGGTGAGTTCACCTCTCAAGAGTTTATTGATTACTATGAACAACACAGTATTAAAAGGCAGTATGCTGCAACTAAAACACCTCAACAAAATGGGGTAGTTGAACATAAAAATAGAACTGTAAAAGAAATGGCTAGAACCATGCTAGATGAAGCTAAGTTGTTTGATATGTATTGGAAAGAATTTTTTCATATAGCTATATACATTTTGAATAGAGTGTAGCTTAGGGTGAAATCTAAACACACTCCTTATGAACTGTGGTATGGAAAAACTGCTTCTGTCAAATACTTTAAAATTTTTGGAAGTAAGTGTTTTATCAAAAAGGATGATGATAATCTTGGAAGTTTTCAATCCAAAAGTGATGAGGGTATCTTTTTGGGATACTCAACTCACAGCAAAGCTTATAAATGTCTCAACAAAAGGCTTAATAAGATTGTTGAAGTTGTTAATGTAAAATTTCATGAAAGACCACATTTGAATGCTGAATCTTTGCAAAATAATGAGGAAGAAGAACTTGAATTTGAAATAATTTCTGAAGGAGCTAGAACAACAAAGTCTATTGCTGAATCAACAAGCCCTAAAAATGAAAATGCAAGTCCTGAAAAGGTTGCATCAAATGCTCCTTCAAAAACTCTAGCTATATACCACCCCAAAGATCAGATTATTGGGGATAAAAATGTAGGAGTTCAAACTAGAAGAAAGGTTGCAGAATCTGATGAAAAGGCACAAATTTCTTTCTGTCTAGTTACTTAGTTTGAGCCTAAATTTTTTAATGAAGCTCTCATAGACTCATGTTGGCTTAATGCTATGCAGGAAGAAATTGATCAAATTGAGAAAAATCAGACTTGGGAGTTAGTCCCAAGACCAGATGACAAGAATGTCATTGGAGGCAAATGGATATATAGAAATAAGGTTAATGAAAATGGCAATGTTATTCACAACAAAGAAAGATTTGTCTGCAAAGGCTATGCTCAACAAGAAGGTATTTATTTTGGTGAAACCTTTGCACCTATTGCTAGACTAGAATCTATCAGAATATTCTTGGCTTATTCTGTTTACAAAAACTTTACTATTTATCAAATGGATGTCAAAACTGCTTTTTTGAATGGCTATTTAGATGAAGAGGTCTATGTTGAAAAACTTGAAGGATTTATATGCAAAGATAGTCCTAACCATGTTTACAAGTTGAAAAAGGCTCTCTATGGCTTAAAACAAGCACCTAGAGCTTGGTACTCTAGGCTGGATAGTCATTTAATTTCTAATGGCTTTGTTAGAGGAGGTGTAGACAGTAATCTTTATGTTAAAACTGAAGGTTCGATATTTTAGTTGTTGAAATTTACGTTGATGATACTATCTTTGGCTGCAATAATGTCACTATGAGTAAAAAGTTCTCTCAGTTAATGGAATCTGAGTTTGAAATGTCAATGTTAGGAGAATTAAATTTCTTTTTGGGTCTTCAAATCTCTCAATGTGAGACTAGAATATTTCTTTCTCAATCCAAATATGCTAGAGAGATGCTTACGAAATTTAAAATGGATGAATGTCATCCTGTTAGCACTCCAATGGCTACTGGATGCAAACTTACTAAAATTGATGATTCTCCTGATTCAAATCAAACGAATACAGATCAATGATCGATAATCTCTTATATTTAACTGCCTCTAGACCTGACATTATGCAGGCGGTTTGCACTGTTGCACGTTTTCAGGCATCACCTAAAGAATCTCATGTTAACTTGTTAAACGAATCTTTAGATACATTTAGGGCACTCTTGATTATGGTCTTTGGTATCCTAGAAGCAATGATTTCTCTTTGATTGCTTATATACCGATGCTGACTGGGCTGGTTGTTTGGATGATAGGAAAAGCACCAGTGGTGCTGCATTCTTTCTTGGTGATTGTTTAGTGGCATGGAACAGCAAGAAACAAGTATTTGTTTCTCTTTCTACTGCTGAAGTAGAATACATTGCTGCCACTTCATGCTATACTCAAGTTCTTTGGATGAGTCAAACTCTTTCAGATATGGGTATTAATGTTTCTAAACCTGTTTCCATTCTTTGTGATAACACTAGTGCAATAAATATATCAAAAAATCCTGTCATGCACTTCTAACTAAACATATTGCTATTAAGTTTCATTTTTTGCGAGAAAGATTTTGGCTAATGAAGTCTATACAGTTTGTTGGATCTCAAGATCGTAGGTGACATTTTCACTAAGCCCTTAGCAAAAGAGCTATTTGAAAGGTGAGACTTCGACCGAGTTATCTCTCAATCATTACTTCACTGAATCTCTAAGCTATTGCTTAGGGGGAGCAAGTTAAATATTTTCATTCTCTTACTGCTCTCCTATAATCTTGGTTGCTGCTCTTCTTTTTTTTTTGCAGCTGTTTCTCATGATATTTTGGTTGGCTTCTTATTTTTTTTTCATGGCAATTGCACAATCTTCTCTTCTACTCTTTGTCAGTGAGGCAAAAAGGGGGAGAGTCATTTGTGTTTTTCCATCAAGGACAAAGGGGGAGTTTGTTGGATTCCAGTTGTGTTTATGGTTTTTCCTTGATGACAAAATCCCTAATCCTTATGATTTACAATGGCACTTCTTTGATGTCTCTTGGATTTTACATAAACTTATTTGTTATGTTTAAATTTCAAGATGGTGATAAGAATTTTGGTTCAAGCTATGAATACTATTTCTGTGTTTGACAAAACTTGTAAGTTGGTATTCTTTGTTAGGATGGTTCTCTTTACATTTCACAAGCTTTCACATATCGGCATGAGTATGGAAGGGTCTCCTTGATCCACTTTGAAATGTCTGAGTTGCCTATCGGCAAGACATTTCTATTG
Source organism: Sequoia sempervirens (assembly GCA_007258455.2). NCBI lineage: Eukaryota > Viridiplantae > Streptophyta > Pinopsida > Cupressales > Cupressaceae > Sequoia > Sequoia sempervirens. Next base: position 592,672,599 of record VDFB02281492.1, read on the forward strand.
TTATGTCGATTGAATTTAACATTCTGGCAGCTTTCGGCGTAACATTGTTCGTTGTCTCAGCGACAGTAGTTATATCGGCATAAGTTAAATTAGTCGGTATGTGGTCTCAGCGAAAATGGTTTGTCACACCGACTGGCACAGGAAAAAATCTCTATTGGCATGAGCTTGGTCGTCGGGCTAAGGTCATAGCGAAAAGGTTATGTCTCTCTGACTAATGCATGTGGGTGTCTTTCGGCAGGAGTGTTGTAATCAGCATATGGTCTCTTCGAAGACATATTGTCTTACCGACCGTGTTTAAAAAAGGTCTCATCAGCAAAAAAATTTCTTCGGTATAATGTCATAACGAACCCTGTGGGTCTCGCCAATGGAAAATATTAAGGGTTCTCGGTGAAAAATATTGTGTTTGATATAATATCTCTCCGACTGTGGAAAGTCATGGCGAAGGCGAATGAAAGGCTTTTGGCAAAAGGTTGGTAAAGTCTTAGCGACTCAGAGTGAATAAAGTATTTCGGTGAAACTTAATGTATTCTATGAAATGTCTTCCCAACAGCATTAGGTTACAGCGACAGTGTTAAAACAAGATAGAAGGTTCGTCGATAAGAAAAACCATTTTTCATAGCGACCAATGTGTATCATGTGGAGTAACGGTGAAACATGGAGTAGTCTATATAGTGTCTCCTCAACTATGTATAGTCTCGGCAACTTGGAAATGATAAAGGCCTTCGACATAGGTGTTGAATTGTCACAGCGACAATATGTATCGAATGTCTTTCAGAATGACAAAGTTTGTTCTCCTAGAGGTCTCCCCGAAATTTGTCTATTACAGCAATTGTGAATGAAACTAAAAGGGCATCTCGGTAAGAAGTTTCCTCATGTCTCAATGAAAGAATGTTTTACTAAGGAAGACAATCGGTGTAGCATGTTGTATTTGATATATCTTCTCTCTGAATCTGGTGGTTCTTGGCAAAAGCGACAACTATAAGGTTTTCTGGAAACGTTAGTGTTGCCCACGGCATAACGTGTCATCGTTTGAATTGAAAAGATTAGGGAAAACTTTTTGAGTTTATTCTCTTAAGCTGGGTACCGAACCCCAACCTGGCCGCCATCATGAATGTTTACATTTCTGTTATTGCTAACTATAACAGCTTCTACAGAGGTCTATGGAAGGTTTGTTTGATGCACCTCTATGGTTGGATGCTCGATAGTGGTTGATTGAGCCATGGGAGTTACAAATTTGTCTGAGAAACAATCTCACAAGTTTAAGAAGTTGGGTGAAACAGATCTTGTTTTGGTTGGTTGGTCTGTCGTTACTTCTGAAGTCTGTTACTTTTCTGGCATTTATAAATAGGATCATAAAGCTAAGTTTTCTATTCGGCTGTTATTGTAATTCTAAGATTATCATTCTTGTGCTGTATGAAAATGTATGATAAAACTCTACAATAAAAATTTGAATAAAAATGCAGAGATTGTAAATTTCTTTTCTATGAGGTATTTTAGGGATTCAGTTATTGAATCTTTAAAGTATTCTGTAGACGAGAAAATAGAGAGATATGTGCTTAACTAAAAATAGAGAAATCCTTTGAATCATTACTATTGTTCAAAACATAATTTGAGGGGTTGGTACTCCTTGAGATAGATATCTCTAAATGAGGGGTTGATGCTTCTTGAGTGGGTGCTCAAAAATTAGCCTATAACGCATTATGAACAGTTGATTAAAAGATTAAGCCTGGAAGGCATTTAGGGAGTTGTTTTTATACCCCAGGAGGGTTTTCCACTTTGCAAAATATTGTGCCTCTTTGTTCTTATGTGTTCTCTCTGGTTTATTATGCTCTTGTTGTTTCAGTTCACTATTGAGTCATTATTTTTCTCAATTCTGTTTATGAATGATTACATTCAACTCATGAATGCTCTAATCAGAATGATATTGAGATCAAATCTGAGCTGTGTTTAAATATTTTAAAATTCAGTCAAATAGTTAAGACACTGATTTAGCCCCCCCCTCTCAGTGTCATTTTAACTCCAACAGGACTGTAATGTCCCCATTTTGGCCATAAGCTCTTCTTTGATCTATAGAGTATTTCCAAAAATCCGTAGGTTAATCAGAAGTGAAATTAGGGTTTCCTTGCTTGGAGGTTCTATGGCATTTCTTGGTTTTTACTATTTTTAGTAAATACTATATTTGGCAGTGGTCTTGTTGGCAGTACTTCAATTGTTCTTTCTTGTTGGAGTAGTTGGTATTTTTGGTATAGCTTCCAAAATGTAGTTTTGATGGAAATTATTTAATACAAAGAAATTAATGTTATGTTTCTTTGTTGACCCCCTTGGCCTAGGATGATAACTTCAAGTTGTGTTTGAAAGGTGGACTTGAAAGGGGACGCCTTCATAAAGGAAAAAATAAATATTTAATGAAGTTTTAATTGCCATGAAGTGGACGCCATCTTGAGGAGGAATTAATAAATTTTGGAAATTTGAAAAGTTTCAAATGTGACTTTTGGCGTACCATGAGGGGAAATTGAAGTCATCTCATTCTCTTTAAATATGAATTTTTTCTCTAACATTTGGGATCCATTGTTAATTGCTAAAGTTATGCTATCAAAATGACATTGTGATTATTTCTTCGAGGGATTCTTACCTCCCAGATTTCAATTAATTTCTTGTTTGAAATACAAAACCTAATTGGTTTTATTGCTACTTCTCATCCAGACTAGCATATTGAGCCTATTGTTGAAGAATTTTGGATTTTATTATCATTTTTGAGTTGATGGTTCATCTACAACTAAAAGTGAATTTTGTATACAACTTTGTGAGTAAATTTTATTTCATTCAGGGAATTTGTGCTATGTGATTGTTGACATTGGGTGACCCTTCTCATAGAAGATGAGATTTAAATTCAAAGAACGTAATTTTTAAGAGCAAAATTGCCCTTCCAGCCAAGCCGTACCTTCTCAGAGCACATTGGGATTCATGCAAAATAAATGAGGATTTTATGTTGTTTTCTCATTTTTTCTTGGGTGCCATACTGCTAGAGAGCCTTTGCGAAATGTTTCATTCAATTTGAAGGTATATTGATGAAGTTATGAGCATTTCATGGTGTTTTTTGTTTGCTGATCAGAATTTCAAGAACTCAGATTTTTATATCAGATTGCATTAGTTTTCTATTTTTGGCCTTTACTTCATCATTTGAGGGATAAAAACTGTAAAGCATTCATTCATTACATCATAGCATTATTCTCTATCATTGTAATACTTGTAATTTGCAGATTCCTTGATTGTAAGGTTGAGATTTAGTAGTACTAATCCAAACTTTGTTATTGCTACAATTACTTGTTAAAATTTCACATTAAGTACCCCTGGATGGTTTACCGCCAGTGTGGAGAATGAATTTTAATCTCTCTTGTAACCACTGTCAAATGGTGAATCCCCACTCATGAGTGGATGCTCGCCGCAGTGTACAAATTAGTTAGTTTGAAAATTCTATGGCTGGTTATCTGCCTAAGTTACTTTCATTTTGTAATAAGTACTCCATCATATCTTAGCAACTCGCCTTCAAAGGGAGCTTGAGTGCACATTCTTGGCATGGAGTTTATCTTACATTTTTAGTTGTAATCAATTTCAGTTGATGAGTTATTTGATCCTAGGGATCCTTTGACCTTATGCTTGCCCCTCTTCCTTCAATGGTTTTAGGCTGCATTCTTGGTTAGAGTTGCTTTGATAGAGATTTGGTTGTGGTGCTAATGCTAATAAAATTGGGCAAGTGTTGGTTATTGTGTAAAAATTGTGGCAAAAAATTGGTTAGCATATTTCATCCCATTAGGCTTAACTACAAGACACATTTTTCAAAAATTCTTAGAATGATGTGAAATCTAAATCGGGGCCCTAAAACCTAAGTGGGACTCATATTCCCAAGGTGGCGTATGAGTACCAGATCACTAAATCTAGGCCAAACAACCTAAAAATACATGAATTATGATTGGATGCTGGTTTATGTCGAGATTATCCTCGGAAAGATGCATTAATTAAGGCTTGTGGATGCAAAATAAGGCTAATTAAAGCATAAATAAGCCCAATTAATAATGAAAACCCTAGATTAGTGTGAAAGTGTTGTATAACACTTTACAAAACCTTAAATAAGGTACAACTAAGTTCATTTAGTTTACAAGGGTGCAAGGCCTAATGTGAATGTGTTAAACACATTACAACACTAAATCAAGGCATCATTAAGCTCAATTTATCAAGAAGGACCCAAACAAGTGTGAAAATGTCATGGATGACATTTTTTGACACTACATTTAGCCCCCACTTTAGTGAGAGGATGAACTTTCTTTAAACTCACACTAAAGTAGACAATTTTGTATCAAGAGGAATCCAAGTGTACCAATGCCAGTAAGATAGGATGACAATGATTAAGAGGGGTGATCAAGCCCCCAGGATCAAGATCCTATGATAAACCACATAGGCACAAAAGAACACACATGTAAATGATATAAAACCAATAACAAGGTACAAGCATACACTTTCAAAGACATAAAGAAAAGACAAATAATTAGATAAAACAAAAGGAGGATCAAGCTTCGACCATTTGTCTATTGTGATGTTGGTCATATCTAGGTTATCTTTTAAAAAATGCACACTCACTTTGAGGCAACGAAACTTTAGGTTGTTTGTTGGGTGAGTATCCAAAAGGTGAGCCACATATGCATGTGTCCGGTATGAAATCACACAAGCAAGCAAGTGGCTATGGGAAAGTCATGCCTCATTTCAACTTATCATTCAACTAGACCAAAGTTATACCTCCTAATAAATTTGATAAGGTGCCACACAACATTGAACTTCGAGATTAATGAGGAAGAAAAGTTGTGTATGCTTAAAACTCATGAATAAATAGGATGGCTCCATAGGAAAGCAAAGTGTATTATGCAAGGTGGCCATATAACAAAAATTATAAATGCAACATAGTGTAAGGTATGTTCAAAGGGATTTTACTTAGTTCATGGAAGGTCTCTTCTTAAGGAACATCGTGCCTAATGTCTCCAAGAGATGAAAAATAAAAGAAATATCAAACTCTCAGTGGATATCAAGCCAAATGACACCACCAAGAAAAAGGATGCACCACAAAAAGAAAGAAAATTGAATAGTGAAACATGAGTGTTGATGTATGCCCCACTTTAAGCAGTTGCTAAAACCATTGTTGTGAGAAATTTCTTTGAAGTAGAAGAAGAAATTAGAGCTTATTCAGAAAGTCGTATGCGAAATCATATGTTTCCAATAAGCTATGTCATGAAGAGGGAAGGGGTTGCCCCCAAAATGTAATGATTAAAGATAACTCAGTATGTCACATAAAGGCCAACTTAAGGCATGTCATCCACATCCTAAGATTTCTCTTATATGTACATGAAAGGTGGTCAACTAGCCAAAAGAGACAATAAAAAGTGACATACTAGGACAAGGCTACCTACCCCCTTGCCCCCACTTAGTACATGACAAGGATGAGCTAAGATGATTGATGAGAGATTTGAAAGTCAGTATCAATTAGAGGAACTAGGTTGCCTAACATAAGGAAGAGCGCCATACTCCTTAAGATGTTGAATTTTATCACTTAAAACCTTGCATTCATTAGTAGAATGACCATGAACTCTATGATATGCAAAAAATGAATTCTTGTAGTAAAAATTCTTTCATTTTATTGGAGGGAGGGATATCAAACAATCTTGGAGGAGTCTTGACAAGATACTCTCTTGATCAAAACTAGAAGATGTTCCTTTACTTTGTGATAAATATGTCTCTTGCTTAGTATTAGGTGTCATACTTACACAAGACTCTTTAGATTGTGATATTTTAATCTCTCATTTAAGAGAGGGTGTAAAATCTAACGAACTCCAATTGTTAGTGTTTTGTCTGATGACATTGATATTAAGAAAATATTTCTCAGTTTCTTTCATTTCTTTGGAAGGATAATAATCAAGACCACTAGTTTCTATCAATTCAGGATGCACTAGTGTTAAAGTTGGCTTAGAAGAGTCTTTTGTAAGAGTGTTGATATTGAGTGAAGGATTTCTTATTTCTTTCGAAGGATAATAACCAAGACCGCTAGTCTTTTCTTGCGTGTTAGGCTCTATAGGGACACACATACCTTGTTCTCTAGCACTACATCCTTTTCCATTATAACCAAGTTGTTTCATAAGTTCATAACCTCTTCCATAAAGCTTTTTCATTTCTTTCAGATTCGGTGGTTGCTCATAAAGTTTTTTGTGTAATTTGTTGTCTTTTGTTCTCAAGTGGTTGAGGTGGATCCTTTCAAAGAGTTCCAAATTTTGTGTTGACAATATTGCTTTTTCTAAGGAATCCCAATCATCTTCTAATAGCTTTGTGACTTCCTCAATATGTTTTCCTTTATCTTTTTATTGCACGGGTTCTACTTATGTAGATGTTGTCAATGTATTCAAATAATTTTCCTTGTTTCTCTCAATGTTTAAACAATTATTTGGTTGAGGGTCAACTTTGAGTATGTACACTTTGTTGTTGTAGAAATGATTCATGATAAGATGAAGAGTAGAAGGCACCCCATTCATTGCATGGATCCATGGTCTTCCTAAAAGAAGATTATATAAAATATCATGAGGTATAACATGGATCAGTGTTTCTAATGTGGACTTTCTAGCTGTAGTAGGCAAAGTGATCACACCGAGTGGTTGTTTTCGTACATTGTCAAATCCATTAATAGATAAAGAGTCAAGTTGAATTTTTTATTTATCCATGCCAAGTCTATCAAAAAGGGTAACATTAAGGGAGGAGCCATTATCGATGAGGGTTTTTTTATTCCTAACCTATTATAGATAGCTATTATCATGAAAGCATCATTTTATTTTTGCATTTCCAAAGGAGGGAGCTCATTTTGGTGGAAAACAATTTCAGCATTCATTTTTTGAATCATGGCTGCTATGTCATTTGGTTGCACATTAGGAGGGGTAGGAACTTGTTGTAAGGAGCTTTGAATCATGTTATGATAATGACAAGAGGGTTGAATAACTTCGTCCCATAATGATATCTTAGTTGGAGTATTCTTTAGTTGTTGAACAAGATTGTACTCCTTTCCACTTTGTGAAGGAAAATGAGGAGGACCTGGTAAGATAGGTTGAGGTAATGGGAGGGATGTTGAAGGTTTTTTTCTTATTTGTGGATTGTTTCTACTATTATATGTATGATCAACAATATTATAACTCAACTATTGCAAAAAATTATTCTTAGGTGGGTAAAGGATAAGTTGGGGGTTGTTTTGAGTTTTAGGTTTGTGTGAAGGTGGCTAAAGGATAAGTTGAGGTTGAATCACATTAAATTCTCTTAGTTTCAATTTTCCATAGCAAGCCTTAGTGGATGAACTTTGTGAGATGAATTCCTCAAGGGCTTCATCTAACTATGAATGGTGACCTGCAACTAGCTAGCAATAGACAAAAGAAACAAGATTAGTCATGTTAGAAAGCACAAAAAACCATTCCCTATGAAATTTTTGGTCAAACAAAGATAAGAAAACATGATAAAAACATGAAATAACACAAATGAAAGCATGTAAACCTATCTAACTAGACCAAACCTCCATCCCATAGGGGGATTGGTGTCACTTTAATGTGGAAAGTGACCCTTTCCCAATCCCTTTGATAAGATCCAAGATATAAATGATTCTGAGAGTATGTGATTGTGATACAAATGTGTTGATAATCTAACTAAAATGATGAAGATGAGTGATTTATATGAGTGAATATTCCTATAGTAATATTGCATAAGATTGTGGAGCCATGCTCAATGGAGAATGCCTCTATTTATAGGACTCAAGGTTTGAAGAGTGGGTGAAATGGGAGGATGTGGCACTAAAATAGGGACCAATAGCATTGTGAAACTTGTCACAAGGCTAATGAAGGTCACAGCGATGTGTGTGGAGCACATTTTTAAGAATGTGTAGAGTTAAGGCATGTAGATGGATTTGTAAGAGAATGTAAGAGAAATGAATGAGAATGGTTGAGATGTAAGAGGGACAAGATGGCATGTAAGAGGCCATTTCAGGCAAAGGTGGCTCTTGTAAGAACATTAAAGACCTTTGTAAGAGGCTATTTAAAGCCTTTGGAGGGAAATTCAAGTTGAGGGAATATTCCAAAGAATATTCCTTTGAGAGGAAAAAAGGCTATTTAATTAATTAGAATTTTTTTTTTCATGTGCAACTTGGTTAGTTGACCATGGGTTCACTTAACCAAGGTAGAGTCAAAAGCTAGATAAATGAGTAATGAGGATTAAGAGTTAATTAATTCATAATTAATCAACTTGAGTGGATTAGTGGTTTTATGACATTTGGTTAAATAATTAGATTTATTTAATCAAATGAGAGGACATTGGGACTTTAATTAGATAAATTGATTTATTTAATTAAATGTGATGAACATTAGTCAGGTGAGGGTGAATTAATCTAATAAAGTTAATTATTTTATTAATACTAGAAGTTGATGAATTTAACTAAATAATAAAGATTATTTAATTAATTAGTTAGTGTAGAAGTGATTTAGGAAGAAGTGATGTTAATTAATTAGAATCAGATGCATAATATCAATTAGGACTATTTGAGTGTCTATATTTTGCCTCTCTTTGAAAATAGGCTCAAGATCAAGAGATCAAGCAAAAACTTAAATTTTTGGGTCAAGCTTGCGATAAAGATTCAACAATGGTTTGGTTGTAGGAAATAGGCTACAAGATGCAAAAATAGGCTCAAGATACCAAAAAATAGTCAAGTTAGGCTTCGTAGCTCACAAAACGGATGAACAGGCCCAAAAACCCTAATTTCTCCCTCAAAAACCATAATTTTCAAGCTTAAATAAGTGGGTTTGGGTCATTTTCAATTCATTTGTGCATTGATCCTTATAAAATTCTTGCAATTTTTCTTTGAGTTGTTGACTAAATGGTTGAATGTGTGCTTCCTAGACATCAGATGGAGCTAGTTCGAGAGTTCCAATGGCCTCTAGACGTAGGACCCCCAGTACACAAATCAAATTTTTTCTTATTTTCATGTTTTCAATGCATTTATTATGGCTCAATTAGGTTGGCCAAAAGTGGCCCTGTAGAGAGTTGCATTTGCTCTAGTCAATGTCACTTTTGACGCTAGAGCATTTCCTTTGTGGTATAGCATCACATGACTTAGTTACAGTCCAAGGTCACACATCCAATTTTGACCCACCTTTGTAATGTAGCATTGCACAACCTATAACAGGTGGAGTGTCACTTGAAAATGCTTACTCAACTTTGTCATAGAGTGTCACATGGGTCCAGGTGGGTAGAGTGCCACCTAAAAATACCGATTTTCCTTTGTCATAAGTCATCACTTTTGATTTTGGCACCGCTTTTTCTAAAAGCACAGCATTGCCTTTGACAAAACTGACCTACCTTTGCTTGATAAAGATTTTAATTTTAGGTTTTTGGTCAATTTTTGTAAAAAAATTAATGCCGTGCGCATTTTGAGTGCAGGAGATTCTTCGTGTGCTCCATTCGAAGGAGCATTGATGCCAGATATTGCACCAAGTAAGACACTTGATTGATGATGCATTATTCTTCCTTGGCACTGTTAGGTTTCGACATGTTGCATAGATGCTTGTGATACACACACACCTTTCCATGATGATATCCTTGTCGAGAGATGGTGGAGCGAGACTTCATCTTTTCACTTACTGACTGGAGAGGCCATTGTGTCCCTTGATGTTGTATGATAGATCTTGTAGATTCCCATTCATGATGAGTGGATCATGTATGATGTAGAGGCTAACAGTGATGCTATTTTTGTGATACTCGAGGTTGATTAGTATGAGGTTGACAGTGGTCAGATTGAAAATCACTATTATGAGGGAATTGCCCCAAATTTTTCATTTTTTCATTTATGCACTGATGTTAGGGGTCCTAGTACCTGACAGATAGGTGAGGGGATGTAGCATTGGATGGGGGATTTTTTGGGCCCAGATGATAAGTGAGATGAATATTTTTGCATGGGGTTCAGTAGTGCTCGCATCCTTGTCCCATTATATGCACTAGGTGGTATATTGCAGCTCATGCAACATTGGAGCTGGAGTGACTCTACTCCATATATGGGCCTATGAGCATATTTCATCTTTGAGGCTGACTATTACATTAGTGGAGACAACATGTGATGAGCTTGTAGTGTATAGATACAAGGCTATGACCACACTTCATTACACAAGTATTATAGGAATCTTGCACTAGATGTGGGTCATTGATGAGATAACAATTTTTTGATGGCATGATGCTAACAAGTAGCTCTTTTATTGCTACCAGACTAGGTATATGCAGGGTCGAGATCACTTGATGATCGAGTACTACCTCCTTGACAGGGTAGCCAAACAGTTCGAAGAGATGTAGGATGCAGCTCAAGATGGCTACAAGGCTATGTTTGCTAGGAAATCTTGTGAGATGGCCTGGGGGAAGCGAATCCAACCCTAGGTTGTGATAGATGAGTTCAGATAGCTACTAGCATAGCTATGGGTATACTTTCATATTCCTCAAGATGTCAGGACTACATAGGACCATGCCCCAATTCAACTCACCTTGTTGATTGTTCCTGCAACAAGTAGAGGATGAGTGAGAGGTCCTTGGATAGGTTGGCAGTAGCTACCGCATGGGTAGCATGATGGTGAGGATGGGCATGATGGGAAGGTTCCAGACTAGTCATAGAGAAAGGATGGGGATGCTAAGAGACCTAATTAGGGGCCTCCATTGGTTCAACTAGTGGACTAGAGAGCACCACAATAGCCACCATAGGGGCCACCATCAAGTCCTAATCCATGAGATGCATAGATTGCAATGTTGCAGGCATAGGTACAACAACTCATGGGTCAATTATAGTAGGCCACCGTGTAGTTACATGTGGTTATATAGGAGAGAGATAAGGACAAGCAACAAATACAGGCTACTAGGACAAAGATAGATCATGAGCATCAGCTGCGACATGATTCAATTTTGGCAGCATGAGAGATAGGACATCGGGAGTAGCTAGAGGTTGTAGCATAATAGGCACAAGGGCATCCCACAGTCCTAGCATAGTTGTATGGGTGAGCCATGCAAGAGGCAACCTACTACAAGATATGATACTATCGAGAGTGCTCAGAGGAGTGGTGGTAGCTATATTTTTCTCATATGAGTAGGGAAGCACTAAGCAGATCCTGATGAGGCCCATCAGCTAGTCATCATACATAGAGCTCCCACCAGGGTGAGCATCAAAGCGAGGGATAACATTCCCTTATGATAGAAACTTTTTGGATGTACAACCTAATTATTTGATGTATATACATTCATTGGCTGAGTTTTGATTAGCCTCTTGTATATTATTTTTGATGACATTACACACTTGATTATGATTGTACCATGACATTCAATTTTTTTGATATATATACATGAGATGCCTTTGATGTGGCATTATATGATGTGATGTTTCTTTATTTCATGCTTTATGGATGTATGGATGCATATGATATGTGATGGACATATATGTATATTTGATTTATGTTTTTTTATGATTAAGCTATGATGTATATGTTATGTGACGCTATGGATGTATGACATGGATGCAAATGTGATGGATGGTTTTACTTCTCTTTTTCAATATCTTTCTATGTGATATGCCACGATGATGCAAGATGTATGTATGGATGCGTTTATATGTTTATGCAATGGATGTAATGAATTATTACATTATGATATGCTTAGACTAACAAATCTAAATTATGATGATGCAAATGAAAATGAGATGGATTAAGTTGCTTAGAATAACAAATCTATATTATCCAAAACAACTTAAATGATACTATAATGTATGTGATCATGTTTCCTATCATGATGAGATGCTCTAACTATGCAGGATGTGTATATGCTGACATTATTTGTAGATGCAGGATGGATGCATTGATTTTTTTTTCTCTGAATGTCATGATACCTTGTTAGTATGGATAGAAGATAGAAGAATGAGAGGGATTAACCCTTGATTTTGAGAAGATGAGGAAGTCCAAGTCTTTGAGTCATCAAGACTTTATTAGATATGATGGTGAATGATGATGATGATTTTATTAGCAAGGGATTGGGATGTAGATGGCACAAATTTCCTTATGTCTGATAACTTATGTAGATACGATGCATCAAGGTATAGATAACCAAGATGGCACAGTATCTAGTATGATGGACTTCGACTCAAAAAATAGATAAGAATATCCGTGTTCACACCTGACATATGAAAACCCTGCTAGGATGTATTTTATATGCTTCAAACAGCTCGGACCAAAAACACAGAAAGGTAAAACCTCCCAATGTAATGGTCAAAAAGCTATCCAAAACACCCTCCATACATACCTAACAAAGCAAGTATTCACCAAGGTTATATTACAAGGACGTCTAACAAGTACAACAAACAAAATATAATAATAAATTCCCCATCCCTTTCTCTCTAAATCATGCTGGTAGACATCATCTAGAGGTCATTGGAATAGGTGCATAAAGATAAGTGATAAGAAAATATTAAATCAATAAACAATATAATGTTCTACATACCTCTAGCCAAGACTAAACTACAGTGATGCTTGATGTTGATGTCCATTATAGGAAAGATGTATCCTAGGACCTAATTTATAAAATGATTTTGAAACTAGCGGGATGATGGTCTATTGATACCAAGAGTTGACCAACTTGTTTACCTATTGACCTAGTCTTAAGACCCTGATGTTTAGGTTTATACTTTATAAATTTTCCATACTTGTTTCCAATGTTTTTGTGTTTTCTAATATTTTGAACAAGAACCTAACCTAAAGGACCTATCCTAGGGGCCTCGGGGGTTGATCAAAGATTAGTCTTGCCTACATTATACACATAGAAGCATCGCAGTTCGACCTGGTGACTATGTTTTTGAACTTTTCTATTTTTGACCTATTTTTGGTTTTTTGATATGTTTTGGATGTTTTTGGATTTCTTGACTTTATGAATGTTTTTTTATTTTTTGATGTCTTGAAATATTTTGAGGATATACATGAATCTAACCCAATGCAAGGTATAGGGAATTCCCCCATCATGGTGCAATAGACTACATCGATATAGGCAGGACAAACTAATGTTGAGAATGTGCCAAGTAGTACTAGGATGGAACATGATACGTACACAAAATTGATCCATGATGCAGCTGAGTGATGGAAAGAACAATGGAATGAGATGGGTGAATGTGATGGAAGGTGATCCAGAACAAGCTGAAGAACCCATGGTGGATAGAAAGTGCTTTATTTACACAAGGTGCTTGTTTTCCTGGGTTTCACCAAGGTAATTTCCCTCGATGTGCCATCGAAGTGGTTTTCACAAGAGGACGATTTTTGTATTTACTGTTTTTCAATCCTTTATTTTTTCTTTTTTGGATTTTTATATTTTATTTATTTTTTTGTATTTTGGATTTATACCTTGCAAGCCTAGGCATAAATTTTTTTGAGAGGGGAGCTTTTGATGGGATCCTGCAAGGGTTCACTTTTGGGTGTGGACAACTAATATACTCTTGATTTAACAAATGGAGACGTCAAAATGGAACTTTATTAGTAATAGCAATCTAATTTAATGGTTTTAATTCACAATGTATGCACAAACCAAAAACATAAATAGGAACATATATGTATATGCACATAGACTCTCGTCTATGTACATACACATACTTGTGACATACCTTCTTTTTTTTCTTACTTGAATTCATTTTTAAATAGATAATGCTTTATGTAGAAAGTAAGCATGGGTCATGTGAATGATATAACCGAATAATAAAATGTATAGTTCCATTTGAATCATGTATCAGATTTTTGTTTATTGAGGAAATTAATAATCTATTTTTCTTTTCTATAGACACATGTGAGAAGAGTATTCTTTCATTTGAATAGAACAATGATACCTAGATAGACTAGAGCACCTCAAGGTAGATGTTGCTAGAGGGTAGATAGCTGTTATGAAACTTTGTGTAGTAGAAAGTTACCTTCTAGGATAGGTGCCAAAATGGAGTTCAAAGAGTATAGGTTTGCTTTACCAGATTCTATTGTTTGTTGCTACAACAATTTTTTATGCTTGGCCAACCAATATAGTTCATTTGTATGTATGAACTCTATGATATCACTCTCTGCCATTCCTAGTATAGATCTTGCATTTTCTTTTCTAATTTGTAAATAGAAATTACATGTTGACGTATGGGCATGCATCAGATTCTACCTTGTAGATTGTTCTCTTTCTAATCTTTTCGTGCAATATTCGGTATTCTTCAAATTGGAAGAATTTTGGGGAAGTGTAAGCTTCATGGTTGGACAGTAAATTGCTTCAACCATGTTCTTCTCCACAAGTGGAGGTGAGTGTCAAGAGGAACCTTAGTTGTACACAAGACTATTTAGTCTATGATGTAATACTTGATGTACCTGGAGGTAAAAGTTGTACAATGTAATGAATTTGTGGCCTTATGAGCCAAGTCAAACTTGATATTGTAATTTGACTTTTGAATTGAATATACAAATATTGACTCATTTTAATTAGACATGTGTTGCTAACATTGACTATAGCTACTTAGTTGTGTCTTTTTAATTTGAATATATTCATGTGTGTCAATTGCAATAATAATTAATTAAGTAATAATTTTGGATGGGCTATTACAGGATACCATCTGCTCCTAGGGATTTATCATTTTGCATAGATTCTATTGCCTTTTTTTTTATCTCTTCTTTGGATATTTCACAGCCCAATCCCTCAGCTTCTTCCCCTTCAAGCTTTTTTGGAATAACCCTCTTGATTAGGTTCCTTACATTAGTGCAGCCTTCCCCACCATTTTTAGATGAGAACATATTGTTATAAAAGCTAAATAATTTCCCTTTGATGCCCTCTTGTCTATGGAATGCAACCCCATCAATTTGTACCTACTTTCATACATGTATTAATTTATAAATAATATATATAAAACATCGAGAGATATCCTTCTTGAAGCGTCTATTTTAAAATGATATAATCATGTAAATAAGCAATGAATGGCTTGAGAAGGATATCTCTCGACATTTATATATATATATATATTATTTATAAATTAATATATATATGCTAGTTTATTACCCCATCTTCATAGTTATTCCCTTGAATATGTTGTCCATTGTGATTTAGCCCCATTATTTTTTATTTTGGGAGTAGTTTGTATTTGTAGGGAAATTCTTGCATTCACAAACTCATATCCTCCAAATTTAAATTCAAATACTAAAATATGGTTGATTCCTATCTTTACCCTTCTTGCTTAGGGTCAACTAAACATAAGTTTATAGTGCATGACCTATCTCATATGTAAGTTGCACGAAGTTTCCACAATCCATGATCAATTAGTGCTTGAGATTTCTAGATTATAAATATTACAATAATTATAATCTATAAATATCAAGCACTAATGTCTCTATGTATTTGTATATAAATGCATTCAATGCACTCATTATAATCATTGAATAATTTGAAAATCATTCAATCATAGAAAGAAATCAATTAACTAACAAATTTTAATTGGTACTCTAAAAGGAATATTTCACTACAGAATCATTCTAAGAACATATACATGAATGAAGTATTTTTTCTTTGAAATTGTTCAATTGCATATAGGCTTGATTAGGGTTAATTGTCCTCATGACCTAGTTATATGAGAACCCTACAAGGTATTCATCAATATTTTAGTGATTAAAGATATTTAGAAGTATATAAGAAATCTAGACATCTTTGATGAAATGAAGAAGAATAGTATGGAAATAACATATGACAATTTGATGGAGTCAAGATAATTCACATCCACAAATTCAACCCTAATAGTTATATTTGTCCCTACATAGAGCCAATGGAAAAAATTTGAATCCTAGATAATTATGAATTTGATATTAACTATTCCCAACATTGAAATCTACTTGATGAAAATTTTCTTCATTCATGTTGTTTTAATTATCAAACTAAGTAGAATTATTAATATTTATGTTTTCTGTATACAAAATTCTCATGAATTATTAATATACAATTGTCATTTAATTACCTACAATAATTTTTATTTATTACATTGAGATGTATTTTATAATGATAGCAAGCATGGGGTTTTATATAATTACCATGTGCATAATCAAAGAAAAAATGATGTATACTTAAAACTAATACAGATATGTTAAACACACACACATATATATATAATGATGAGAGAGATGAATTTTGAGTTATTTTATTTTATGTCAAAACTATTTAAGAATTATTTTATTTGTTCATTTATCTTTCTGAAAAATTTGAACATAATTTCTATAATTTATTATAATATTTTCCAAAATGAAAATAACTCTTCAATTAAAAATAAGAAAAGAATTGTTTAAAATAAAATAATTTTAAACAAAAGTTAAAATAATTAATACTTATATTTAATAAAAAACAATTTAAAATTGATATCGCTAAATATTTTTAAATAAAGATATTCAAAATATTTTTATTAGCCGATAGGCTATTTTTTTTTAAGTTTCCGCTAGGATTTTCATCATCCCAACCGTGAATTGGATTTGTTGGTGCTAGGGGTCTCGTGGCCGATGGGGAGGTAACCGGGTTTTTTTATGGCAACGTGGACATTGGTAATTATGTGTGTTAGTGGTGGTGGAGAATGGTGTCGTAGATATGGGTAAGGTGAATGGTAAGCGTTTGTTGGGGCGAGGGCCAATGTATCCTATCGTTGCACGATGACGACAGACGAAGTAAATGCAATATTGAATGCTGGCATGTGGGAGAGTATACTGTGATGAAGTTGTATTGTTAGAAGAGCCATTGTGGTGTTGGTTTGATAGTAGGATATTGTTAAATTTGTTGCATTCAACTCCATTTTTTAGTAGGTTGGATGGTTTTAAAACTGTTGGGCTGTGGAGCCTGTAAGTTGTTTTGCATTGGTATTTTGCATAAATGATTAATTTAATGTTTATGTCTTTCATTCTCTACTTATTATTCATTTTGATAACAACTTTAATGGTTTGAACACTAATGTGCTATGTAATTTGTGAGGAATTATATTGATTAAGTTGCATTGTCAAAAGAGCCATTGTGGTGTTGGTTTGATAGAAGACTTCTAAAAATTGTCGCCTGCACTTCCCTGGTTTGTTTCATACGAGACTATTGTAAAAATTGTCAGCTTCCACTACTTTTTGTGGCGGATTGGAGGGTTTTAAAACTATTATTCTTCGTAATCTGTAAGTCATTTTACATGGGTGTTTTGTATAGATTGTTTCGTAATTGTTTAGTTAAAATTGTTGTTGTCCAGAATATGTAAGTCGTTCTACATGGATATCTAGCGTTATGATTTTGTGTGGATGGAGAAATTGAAGTTGAATCTTTTTTTGTTTCATCAAAAAATATGGTTAGGGTTTGTAATTTTTTTGTTCCTATTTTATTGTTTGTAGTTATCTCTGTGCATTTTTAGCCTTATACCCATTACCATAGGAGCAATAGTGGTTAAATCTAGGTTCTTCTATCAAAATGGTTAGGGTTGGTAATTTTATTTCCCAATTGTAGATTAAGATAGGAGTGATTGTATATATATGGATATGCAGAGGGTTTGTTATTTTTTTTTAAGTTTTCGATAGGATTTCCGCCAATCGAGCCGTGAATAGGTGTTTTACAATTTCTCTGTTTCTCT
Organism: Sequoia sempervirens; assembly: GCA_007258455.2. NCBI lineage: Eukaryota > Viridiplantae > Streptophyta > Pinopsida > Cupressales > Cupressaceae > Sequoia > Sequoia sempervirens. The sequence continues at coordinate 592,690,312 of VDFB02281492.1, forward strand.
ATAATATTTAATTCTAGCCAATGTAGCTCGTATTTTATGCATAATGTGTGAGGAAATATATTGATTAAGTTTCATTTTTGAAAGAGCCATTGTGGTGTTGGTTTCATAGTGGACTATTCTAAAAATCATACTATTGTTTGATAGCAAAGTATTGTAAAAATCATCGACCTCCACTCTATTTTATGACAGATTGGATGGTTTTAAAACTGTCATGCTACACAATCTATAGGTCATTTTACTTGGGTGTTTTGTATAAATGGTTTATTTATTGTTTATGTTAAAACTATTTTTCTCTAGAATCTGTAAGTTGTTTTCCATGGATGTCTGTCGTTATGGTTTTGTATGGATGGAGAAATTGCAAATATATAGATATATAAAGTGTTTGTTATTTGTTTACAGTTTTTGACGGGATTTCCATTAGCCAAGCCATGAATAGGATTTGTCGTGTAATATATCCTTTACAATTTCTAGTGGAAGAAAGAAGATTTAACTGTAATTTTTACACCCACAAAGAGTGATAATCTCATTGAAGTCTCAAAAATGGGTTTAACCTCAGAGACAAAAACATATAACAAGCATACATTAGAAAAAAATTAATAATCTATGGAAAACACCCATGTAGAAAAGAGTATAACCCCACAAACTTCGTTGAAAATTCAAGATGCATCACCTCACACTAAATATTATAGAGAAATTGAGAAATTGTAAAAGATGTATTAGAATTACACTAATGTAGCTTGGATTCTTGATTAAGTATATATATATGTGTGTGTGTGTGTGTGTGTGTGTGTGTACATATGTATATATATGTGTAAATATGTATATATATACATGTATGTATGTATGTATGTGTATATATACATGTATGTATGTATGTGTATATGTACATGTATGTATGTATGTATATATATATACATGTGTATAGATATGTATATATGCATAAATATATGTATGTATGTTTTACTAATACTCTATTACAATTCCCCCATTTTTGTATAATACTAAATGCCAGATAATGCAGCTCCTTTTATACAAAAATATATAACAAGAAGACATTAACAACAAATTAATCATCTATGCAAAATACCTATGTAGAAAAGAGTATAACCCCACAAACATCATTGAAAATTCGAGTTGCATCATCTCACACTAAATATTATAGAGAAATAGAGAAATTGTAAAAGAGGTATTAGAATAACACTAATGTAGCTTGGATTGTTGATTAAGTTTGTATATGTGTGTGTGTGTGTGTACATATGTATATATATACATGTATGTATGTATGTATATATATATACATGTATGTATGTATGTATGTATATATATATACATGTATGTATGTATATATATGTATAGATATGTATATATGCATAAATATATGTATCTATGTTTTACTAATTGCTCTATTTAAATTTCCCCATTTTTGTATAATATTAAATGCCAGATAATGCAATTCCTTTTATACAATCTCTATTTGTTAGGAGGCTACATAGATTGTGGGCACCAAAGGGAAATGAAAACCATGGTAGCTCAATAGTTGTGCAAATGTATATATGAAAACATAGGAATAAATTATGTAGCTGCTCACAATCTATACCATTGTCTTTGTAAGCTTTTGAAGTTAGATCAATTAGAAAGATGGCAAGGGACTAATTGTACAAAATTTGTATAGCAGCAAAGATGCACAGAGTATATATATGTGTCTCTACACACACACACACACACACACACACACACACACACACACACACACACACACACATATATATACATATATACATGCATATATTGTAAATTCAAGCTGCATTATTTGGCATTAAATATTATAGACAAATAGGAAAATTGTAAAAGAACTATAAAGAAAACACTGGAGAATGACATGCATCTAATTCTTAAGTATCATCCTTAGCTCTTACAACTGTTACATAGACTGCTTGTCTTGCACCAATATGTTGTGTGATATTCTTTTTCCCACTGTCCACCTTTCACATAATGTGCATTATTTTTGACAGGCCCTTGCTTGAGATGCAACTGAGTTTATCTCTGTCCATCTTTGGCCTTATACCCGTTACCATAGGAGCAATTGTATTTGAATCTTGTTTCTTTGCTCAATAAATATGCTTAGGGTTAGTATTTTTATTGCCATCCATTTATTGTTTTGGCTATCTATTTGCATCTATGTTTTTGGATGCATTAACATAGGACCATTTGCAAATTATGAACATGTTGGATATAAAATTAGTTTGGTAGCTGATAAATGCTATTGTTTCTAATATCTCTTTTATTTGTTCAATTTATCTATTTGAAGTTTGTGACGGGTTCTCCGTCAGCTTGACCATGAAGAGGATTTATCATGCAATAGATCTTTTACAAATTCTCTATTTGTCTACATAATTTAGTCCCAGGAAATGTAGATCAAATTTTTGATTAAGCTCGTGCCCTTGTGGGTAGGTTGTGCAGATTATTGGTGCTCATTGGCTTTACGAGTTCTATTTAATATGGGTTTCATGCCAAAGAATGTAGCTTGAAATTTGAATTGACAAATCAAGTCTTACATAACCTACTTGTCTTCTACGAATATGTTTAGTGTGGGTTCTTGGTCATCTGCGATTTAGCTATGATTTTTAAGTGTTATTTTAATAGTTTTACAATTTCCCTATTTTGTCTATAATATTTAGTGGCAAATAATGTAGCTTGAATTTTTGATTGAGAAATCAATTGTTACATAGAAATTGGTGTTACACCTTGTCTAGATAGTAATAGAATTACAGGTGGAGATGCCTATAGCTAATTTCCATCATAAGTTCTAATACCTTTTATACAATTCTCTATTTGTCTTCAATATTTACCAACAAAGGATGTAGGTTGAATCTTGTATCAATATGTTTCAAATTTTGTTATCTGTCTATAAGTTTAGGGTAAGTGCACAAAGTTGAGTCCACGAAACGTGGAAGTTTTTGCCTTAGGAAAAAAAATGAATTCGGCTTTCTAAAACGGGATCCCGCTTTTTAAAAACGGGATCCCGTTTTTAAAAAGCGGGATCCCGAGCCTAAGTTTAAAAAGCGGGATCCCAAGCCTAAGTTTAAAAACGGATCCCGTTTTGAAAATTTTCCAAAAACGGAAATTTCCAATCAGAAAGTTTTCAAAACGAGATCCGTTTTGACAAATTTCTGAAAATGGAAATTTTTCAAAAATGGAAATCCAAATATAGAAAGTTTTCAAAACGGGATCCTGTTTGGAAAACTTTCCATTTTTGGAAATTTTCATTTTGGAAGAATTTCAAACGGGATCCTCGCTTTACAAAATGGGATCCTCTTTGATAGAACCATAAAATGGTTTTTATGAAACGATCCATTTTAATGAAATGGGATCCCGTTTTTTAAATTATGAATTTTTGAGCGGGTTTTTTGCTTGTTTTTTGGTTCAGGAAATGGCTTGGGGACTGAACCTAAGCTTTGGACCTAGTTTGACCTGCAACTTGAAGGTCTGTTAATGTCACAGGAAAATAATGACTTTGGACATATGTTTGAAGACCTATTTTGCGAATTTTTTTACAAATTAAAACCCATTATAGATGAGACAGTGCGATTCCAAAAATATGTAATTTTTTAATAATTTTATTATTTTTCTATTTTCAATTAATTTCTAATGAAACTAGTCCATAAACTTGAATTATCAGTTTTTTAGTATTTTAATAACTTTTGATCAACATAACATTTTGATGAACATATTGCACGAGAGCAAACTTCAAACAATTCTTTTGAGTTTAAAAAAAAATAAAAAAATGATAAGTTTAGGTCATCTTATGCGTGTCGTACAAGATGATTTTTCAAAATGACAAATATGCCTAATAAATATTTAATAAAAAAAAATATTCAATAAAAAATTATAAAAAAATATTAAAAGCAAGCTTTAGCGAGTCACAAATCTTTTCCCAAAAGGATTTAGAAAAATATGATAATTTAGGTCAAAATATGGATGTCGTACACGTGCATGGTATGGTATAAAAAAGTGACTTTTAGAAAGTGTTTTTTAGAAACGCCTATTGAAACTCAATTTTTACAATCTGGGTATTGAAATAAATTACATATTTGGAAACTAGACTCTAAATACTACATTTTATGATTAGTGACTTTTTTGAAAATTCCATCTCTAAGTGCTTCAAATTTTAAGGTCAAATGTGTCAAATTCTGAAAATCAGGGAAAACACTTCCACTTTTTGGCCAAAAAGTGGACTCAACTTCTTGCACACACCCTTTAAAGAAATCGACAAGGTCTTTTTTACATAAAAAGAATTAGGATAACATCATATACTTATTGTCAAAACCTAATACATCATAGATGATCGGAAACCCACACTAAACATATATGTACAAGACAAGGTTTGCAAACAAGGCCTTTAATAACAACAAGAGGCTCTGTTGTAGACTTAGAATTGTAGTCCAACATGTAGAGGTCTTTTGCTACAATTTGCAACAAACTAGTGGCAGCTTCACGAAAAGCAATACACCAAAGGCTAGCTAAATGGTTACATATGTACATACATATATTCTAAATTCAAGCTCCATTATTTGGCACTAAATATTATAGAGAAATAAGGAAATTGTAAAAGAACTATTAGGAAAACACCCAGAAACCACATAAAATGAGAGAATATTGAAACCAAACATTAAATAAAGCTTTCAAATAGGAGCAAAGAATATCATAAAACATATTCACACAACACAAGTAATTTATGTAATAGTTGGTTGAATGGGCTTGCAACTTTAACTATAAAAGATAGAAATAGTTGCATTCCTCAATTTTCATTTGGCAATGGTCACAAAACCAAATAGCACCACGAGGGCAATAGACTTGGGCAGTTTCTTGCAGGGAGCTTCAAGCAGATCAGGCAAAAAAGAATATCATGGAACACATTCATACAGGATTTGAGCTATGTTCTTTGTTAATAAATATTGAAGACAAATAGAGAAATTGTATAAGAGGTGTTAGAATAAGAACTATTTGTTGCAAGTCATTTTACATGGGTGCTTTGCATCAATGTTTTCTCTATAATATTTAATGCCAAGCAATGTAGCTCGAATTCATAATTAAGCTTGTGGCATTATACACATTTTGTGGAGATTTTTGCATCATATAATTGTTGTCATAGCCTAAAGAAAATAAGTAATGTCATAAAGAGTTGGGTTTACATAATTGATTGGGAAAGTTGAAAAGATTTTTTTATAGGCATGGAGGAAAAAATAGTTTGGTGGCTTTTAATTTTTTTTGTAATAGTTCTTTAATCTATTCAACTTTATATCTTTAGTTGATAGACTATTTGTTTGAAGTTTCTATTTGTTGAGAATACAACATTTAATCGTGCAGTATGTGTAACATATTCATAATACCAAAATGATTGTTTTGAGACTAAATCAATATATTTTCTTGCATATTTTGTAGTAAACTTTCCCCCAATGCAACATTGAATATTGCATTTAGTTCCTGTTGTGTCATTGCATTACAATTGGTGTATATATATATTGAATTTTTTGTTCCGTATTTAAAAATATACATGTGCGCATACATATATATCCATATATACAAACCAGGCCTCCTGTGGACTTTTTCAAAATGCAAGTAAGCATCCAAGCTGGATTTTCCCTCAATTGACTAGCTGAGAAGGCTTCAAATTCAACCCTTTAGTTGCCTATACTAATTCCAAACTCTGGAGTAGACAATATGGTATAAGCAACCAAAAAGGTTTGAATTTGTAGCCCTCCCAACTGCTTAATTGAGGGGAAAAACAATTTGGATGTTTGTTTCCTTCATAAATTTCAAGCGCAGTAGTTAGATGGTGAGAAATAAATATGTTATACACATGTATTTAGATATGGTACATGTATATAAATAGATATTTAGATATGTACATATGGATAGATATATCTGTTTATATGTTTGTGTTTATAAATCTGTTGAGAAAGGGGAAATTCAATGCATATATGTACTTAATTATTTCTACACATATATACATGCATACATTCTACATTCAAGCTCCATTATTTAGCACTAAATATTATAGACAAACAGGAAAATCATAAAAGAATTATTAGGAAAACACTCAAACATGACATATGTCTGATTCTTGAGTGTCATCCTAATATCTCTTGTAACTATTGCATACATTGCTTGTGTTGTACCAATATGTTGCATGATATTATTTTTCCCTCATCTGTTTGAAGCTCCCTATAACAAATTGCTAATTGTTGTTTTTTTTGTTATTAAGGCAAGAAAATATATTGATTAAGTTGCATTGTCAAAAGAGTCATAGTGGTGTTGCTTGCGTATTACAATATTGTAAGAATCGTCTTCCTTGGGTCTCTTCTATAACAAAATTGTGGTTTCCCAAACTGTTGTGCTGTGGAATCTGAAAGTCATTTTACATGGGTATTTTGCATAAATGTTTTGTCCATAATATTGAATACCAAGAAATGTAGGCTGAATCTCCAATTAAGCCTATGATGTTATACGCATTTTGGACATATTATTGCACCATATGATTGTTGCCATAACATAGAAAAAATAAAAATCTGCATAAATACACATATATAGAAATAATAAAAGCCTGCATGCATACACATATAAGCAGCCCCAAAGATAGAGAGATACATATAGGGGTATATGCATTTGCATTTATCATTTTTATTCTTGTTGATGTATCCCCAGGTGGTGTTTGCACAACATTAAAAATGGATTTATATTCTTGTTGTTGTATCTCATGTTGTTTCAACAGTATTAAAAGTGGAATGGTTATAAATTGATATTTCTAAGTTTTCTACCAATTACCATTGGGATGTTACAATACACTAATCTTTTCTTTTTTTATTGTGAAATATAGTTGTCAATTAGTGAACTCAAATTGCAACATTTTGTCCCTACAAATATGTTCCTAGAACTATGTCTACGGAACTAGGCTTTGTTGATGGGTTTATAGAGCCCCCCAATATTGATTTGTTGGAAGCACCCACTGGTGCCCCTACGGAGTCTGGCTCTGAGGGCGTGACCCCTTGGCTTTCAGATCCTGATTCTATAAGTATGATTTTCCTTTATGTTATACCTATTACAAATTTGGCATTATTGTTTCTAGTTTTCTTCGCTTTAAGGTCTATATGTACATAGATCATCTTGACAAAGCATATAGATGTGGAACTAGATATACACTCCTCTTTTCCAGCATATAAAAGGATGCCTTTCATGTATATGTATATTTGTACGTATATGTATGTATATATATGTATATGTATATGTGTATATATATGTATATGTATATGTATATGTATATGTATATGTATATGTATGTATATGTGTATATATGTCTATGTATATATATATGTATATATGTATATATGTATATGTATGTATTTGTTTGTATATCTATATGTATGTATATGTGTATATATGTCTATGTATATATATGTATATGTATGTATATATGTATATATGTATATGTATATGTATGTATATGTATATGCATATGTGTATGTATATGCATGTGTATGTATATGCATATGTATATGCATATGTGTATGTCAATATATATGTACAAAAACAAATACTACAATATGATAGATCAGATATGTAGACAACAGATTTTACCCATTTGCTATGAAATTAATACCAGAATATGACTCTTTTGACAATACAACTTAATCAAAGTATAGTTTCTCACACTGCAACATTCAATAATGCATTTGCTCCGTCTACCCACATTTAATTTGCTTGCTCCCATTGTGTAGCAACAAAAAAATGCATTAAGCTTCGCATGAGCAAACACTTACTAAATTGCATTATCGAAAGCGCTAGTTCGAATAGTAAGAGATATTAGAAAGAATAAGACTTATGATAACACTTATCGGCCACAAAACTAATTTTATATCCAACATGTTCATAATCTGCAATTGGTCCTATGTTAATGTGTCCCATGGCAAAGATGCATACATATAACTCAAAGAATAAATGGAGGCCAATAAAAATACTAACCCTAAACATATTTTTTGAGGAAAGAAACAAGATTCAACTATAATTTAATATATTCTAATGTTCAAACTATGCTATTCCTTTTTTGATTGTTCACAGATATAGATTTATATACACATGGATACACATATATATTTTGTTATATGTTTATGTGTAATTGCCACTTTAAATATATCTATGGTTATACATGTATATTCAGATATCCTAATATGCTTGAGCTTGTATGCATACTCGTAGGTTGTACGGGTACACTCAAGTTGCACAATGCAATCAATTGCTAAATTTAGAAAGGGTAAAAAATAGCAATGAAACTATTTATACTATAGGGAGCATAAAGAGGAAATATCCATGAAGCACCACAAAAAATACTTGCAACAAAGGATAACTGCGGTAACCACACTTGCACATCAGACTTCTAATAGTCCTCCCTTGCAGCACCCAATTCCAATGGTAGATGCCACCCCTTGTATACAATCTCAAAGAAACTCCCCTCTTGCACCAACACGCGAACAACATCTCAAAGAAATATTCAATGATATCTACCTTGTTGTGGTAAAAAAAAATTGACATTGTCTAGATGCACTTTCGAGCCTTTATATTTTCCAAATATGTAGGGAAAACTACATAGGGATGCACACTCAAATGTCAAGGTCAGAAGCCACATGTGTAAGGTTTTATTCTGAAAAAGGTGCCCATCACTTCAGCTCCGCAAATGGCATGGACCCAGGCCCACAACCGTTGTTACTCAAAAAGTTAACACAAGTTGAACAAATGCTTATTGCTAGGGTGGCTCCAGTTTTACAGGTTTACCATGCTAGAGGAGGCTAATTTAAATATAGTGGTCACACAATAAGCTTCCCTTAGGATATCTCAAGCATAGAAATTTTTTTGTCACGCCAAATATAAGACCTTGAGGTCGTGATCATTCACAGGACCACCATTGAAGATGGGAATTCTGATTGTTATGTTAATAAACATCATTTCATGGATGCATTGAAATACAAAATTCAATATGACAAATACTACAATGATGTTGAGATTGATGTTGAGGCTCTTAATATGTTATTTGATGTTGTTGTTGATGTGTCTAATTTCTTGAATACAATAGACCAAGTTTTAGATGAAGAGCTAATTCCATTAACTAGCTCAACAAATGTTGGACAAGAAGAAAATGGCTCTTCAAACTTTCCATTGTTTATTCCTTCCTTACCAAATGCTAGACGAGAGTTGCAAGCAATAAAACATGTCTTACAAATTGAAAAAAAGAGAAGAATATCTTGTCTTGGCCTAAAATTAGCTCTTCTCCTATTAATGAATACACTACTGAAGGTTTATTTTCAATGGCCTTTCCAACATTATTCCCCACTGGAGCAACACTTCCCCTTCAACTAAGAAATGTTAAAATTCACTTGCATGAATATGCCCTCCACTTAATGAGATATTTTGACATTAGATTTGCAAAATATGTTAGGTTTAGATATTATCTCTACAACTTGATTATGAGACATCATAGCCAAAAAAATGTCTCTATTTTTGTTCAGGTGGATCTCGAGGATAAAATCCCCAAGTCGTTTGTTTTGCAGCAACAACTTCAAGCTGCTCCCAACTTCACCCAAAGCCCCTCTCTACATGATCATTCAAGAGACAGCTGGCACTGGAAAATCCTTTTTGATAAATTGTATTCAACAACAAATAAACACCTTTTTTGTTGGATCCAATAGTTGCTTGCTCACATTGGCTCCTACAGGTGTTGCTACGTACAACATATGTGCCTCTACAATCCATACAACACTTTGGATTCCCATAAAGGATATGAATCCTTTGCAAGGGCATAAATTAACATTATTTCAAGAACAATTTAAATATATTCAATACATTTTGATTGATGAAATGAGTTTTATAGGCCCAAAGTTGCTACTAAAAATAGATAGCTGGTTGGGCCAAGCACTCCTAGATAACTAGAGGGAGCCATTTGGCAGTGTTTTTATGATCCTTGTTGGTGATCTTTCCCAATTGCCACCTATCATGGATACATCTATTTCTGCTTCATGCTCACCAGTTGTAGCCCTGTGGCACACTTTCATAGTCTTAATAACCTTGGACACTATTTTCTGACAAAAAGGAGATAGCCCTTCGCAACAAAAGTTTCGGGAAATCCTTCTCCATATAATAAATGTTGAGGCTCTCCAAGACAATTGGGAAGAGCTTATGAAAAAATAAAATAAAATGCTCTCAACCACAAAAAGAGAAAAAATTGATGTTGCTACACATTTGTTTTCCACAAGTGATTTGGTCGCATTCCACAACAAAAAAATGACCAAGTAGTTAAATCTACCCATAGCCATTAGCATTTCTCGGGTGGCACAACAACATGCATCTAATCATGGAGATGACGACCAACTTCTCCCAAAATTGCTACTTTGTGTTGGTGAACAAGTGATGCTAACAAAAAAATTTTGGATTCAAGTTGGCATAGTGAATGGATCCCTTGGTGTTGTTACAACTATTGTGTACAATCCACATTCTAAACCACAATACCCACCTGACTATGTTGTTGTTCACTTCCAAAATTACATTTGTCCACCATGGGACCTAGAACATCCGAGATACATCCCCATCCCAACTATAAGTTGAGGGAGTTGAACACAAATTCCACTCACTATGGCATGGCGAAACACAATACATAAAGCACAAGGCTTAACATTAGATAGAGCAACAATAAACATAGGTAGCAAAGAGAGGCAAGGGTTGAATTTTACAGGTATTTCACATGTAAAATCAATTCAAAGACTCTATATTGATCCAAATTTCTCATTTGAGAGATACTCCAGGCTTGGCACCAAAAAATACACTGCTCATTGTCGTAGTGAAGAGACACGTCTAGAACAACTGCATCCCTCGCCAAATGCTTCTGATTCCACCCCGTAGCCTGACTTACAAAAAAGGCTCGAAGATAATTATTCTTGCATCTACCTCAGCCTGCGTGCCATCGTCTGCTCAAGCATTTTCTAAGTTGAATTTTAAAAAAACATACCAAGTAATAATTTGTTCAAAATGGGTATAATGCCAAAGATGCACAAAGATACTACACAACAATAACTAGAGGGTACAACTTGTACAAGCCATTTTCATGTTTTGCTAATTCTATTCTATTAATCTACCAACTTCTTGTTCTAATATTTCATTGTGTGATGCTTTTATTATATGGAATTCAAAACAATACACTCTTTTGTATATTCCATTTTCCCATCTTTGTCTAAGTGTTTTTAAATTCCATGGTGTCAATTATTTATTGGCATACATAGAATTCTCTTCCAACTGATTTTAACATACAGTGGTGTAAACACAAAGTTACAGTTGTTACACATTAATACATATGTAGATACAAACAACTTCAATTGTCAAAGATGTACAGAGATTGGAACCAACAATATCTAGAAGCCAAAAGTTCTATAAGTCAATAACATTTTTAGAACATTCCAATATATAAACTATATATGCACATACTGTAGATGCATTCTAAAAAAAAAATGTCTTCCATTTAACTAATAAGTTTAAAATCCTACAACCATGTTGTGTTTTCTATTCTCATAGCCTATATAAATTGAGTTCTCACATTTCTCCTTTGTGATCTCCTTCCACATATTTTAATGTCTTCCTGTTACCTTTTCTATTAGCTTTATTTGATTCAAATTGCTACAAATGGTTGTCTACAAAATTCTTTTTCTGTCATTTCACTGTTTCACTGTTCCTATTTATTACATTGACAAATATAAGTCTTGTATATATTACTTTTCTTTTCCATGATACATGATAAAATTCCATGCTATTTGTCATGGCTTGCTCAGGCATGTCCACAATGATTGTGGAGTTTATTTCCTTCATGGTTTCCTGATCCTGCCTCACTCAATGAATACCAAATGGTAGGTGCTCATTCATGTGACCATTGATACATCTTGGCATTGTTGCACAATGCCATGCAAATTAGTGCATGTAATATTCATTGTTCTAATATAAGGATGTCAATTGTTCTGGTTCCCTTGTGAAATGACATACTGTGGTGTTTGTTTCATAGCAGACTACTCAGAGAAACTTCCATCCACCTCCCTTATGTTCCAGTTTGGAGAGCTCCACAACTGTCCTGCTCCAAAGCATACATCTTTGCTCCTGTTCTTGTAATAAGCCATTCCACAATGCATTTTCCCCATTCCATACTTATCTAATTTCAGACATGTATTTTGATATAACAATACAAAATGTTGCTTTACAATAGTATCATATTGGGCTCAATGCAAAGATAGATCGACAAGAAAAAATGTAGCCCATGTCTTGGACAATTGTTCCTAGAAAGATGCCCATAGTTGTAAGTGTAAACAAGGTTTGTTTTACATATTTATATTTTCCTAATTTATACATTCTATTTTTTTCTCCCTCCATGGCTAGATACCCTCTATATATTTGTTGCTATATATAAGCATTCATGCACATATTTTTACATGTACTTGACTACAATAAATATAGTTTTTGTTCAGATTAGATTTTCCCATGGTCCTATACTTTCCTTTTATGGAAACCCCAATGGAAATTTCAAACAAATAGCTGATAGGAAAATGTGAATTGTTGCATCAATTGCTTGTTTTGTATTAATATTTTTGATGATATTCTCTTTCTCTTATCTCTTTGAAGCTCCCTGTGTTTTGTATTAATATGTTTCATGATATTCTCTCTTTTATGTCTTAAAACTCACATTAAACATATTAATACAAGATAAGCAATTTGTGTAAGAGTTGAGCTGTGAATTAAAAATTCTATTTATACTCTTTCATAGTCAACCCAGGAAAATAGAGAAATTATAAAAGAGCTATTAGAATAATACTTCACAGCTAGAAAACTACTCTTATCTCCAAAATGTCTATGCTTTCATGTTAACCCTCTGCATATATATATATGCTTTCGTTGATATCTTAATCTGCAATTGCTCCTATGTTAATGGCTATAATGCCAAAAGTGCACAGAGATACCTACAAACAACAAATGAACAGTGGGAAAAATACTATCCCTGGCCATATTTTTTTGATAGAAGCAAGAACATTTAATCCTAATTTATCCATCCATACATAGGGATAATCTCTTTCAACTCTCCAAAATGGGTATAACATCAAAGATACAACCATATAACAAAGAATAATAAGCACAGAGCAAAAGAAATGAACAATAAATGAATCACTCTAACACCTCTTATACAATTTCTCTACTTTTCTTCAATATTTATTACCAAAGAACATAGCTTGAATCTTGTATTGATATATTCCAAGATATTCCTTTTTCCTTGTCTTTTTGAATTGGAGAGCCATCCACAAAGCTTCATTCTGCTTTTGGATAAATGATTAATTAATTGTGCATGTCTTTCGTTCTCTGCTTATTGTTTCTTTTCATAGCAGGCCACAATTTTTTAACACTGATGTGCTGTGAAAATGTGTCAGAAAGTATATTGATTAATTTGCATTGTTGAAAGAGCCATTCTATTGTCAGTTTCATAGCACACTATTTTATTGCTCACATCTTTTTTTCTTTGGTTATTATTCCTCATCTTCTCTACTTGTATTGTCGAGAGAGCCAAGTTGAAAAGAACATCGTGAAACATATTGATACAAGACATATAACATGTTCTGGCGATGGTAAAAAAACCATAGCAAGGATTCCATATTTTTAAAACTTAAAAACAAACCTTGTTATAAGAACAATAGAATAATCTGTTACAGACAATTTCAAACAGGTGAGTGGAAAACAATATCATTACACTTATTGAAACTCAAATAGATGAGGGAAAATGAATATCATCAAACATATTAACACAAGAGAAGTAATGATAATTACTAGACCGTATTTTTTTTTGTCAATGACGGCCTTGGTAATTACATGGGTTGGTCATGGTGGAGTTGATGTCCTTGATACAAGGAACCTAAATGGTAAGCTTTTTCTCACGCAAATTGAATGTATGAATGTGTATATATATATATAAGACAAATAGAGAAAGTATAAAAGCACTATTAAAAAGACATTTACTATGTAACGGCCACCAAACTAATTTCATATATATACACATGTGTATACATGTGTGTGTGTGTGTGTGTATATATGTATATGTATACATGTATATATGTATGTATATGTTTACATGTATATATGTATGTATATGTTTACATGTATATATGTATGCATATGTGTACATGTATATATACATGTATATATATGTCTATATGTTTACATGTATATATATATGTGTATTTTTTACATGGGTATTTTGCATAAATGATTAATTTATTGTTCATGCCTTTCAATCTCTGCTTATTGTTCCTTTTGATAACAAATTGGAGGGTTTTAACACTGATGTGCTGCAAAATGTGTGAGGAAGTATATTGATTAAATTGCATTGTCAAAAGAGCCATTTCGAACAGTATTTTCTTAATGCTATGGGAACAATCATATCATGACACAATATCTGCAAAATGTGTTTGGTGGCTTTAAAGTGTTATTGTTAATAGTTCTTCGATCTATTCAACTTGATATATTTAGTTGATACGGTGTTTGTTTGAAATTTCTATTTGTTAAGAACAAAGCATTTAATTGTGTAATATGTGTAAGATATTCATAATGCCAAAATGCCTATTGTAACAATGCAACTGAATCAATCTATTTTCTTGCATATTTTGGAGCACATATTCATAATGCCAGAATGGTTATTCTGGTAACTGAATCAAAATATTTTCTTGCATATTCTGATGTATACTTTCCCACACTACAACATTCTGTACTATGTGCATCTTTGGAGTTATACACATTCTATACAATTAGTCCCTTTGTATCCTTCTAATTGATTTAAGTGGAAATCCTTACAAAGAGGATGTTGTAGATTGTCAATGGCTATGTAATTTATTCTTGTGTTTGCATATATACATTTGTACATTCATTGAGCTGCCATCCTTTTGATTTTACTTTGGTGCGCACGTTCTTTGTAGCCTACTAACAAATAGAGTAATTGTATATGGTAAGTGTTTGCTTGCCCAAGGCTTAATACATTCTATGGTTGTTGTACTATGGCGGCGGACGAAGTAAATGCAATATTGAATGTAGCAGTGTGGGAAAGTATATTTTTATTAAATTGAATTGTCCAAATAACCATTATATATATATATATATATACATAAGAACATTAAACAACTTACACATTTCGGAGAACAACAGTTTTCAATTTAGCATAAAATGGTTTCTAAACAGTTTGCTATCAAACCAACTACCTTGCATAAACATACCTGAGTAGTTCGTTCCAGCAACCTTCAAGCAGGTCAAGGAAAAAAAGGATATCATCAAACATATTGATACAAGGCTCAAGGTATGTTCTTTCTTAGTAGATATTGAATATATGTATTCAAACTGTATAAAAGTTGTTATGCAAAAATGTAATGCATGAACTAGACTCTCTTTTTCCAAGTCAAGTCTATGATTCTTTTGCCATAAAAAAACTGGTTTCCTATTCTGGTTCTTGGTTATTATATGTCGACATGATTCACATGCACATATCTACATATACATCCTACTCATGCAATCCAAATATAATAACTTGTAAGATAAAATTTATACTGATATATATGTTTGTTAAATCTATATGATTTCTTTTATAATGTTGCACAGATACAATAGACATCCAACAAACTTATTGTATTCTAAATTTCCTATTTCAAATTGTTCGACGCTCCAACAACTCAATCCAATGCTCCTTGCGGTTGTCAAACATCGTCAATAGTACATGTAAGTGAAAAACTTCTCCATTATCAATAAATAGTTTCGGTGACCCACTTGTAAATATTATTCATTATTTCTACTTTTTTTTTTGTGTTTATTGATTTCAGCTATATATTTACTAATTTTTTATGCTTCCTTCCTCATCTTGTTTCCTCGTCCACTGACATACCTCTCTCTTCTATTTGCAGGTGCTAGGCTAAAGCATACATGACAATTCCAAAATCATGATACTTGTTTTTCCCAATTTTGATATTTTGCAATGTATAATGGAACTCCACAAAATTTCCAGTGGATGGTTCATATTGCTTTTGGTCGGGGGTTTGGCTAGGGTCCCTGAGGCTCCATGATGCCAATATGGTAGGGTAGATAACGAGCATGGGTTTTTTGTTTTTGCTTTTCATGCCATATATCTTTTCTTACATAGATACATGTGTAGAAACTATGGTTTGTAACAACATGTTTCTTATGTAGTACCAAGTGGTAGCAACACAGTAGAGACTTTCATCATCTCACCCTGAAACAATGCCCATCTGTTAGTTATCTATTTTGACTCTTCAATTGCACTATGAAATCATTCATTAAAAAGTCGAATTTTTATTCTGAATTGTGTTCTAATTCGCTACTTTCTAACCTTTTATACTTGTCTCGCCATAAAACACATGCATACTAAAACTTTAATTTCTAGAACTATGGAGAAATACTAATTATAAAAAGTATTCAATGTTGAACATCTTTCTTTGATGAAAAAAATGTGTACTTTTTAAATCTAATTTTAGTAATTGCACGCATGGGTGATGACCCTTACAAAAAATTTCCATTTATTTCAAAAGTAAATAATTAATTGATTGAATAACCTACACAAAAAGTGACAATTTACATGTGCATCTGTTGCTAATGAATTTTAAATTAAAATATTGTGGCTAGAAGAAACAATTATTTTAAATTTTATATTTGATTTAAGTTTTTAGTTTCCACTTTTAAAGAAATTTAAAACTTCTATTTGTTGACAATTAATTTCCTAAATTTATAACAGTATTAAATAAAATTAATAGTTAATAGCTATTGTAAATAAAATTATTAAATATTACTTGTTTCATACATTCTAACTAATGAGTTGCATTCAGCATGACCTTTCCATCCAAAAACAAAAGGTTCCGAACTGCTGGGATACCCCAAAAAACCTCTATCAGCTGATTGTTGCATGCATGTGCATGCGACTGCTAGTTTTATTTTATTTACATTGATTATCTTATTTTAAAAACTGTTTCTATTTACTTAAGAATTATTTTATTTATTTAAAAAATATTTATAATTTAAAAAAAAATATGTATTTCCCCTCTGTTTTAATTTTTTATATGTTTTTTTTAATTGTCAGATTCATGAGTTATGATTGCTGCGTAAACGGCAACAAAGTTACTCTGTGCCTGGTGTCGTCTGTAGAACGTGCCACAAAAATGACCGGCAAACGGGGAACCTATTGGCCAAATCAAGTACCCAATTCGCAATCCAGAATTCACAAACCCCGGTTAACAATCTATGGGAACAAGGAATGGATAACTTAATGTGGAAAAAATAAACTAAATTCTATCCCCATATAGATTTGTTTGTGCAGAAGCAACGTGGCTCTTCAAAGCCTACAGCTGGTTGGCTTCTTCTAACAAATGCTCAACACGTATGTTTTGTTGCCGACAAAATTTCCAAGTGTAAACCTGCTACAACACCCTGTCTCCTCATCTTACCCATTTCATGCATATACTCAATACTCCACTTTATATACACTCTCTATTCTTGCCTGTCTTCACTCATAGGACACATTCCGTATTCTCAGTATACCATCAATCTTTTCATTAACATATTCTGTGTATCTATAAAAACATCTCTGCATTACATAAGACTTTTGGCATGGGAAGCCAACAAAAGGTATGGATGGACGAAGAGCGAGAGAGGACGAAAGAGGATGAAGAACAACAACGGAGGAGAGCTGCACAGCAGCACATGGAAGAAGCGAAAGCCAAGCAAGGCGTGGCGGCAGAGACCGATTACGAGACCATCCAACACTACCGCGCCGCAGCGCAGGAGAACGCGATGGCGGCAGTCAAGGCCGCGGAAAAACGGTACGAGGTAGCCAAAACTGTTGCCTCCGAGAAACTAGAGCAGGCCAGAGCTGCTGCGGCGGACCGGTCTGTTACGGCCAAGGACTACGCTGCAGAAAAGCTCCAGCAAGCTAAGGAGGCGGCGGCCGATCTGACTTCTGCCACCAAGGATTACACTGCCGAGAAGGCTAAGGCGGCTCTGCATTATACTGCGGAGAAGAGTAAGTCGGCCAAGGATAGCTTGACTGAACAGGTGAGCAAGGGGGCCTCTGTTGCTGCCGATTATACCAAGCAGAAGGGCAGCGAGGCGTACAATGTGGCTTCTGAGAAATTGCAACAGGGAAAGGAGGCGGCTATAGATACTGGTCGCAGTACACTTGGGTATACTGCAGACAAGGCCGCCCAGGTCAAAGATATTACTAAGGTATGTTTTTTCTTATGTCGAATTTCAAATGCTAGTGCTTGAGCATGTATGCTTAGTGATGTTGGATTCCAAATGCTAATATTTGATGTGCAGGAGAAAGTGGGAGAATACACAGGAGCGGCTAAGAATAAGATGGGTGATGTGACCACAGGAGCTAAGGAAAAAACTCAGGAAACAACGCAGGCCTCTGCCGAGACTGCAAAGAATATGAGAGACAAAACACAGGAGAAGTGGGTTCTTTTTTATTTGTAAAAAGTTTTTTTGCTATTAAGTTTAGGCCTTTTTCTTCAGATTAAATTCCGTTTCTTTTTCTTCAGATTAGGCTTAGCGAAGGACAACACTTACGATGCAATAAACAAGGCAAACGAAAGCCTGGGGCAAAATTATAATAGTGCAAAAGAAACCGCCAGCCAGACTGCCCAACGGGGGGGCGAGAAGGCCGAGCAAACGAAAGAAAGTGTGAAGGAGTCGGCGTATGGAGCCGCGGAACGAACGAAGCAAACCCTGGAAGAGGCCCAACAGCGGGCGAGAGAACGTCCCCGCCAGATGGCTGAGAAAGCCGGCGAAACGAAAGAGTCCGTGCAGAAGAAAATGGCGGAAGCTGCGGAACAAACAAAGCAATCACTAGAAGCAGCCCAACAGCGGGCAAGGGATCAGGCCCGCCAGATGGCTGAGAAGGCGGGTGAAACAAAAGAGTCCGTGGAACGGAAAATGGCGGAGGCAGCCGAACGAGCAAAGCAGAGCTTTTTTCAAAGCCAAGACCAAGGCCAGCAAGAGACCACCGACTATGGAGCCACTGAACAAATTATGCAATCCCTGGAAGAAGCCCAACAGCGGGCGAGAGATCGTGCCCTCCAGATGGCTGAGAAAGCCGGCGAAACGAAAGAGTCCGTGCAGAAGAAAATGGCGGAAGCTGCGGAACAAACCAAGCAATCCCTAGAAGCAGCCCAACACCGGGCAAGGGAACAGGCTCGCCAGATGGCTGAGAAGGCAGGCGAGTCAAAGGAGTCTGTGGAACGGAAAATGGCGGAGGCAGCCCAGCGAGCCAAGCAGACCTTTTTTCAAAGTCAAGACCAAGGCCAGCAAGGGACCACTGATTACGGAGCCACTGAACAAATTAAGCAATCCCTGGAAGAAGCCCAACAGCGGGCGAGAGATCGTGCCCGCCGGATGGCTGAGAAAGCCGGAGAAACGAAAGAGTCTGTGGAGAAGAAAATGGCGGAAGCTGCGGAACAAACCAAGCAATCTCCAGAAGCAGCCCAACAGCGGGCAAGGGAACAAGCCCGGCAGATGGCTGAGAAGGCTGGCGAGACAAAAGAATCAATGGAAAATAAAATGGTGGAAGCAGCCGAGCGAGCAAAGCAGAGCTTTTTCCGAAGTCAAGAACAAGGCCAACCAGAGGCCACCGATTACGAAGAAACTGCGAAAGAGATGAGGGGAAAGGCCGGGCAGGAGCAAGATAAGCAAGGTCGTGGTGGAGTAGACGGCGAAAGCAAGGTCCAAGTAGAAGTGAAGGCTGTGGCCAGCGACGACACTATCAGTGATAAAGGTGTTCTGGAGACTGTTGGGGATACCGTCATAGGCACTGTCGCAGGTGCTGTGCAGGCTGCCAAGAAGACTGTTATGGGGACTGAACATCGTGACGATTAATGTGTGCCTTGAAATGGCTGCCGTTCATTGTATATACTTTAGCTGTGTATGTGTGAGTACGCAGATGTAGTATTATGTTACACAGTTCTGTCCTGTATTGTTTGAAACACATTGATTTTGCCTTCTGCTTGGTGTTTGTGAAATCATATTGCTATTGTCGTATAAGAGTGTCTGAAGATATTCAGAGTTATTCATTGATTTGAAGGTCTAGGGGTCATAAGTATCTGTAGTCTGATGATGTGATATCAGATCGTGGATTCATGTCGTTTATGGGAAGATATCTGTATGTTAATAAAAAATTTCCATTGTGTTTATGAAGACGGTCCCTATTTTAATCTATGGTAGTCCAATTTGTATATAACATGAAAATTTTATTTGGTAGATAAATATTTCGCAGTACCTATTTCAATCGTTTCGATAAGACGCAGTGGAATGAAACTAAAAGATTTATTTGAAGCAGTAGAATAAAAAAATAAATTCCACGGGCATTTCTTTTCATTATTTAGATTTTAACACCTAACCTCAAAATTAATACCTCCGCCTTCATTATTCAGATTTTAACACTTAACCTCAAAATTAATACCTCCGCCTCTATTTCAAGTACCAAAACTCAAAGCCATAAGCTATTGAATTATGTGTCGAACCAATGACATAAACTAACCTCAAAATTAAGACCTATTCCCAAAACTAATCTCACAAATTTAACACCGAACCTCAAAATTAATACAATATTACACTTAACCTCAATATTGATGCAAATATAATACCTAACCCACGACATCTTTAATTTCAAGCGCGTCATAACTTCCCACCAAACATGGATATTCTATTTTGGCATTCACTCACTTATGGGATGTTCTATACTATGTCCTATTTTGACATTAACTCACTTAAGATGCTCTATGCTGTCATATTATTTTCACAATGTTCTATGTCACATTGAACCTCAAAATTAATATTACAAATTTAATACTACTAACATTTTGACAATGTTCTATGCCACATCTAATCTCAAAATTAATATTACAAATCTAATACTATTAACTTATTTTAATATGAGTTTTTAACTTATTTTAATTTAGATTAAAATGCAATAAAACATTTCACTTTATAATATATTTTAATTTAGATTAAAATGCAATAAAACATTTCACTTTATAATATAGACGGCAATAAAACATAGAACTTTTCAATATAGAACTTTTCACCTTATTTTAACTTATTTTAGTTTAGATTAAAATGCAAAATAAAACTTTCTCTTTATAATATAGACTTATTTTAGAACTATTTTAACTTATTTTAATTTAGATTAAAATCTAATAAAACATAGAACTATTTTAATTTATTTTAATTTAGATTAAAAAGTTAAAATGCAAAATAAAACATTATTTTAATTTAGATTAAAAAGTTAAAATGCAAAATAAAACATTTCACTTTATAATATAGACTTATTAAAATGCAATAAAACGTAGAACTTTTTAATATAGAACTTTTCACTATGTTTGGATGTTTTGGTTTATATTTTGATACATACTTCTACTTTTATAATATCATAAATATACATTCTAAATTAATCATATTTTTTACGAGAAAGTTTTTTCATGTCATAATATATATTTTTTTTAAAAATATATTGTTATATTTTACATTTTTTTATATATTAAATATAAGGAGAATAGTACAAAGCATATTAGATATGAAGCAACACAACATCATATTAGAACATCCAAGAAGCCCTGCAACCACAAAAAAAAGCCTAACCTGGACCACACAAGATACAAACTTAGAGCATTATGACTAGGCTCAACTCAAAATTACATCACAACCCAAGATCAAAATATATACAAAAATATTAACAAAGGTACCGCCATGCGAAACAAACCCATATACAAGGAACCATGACAAAAGGATCACCATTAACCAAAAGTTAACCATGTTGAACATAGCTATCATCATCACTAAGAGTCACTATAGCATGGGCTACATTGATCTCTTTAACTAAAAAGTCAAGGACATTATTCTTCTGCTGCTCCATCAATACAATAACCACTTCTTTACCTTTATACAGACTGGGATTGGTTTTTTGCTCTTCTTTAAGTTCATCTCTGAATGCCTGCTAGGCCCTCAAATAAACCTCAACACTAAGATGGTCCTCCTGCCACATATGAACATATCTGGGATCCATGATATCAATAGAAATTTCCCTGTTCTCCAAGTATTTCTAGAACTTATCCTTTGACAACTCCACAATAATGAACACCTGCATAGCAACATTATAGAATATGAGTCCCTTGCAGGACTCAGTAAGCAATCTTCTTCTACCTTGAAATTGGTCCTCATTCTGGGGTTTCCAAATTTCCCACAAAATCTCAGTAGAAAGGATATGCCAGAATAAAGCACTTGTTTTGCTTAATTTGTAATTTTGTAGAAAAAGAAAATTCACAAAATTTAAACCTCCATTATATCCACAGATATTATGAAAAAAAAATATATATTCTAGATTTCTTTGGAAAAAATGCAATCAAAGAATATATGAGACAAGGTTTCTGGTTTCCTACATAAATAACACATCTCAAGATCATTTGTGCTAGTTTTATAAGGAAGCTTCTGTAGAATCAGAAGCCGTCTGAAGTAGGCCTTTTTGGCCCCAAGTTCCTTTTGCCAATTCTTCAAAAAGAGTATGTGCCATTGATCCTTACTCAAGTTTATTTGCCAAACTTTATTCATATGTTTAGTAATATCAACCTGATCAGTAAGCATAGAATAAATATCTTTAACTTTAACATTCATTATTATATTACCATTTTTCCACACAAAATCTTTATAATGGAGGGGTTCATTTATGAATTTAATCGGGAATTTGAGATGGCCAAAAGCCTCTCTCAACACTGTGTAAGTTCTCCAATTAATTTGAGGAATGTTAAACTCAATGCTAAGGGTATTCCAATCCTTCAAATTACCATTAATTAAGATATCCTTAAAGCAAAGGGTTCCTTTAAGTGCCAAGCCTTTAGCAGAGCACCCTAAATAAGGTCCAAGGGCTGCCCTTTACATTTTAGGTTCCACCAAAAAGACTTGTTGGAAAAGATTTCCCTATTATCACCCTTAGTGAATTGACAGTTGGATAAGAGCTTCTTAACAATTTCCCAAGCCATCCATAAAGTTTCAAAAACATTGGACCCTACAGGTGACATAGGCATCTCCCAACTAAGAATATCACTAAAGGGAAGAATTTTCTAGAATTTAGCATGCTTAGGCACATCATTAGCAATATTGTATCTCACTAGCACCTTCAATGGTTCCTCCCCATCCAAAGCCCCAACCACCCATTTAGAAGCCAAAGCAATACCTTGGATCCTCAAATCCTTAAGCCCCAAGCCACCTCTCATTCTAGAAATAGTACACCATTCCCATTTGACAAAATGTGTCTTCTTCTTCTCAAATTCCCTAATTCTCTTCTAAATAGCATTAATTTGATAAGAGCAAAAAAACCAAATAGAGGCAAAGTAAATGCTATAAGAAGACAAAATTTTCTGACAAATCTGGAACCTCCCAATAAACGAGAGGTAATGCTTATTCCATTTGGTTAATTTATTCTCAATCTTATCTCTAATCTAGCACCACATATCTTTCAAGTTAGGCTCGATAGCAAATGGGATACCAAGGTATCTCACAATTTTATGAGGACCACCCCATTGGATACCATATTTGCACACCTAATTAGGGAGCCTATCATTCCACCCAAGAAGGTAAGATTTTGTAGGGGAAATTTTTCCCTTGAAGCGGAGCAAAAAATCTCAAGCTTCTTGATAAGAATTGCAAAGTTATCCTTATCAAGTTGTACAAGAATAGAAGTATCATTAGCAAACTAAAGATTGATAAGTGAATTGGAATCTGACAACCTGATACCTCTTACCCCAGGGGTCAATGATCTATTCCTCAAAATATAATGAAGAGCATTAGAGGAAATGACAAACAAAGCTGGTGTGAGGGGAAATCCTTGCCTGATTGACCTTCCCAAAAAAATTTCCTATGAAAGAACTCCATTAACATCCACTTGAGCATAAGCATCTTGGAACGGATTCTTGGCCGTAGAACAAAACAAACTTGGAAAACCAAATGCTTCAAGGACCATAAGGACAAATTCCCATTCAATTCTATCATAGGATTTCTCAAAGTCTAGCAAGAGCATTGCAACATCTTGCCCTAAGTTCCTGGCCCAATTCATGGCCTCCTAACTTGTTACCAGATTATCCAAGATGTACCTCCCCTTAATGAAGCTAGTTTGAATTGAATTAATGATGGTGGGAAGAATACTAGCCAGCCTCTCAGCCAAAACTTTTGCCAAAATTTTATAGGAAACATTTAGGAGAGTAATGGGTCTCCAATTCTTAACAAGGGTTCTATCTCCCTCTTTAGGAAACAACTTAATAATTCCTCTGTTAATGTTTTTTCCAAGGGAACCTCTCTCAAAGGCATCCTTGTAGACCATATAAAGATCATCATAAGCCTAATCAATGAAGGATTTGTAAAATTTTATAGATAAACCATCAGGTCCTGGAGATTTATTATTTTTGAGGGAGAGAATAGATCTCCTTATCTCCTCCTTAGAAATTTCTAGATGCTCAATTCAAGGGCTACCTCATTACCAACTCGACTAGGCAATATCCCCTTGATATAGTCAGTAGCTCGAAAGAAAGACTCATTACCCCCCTCAGAAGTGAAAAGACTCTAATAGAAGAGGAAAAACTTCCTTCTTATTTCATCCTAGTTCAGAAGGATGTTACCATCTGCATTAATCTGATCAATTAATTCTCTGGCTTGCTTCTCCTTTAAATATCTGAAGAAAAATTTTGTACCCTTGTCACCATTTTCCAACCAATTCATCTTGGCTCTAATTTTTAGACCCTTGACCTTGTTAGTTTGAAACCTCATGAGATTTTCTCGAGCCACAGTGAGATTATCCACCAGGGAGCTATCATTAGGGAAATTTTGCACTTTAGATTCTTCCTTGTATAGACTTTCCTGCAAACAAGTCTCCTTTCTCCTTCTATCCTTTTCCTTTTTCCTTCCAATGGTTTGGAAAAGAACCTTCTAGCCTTGCACATTCAAGTCCCATCTCTCAATGGGAGGTAGGGACCCATTTAACCACTTAGTAATGGCTCTAAGGGAGATTATGGCACATTTACAATCTTCATCCTTAAGAAGGCCAGAGTTAAGAGAAAACCCATTTATGGGACCAACATTAGAGGAAACACCATTTTTAAACACAAATTTTTCTCTTATTGGGTGATGGTTAGAGACTGAGAATGGAGTAACCTCCACCTTGCAACCATCCTTAAGGAGGGCAGCAGAAAAAAATGCTTTATTTATATAAAATCTATCCAGCCTACAAAGCACCCTCCTCACATTTTTTGGTAATTCGACCAAGTGAACCATATCTCCTTACAATCCTTTTTCTGGCCTTCAATGGGATCCTCAAGACTTAGCTTAGACTTGAGTCTTGACTAATAAAATTTCTTATAGTCTTTCCAAACATGAACAACACCTCCATATTTTTCCTCCTCTCTTTCCACAAAATTAAAGTCACCCCCTAGAATCCAAGGGATATCTTGGAGATTAAATAACCACTTCCACAAAAAAACCCTATCTCTATATTCATTAGGAGCATAGATCAAGTAGACACCAAAGCAATCTTCCTTCTTCTTTACAATAACCCAAACCATCGTGTTACAAGGAGATACACTAGATTGAACCACATACGGGCTCCAATTGTTAGCCATCATAATGACAACCCCACCCTTCCCCTGTTCATGCTTGGTCACAAATTAAGAAGCATCCTTCCAAATTATCTTTAGGCTGGTTTCTAAGGAAAATCTGACATATTTGACTTCTTGGAGAAGTAAAAATTCCATTTCCATTTTTTGGGAAACCAACCTCTTGACAAGGTTTTTTCTATCAAGGGACTCAAGGCCCCTTACATTCCAAGAAATACAATTAAGTCCCATCCTTATGCTCGGTGGATGAAGGGCCCTTATTAGTCTGAAAGTTATCAAAGCACTTAGGCAGTTTATTCTTTGCCTCAATTCTCTTAGCATTGGGTGGAAGGATCACCCCACTAAGCTTCTTTCTTTTGTATCTTAAAAGGCGATTACCATCTTTAACATCCTATACATTTTTTCCATCCAAGCCTTTCTTCTTCCTATACCTTCTGGTCTTTTTAACAAGCACCTCAATGGGAACACCCTCCCCATCAGTGGTTTCCCTAGTAGAGACAATCCCTAGGTCATCTACAGAGTCCATGGCTGATTGAGAGGAAAAACCATCCATACTGGCCAATCCATCAAGGGGGATAATAGATACAACTGCCAAATTTGACTAAGTCTCATTCTCCTCATCAAATTTAGAGTTAAGGTTTAGAGTGCTATACTCAAGATTTGGTCTTGTGTCAATCCCATCCCCCTTAGGATGGATAGACACCTCCAGGTTGACTTCCTTGTTAGAGAATAAAGGTGCAAAAATATCAACAACTTGAGTGGAGAAAACCCCACCAATATCAAGGATCAAATCCCCTTCATTCTTATGATCTTTTATTAATTATGATTCCTTTGTTAAGCCAAAAAGTTTTAAATCTTTGAAAAAATTATCATTAAAAGAATAAAGCTCATTCACTGTAATAGATTCATTACCCTCATGTTTCTTTATTTGTCTTAGTTTATGAAGGGCCAATTGTTGTGCATTAAGCTTACCATTGAGAAAAACCTTATTCAAATCATTTGGGAAAAGAGGTGGAAGAAAATTCTTGTCAAAACATAGGTCCCCCACCTCATCCCTATTATTATTCATGACAATGTTCAACTTTTGACATAATGAATTCAAATTTTCTGCATTATTTCTTTCAATCTCATTTGTAGAGGTGGCCAAATCCTTCTGGTATTCAACTCTCAAGGGAGGAAAACCTTCCTTTACCTCCCTCGAAAGGTTAAAATCCCAACAAAATTCTAGCGGGACATGGTTATTGCTCTTATTTCCTTCATAATCTTGCTTTTTATTAATCATGTTTTTAATCACCAGACAATTCCTTCTAATATGCCCTTCTTTGTGATAGAGATAACAAGCATTAAGGCCTCCTAGGGTTTCCACAACACGGTTAATGGTGCCAGATTTTAATTTAATTTCTAGGATCTACAGAATATCCAGTCCCAAGTTTATGGAGACCAAAACCCTCACATCCAAATGGGGAAGAGGTGATTTGGTCTCGTCCATTCTTAACACCTTTCCATAAGGCTCAAGCAAAAGAGGAACAAATTTCCAGAGCTGAGGGGGAAAATTCTTTATAACCAACCATCAAGGACTGGAAAAGGCTAGAACCTCCTCATTCAGAGCCTCTGGATGCCATGCCAAGGCTCAAAAAGTAACCTTCCCATCAGTCCAAAATTCCTTACTAACAATTTCCTGTTGAAATTTAGGGTTGTTAAAGAAAACAACAAATAATCCTTTTTGCACCATTCTACAATAATAAAAATGCAACCCTAATTTCTTCTCCCACACAATTTTGAACCATTCTTCCATATATTTCCTAGTTGGGACCCTATCAGGGTTGACAGCTACAAAGAAGATAATAGTCTTAGAAAGCCTCACATCTTCCTCATAAATAGCTTTATCCAATTCTTCATTCAGAACCAAGAAAAATTTCAAAGGAGGAGACAATGATTGCTTACCTTGCCCCTCCTCTCCATCACCTGCCAGTGGAGTAGACCAGTCATCAACGAACTTTGCACCCTATAGTAGGCACTCTTGCTCACCCACCACAATATCTCTAAAAGACTTAACAAATCCGTCGAAAGCCGAACCATTTAAGGAATCTATCGGGGGAACTGTATCCCCATTAATTATGAACATAAATCCCCGACGCAATCATGCACATGCCTTGGCACGAATGAAAGGAAAACTAATGGGAGGAGCCCGTAACCAACACCAAACCGGATCAAAAGATAATACCACTCCCACACTGCACAATACAAGGCAAAGTATGAAAAGTGACGATTCAGAATCATGGAGGAGGGCCGAGCCTCCTCCACAGGTGCCCGAGGACACCCACAAAGTAGGAACCCACACACGTGACCAAAGTATAGAGCCCTTTTCTTTTTCCCAAGCTATTGATGATCATACTTTACATTTTGACATATGATGTTATAAATATACATTATACATTATACATTAGTCAAAAAATATACTCAACAATATACATTCTATTTTGAATACTTCTAAATTAATATCATGCACACTATGTTTGGATGTTTTAGTTTATATTTCGATACATACTTCAAATTTTATAATATCATAAATATACAATTTATATTTTTTCAACATTTTTTACGAGGAAGTTTTTCATGTCATAATATATGTTTTTTTTCTAAATATATTGTTATATTTTACATTTTGACATATGATGTTATAAATATACATTATAAATTAGTCAAAAAATATACTCAACAATATACATTCTATTTTGAATACTTCTAAATTAATATCATGCATCTTATGCACTTTTATGATGTAGGAAAAAATGTTACTTTAAATAAATTATTTATTCCAATTTTATAAAATGAAATGTAAATTAATAATAAACTAAATATTTTATCATAAAATGTGGTAACATGAATCAAACATTATTTTAGTTCTCTTATACCTTCCGAAAAAAAATAAAAAATGATATTTTTGAATTATTTATTAAGGGTCAAGAGATCAATAGATTTTACTATGCCATTTAAATTTTTGTATATTAATTAATTTATGAAAGAAATTTTAACATGCTCTAAAATATTAATTTTCTCCATAAAAATCCTCCCATACATCCTCCCATCTTGCGTCACATTGCAAAAAAATGATATTAAATTTTAATGCATTTCATCCATACATTAGAGGGTTGACTTTATTAAGTTGATATAACTATGACTATATAATGAACTCTAACCACTCCATGACTTGTCCCAACATCAAAACATAGTTTGTGAATCCAAATAGCCTCCTTCTAGACATGAGTAGCTACCATGTATTCTACCTTATATACTCGATTATGTTGGTATTTAACACACAAAAAAATGACAAAAATTTAATAAAGGAGCTTTGGTATATACTTGATATTAGGTGAAGATAAATAATATCAACCTAAATTGTAATTAGAAAGGAAAACTTCGTAGAGTGGATAATTACACACTAATTGATAAGAGAGAGTTATATTCTTCATTATTTTTTACTAAACCTAGAAAAATTGCCCCTAGAGGTATATCCATAGGAAATTAAAGAGAAAAATAATAGCCTAAGGCCTTTCTAACCTTACACTAATTATAAATAGTTTTACACTATATTGGCTACAAAAATTAAAAAATTCTACAAAATGAAATTAACAAATTTTCCATGCATACCCTTATAGTCTTACCATGCATCCCCCTATACTATCACTATGAATCCCATTATAGTCTAATTAAGAAAATAAAATTAACAAATTATATTGACCAAAATACTAAAACCTTCTAATTGTACTTATAAAATCCATAGCTAAATAAAAGGACGCCATATGGTGTAAAAAATATTTATTTCAAATACAATTTTACATAGATTTACAAATCCCCATTAGGAATTGTGTGCATGAATAATGTGAACAAGCAAATAAAACCTACACAACACACCAATGAAACATTATATCAAAGAATTCAAATAAAAATCAAACCAATACAACAATTCCTCAATGGTGTCTCATTGTCCTCTATCTCCAAGGATTATTTAAGTCATTTTTCTCTCAGATTGTTTATGCACATGAATTTCCAAATGACAACCTAAAGAATGAGAGATGTTGGAAACGCGAGAGATGTTTCCTACATTGCATGACTGGTAAACTACTTGTAGATGATATACAAAGATAATAATGTTGCTATAATGCTACTTTAATGAAAATGATATGATGAGAATGTTGTAATTAAGATGCTGCTAATTGCAATGCCATGATTACACTACTTGATGCTAAAATGTTAATACTAAAATGCTCACTAAGATGGCAATGCTAATTAAAATGTTGCAGAGTGTAATTGCTACAAATGCTCAACTTTCTCTCTTTTGCTGTAAATGAGGGCCTATTTATAGATTTTCTAAGGAATGACCCTAGGTGGAAGAAATCAATGGTCTAGATTCGATTTGGAGAATGGACGGGTGAAGATGAAGAGGTTAGAGAGAAAAGGGGAGTGTGTTCCCTTCATAAGAACAAACTACTAAGTGTGAAAAGGAATAAAATGAAGATGAAGGCCAAGTGTCCCAAATTAGATAGAATTTGTTGAGGATAAATGTCATATTAAATATTAGAAATATTTAATTTCTTGAGACACATGATGAGGTGGAAGGTGGGAAGAAGTTAGTAGAAATGTGCCTAAATTCGAATTTAAAATTCAAATTTAGTGAGAGGAGGTTAGTTAAATAAAACAAACTAATTAAATTTGTTCATTTAATTAAGATATGAAGAAAATGATTTAGGATAGGAAGAATTAGAGAAAATGAACTATATAAATAAATTTTTCAATTTATTTATAAGTAGAATAATTAAAGATTATTAATTAAATAACTTGTATTTAATTAATCCTCTAGACCAAATTAGAGTGTATATAGGAATAACCAATCATATATTGTTGAAATTTTGAAAGCACACATAAAGCATGACCAAATAGAAATTGAGAAGACCTTTCACAAATGGGAGCTACAAACAATGATCTATATTTCCTCGAAAATAAAAAATTACAAAATTAAATAATACAAAGAAAGAGATTGCTTATAAGAGAAAACCTAAATGAGAAAGAGATTAGGTCATGAAAAGTGTTGAAATCTTATGTAATGAGATATAATTATCTAATAATAGCTCAATCTAATAAAGAAAAATAACACTCCTATGTTTATCTTAAATGCATAAAGTGAAATTAGTCTAATAATTAATTAAAGATTAAATGATTAATAGTTAATCAATTACTCTAAAAAATATAAAATTAAAGTTAAAAATGTAGCTTTACAAATAAAAAAAACATATATATCCCATAAAATATTCTAGATAATTATGAATACACTTTTGTAGTTGAAATAATAAGATTGATCTAGAGTAGAAAACATGTATTTTTATTAGAACCAAAATCAATCCATACACCACTTTCATCAAATAACCATACATATTATAAAACAAATAATTTACCTTTAAAATCCTCATGATGTAATTTTTCACAATTTAAGAAAAATAAAAATAAAACTTTTCTTTAACATTTATTTAACTAGTCAAAAGAGGACATAACTAAATTTTGATTTTGCAAGGATAGAGAAATTCAAGATCACTTTTTATTAATGTAGGAACAAAGGAGAACATTCAACATTTATATAAGTCGCCACCAGCAAATACACATTTTGAGTTATTTTTCATTTGATGCCCATGTGCCAAGACCAAAATCTATTTAAATTTCATCTATTTAAATTTCATACATGAAATTCATGTCAAATTTTCATTAGTTTTAGCACTGTTTTGTATACACAAGCTTGCGACACCATAACGTTTAAATAAGTCATAACTCTATAAATATCTATTGATAAAATTGAAGCTACACCTACCCAAAAGCAACATGTCTACATATTCTCATTTAATGGCATGTCTCCAAGTCCACTTTAATATAAAATTAATCACTTCTAACACACATGTGGCATTATAAATTTTAAAATTTAGGTATTATTTCATTAAAAATTTCTTAGTAGCTCAAACAAAATTCCTACCAAACTTTAACCTCAAGATCATTGGGTCACTACTGTTTAGATGTAGATATGGCATCCCTTAGTCATTTGAGCATATATAAGCATAAGATATTGTACATATTTCTAAACAAACAATAGAAATTGATCTAAGAACATCATATGCCTAATAGATTCATCTCATAGGATTCACATAGATAGTTGCAAATAGGTTAAACATAAAACATTATAGCTAGTAAATGTGAAAATTTTCTTCCTCTAATTCATAGGGGAGATTTGGTCTAAAATGTCATCAAATATTGAAAAAATATTAGTATAAATTTAAGACTTCTTCAAAGTTCTAACTTTTATCATCTTAGTTACACATCTGATGGTCCCCACTAGTCTTTAACATGATTTTAAATAATAATTGAAAATAATCCATTAGACTTAATCTCTCAGTCAACTACATTTGATATGGTTAATCAAATATGTTAAGAACACGAGCGTGAAATTATCTAGAGAGAAAATATTAGCTTGGAAAATCTAGTTAACACAAAATAATAGGATATCAATATGCAATGTAGATTCAAAACAAGTTTCTATCCTTAACATAAACTATAAAGTAAAATATATAAGAGAATCTAGGTCTATAGGGGCATGGGAACAGTATAAAATATATAGAGAGAGGCCTTGAGAAATATATAATTTATAAATCTTAGGTTTGAATTTGAATGCATGATGTTAGAATGCACACTTGAGAAAACATAGCATGGGAAAACTATGTGATTTTAAGAATTTAAAGTAATTATTATGATTAAAAATTGTAATCTTGGCATAAAATCATATGAATATCTATCATAGAGGCACAATACAAGACAAGGCACAATACAAGACAAGAAGAATAATATGATCTTAATATTTTAAATGGTTCCCATTGAAAGGGATTTATTTGATCAAATATCATTATAAAGAAATCCAGAGAATCAAGGAAAATAAGAGGCTTACACATATACACATTTTAGAGAATAACCATTAGATATATAATAATTATAGTCTACCACTTGCTCACTACACCATTGAAAAATATAAAAACATAGCACTAGTAGAGGGTAAAAGCACAAAGCTATGTCACACTTTCGGCCAAATAAATAGTTCCGAATGAAATATTTTCGATCAGAAATCTTTCATCTGAAACCATGTGGCCTATTACGTGGCACACAAGTTTTGGTCGAATAAGTTTCACTTGAATCCCAAAAAGTTAATTTTTTTCTTTTCCTACTTTGAAATTGGCTTTGAAATTGGATTTTTTAATGTGCGAGGTTTCTATAAAAAGGGTTTCGATAGAAATTGTTTCTATAGAAAGGGTTTCGGTCGAAACCCTTTCTATAGAAATTGTTTCTACCGAAACTGTCTATGTGGCATCCTAGTTGGCAGCCAACTCAACTTTTTTCAAAATTTTCTAAAACTTTCAATTTTAGCTACATATTTCTTTAGTCAGAATGATGTTCTAAAAAAAAGAAAAATACCATTTTGTAGAGCTCAGAGTGGTGAATCAGAATATATATTTTTTAAAATATTTTGATTAGTTTTAATATATTTTATTTTTAAAATAATGCAAGTAGGTTGTTAAAATTAAAAAAGAGGTTGATTAGAAATTAAAAAAAATATAGTAAAACATATTAAGTTTTTAAAAAAATTATATGTAGCACAAGAGGAGAGAGTCTTCTTCAAAAGGGTATAATTTCTTTTTTGAAAATGATTAAAAAAATTGACAATAGTTGATGTCTCGTGAAAACTGTCAAATTCTGACAAGTTTGACTTTAAAATGTTATTACGAGAAAAATATACATCAAAATTTGATATTTTTTTCCATGCACAAGATATTGAAGTTACCTATTTGGGGAAAAAATTAGGGAGAAATGAGGTTTTTTTCAATTTGTTTATTGACATCCCGTGAAGCCACTTTTTCTGATATTTTCAACATTCCAAAATCTATCCTTAAATTGATAAAAACATAATAAAAATATTTCTTTTTTAAAATTGAAAAATTATAGGAATAAACTTCATCAAAATTTCTACATTTCATTAGTTTACACCATTTTGAAATTCAAAACATAAAGGCCACTTTTATGTGGTCGAAGTTTATAATTTTTTGTTGTTGTTGGTCGATTCCTTTATAAAGTGTGACATAGGTTTGTGCTTTTACCCTAGACCTATTGTTAGAGTAATAGGTTAATCACCTAATTAATTAATCCATCTTGACTAATTAATTAGGTCTGATTTACTTTATTCACTTAAGCTAAACTTGGGAATTTTCTTTTTATTATTCAATTAGCTTGTGTTGTCTCATTGCATATGATTGTGACACTTGTCACATGTAAATTTAATTGTCATCTAGAGTTTCTATCTCCATTTCATAAGGATGGATCTCTCATTGTAATTATTCATTCAATTTTTATGCATCAATGAAATTCTTAGGTTGTTGAGAACTCTTTTGTCATATATCTTCTCTTTCATGGTAGGTTATTTGCTTGCAAGTTATTTTTGGGTACTATGAAGTTGATTTTGCAACTTCAACATGGTAGTAGAGCTTCACATATGTATCTTCCTATTCAATTTTTAAGATATCTAGCCTTGAGTAGTTTTTTGGTGCATCCTAGAGTAAAATGAACCTCACTATTAAGATTAGGAGGCTGAATAGACAAATTTTGACATAAAATTTTCTTATTTTTCATGACATAGGTTTTGGAGGAGTTTTTTTACGAGGGGCCCTAGTATGGCCCTAGTGTGGATGAAATTCAAAAAAAAAAAAAGTTCTTAAAAAATAATGAGTGTGCTAATGTTAAATATCATGCCACTAGCAACAGTGGTGGCTACCACTCACCACTACTAGTGGTGGAACTCAAAGAAGTGCCACCTAATATACCCTACCTACCAGCCTTCTAGCCTCTAAGGGTTTTAAAAATTGAGCCCACAATCACCTCATAGATCATTCACTCTACACCAGGCTCATCTACAACCCTCAATGTCTAGCCTTGGTCATGTGGGTGACAATGGGCTAGTGCCCTGATGGAACTCCTAAAAATTTCATGTTCCATCTTAAAATTCTACAAAATTTAGGTTAGATCTCTCTTTAGGCTTAGGGTTTTTCCTACCATCACTGTTTTGGGGTTTTATGCTATCTAAGACCCTTCTTAAAAAACCCTTGAGTTTAGATCCTTTCCAAGGTTATATTTCTTCATTGACTCCTTATTGTCAGTTCTCTATCTTTTAAGTTACATCTTATGCCATTGGAACCCAAGAAATAACCAACGCTTTGGTCTAGTTTTATCGATAGTCATATATTGGACCATTGTTTTAATTTTTATGAAGTCAGGCTAAATATTTCCTGTTAAGATTACTTGAGCCTTGAGACATTAATCCCATGGGGTTTGGTCTTGTCAACCTAGGTGGGACCTCATTTTAAAAACTAACAATTTTGGCACGTGTAGATATTAAAATGCATGATGACCATTCAATCATCACGAGCAAATCACTGCCATTCTATTTCATTGCCTATTATTTTATTCTCACGAGCTAGCAGGTGTAAGCCATGTATCTTGTGCATTGGCATGCCCGATCCCTTTGTTAAATATTGTGGGCTATATTAAAAGGAAATCAACAGTGGTCATTGAATGATGTGGCTACATCTTGGCCACTCCCCACCACCCCGTTCATTTTCCTTTTCCATAATCACATGGGCTGATGGGTGGTTGTTGTGTGTCTTGTTTGATAGTGAGCCCAATATTTCCAAACGATCAACAAGTAGAGATTTGAAGAGAATCAACAGTTGATAACATGTGACGTGTCTTCATCCTGACTACTCCCCTCTATCCCGTGCGAGTCCCACCTGTGCTTCTTGGTTCTCAATGGGGAGGTGGGTGATTTCCATGTGGAATAACCCAGAGGGCATGGAAGACATTGGAATAATGATAGCTATTAAACAAATGTTTCAACACGGGGCATGGATAATAAGGTGTTAGCTACTAAAGGGATATATATGGCATATGTTTGAATGACATCAAAGATCTTCTAATCTGGACCATTGATTATGTCAAAAGAATATAGCCACGAGCAATTGGTCTTGAATTAAGGTGTGAGTATATCAAAGTTGTGAGATTTAATCTTAGCCCTTCCCTGTCTCCCCACTGATGGAAGTTACACATGGGTTAAGACTCATGGGGGTGAGGGGAAGAGAACATGTGGATTTTGGTTGTAGTGAAAAAAAAATTATGGAGCTTGCAGATCACCAGCAAGTGGTTCCATGTGGCTTACTATTATTTGATGAGTGTTGCAACTGCATACAGTCAGATTTTTCAAATCAAGCTAACTAAATCTAGATCGTCCACTAGTTAACACACCTACGTGATCAATGACTGGCATTTAAAGTTCAGTTTGAAGGCAAGTGAGTTGTTCTGGTTCACATGAGTGAGCCTTAATAGAAGAATGGGCATCAAGCTACCAAAGCAAGAGGTTGCATAACTATTAAAACCTAGTTTTAAAAGTATAATTGAGCATTGTGAAGGATATTTTGCACATGTGGAGAGCTCATGTTGTGGTTTCCAAGCTAGTTCGATGTCAAAACTAGGGTTGGTAACTCTCAGAAAACTAGTAAGTGGATTATTAATTTCTCATCTCAAATTGTTGACAAACCCTAATTTCCAAATCTTTCTATCAGTTATGGTTTTCTTGGTTTTTCATTTTAAGGTTTGACGTTCATTAAAAGGGAATTATTTGGTCCCGCATTATTGTAATTTGTGTCAAACCCTTATTTGAGTCATAATTTATTTCAAGAAACCATAAACCCTGCCCTATAAAAACTCTTAGTTATGGCTCCCAAAACAAAAGCATCTTCATTAAAAGGGGAAGATTTTGTTCCCAAAAGGCTTTTGAGTAAAGATCTTACTAACCAGTTGCCACCCTCGACTAGTGAAAAATCTAAGGGTCGATTGCTTCTCTGAGGTTCACAAGTAGTTGAGGGCTTGATTGATGAAAATAGTTCTATTAGGGATGCCAGATTACCTTGCATTGTGCGGGAATTATTCTATGGTTGGTTCAAAAATAGAAACATGGGTATTCCAGTTGTAACCCCTATAATTGTGACCTAGGCAAGTTGATTGTACCCATTGTCTACATGGATGTTGATTTACTTAAATAAGTATCCACCAATTATGATCTAGTTACAAGGACTGCAAGGACATATGATGGGAAGGAAATGGTTAAAATTACCAAGGATGAAATTTCTCGTGTCTTCAAACTCACCAAGTGGAGTGATGAAATGCCT
This sequence comes from Sequoia sempervirens, assembly GCA_007258455.2. Lineage (NCBI taxonomy): Eukaryota > Viridiplantae > Streptophyta > Pinopsida > Cupressales > Cupressaceae > Sequoia > Sequoia sempervirens. The sequence goes on from VDFB02281492.1 coordinate 592,727,375, forward strand.
AAAATTGATGAAAACATTCTTAGGGAGGAATATGATAATACTAAGATTGCATTCAGATTCCACATACTACCAAGGCATTTAGAAAAAATTGGGGGCCAAAGGATTATATTGGGGCCATTTGATAAGGAGCCTTTTCTTATTAGTTATTTTGTTCCCTACTTCCAAAGAAATTTTTACTTCATTTTCCAGATAATTGGTTATGATTCTATCACTGGAATTCCTATGGCATGGATGTATATGGCAACCCATATTCAACACCCCCAATATTGTACAGTATATGACTATGCAGGGTTTCTTACAAAAAGAATTCATGAGGGTTTGATAAGAGTGAAGAAAGGTGTAGATGGAGTAAGGTTTAGTTGGTACTCACTGTTAATGCATATTTTTTTGTTCAAAGGTGAATCTTACTTTGGGAAGAATATGACTTTGTATAAGATTGAGGGTATCTTGGAGCTACTTGTTCAATGTTGGACTACTGTCCTTGATATGGATGATAGGACATATGACTATGTGACATTTCAGAACTTGTTTGCTTCAAAATTAAAGAGACACTCAGTTATGAATGCACCTAGAATTATCAAGGCCATACATGACTTCTTAAGACCCACAAAAAGAAGGCTTAAGTTGGGAGTTGATCAAAATTGGGGAGATGTTATCCCATATCCTACTTACACTATTTTAAGAGTGTATGGTTCCACGGTTGCACCTCACCTCCTACCAAAATGTGTGTAGTAGAGAATTAGTTTCCTTGAAGTAATATGGTAGTTGGGATGTGTGGAAAATGAACATTTGTTGAATCAAGGAAAAATAATTTTTTTTTCCTTCATACACATGCTTCTCTAATTTTGTAATGACAAAAGGCTTGAACAATAAAAGATGTAGTTACAAACAAAAGTAGCATTATTAGAGGAGAAGTTGCAAAGTTTGCAATTGGGAAAGCATGAGCAGACTGGTGTTGACTCCCCTACCACCTCACAAGAAGTTTCAACCCCCAAATTTACCCCTGAAGTAAGTTCCTCATGGGAAATTGTGCCATATAATATGGGAAGTGTGCCCATTTCAATAATAGAGCCTACAATACTAGAAATACCATAGGTTGAGGAAGATATCAACAAGGAGGAGTTGTTTAATCAACTAAATGAGTATACAAAAAAATGTGACAATCATGATAGGGAGGTTTTTAATAGAAATATGAAGATTGTCACTACAGTCTTGGAGCATCTAAACAAAGTGTTGGTGGTTTTTCTTGTAAACCAGGTCGGTCTCCTATTCTACCTATGGAGTAGCCATCTCCAATCAAGGGCAGCTCGGAGGACCTGGACCAACTGACAAGATTCAGTCAAAGACTGAGATCTTCTGCACTTTAGGCTCTGCAGAACCAGGGCGAGTATACCCACACAATGCCTCAAATAAGACTAGACATTGCTTTTTATAGAAGATGACTCCTGATGCCAAGTATTGAGAACCTCAAATAGGGCTAGATTCTCAATAACACAATACTTGCAACAACTAGGAGGTAGGGCAAGACATCAAACAAGATTGATTAAATAAAATGAATGTTCTTAAGCAAGATAACTGAAACCCTAAAGACAAATAGCATATATCATATCAATGCCATATCCATTGGGCTAGGAGTCAAGACAATCTGCAAACAGAAGGAATGGTTACTTGGACAAATAAAGCCTATGTGAAACTAACCTTATTAATCCCACAGCTAGTGATTAGATCTTAAAGACTACTTATCAAATCCTTCAATCATACATATAAATTTCTGAGATGATGAAAGCAATTTAACCTGTTCCTTGAACATGAGCTATTATCAAAATAGACAATGCAAGAAAGTATTACAAAGGCTAATGGAATGATCCTTGATCAGTTTCATTAACAATTCAAATGTATAATCCAAAGGAGAGACTCAAAGACCTAAACAAATACATTCAGGTTCTGGTGTGCATCCAAGAACCTTACAATTTGTAGACTGTAACCCTAGACCTCAAAATCTGGTAAAAACCTGACTCTATGACTTAGTGCTCTTTTTGTTCTGATTTCAGTATCTGGCTGAAGACCTCTACAAATGATTCAAAAATTCCTTTATAAACAGTCCAGGGGTCGCCATCCAGCTCAGGGCCACATCAGCGCCAGGTCAAACCCTAATTGCCATGTTCTTCAACTACTTTTCTGGTCTCATAAATGTCACTGGTCGGGTTGCTGCAAGAAAGACATTCCTGCACGAATGAAGCCAGGCAATCAATGACAAATCTGCTGCCAAATCTGCGCATCAATACTCAAGCCATGCTGTCCTTGTACCAGAGTCGCGTCGCCATGAATGCTAGCTCAGCGGAGCCAACAACCAACTCTCTATCACCATTAATGCTCCATGCTTCACGCGCGAACATAACATAAACCTTGGAAACATGTGAAATTGAATCTCGGCCGTCGATCAACAGTGATTGGGCGGTTGTCTTTTAAATCTTGATTAGCCATTCAACCAGGTTACCACATATGACTCATGCACCCACCGTTGATCACTGAATGATATTGTGCCACCTGGCCTTCCTCGTGGCCATAGGCCCCAATGAGGAAGGGGACTCAGCGTGACACGTGTCGACATATCGCTATCCTTGCGGGAGGCAAAGCCACAGATCGCTAACAAAAAAGATAAACTCTCACCGAAAACTGCATGTTACATCGAGCATTCAACATAGTCGGCAAGAGTTGGCCGGGTCGGCCAGACATCATATCGAAGTACCCATGGCCGAAGGTAGTCACATCGAAGGGTTAACATAATCGGTGAGACATGGAGGGGTTGGGGAGACATCTCCCCGACACATCGAACGAGGACCACCAAACAAAAGATCTCGGAGAGACATCACGAAGTTGCCCAGAGATCATAACGATACCAAAAGTCATACCGAGAGCATGGCGGGGGGCGGCAAAAAGGATCTCGGGGAGACCAAGGGGAGTCAAGAAGACCTCACCCTAAAGAAAATAACTCTCACTGATTGAGCCTTTGAAAGAAAAACCTTTATGCGATGTCGCTGTGACTTTATGTTTCTTTCGCCGATGCAACCTTCTCCCACATGAATGTCGCTATAGCATACTATCATCGGGGAGACCTCTTGTAGAATATATTGTGTCATACCGAGAGCCCTTCATTCACTCGGAGTCATTAAGACAGTACAAACCCTTTGCCAAAAGTCCCTCATAAGACTTACTCGCCAAGACTTGACGGGTTCACTGAGAGACTATATCGATAGCCATGAGTTTCACCGAAAGACCATGTGACTACTTTTGTTTGCCGAGACCTCCAAAATGTCCTATTGAAGATAAATTTCCAACAGTGGTCAGTGTGACAATGAACACTCGCTATGACATCATACCGAGAGAAAAACTCATGCCGATATGACTCCTTCCTGTGCCGATCGGTGTGGCAAACCAATATCGCTGAGACCTCATACTGGGAGACTTAACTTACACCGAAGGAAAACCACAAAGCACCCGCCGCTGAGAGACTTCCACATGCACTTGTTGGTGAGACCAAGAGGAGTTCGTGGAGACATCTCCCCAACATAACAAACACTAGCCGACAAAGATTTCAAGGAGACAAGCCGGGGTCGCCAAGAGGTTATCCCAAGCGCCAAAGGTCATAGCGAAGGCAATGCAGGGCCGGTGAAAGCGGTAACAAGGGGCTAGTAACATAAAAAAAAATGGGGCTCAGGGGAACCACTTAAGTAAAAATGAACCGGGCGGACAGGTCACCAACAAAAAGAAAAAATGGCCAGAGGAAAAGGAAGCCGTGGACCCAAAACGATCCTGCTCCCGCCTCCACAAAAGACAACAGACACGGAGTCGGAACCAAAACAAAACCAAAAAGCCACAGGGGCAGAGACAAAAGGAAAGCCGGCGCAAGCAGAGCTGGGGCCGGAATGAAACCAAAAAGTGAAAAATGAGCAAGGTTCTGAAACCAATTTCCATTTTGATCCCACCTCCGCCAGAGGAAACAAAAGTTGAAAGGAAAAGAAAAGGTGCAAAACCAGAGGCGGAATGAAACCTGAAAGAGGAGCGAAAGGAAAAATCATGATCCTGATTTCACTTCGATCCCACCTCCGCTAGACAAGGAAAAACACAAGGCAAGGAAGAAAAGGAAAATCTGGCCACCCGAGACATGAAGACTTGGCACGCTAAGCTCAACCCTTGTGGGAGCCCAGTTAACCCACGTGCCAAAATGAAACACACCCCATAGCTAAAGTTATATCATGAAAAATAAGAGTACACAACTAGATAATGAGAGAACTAGAAATGGCACTAACATAGGCTCCAGTTGGGGGATGTATGCCCCTAGTGGGCATAGCAAGAATTCAGATCACTAGGAGAGCAGGCCAAAGAGACAAAAGGCCAAAAACAGACCAGGAGCTAACTGGACAGGGTTAGCAAACACAACAAAAAGGAAGAGACCAGGAAACCAAACCCTAAAACTATTGTTCATGGAAAAAAGATATACTTTAGGCAAAGTACCCTCATGAATTTTCCATGAACATGCAATTCAAGAGTCACTTGATTCATTCCTTTGTTTCACCTGATGACACTAGGCCACCAAATGAAAAATGAAAGCCAACTTTTACCTCTGTCAAAAAATTGATTCTTTGTTGCCTTCCATAGACAAAATCTTATAACACTGTCATGAACTACCCATAAACTAACTCGATCACTGTCAAGTTCCACTGAATCACTATGTTTTCCAATCTCACCAACTGTCTTGTCAAATTGCAACATGCAATCATACATTGATTTGAGATCACAATCATCATGGCATATCTCCCTGGACAATTCATGGTTATGTTTTACTAAATGCTCATTTGCTTGGACTGGGAAATAAAAAAATTCATAGTCCACTTGATCCTTGACATCACAAAATTTGTCATCAAAATCAGTCTGTAGTTCAAACTGAAAGCTCTGATAAACAACCTCTTCATTAACATGTAAATCATCACTGCACATGTCAATGGCAAAAAACTCATATTCAAGAGTATCTGTGTACTGGTTACTACAACATGGGCACATCTTCTTCATCCTAGGTTCAATGGTGTGCACTGATTCATTATTCACACCAGCATTTAGCTCAAAGCCAAATACCCCAAGTGAGGGCTCAAGTAAATCAACATCATTAGGGACAGCAGGGAGACAACCAAGTGCATTGGTACTCAAAAGATTAGGAGTATTAAATAGGAAGCAATTGTATTCAGCTTCACATTCCTCAACATGACGTTCATCAGTATGCCCATTCCTGAGCTGCCCCACACATGGATCAAGTGTTTCTGCAGTGTCAATGCAACCTGCAGCTTTATCTTCATATGGGTCATCAAGCCATTGCCTGTCATCAACAGACAGGGATATTGAGTCAGGACCCATGTACATGTTACAATGCGCCACTTGATTATTCCAAAATGAATCCATCATTTCATCTTCATGCTCTTCATGCACCATAAACCTCTGCATCTTTGCTTCATACCAATAGTCATGTAGAGAAGGGTCATAAGTACACTGGTTAGCACCATCATCATACTCAAGAATATGTCTTGAATCAACACACTGATCATACACATGTTTGTCTTCAAATTGTGCATCTCTCTCACCATGAATATGCTTCAATGATTGTGAAACTAAGTCACATTCCCTATAGTCACCATAAGCATCTATACTAATGTACTCTTCATCTGAGGAGTATGCTTCCATATTATCTTCAGAAAAGCAATCATAATCCTCAGAACAACAATTAGAGATGTCAGCCTCACCATTGCTTTCATCACAAGACAAATCATCAGTATATGAACTATACTCAAACTCCTTGGAATGAGTACTTGAGACTTCACTTTCATCATCATGATCACTGATCACACCATGGCATGTTATAATACCCTGTTCCTCATCTGCTTCTCCATCCTCTGAGATACTACAAGAAAAATATTCTTGCATGTCTACTCTATCATCATCCCATGTGTCATCAGCTTCATCACTACTGCAAAGATTTGAACATGTATCAACTGTGGGCTGAATGTAATGCTCATCTTCTGACATGTTCCCTTCACTTATTTGCATTGTTGTCTAACTTTCCTTAGGAGGACAATTGTTGTCTTCACTCTGAGAGTCTGCATCTTTTGCATAACCATACTTAGCTGATTCAATCATCCTTATCCACTCAGGTACTTGATCAAAGCTATGGGGCTTCAGATCTTCCAAAAAAGTATTCAGCCTAGGTTCATAAATCTCATAGAACAAATCAATGCACACAGAATCATTAGGTTTGAAGTCTTCTGGAATTTCTACCAAGTAGTCCAAAAGTCTTGAGAACAACCTATATGGTGATTCTCCTTCCTGCCTCTTGAGATCATACAATTTTTGAACTAAAGATTGTTGACCCATTCTGCAATCCCTTTGAGGGCATGGTACAACTTGTCTTCCTTGCATATTTTTACTTCCCATTTTACATGGAAATGCTCATAAACTGATATTCAATCAGACTAACCCCATACAAGGTTCTTAGTTACAACATTCATGAATCCAAAATATTGATTGAATAAAAATGCCCTAAGATTATTAGAGGCACAAAACACACTTCATCAAATGTAATAGACATCGCATATTATACACTTTGAAGTATGTATAAAACAGCTATTATCCTTTCCCTTTGGTAGTGCTAAATCACTAGATAGGGAATCATCATTTCTTTCTAAAGTGTTCAAAAACATGAAGAATACCTGGCAACGTTGCAGTTCTGGAACATTCTTCAAATCTTCAATGGGTTTACCTTGACAGAGTCGCCACCTCTTTGTAGAGGACATAACTTTAAATGATATGAAGTCCACTTACATATAAGTCCTTCTCTGAGCTCGTTCCACCAGCAGAGCACCATAAATATTTCAGGCTGACTGCCACAAAACTTTTCTCCAGGCCACAAATTCTTAGAGCTTTGAACAAAACCAACATGGCAATTGATATGACTCTTTTGATATGGCACTTTATAACTGGATTTCCGAGTAACTCCCCAGCAGAGTTGCCATCTTGTTGGTGACTCATATGGGAAAATGAGAACCCATACTAGAATCTCAGATTAAAATTTTATTTTTTATATCCCTAGTAGAGTCGCCATCTTGTTGGTGGTTTTTCTTGTAAACCAGGTTGGTCTCCTATTCTACCTATGGAGTAGCCATCTCCAATCAAGGGCAGCTCAAAGGACCTGGACCAACTGACAAGATTCAGTCAAAGACTGAGATCTTCTGCACTTTAGGCTCTGTAGAACCAGGGCGGGTATACCCACACAATGCCTCAAATAAGACTAGACATTGCTTTTTATAACAGATGACTCCTAATGCAAAGTATTGAGAACCTCAAATAGGGCTAGATTCTCAGTAACACAATACTTGCAACAACTAGGAGGTAGGGCAAGACATCAAACAAGATTGATTAAATAAAATGAATGTTCTTAAGCAAGATAACTGAAACCCTAAAGACAAATAGCATATATCAGATCAGTGCCATATCCATTGGGCTAGGAGTCAAGACAATCTGCAAAACAGAAGGAATGGTTACTTGGACAAATAAAGCCTATGTGAAACTAACCTTATTAATCCCATAGCTAGTGATCAGATCTTAAAGACTACTTATCAAATCCTTCAATCATACATATAAATTTCTAAGATGATGAAAGCAATTTAACCTGTTCCTTGAACATGAGCTATTATCAAAATAGACAATACAAGAAAGTATTACAAAGGCTAATGGAATGATCCTTGATCAGTTTCATTAACAATTCAAATGTACAATCCAAAGGAGAGACTCAAAGACCTAAACAAATACATTCGGGTTCTGGTGTGCATCCAAGAACCTTACAATTTGTAGATTGTAACCCTAGACCTCAAAATCTGGTAAAAACCTAACTCTATGACTTAGTGCTCTTTATGTTCTGATTTCAGTATCTGGCTGAAGACCTCTACAAATGATTTAGAAATTCCTTTTTAAATAGTCCAGGGGTCGCCATCCAGCTTAGGGCCACATCAGTGCTAGGTCAAACCCTAATCAGCATGTTCTTCAACTACTTTTCTGGTCTCATAAATGTCACTGGTCAGGTTGCTGCAGGAAAGAAATTCCTGCACGAATGAAGCCAGGCAATCAATGTCAAATCCGCATGTCAATACTCGAGCCATGCTATCCTTGTACCAGAGTCGCGTTGCCATGAATGCTAGCTCGGAAGAGCCAGCGACCAACTCTCTATCACCATTAATGCTCCAGGCTTCGTGCACGAACATAACAGAAACCCTAGAAACATGTTAAATTGAATCTTGGTCATCGATCAACAGTGATCGGGCGGTTGTCTTTTAAGTCTTGATTAGCCATTGAACCAGGTTACCACATATGACTCCTGCGCTCACTGTTGATCACTGAATGATATCCCACCACCTGGCCTTCCTCGTGGCTGTAGGCCCCAATGAGGAAGGGGACTTAGCGTGACACGTGTCGACATATCACTATCCTTGCGGGAGGAAAAGCTACAGATCGCTAACCAAAAAGATAACCTCTCACAAAAAACTGCATGCTACATCGAGCATTCAACATAGTCGGCAAGAGTTGGCCGGGTCGGCCAGACATCATATCGAAGTACCCACGGCCGAAGGGAGTCACATCGAAGGGTTAACACAATCGGTGAGACATGGAGGGGTTGGGGAGACATCTCCCCGACACATCGAACGGGGACCACAAAACAAAAGATCTCGAAGAGACATCACGAAGTCGCCCAAAGATCATAATGATACCAAAAGTCATACCAAGAGCATGGCAGGGGGTGGCAAAAAGGATCTCGGGGAGACCAAGGGGAGTCAGGAAGACCTCACCCCGAACAAAATAACTCTCACCGATTGAGCCTTTGAAAGAAAACCCTTTATGCGATGTCACTGTGACTTTATGTTTCTTTCGCCGATGCAACCTTCTCCCACATGAATGTTGCTATAGCATACTGTCATTGGGGAGACCTCTTGTAGAATATATTGTGTCATACCGAGAGCCCTTCATTCACTCAGAGTCGCTAAGACAGTACAAACCATTCACCGAAAGTCCCTCATAAGACTTAGTCACCAAGACTTGACGAGTTCGCTGAGACTCTATATCGATAGCCATGAGTTTCACCGAAAGACCACGTGACCACTTTTGTTTGCCGAGACCTCCAAAATGTCCTGCTGAAGATAAATTTCCAACAGTGGTCGGTATGACATTGAACACTCGCTATGACATCATACCAAGAGAAAAACTCATGCTGATATGACTCCTTCCTATGCCGATCGGTGTGACAAACCAATATTGCTGAGACCTCATACCGGGAGACTTAACTTACACCGAAGGAAAACCAAAGAGCACCCGCCGCCGAGATATTTCCACATGCACTTGTCGGTGAGACCAAGAGGAGTTCGTGGAGACATCTCCCCGACATAACAAACACTGGCCGACAAAGATTTCGGGGAGACAAACCGGGGTCACCAAGAGGTTATCCCAAGCGCCAAAGGTGACAGCAAAGCAAACGCAGGGCCGGTGAAAGCAGTAACAAGGGGCTGGTAACAAACAAAAAAATGGGGCTCGGGGGAACCACTTAAGTTAAAATGAACCAGGTGGATAGGTCACCAACAAATAGAACAAATGGCCAGAGGAAAAGGAATTCATGGACCCAAAACGATCCTACTCCCACCTCCGCAAATGATAGCGGACACGGAGTCGGAACCAAAAAAAAACCAAAAAGCCGCGGGGGTGGAGACAAGGAAAACCGGTGCAAGTGGAGTAGGGGTCGGAACGAAACCAGAAAGCAAAAAATGAGCAAGGTTCTGAAACCGATTTCCATTCTGATCCCGCCTCTGCCAGAGGAAACAAAAGTCGAAAGGAAAAGAAAAGGCATAGAACTAGAGGCAGAATGAAACCCGAAAGAGGAGCGAAAGGAAAAATCCTGATCCTGATTTCACTCTGATCTTGCCTCTACCAGACAAGGAAAATCTGGCCACCCGAGACATGAAGACTTGGCACGCTGAGCTCAACCCTTGTGGGAGCCTACTTAACCCACGTGCCAAAATGAAACACACCCCATAGCTAAAGTTATATCATGAAAAACAAGAGTACACAACTAGATAATGAGAGAACCAGAAATGACACTAACACAAAGGAGTAAATAAAAGATTGAATAACATTCATGATAACTATTCCTCCATGGTGGCTACTATAAATAATTTTTATAATGACAGGGAAAAAGCTATTCCACTTATGGAAACATTGATCCCTAAGATGAAAGAATTAAGATTGATGTTAATTGGAGCTAGATAGGAGGCTACCCGCTAAAAAGCTTAAGCCCACTATTGCTCTTGTAAGTAGAATTGATGGGTATAGGGGAAACATTGAGCCTTTGGAAGTCAAAATAAGGGAACTGGTGAATTCCTTTCATGAATCACATCACGGTCTCCTCCCATCCATTCTAAGGGATGATGGTAGCAAAAAAACCCTACAGGAGTGGAGAGATGAAACTAATAAAACCATTTCAGAGTAGGTGGTTTCAATTTCTCAAAAATATGATATGGGTGCACTAAAAGGAAATATGGATGTGTTGGCTCATGTAGAGATTGTCTTGTTAGAAATTGATAGGTAGGCCAATCAAATTGTTACCAAGTATTCGATTTATAGAGAAAAGGCTTATGAGTTAATGAATTTCAACTGGCCTACTAAAGAGGAATTCCTAGCATGGATAGACAAATACTTGGATAGGCTAGTGGATTGATATGAAAGGGTGGGTGATTTGAATTTTTTGATTTCAAGGTCTGCAATCATGATGAGTAACTGATAGGTGAAAATGCACTGCAAAGCCTGGATTTAATAGAGATTAGGATTTTGCTAAAGTATATAAAAGTATAGTGCATTTTCTTCAATTTGAATTGATGATGGGTCTGGAGACTTGGACATATTATTTGTACTTTCATTTCTGTTTCTTTCATGCTTTCTTTCATTTTCACTTTGTGTGTGTGGGCACAATTTTTGAGGAAATTGTTTGAAGACACCTTTTGAAAGGTGGGATCGGATCTCCAATGACGAATGAGGATTACTTTTGCCTCATACATGTTTCCCACCACATGGGAACATAAAGATAACTAAAAATGAAATATATCTTGTAGCGACCCAATAAGGTAATGACACATGTGTACTTTTTTTATCTTGAGGCTTATTTTACTCCTTCATTTCTATAAGAAGTAATTCAAGGCTAGAAAGTAGGGGTTCATTGTATTGCAATTGATACAATGAATTGTGGAAAGAATATCGAGCATTTTTTGAGTTTTGTCTTAGGTTCTGAGTCTATAGTAGCATATGTAATTTTGATAACAAGATAGCAAAATACAATATAGAATGGTGATAATTTCATGACCATTTTCTCTACTATGTACTTGTTCTATGAGTTATGAATAAATATAATCAAGGATTATTTTGTTCATATCCATTGCTTCTCAATGGATGTATAATTTCATTCATGCTTGTTAGTTCAATGAATTAATGTAAATGCTTGAGTTAGATTGTTAACTCATATGAATTATGTATTACGATATATTTAAGAAGTGGTGGTTGGGAGTGTAATGAGGAAGTGTTGTAATGTAGTGTTTCTGAAGCTTATATGTTCAGTTGTTATCTAGTTGTATAGGTTAATATTGACTCTATGTTTAGGATAAGGCACTGGTTTAGGTAGGGTATTCATAATTTAGTTTCTGGGTTAATTCATCAACAAATCAATCTTTATTTACAAAAATTTAAAATGAATTACCATTGTAGTTACATTGAGTTTCACTTTTCTCATGCTCCAAGTGTAGTGTATTGCTAAAGGAGTTGCCAACCCTTCCAAGGAATTACGTTGTTGAGTGGTTATATGAGAATTATACGTTGTTTACAATGTATTTGAAATATTAATTGCACAAGTTCTTGAATATACATTATGGGATCAACCTCTCAGGTTTCACAGAGCCCAAAAGTGTAGGAGTGAAATTTTTGCAGCTTTTACTCCTTCATTGGTCAATCCCTTTAGATTACTAAATATTGGAAATGGAAAAATTCATAGCTAATTCTGAAGACCAGCTTGGTCCTTAAAAAACAACCAACATTCTCAACTGTAAGCGCCAACCCCCTGCTCACTAATATGACTAGGATCCTTATTTCTTAAGCCCCTTGTTCTCTCCAGGGGTCAAATTGTACAACTTTTCATAAATCAAGAACAAATTTTTCCTTGCTGGTCTATTTTTTGAAAGCGTTATATCCTCAAAAATTTGGTTCTGAGCCCAATCTATATATGCAGTCCATTTTTATTAATTCTACATGAGAAATGTGTTTCATTCCCTTTAAGTTAAATCTTATTTTTCTACACTTTTAGGGTTATAACTTGGGCATACAAACTCTATTTTTTATAAATGAATAGGAATTTGAAAGGTTCTTTAGTGATCTACATAGATATGTAGTCCGTTTTTTCATAAAATTCAATAGGCACATAAAGATTTTTTCTCAAGTGATTTTTTATTTTTAATTTTTTTCTACTTTCAAAGTTGTATTGGGATTTGTTTTTTTTTGTTATGGGGAAAAATTTCTTTCATTCCATATATAAAAATCAAAAAACAACAAATTCTTCCCACAAATCATTTTAAAATCCTTAAAAACCATGGAAGAAACCTCTTCAATTGAACATCTCACACCACACAACTATCATGTTTTGAAAGATCAAATGACTAGATTGCTCATGTATAAGGGTTTATGGTCCACTTTGGATGAAGTTAAACTATAATTGACTCATGAATTTGAGATAGTTCAACATAGGTACTGAAACTTGGGAAAATGTGGTTTATGTGTGGGTTTACAATAACTAATTTTCCTACAAGTTTCACTCAAGGAAACCTTAGAGATCTCAATCAAGGGATGAAAATGAGGGAAAGAGATCCACAATAAGGTGTCCTAGGGTGTGATTAAAGAATAAAATTGGGTTCACCACCAAGCTTGGGATTGGAAAGACAAGAAAATGAAATGATAGGAAAACTTAAGCAAACATCCTAGAAAATAAATTGAAATAAGAACAATAAACTGGAGATGAAACAGAGGTGAACTTGAAAATTGAAGAGGCTTGAATGAAGGCATGCAATCTTAGAAATGATTCTTTTTGATTCACATTGGGACTCATACGCTAGTAGGGATGATTTAGTCCTAGTTTAGGGTTTTGGGCCGCAAGCGGAACCTAGAATTGTTGAATCGGGATCTACAGAAAAAGTCTGAAAATAGGTATACTAGGAATCATACGCCACAAGTGGTGATTTAGTCCTAGTATAAGGGTATCTCTAAAATTATGATATCCCCTAATGCTCTACTGTAACATCCTTCTTATCAAGTCACTGGTTCTGAAACACTGAATTCTGCTCTATAGGTGACTTTTCGTGATCTTGCAAACAAGGTGACAACGTTGACAACTTGCAAATTGAAAATTTTTCTCCAATATTTCTCTTCAAAGGATCTTCAACCTAAACCACCTAGATCTGCAATCACACATCAAAGAGAGGAAAACAAATTTTGTTCTTGGATAGGGGTTTTCCTTAGTCAAACCCCGTTTTGGTAGTAAAACCTTGAAATGAAATCAAATAACATGAAGGAATGATGAATGAAAAAATAAGCTATGTTGTAACTCACCAAACCCTTGAACAAAAGGCTACAAACTTGTATGTAATGGCTAGCATGAATGTGGATCTTGACTCTTTATTGAATACTATGGATCTTGACTTGAATGCTTTTTTAAATCATAAGATACCTACATCACAAATGTTAGCTCAAAAACAAAAATGATGCATGATTCTTGAATGAAGCTCCAAAATGATTAATAAACACTCTTGAATTCTCATGTGATCATAAATTTTTTATAGTGCTTGAATAATTGAAAGTTAGGATAAAATGAGTGAAATAACTTTGCATTTATACGTGTTTATGCCAAATTTCCCAAAATTACAACACTACAAGCTAATATCGGATCTAGGAGGATAAAATATCACAAAAAAATTGAATTTAAATTAGGTCTAAGCTAAGCAAGACTTATACACCAGTTGTTGTGTATGAGTCCCATTAGGCTAAGCTTTGGACATATTTTTCAAGAAAGGTTTAATCTTATGTTAAATTCAGATCTAGGTATTGTCACAGGGATTTGCACCTGATGCCAAGTTGAAAACTTAACAATCTCATGCAACATGGACTACTTTCAAGCTGTGGGTATCCTATTGTGAAAGTAGACCTCCAGATTATGGGCTGGATCCCTTTTAGATAACTTGAAAATATTTTAAAATGACAAGGAAAAGAGTAAGAAGGACATGCTTATAATTTTAAAACCTATCTCTAAAAGGTGATACACCAAAGGTGAAAACTTGATAATGTAGTTGAAACCAAAAAATTCACTCAACTAACATGGAAACTATATTATCTCACAACTCAGCTACACATGCTTTCAAAAATGATTCTAATGAAAGGTTTTGGCTTTTTTGATGTTCTTAAAAGGAAAACAATAATGTGTTCACAATTTTGATAAACACATTCACATACCTACACTATAACATGACACTCTTTGCATTTGGTATTGAAGGAACTTGATAAAAATAAAGGAAAACATAATATTTTGTCATATTATTCACTAACAACACTAGAAAACAAGATAATTTGAGAAGGAAATAAGCTTCTTTTATTGAAAAACAGGAGTTTTTTGCATCTCAAGGAAAAATACTTAATAAAATAACTCTAAGTCTCATAAAAATAAGTTACAAAGTGTGAAAAATGTTACTCCAGTAGTCACCAAACTCAGAACTAGTGAAAGAATGAGAGAAGAAGAAGATTTATACAAAAGGCTCCAAGAATTCAAATTTTGAATTTTGGCTCCAATTGGCTTGATAAGTTGTCTTACTTGAAACCTCTCCTTCAAATTTGGCACTTAACTAAAACACAACTCCTTAAAATAGACATAAGGAGCTATGAATTTGAATTTCACCCAAAGGGTCGTGCACAACTGGAAATCCCTCAAAAATAGGGTTGAAATTGCAAGAATCATGGATTCAAATGCCTTAAAATTCTCCTTGACCCATACTCCATCCACTTGGGCCCTTAATTGATGTTCAACTATTGATGATGTCACCAAATTTCCATATTTTTCCTCCATATGATTGCAAATCTGTTCAACAATATCCTTGTCTCATGCAAAGGTATTTAGAAAGCTCAACTTATCCCCTTTTTGACTATGTCTTATCAACACATTTTATTTATCTTACATCAATTTAAATAAAATTTATCAAGGTGATTTATAACTAAATCACTTTAGCAAATTTTTACAATTTCAAACTAAATGCATAAATAAAGCATTTGATCTAGTCATGTCTTATGAATCAGTCAAAAGAATATTTGATTTACCTATGCAATTATTTCTTTATGAATCTTAAATATTATTCAAGTGATTTGGATATATCACTTTAATAGCATTTTATATTAGAAATTAGATGCCATAAAAACAAAAGGAAATCCCTAATACCTACATGGGTATTAGTTTATTCACCAAAGATGAAAATGAAAGGCAACAAAATGCCTTAGCTTTGTCAAGTTGTGCTAGGGTTGAAACCTTAGAAAAAAATGGGCCAAAGAAGAAAAGATTTTCATTTCTAAATCGAGCCTTCAGGAAACTTGGAGGTAATGCCATGAAGAAGATAGGGTTTTGGAATTTTAAGCTCGAATCTTCATCTATCCTATTGTACTAAATGATCTCATGGAGAAAACTTCATGAGAATGTAGAGGTAAGTAATCTTCAGGTAGAAATATAGAGATTTTTTCTTATTTTGAAAGTATTACGAGCCTTCTAACTATGGCCTAGGGTTTCACACAGAGCTTAAATGGTGGATTTCAATGGATTTCTTGGTCAAATATAGATTTGTGGCTTTGAATAGGTTGTCTTCAACAAGTCGACTTCATTTTCTCATCTGGGTATGCACAAAAATGATCATTTCCTTTTCTTTTTCTGTAGAAAAATCCATTCATGTCGACTTGCATTTTATGCAAAAGAGAACAAATATTTTCCTTTTTGTAGCTTACTCTCTCTCAATGTAGATCATTTCTTGAATGAAATGCATGGGATTTTTACTTTTTTGTATTCAATTTATGAGTTGCGGCCATGGCTTTGTAAAAAGGTTTAAATATTTGTTATTTTCTCTGTTGACTTGATACTTACTATAGTTGACTACATTTGAATGTAAATTAACTCAATTCTGAGCATTGTTTGTGAAATTCATGGTTTTTCTCTGCATATTTGATATTATGAAACAAAATCCCAAGTGGGTTTCTCTAGTTTGGATGACAAACTAAGGTTTTTTAGAAGCTATGGCCTTCACTATCTTATTGACTATTCATAATAATGATATTCATCCTTGTGCATATGTTGTCATGGTTATTTGTTCACTGTCTATTGTATATTGTGAATGATTCTATCTCTTTGGCATTGAAACTTACTTTTACTGCTATACAAACTCATTTTTCTCTCTCATGCAACATAAACCCTTGACTTCACTTATGTATTCAATCTTCACAATGACCTATGACTTGCAAGATTATTGTGACTGATGGGGATTTAAGAGGCATACTATCACACACTTTCAAGTATGCACTATATATTATCTCATGGCATAGACATATACCATTGTCATTACCTTCATATTGGCCTTAGCTTCATTCTTTATGCCATGTGGAATGACCTTCTGAGTTTTCATTGTTGCTTTGATCAAGATGACGACTGTCTTAATAATTTCCTTTGGTAAGTCAAATCTTGGTTGAACTGTTACTCCTATTAAATCCCATCATGGATGCCAATGTTTCCAACCTTATCCTCACTCAATCCTTGGATTGTTATCTTTAATACTTCTAATGCATTGTTTCAAACTCAAACATTGTTGTTCTAAACAACATTTTGGAAAAATGGTTCTATGATTAGGTTTTTAATATTCTCTATTTCTAGTCACACACCTAGAATATGTGAACTCAATGTGTATGCATGTTAACTATCATTCAATGACCATGTTGATATGATGACTTTTAACATTGCATTTCCCTCCTAAATAAGCTCAATTGAGCTCATTATTTGATAAAATTAGCATGTTGGGTTCAACCCTTGTGGGAGCCACATTTTACCCCACATGCTATAATCAGATGAATCAAAATAGTAACATGATTTCACCTGTACCTGCACAATAAGCAAACATGTTAGACAACTATGTGCATATGACATATGTGTTTGATGATTCTCCTATGATTTTATTGGACATATATGATATGTCTATTTCTTTTAATGCACATGATTAATCAAATTATATGTTTATGGGTGGATGTGCATGTACTGAATTGTGACCTTTCATTTCTCTAACAAAACTTTATCTCTCAGATGTAGGAAACTAGGAGCAACAAGGAGATAGCTAGATACGAGGCAAGGATTGAAGATGAAAATGAAACAAGACAACTTGAAAATACTCGTCATTCAGGCAATTTAACAGGTCACTTTTCCTTACATGTGAATTTACCTTTTGTTCATAAATGTATAATATTTTCTCTTGTGTATTAGAAGAGTCAGTCTCATAGCTTGTGTGAGACATTATACATCTACATTTATCTATAAAGTCTATCTTTTGAAAAGATTCATGCAATCTTTCTTCTATGTTATTTGCATCTGCACAAATTCAGTATGATAGAATGGTCCTCTATTTCTTTTATGCACATGCATGTAAGGTAGCAGAAAATTAAAATGTACATGTCTTTTCATTTGATATCTTTTTAGCTCTACCTGTTTGAGCTATTAGAAAAAATAGGTAACATTTCTGGCGACATTTGCTATATGTTTTCCTGCTAAACATCAAGACCAATATCCTGGGATTATCCACTGGGCACGAAGTCACTTAAACCTTGACAAAACTCAGTAAACAATTTTCCATACTACTACAACTGATCAGAAAATTGCTATAACTCATTGTGGTTCCATTGGACTGATATTTGTTATTTATCACATCGAACCTTCAATTATGTTATGAATGATGAATATTTATTTGATTGAACTATAATGATTTATAGCAAAGCACTCCATACCCCCTTTCCCACTAAACTTAGAGTAAATTAACCAACTCTGCAAGAACAACACGTAGGGAAATAAAATGCATTTAAACTATGTGCAACAACACTTATTTTGACACCTACAACCTACTCTAATATGTATAGATTCAGATCATACCTCAAAAAAAATTCTTGAGGTGAATCCCATTAATTTGGATTGGCTCAATCTCTCCATCCAACTTAGACAAATGGAAATAAATTGTGATGTTTACACTCAAAAATGATGTAAGGCCCACTCCAAAATGCATTGAACTTGGAATGTTTTCTAGGTTTTCTTTTAAACTCATCCCACTTTAGCACTATATCACCTTCTTCGAATATTCTTGGGGATTACTTCTTATCAAATGACCTCTTGATTTTAGCTTGGTGTTGTTCTATCTTCCTCATCACTTCACCTCTAGTCTCCTCTAGCTCAACTAGCTGATTCAATCTTGTTGTCATAGGTTCCTCCTCAATCAGGTCAAGCTAATTGAATAGATCAAGGGTTGGAAGTTCAGGGGATATAGGTAGCCTTGCCTCTTTTCCATACACAAGCATGCATGATGATAATCTTGTTGACCTCTTTGAAGTAATTCTATCATCCCACAAGGCTTATTTCAACTTGGTATGCCAAGCTCTCTGATTTCCTCCCATAGTTCTTTTAATGATCCTTAGGAGGTTCTTATTTGTGGACTTATCTTGTCCATTGCCTTGAGGATAGTAGTTAAAATAAGTATTAAAAAAACACCATTTCTAACCACCCAATTAGATATCTTAGTTCCTATGAAAGCAAGTGCATTATCTGAAACTATTGATTCAAGAACTCCAAACCTGGTTATCAACTCCTCATAAAAGTTCAGAACAACTGTCTAATTAGACTCTTTAAGTGCCATAGCCTTAGTCCATTTTGTAAAGTAATCAATGGATGTTAGCACCCACTTATGGCCAACACTTGAAGGTGGATTTATGACTCCTATGAAGTCTAAACCCCACTTCATGAAGGGTTGTTCAACCTGAATTGGTTGCAATGGGAGGGTTGCTAACTTTTCTTTTCCTGCAAATATGGCACACTCTTTACATTTTCTTACCCATGAATGTGCATCCTTGAACAAACTAGGTGAATAATAGCCTCCTTTCACAACCTTAAGAGCTATAGCTCTTGGTGAGAAATTTCCTCCAGCTGATCCTTCATCAAACTCATGTAAAAATTTATCAACTTGATCAACCTCTATGCATCTTAACAAAACACCATGGAAATCTTTTCTAAACAACAAACCATTTAAGAGTACATAAGGTATATATTAGAGACTATAGTACCTTCTTTTTGATTTATCCAAACCACAAGGACACTAACCAATTAACAAAAAATGAGTCATTTTTTGTACCCAAGTTTTAGAAGAAATAGGTACAACTGTTTGTTCTTGATCTTGAAGAGCTAGGACAATGTATTCTTTACTTCCTATATTGTTGTTACTGTTACCAGCAAGATGCTCACACAAACCCTTGCCTCTAATAAGTTTGGAAACTTTGATCTCAACATCATATTCCATCACTTTAGTCACCCAACCAACTCCTTTACTATTCATGTCCTTACTCAGCAAAAAATATTTAACTGAAGGGTGAGCAACCAACTACTTAATCTTTTTCTTAGAAAGAATGTGTTTAAACATTTTCAAACTTCTAATAACAAGTACATTCTTTTCAACAAAAGAATACTTAAGCTCATAATCCTTGAGACCTTGATTGAAAAAGGCCAAAGGTTGCTCTAAACCATGATCATTCTCTTGAACTAACATAGCTGCTATATTATCAATGTTCCCATATGCATACAATATAAAATCCTTTGAAAAATTTGGGTTTAACAAAGTAGGAGCAGCTACAAGTGCTTTGTAATAAGATCAAAACTCCTTTTTCCAACCTTGGCCCAGCTGAAAGAAACATTTTTCTTTAACATTCAAGTGAGGGGCATTAATAACTCAACAACATTTGGTATAAACTTTGTAACAAAGTTGATTCTACCCAAGAAAATTTACAGTCCCTTATTGTGTGTTGGTAAAGGAAGAGAAAGGATAGAACTTACCCTTTCCAGATTAATGGAAGTACCATGTTTGGATACAATGTATCCCAAAAACTTACCTTCATGGATAACAAACACACACTTCTTTGCGCTGAGAGATATACCAAACTCTCTGCACCTTTCAAAGATCATCTTCAAGTGAGCGAAGTGTTCATTTGAATTTTTTGAAAAAGCAGTTATGTCATCCAAATAAACCAACACAATTTTATACATCAAAATTTTGAAAGCCATGTCCATAGCTTTTTGAAAAGTAGCCCCAACATTAGACAAGCCAAATGGAATCTTCTTGTAATCCATGGTTCCCCATTTATTTGTAAATGTTGTTTTAAATTGATCCTCTAAACTAAAATCTGATTGTATCCCGAGAAGCCGTCTAATAAAGAAAACCTCTCAAAACCTGAAACAGCTTGAAGGATTTGTTCCATGGAAGGTAATGGGTAACGATCTTTCAGGGAAGCTCTATTAAGGTCTCTAAAATAAATAAGATTGGTTTCACCATTTTTATTTCTCACTAGAACAACATTGGATACCCAAGAGGTATGTTTGATAGGAAATATAATGTTGTTCTCAATGAGTTTATTCAATTCTTTGATCATGAGGGGCTCAAGCTTAGGCTTAAGTGGCCTCTTTTTTTGTCTTATAGGTTTGGCATTAGGCTCAAGCTCAATAGTATGTTGGGCAATGGTAGGATCAAAGCCTTTCAAATCTGAATATTGCAATGCAAAGATATCACTGATCACTCTTGACAAAGTAAAACAAATGCATGTCTTTCTTCTAATGTGCATACCTTTCCAAGCTTCAAAAGCTTATCTATGAAAATTTGAACATCTTGATAATGATCTTGTTTGATATGCAAGCTAGCTTTTTCCTTTCTAACTTGATTATCAACATTGAAGATGGACTCCAATGTCACCAAACCTTTAGGTAGTTTTTTTTTCTTCAGCTATATGATTTGATCCTCATATTACTATTTGAGTTTCTCCTAATTATCATTTAAAAATTATACCTCTTCTCTCAAGAAGTTTATGATTTGATGATCACTGTCAAAAACTTGCCAATGTTCATTATTGTTAGAAATAGAAGATCTAACAATGACTTTAAAATACTGTTGTTCCTTAGTGTTTTTGATGTCACTTGGAATATCATATTGAGATCCTATGGCAGCCAATCTATCAACGTGATTATTTTCAATTTTGGGAATAGACAACAAATTAAAGCTTAAAAATATTCAATAATATCCCATACTCTATGCTTATAAGACTTCAAAAGATCATTTTTGGTAGTATCGAGACCTCTTGATTAACAATCAATTTTGTATCACCAAAAACTTGTAAACAAAAAATACCTCCCTTTTTTTCCCATTGGAGAGCATGAATCAGAGCTTCATACTCAGTTGTATTATTAGTGCAGCTAAATGTGAACCTATATGTTGAATAATACTTGTCACCACTAGGGGAAATGAGCATGCAACCTCCTATAGCACCATTCTTACTCCTTAAACCAGCAAAAAACATCTTACATACTTCATTTGTTTTCTGATTGGACTATTGTTCAACACTTTTCACCAGATTAGGCATGAAATAATTAGGTTCTTGCATCAAATAATTCCCCAAACTCACTTCCTCGTGTTGTTCTTTCAAAACATTATGGACATTCTCAGCTACCCACTCATCTAGAAGGGCATCAAGAATATCCTCAATCTGTATTTTTGTCTCATTAGCTGCAAGAACCTCTTCATGATAAAAAAGAGTGCAATTAATAGTAGTTGATGCATTGATAACACTTGGGTTATAGGGCTCAATGTGATCTTTAGCAACAAGTTCTGATTTGATAGTGACCTTGGTGCCATACCTAGTCCTAAAAAGCATATGAGACCAATCAAAAGACAATCATCCTCTAATTTTAGTAGTGAAATCTCATGACAAAACTATAGCAAAAAATATTGGGGGCAACTCAATGACATAAATGTATTGAGGTATAGAGAAATTTGGACATCAGATTCCTAATAACTACTACATTCTTAATAACAGTGCCATCTAGTTGAACAACCCCCTTTTCTAGTGGTTCATATTCTATTCCCATCTTATCAACAATTTTTTTGGGCATTACAAAACTACTAGCACCTGAGTCAATCATACAATTATGCACTAAATGTTGGCCAATGATTAAAGTTACACAAAACAAAGGTGGCTTGGCTACATTGGTACATTGTTCCTTCTTCTCTTGTGAATCATTAGCAAGTAGAACCTTAAAGGACTACTGGTTAGACACCTCATTTAAAGAAAACTTTGACAATGCCTCATGTAACAAATCTTTTTTCCCAGGAAGAGCTAAATAATCCCACAGAGAAACACTAACATGTTTTTTCTTCATATGATCTAAAATATTGAAATTACCAGTACTAACCTTCTGATGTCCTTTAAGAATAGCAATATCTCCTTGTGCTTGTGTTGGTTGAATTGGTGCTTTAGGCTAATCTTTGACAACAACAGGTGTACTTTTGGAAGAATTTGAATGTTCTATGAAGAAGAAGGCCCTACTTGGCCTTGTGAACTTGTAAATGATTGATTTTTTTCTTTATCATCCTACTACCCCAAGTCAACAACCCTTTTCTTGGATCTTGTATTGGTTGCTACAAGAGTATTTGATTGATTTTGTGTATTATTGACCACACAAAACTCCTCACCTTGCCAATTCATCAAGGAGACATCCAGATTTCCTTGTCCCACATGAGAAGATTGCTGTTCATGAACTTTTTGTAATGATTCTCTTGGAATAAAGCATTGTTCTATGCCATTAAAACTTGATTCAACATGCCATTAGAATAAGTAGACTGGTTATGTGGTTGATTACAAGAAAAACACCACTCATAATCAACTTCCATGTTGTTTTGAATTGGTACCACCTCCTTAGAAGAACAAGGTGTGTTGGGGTTATAAGGATGAAAAGGCCTTTGATTGAAATTCCTCCTTTGAATTTGAGGATTAGCTTAGTATGGAGCTTGATAAGGTGGCTGGTAATGCTACATTTTTATATTGACTAATTCATTAGAAAAAGTCTACAAAGTTTTCTTAATATTATCATTTTAATCCTTAATACTTATTAGCTCTTGGGATTGACTTGAAACAATATTCTCTAAAGCTCCAACTTGATTATTAAATGTTGGAAATGAAGGGACATCAGCTATAGTAGGTGGTATAATAGGAACAATTGGTTGTACCTCAACAAAAAATGGCATTGGAGGTGTAGGTGCTATCTTTCCAGCTTGAATTACACTATTCTCAGCCCTTATAGCAACATCAAATGTTGCTAGTAAAGAATTCCCACCCATTGACTGTATCAAAAGTGCAATATCACTATTAAAAGATTTGAGATAAAACAAAAATGCATAATCATTTGAAGGTTTTACCGAGGCTGGAATCCTATTCTAGGTCTTCTTGAAATAGTAGTTGAAGTCCACCAAGTGTTCATGTGGAAATCTTTTGATGTTAGTGAGCTACTCCACTAATGAAAGATTATCTGACTTGTCTTCAAATTACTTATTTAGTTTCTCTCCTAGCTAGTCCTAGGTTGCAATTGAATTAACAACAAGCCCTATGAACCATTGGAGAGCTTTACCCTTGAGAGAAGCTGCCAAGAGCCTTATGACTATATTTTTCTCAGTAATATGATG
Source organism: Sequoia sempervirens (assembly GCA_007258455.2). NCBI lineage: Eukaryota > Viridiplantae > Streptophyta > Pinopsida > Cupressales > Cupressaceae > Sequoia > Sequoia sempervirens. The sequence continues at coordinate 592,751,311 of VDFB02281492.1, forward strand.
CAATCCACACAACGAGGCCACATCTCTAATGTGTTCTATGGTTGTTGTATGGTCCTATCTAGTGAAAAAAGGAAGACTCTTAAGGGCCGTTGCTGGTATATCATTATCTTGAGCAAGATCTAAAGGACTTGATCAAATGACACAAAGCATTGATTCCTAGGTGGTAGATTATGATCCATCGTGACTCTTGAAGGATTGAAACTACTAGGAATAGTGAAAGCTGTTGATATTTGTTCTGAAAAACTTGAAAACATAGGATTTTTATAAGTTGAAATTGAATTTATTGTGTTCTTAATTACCTTAGTACTTCTTGGTGGTAGCTCAGAATGCTCAAAAAGATCTATACTTTTTCTGGTTTGATATTTTCTCATAAGCTTATCCACTCAAACTATTGAAACCAAAGCTCTGGAGTCACCAAGTGTGAATAATTTCCTTCTTGAAGGATGAAATACTACTGCTCACACCAAAACAACAACGAAAATGAAGATCTTTTTTGAACTGACAATTAGCTCAATGTCCCATCGGGCATGCCAAAAACTATTGTCATAGGGATTTGTACCCGATGCCAAGTTGAAAACTTAACAATCCTGTGCAACATTGGACTACTTTCAGGCTGTGGTTATCCAATTGTGAAAGTAGATCTCTAGATTATGGGTTGTCTCCCCTTTAGATAACTTGAAAATATTTAGAAATGATAGGAAAAAGAGTAAGAATAATATGCTTATAATTTTAAAACCTATCTCTAACAGGTGATACACCAAAGGCGGAAACTTGATAATGCAACTAAAACCCACAAATTCACTCAACTAATGGAAACTATATTATCTCACAACTCAACTACACATTCTTGCAAAAATGATTCTAATGAAAGGTTTTGGCTTTTTTGATGTTCTTAAAAGGAAAACAATAATATTTTCACACTAGGCCACGAAACCTAGGTTGGACCCATATTCCAAGGTCACGTATGAGTCCCAAATCACTAAATCTAGGCCATACCATCCAAAATCATTAATTTATGAAATTGGTCACTTGATATATGTCAGGAATATCCTTGGAAAGATGCATTAATTAAGGATTTTGGATGCAAAATAGGACCAAGTAAGGCATAAAGAAGCCCATTTTTACTAGGGAGGGCCCAAAAAAGTGTGAAAATGTAAAGGGATACATTTTTCTACACTACAAGAACAAGAAAAATGAGGCTATGGGACTAATTTCACTACATGTTTCAAATAGTCTTTTGTTTCATATTAAGTCTTTCACCAGTCCTACGGAGATGTGGGTGAATTTTAATGATCTTTTTGACATCGATAATAAGTTCCAAGCTCTATTAATTGAGGCATATTTGACATCACTTGTACCTGATTCATTCCCTTTCATTGAGGACTTCTTGCAAAATTTTAAGTCCCTCATATCACTTTTGCAAGGTTGTGGGAAGAACAAAACTAACAAAGAGTGCATTTTCCTAATATTTTCTAAGTTTCAATGATCATTTTGGGTCGTCTTTTCTACATTTTACTTTACCATGGATGATTTGGGTAATGCTTTTTCCATGCATATCTTTAAGGTTTTTTGCAAGTGTTTGAGATAGGAACATGCAAATTTCATTTAGTTGGATGCTCTTTCAAGTTCTACAAACCATGCATTGGTAGAACAACCATCTCAAGAGAAAAAAAGTAGAAACATAACCCTAAGTTAGATTCTTTAGGTAGTTAGAATCCCTCCAAGATACATTTGAAGTTACACTAGAAAACACATTCTTCTCCCAAGCCTAATAAATATTCTAAGTTTGGTGAGTATTCCTCCAAGACAAAGAAGAAATTTGGTGAACCTTGTAGTTTATGCAGCAGTGAAGGACATCCACTTACCATACATTGTAAGAGATTAGAGGCTTTAGAGGAATTCATGCAATAGCATAACATTTCAACCCTTCAATATTCTTCCACACATATAGGGAAAGGCCATTCTCTTTCTACATGAGCCTTACCTTCATCATCTACTTGGATACTTGATTCTGGTGCTTCTCACGACATGACACATATCTAGGAATTCATTATTACTCTTTCACATTGTGGCATTTTATAGAATACAGTGGGTAACTCTACTTAGCTTTTAGTTTTTGGATCCAATTTCTTTCAACTAGAAGGTTGTTGTCTTCAAGATGTACTTGTTCCTCACATTTCAACCAACCTTCTCTCACTTTATTAGATTTTTCATTCTGGAACTAGTAATATAGTTGATTTTTCATGACATTATGTGGTTATTCGTGATCTACATGACCTTGATATTGTTGTGGCTATTGTTAGTGTTTATTATGTATCACGTTTATATAGATTTGATGGATTTGAGAGCTTATATAGTTCCAATTCATCTGTCACAACACATCCAAATTTAGTGTGAGATTTCACGTGAGTGTTTTGTCCATGTCAATTACATGTATATTTAGTAGATGAGTACATGAGCACTAGTGATAAGACTACCTTAAATTTCTTGCATGAATGATGTTTGTTGATGTTTTTTCGTTGATAAGAAACATAGGGATTATTTTTTCTATACCTATAGATCCAAACATGTTAAAACACCCCTAGAGTTGGTTCAAAGTGACCTCATGTCATTTTTGACTCCTTTTTTATGGGTCAAATATGTGAACTCACATTTATTAATGACTTCTCTAGATGTACATGGGTGTACTTTCTTTCGTATAAGAGTGATGTATTTGATTCTTCTAGGATATTTAAGGTATTTTTTGATGTTGTGCCTAAGAAATAAGAAGAAAGAAGATTGTTACAATGAGAAATCCATCTCATAGCAATACAAAAGTTCCACCACTAATTCACTAGAACATTCACAATCTCTCTATAGAATGTAGACACCTTCTTCTCACTACTTCCAGTAGCATTACACATTAAAGCTCATACTACATGTCACTTTCACACTTCACATCTCAACACACATCACTCATACATCCTCCATAAAATCATCACTCATATATACCATCTTCAACCTTGAAAATAATACATAAGGTCGGCTATGCACCTCAAACATAAAAAATCAAACCTAAATCCACACGTACACATCATGCCATGCTTCCACAAACATCAAAGCATATCCCCAATTAGTGTAAACACCTAGGTTAGATTGACCTATGTTAACACCATTAAAAAATTAAGAATATGCTTCCTTTGATCTAAAGATGACTTGCCAATCACACACAACACTTCTAAAAAATCATCTAAAATATTCCATCAACACCTTAAAATCCAACAAATCCTTTGAAACATCATACACTAGAAGAATATATTCATTTTGCACAACCACCTAATCTCCCACACACCACAACAAATGAATCCAAACTTGTGGAGCACTAAAACACAAACAAGTTAGACTAAAGATAGAAACCTACAATATAAGCATACCTCTAGATCTGCAAGACAAAAATTAAACTATGAGAAATGTGGAGGAAGACCATTTCTCCCATATAACACCACTTTCACAATTCACATATTGGTGAACACAAATTTTTTTGCACACTGATCCAAAACCTGAAACTCTAGATATAACACCTCTGAACACCTCTGGTCAACATGTTTAGTGATGAAGAAATGTAGAGAAAAATATTGAACACTAGTCTACTACATTGAACACTCTTCACCACATTGTTTCCTCTTTTATTTAAATTTTCTCAAAAGCACTTGGAAGCCTAAGCTCCATAAACTCAAACTCAACATCTGAAACACCTTGTAAACATATCAACCGAACAAGAGGTTGAAAATCACCAACACATTCTCATCAAAGCAACACTAGAGGTTGACATTAATGATACTACTAATGAAAACTTAAAGAATCTTCATAGACTTCCAACAATATCCCTATAGACATATTGACATTAATGCAACAACAAGGATTTTTTGACATCAATGACAACAAAAAGTTCCAAAAATCTCCCCCTTTATTGATGGAAACACATGTAAAAAACCATCGATAAAAAAAAACTCTGATCACCAAATCATATACTACACCAAAGTGCACACTCCTCCCCCTTACACAAGCATCTACTTTTGAACACTTTCTCTTCCACAGGAATTATCTCCCCCTTCATATGGATTTTTTTTAACTCTCTCTCTAGGCCCTTTAACATCTATGGAAAAGGGTGGCACACTTGTATCTCTCCCCTTTTGACACCAAACATACATACTTTGTCTTCCCCAAAGGAAATACCTATAAGGGACAACAACAACTCTACAACTACCTTTTCTTTTACTACACTCTATTTTGTTCACACCTTCTCTGCACACTACACAACATACTTCACCAACTAGCAACCACTGCCCATATCCTTTGACACAATTAATAAAGGAAAAAACCTTTATACCACACAATGACAAAACTTACTCCCCCTGACTGCAAAAACCAACAATGCTACTACCTACTCCCCCTGAGAGGTAGCCACCAACATTAGTCTAGAAAAAGGAATGAATTTTGAGATCCACTAGATTGATACATATCCTTATGCATCTAGTTGACAGAAGGAGGGGGAACAACCTCCAACTTCTCACAAAGATACTCAAAATTATCCTTAGGAAGAGGCTTCATGAAGATATCTACAACTTGATCCTTAGTAGGCACATACTTCAACTTCACCTCATTCTCTGCAACCTTCTCTCTCAAAACGTGATACTAGATTGAAATATGCTTTATCGTTGAATGGATTACCATCTATTCTTTGAAATATTAATAACACTTGTATTGTCAAAAAAGATAGAAATAGGTTCATCATATACCACTCTGATATCATTTAGTGTTCTCTTGAACCATAACACTTGTCTGTAGCCTAATTTTGTAGCAATGTATTATTCCTATTTAGTAGATAATGATAGTGAATCCTAGTTCTTTCTTAGCCAAGAAACCAACCTATTTCCAAGAAAGAAAGCACCACCACTTGTACTCATTTTGTCATCCATACAACCTGCCCAATCCACATTTGTATAAGATCTTAGAGTGAAATTAGTATCCTTTGGATACCACAAGACATATTCCATAGTGCCCTTCAAGTATCTAAATATTCTCTCCACTGTTGCCACATGCGAATCTTTGGGATCTTCTTGAAATCAATCCATAAGACAAACTGCATGCATGATATTTGGTCTAGTGGTAGTTAGATATAGCAGTCCTCCAATCATTGATCTATACCTACTTTGATCTGCCTTATGAGATTATTCATTCTTACTCAACTTAAATCCAATAACCATACAAGTACATACCAGTTTAGAGTCTTCCATCACAACCTTCTGCAACAATTCCTTGAAATGTACTTAGATTGTGAAATGAATATTCCCTTTTTTTTCCTGATTGACTTGAAGTCCAAGGAAGAAATTCATCTCCCCAAACATAGACATATCAAACTATTTTTACATCTCTTTTGAAAATCACTTGCACATACTTTCATTACCTCCAAAGATTATGTCATCAACATACACAACCACAATCAAGGTTTGATCTTTTTCAACTTTGAAATAAAGATTACTATCTATGGTACCTTTATTGAATCCTTGCTACAAGACATATCTATCCAATAATGCATACCAAGCTCTGAGAGATTTCTTGAGTCCATATAATTCTTTCTTCATTCTATAAATCATATCAAGATTATCTGATAACTAAAATCCTTTTGATTGTTCAATATAAACCTCTTCTTCTAACTCACCAACAAGAATGCAAACTTCACATCCATCTAATAAACTTTGAAATCCTTATGTACTGCAAAAGACAAAATCATACTAATAGCTTCCATTCTTTCCACTAGAGAAAATGTCTCCTCAAAATATATTCCTTCTAATTGTGAGTAGCCTTTACACACAAGGCTTTCCTTGTTTCTTGTTAGAAATTTGATTGCCATTCATGTAAAAATGGATTTTATGGCTAGTTATGATGGTCATTGACATCAAGTGGTCTCTCTTTGAATGATGAATTTGAAGTTGTGATGCAAGCCTTGAATTTTTGAAGAAGTTTGATCTTCGGGCCTCGGGCTTACCTTACGCTGCTTTCTAGAAAGGAAAGAGTTAGAAAAATTAAGCCAAGTCTAATCGAACATTAGAATTTGGGTTTGAGTATTACACCTTAAACTTAAGGTTAAGTAAAGGGTATGAAGAAACCCCAACCCCCAAAATGGTTTTGGGATTCGTGGGTCAAAGCTAAGGCTTACACCTTATTGAAAAGTAGGAAAGAGGTATGATGGAAGGGAGAACCTCAACACCCAAAAAGGATTGGGCATTGCAAGTCGGTCTTAAGGATTATGCCTTAAAAGTATGTTGAATGGATAGTAAGCAATATTGTGGATGAATGAACTCTGAAATTTGACATCTCAAAGAAGTTGTTTCAGTCATGGAATTGAACAAAGTTTATATTTTATCATTGACTAGATAGTAACAGTTGAAGGTTGTTTAAGTTATAACTTAAGCCTCAAAAGTCTTCATGGTGACTAGCCCCTCGACCTAGCTTTATTTACCCAAAATTGGGCTAAGTCTTGAAGTCGCTGATCTTTTTGTTAGTTATTGAAACCTTGTCAATCATCACCCAAGTTTTCATAACCTTTCCTTTGCCCAATGTATTATAATTTAAAGTCTGAGGTTCATCTTTTTGAAGTCCCAAAGTTTTTCTTAAGTCATTCAAAATTTTGTGGAAAAGTTTGGGAACTTTTGTTGTTCCCCGACAAAGTTATGATATCCTTCTCCTTTTTCACCCAAGTTGAAGTTAAGTCATTTTGGAGTTTTTTCAAAGTTAGGGAACTTCCATCAGTCACCAAAAGGGTTATCAAAACTTCCTTTGTTCCCGCTCACTAGAAACAAAAGCTTTTTCTTAAGAAAAAAGGTGAAAAATACACTAAGGACAAAGAGTTTTGGTATTTTATAAAGGTTATGAAACCTCCATCAGTCGTTGAAAAGGTTATAAGAACTCCATCGATTTCCTATAAGGTTATAAGAACATCTCTTCCTATCAAAGCTAGTATAATGGAATGTGACATCAGGGTAATAGGTGGCAAGAATTGATTACATTGCATCACTTCTATACATAATGTTTCTCATTCTCTCGAGCACAAAGCAAAAATTGACGAGTGATGGTTAGTGGAGTTTGAAGTTAGAAGGGATAGATGGTAGCATCCTACTAGCCCACTGAGAGTATGGTACATCCTTAGATTATCCTTATGAGAGTGTGGTATAATGACAAGTGTCCCTAAAGATAGATGGTGATAAAGGATTTCATCATTCAAGTGGCTGAACAATAGGGGAAATGGGTGCTTTATAACCTAGGTCATAGAACACCACTATTCTCCCCTTTTCATTCAAATATGTCTTAGGATCCCAAATTGGATTGACTATCAACACAAAGGTGAGTCAATATTCAACAAGGAAGTCCTAAGATGGGTTCTTTAAGCTTTGAGGGGTTCACCACCAAGAAAAAGCTTGGAAAATATAATTTAACATTCAACTCACAATATCTAGAAATGCAAGCCAAATAATGAGTGCAAATAATGAAATTAAGCAACAACAAGTTAGGATGTGTGTACATGAGACATTTGGAAATGTTATGAGGATTTTGGAGATGTAAAAATGTTGTCAAAATATTCGAGGGAGGACTAAGATACCCTTACTGTTGTCTTAGTCTTGCTCTCACTTTTCAAGGTAGATGAAAAATCTTCGGATGTCGAAATAGAATCCAAAATAATCTCTACAAAATACAACTTGTAGGACTAAGACACCCTTGCTGCTGACTTAGTCCCATATTGAATTTATGAAATATCTAAATGTGATCCTAAGGCTCAATGTCTGCACTTCCTTCTTCTTAGATCTTAAGTTCTAAAACTTTCAGATCTGGCTTGTAGGTGAGTTTCTGTGAAGATGACAACTTTGTAATGCAAATTTGCACTTAAAATGATCTTCAACCTAAATCTGCAAACACAAAAATACAAGAGAGGAAAAGCTTGTTGATTGTTAGTAAATGGGGGTTTTCCTTGGTCAAGCCCCTTGTTGGTAATTAAACCTTGGAATGAAATGAAATAATGGAGGGAAATGATGAATGAACAACATGCAATGTTACAACTCACCAAACCCTTGTTATGAAATCTACAAACTTGTGTGAAATGGATAGCTTGAATGTAGATCTTGAAATGCTTGAATTCTTGATAGATTTTAACTTGAATTGCTTGCTTGAATCAAAACCCTAGATCACAAATGTTAGCTCAAAAACACACATGATGCAAGAATATCTTTGACATGGAGCTTGAATCTTGATGATGGATCCAAATTCTAGATGAATGGCTCGTGAATGCTCTTGTGAACTCAATCATTCTATTAGGAATTCTCTCACAAAATTCTTCTTTTCTTGGATGATAAAATGAGTGAAAGAACCTTGTATTTATACTTATCCATTCTTAATGTCCCAAAATTACACCACACCAAGCCAACATATGAATTAATTAATTAAAGTAGGCTAAATCTCACCAAGATTTGAAATCAAATCCCAAAAATAGCCAAAGGGGGACTAAGACACCCTAGGTGGTGTCTTAGTTTTGAGGCATGAAACTCGGGGCACAGATTGCAAAAAGGATCCCAATTAAGATGCCTCTAAAAAGAAGGTCCCAAGACCTTTGGAGGAAAAATATTCCCTAGGTGACATCTTAGTTCCGGTCCAAAAGTTAGGGTCACATAGCTAGAATCATTAAATTATCATTTTCCCTTTGATGATTGTTAGGATTAGCCATAAAAAGATATAATTTATTAGGCTTGTGGATGCAAAATAGGACCAATTAAGCCATAAATAAGGATAAATAAAGAAAGGTGGTCCCAAACAAGTATGAAAATGCAAGGGTATGCATTTTCCTACACTACATCTAGGCCCCACTTTACTGAGAGGATGAACTTGCTTCAAACTCACACTAAAGTAGCCAACCACACAATCAAATGTTTAAATCCTAGTAAGATAGGATGACAATAATCAAGAGGGTGGCCAAGGCCCCAGGACCAAGATCCTATGACAATGCACATAGGCACAAAGGAATGCACTTGTGGATGATAAATGAAAACATAACTAGATCACAAACATACACCATTAAAGATAGAAAAAGGAAAAAGGAAAAAAGAAAAAGAAAAAATGCAATGGATCAAGCTTTGATTGACCATCCAATGCACTGTGGATCAAGTCTAGGCCATTTTTCCAAAAAGGGTTTACAAGTGGAATGCGCTATCCACTATGTAAATGAAAGACATGCTCACAAGGGCTAGTGAAGCTAGTTGTCTAGTAGGTGAGCCCTAAGAGGTCCATATCAAAGTCACACCTCCATGAATTTAATAAGAAAAAAGAGAAAAATGCATGCTCACAAGGGCTAGTGAAGCTAGATGTTCACTAGGTGAGCCCCAGGGGACCATATCAAAGCAATACCTCCATGACTTTAATAAGGTACAAAAAATAAAACACACACTCACAAGGGCTAGTGAAGCTAGTTGTTCACTAGGTGAACCCCCAAAGTTCCATATCAAAGCCATACCTCCATGACTTTATTAAGGCACAAAAAGAAAATGCACGATCACAAGGGCTAGTGAAGCTATTTTTTCACTAGGTGAGCCCCAGGGGACCATATCAAAGCCATACCTCCATGACTTTAATATGGTACAAAAAAAGAAAACGCATGCTCACAATGGCTAGTGAATCTATTTTTTCACTACGTGAGCCCCGAGAGGTCCATATCAAATTCATACCTCCATGACTTTAATAAGGACAAAAAAAAAATGCTCACAAGGGCTAGTGAAGCTAGTTGTTCACTAGGTGAGCCCCAGGGGACCATATCAAAGCCATACCTTCATGAATTTAATAAGGTACAAAAAGAGAATGCAGCAAGAAAGAGGGATGTTTGAAGGTATTTTGCTTAGTTCATGTGAGGTCTTAATCTTAGGGGACATCATTCCTAACATCTCCAAGAGAGGACCAATCAAAGGATAAAAGATTCACAACTTAGGTAATGTGGTGTGCCACATCACCACTAAGAGGAATGTAATATGCTAAGATAGACCAAGCTCTTGAAGGACATTACTCCCAATGTCACCACACAGAGTAAAAAACATCGCATGAATTAAGAAGATCACATCAAGGAACATGAAATCACACAAATGAAATCATGTCAAAATAATTCCAATGTATGCCCCCACTTTAAAGAAATTGCTAAACACCATACTGTGAGAAATTACTTTAAAGTAGCCAAAACATGAAAAAGAAAAGGAAAAGAGGGTTGCCTCCTAGAAACACATAAGGGATCTATGGATTTGAGGTCAGTATCTATCTTTGTTGCAATGATATTAGAGAGATTAGAACTATCATCATTCCCCAAATACACATAGAAATGGAAGAATGACACAAAGAGAGAGAAAAAAAGAAAAACCTTTTGGGTCAACATGGAAGAGACATAGGGTGCCTCGATGCCTTGCGTCATCCCCAAAAGGAAAGCATGAGATGAAAAATGAAAGGAAAATAAAAGATTGGGAAAATTCTTTTGGATCAACATGGAAGATACATAGGGTGTCTCGACACCTTGCATCATCCCTACAGGGAAAATACAAGACAAAAGATGAAAGGAAAAAGATAAGATAATAAAAAAGATTTTGGATCAATATGGAAGAGACATAGGGTGTCTTGACACCTTGCATCATCCCCATAATGAAAACACAAGAAAAAAATGAAAAGATAAATGAAAATAAAAGGTAAAGACCAAAGAAAAGGAAAAAATCTTACGACATATAGAAGAATGTAGGTACAAATAGAGGAATGCATATAGAGAGGAAACATCAAACAATAAAGGGGATCACATTACACATGCAATCGACCAAAAAGAAAAAAAAAAGGGAAAGAAAAAAGGCTAGTAAAGCACATGCGAGTCAACCATCCAATAGGTCATTTGCATCCTAGTCTTGTTCAACATATGCAGAATGCAGATCACTAGCGAGAGGGACAACGTCAAGTGCTATACTAGGAGAATCACCAAGTTCAAAACGTGGTGCATCACTTGGTTTAGGAGGATCATCATATTTATTATCAGCTAAGCTCATAGAAAAGTAAAATAGAAAATTCAACTCATTATGCACTTGCTAATAAATTTTAGCAGTTTCTTCATAGTCATCCAAGTTAACCAAAATAGGAGGACGAATGATAATATCCATAGAAGGTACAAGTGCTTGTTGTGTTGGAGACATAGGATCTATTGGTTCTGGTGATGGAGGAGGCTCATCATTTATTTATTTTATCAAATTTGGATTTTTATTTTCTATGTTGTTCTCTTCATTCATTTTTCGAGCAATAACACGACGTCTACGCTTATGCTCTCTAGTATAATAGAAGAAATAATGGAAGGTTGTTCAACCACTTTATCTTTGGCCTTATAAATTTGTTTAAGGGGCAGATTAGGACTTGTTTGGTTCTGTCTTATCCTTTTGTAGGAAATAGGAAAGGTATTTTTTATGGATGGTTCTTGGTTAGTCAGAAGGACTTTAAGCTCAATATTGTTTTCTTCAAAGGGTGGAGGTTCAAGCATAGGTGGAGGAAAAATTTGAAGGGATAACTTGGCTATGCATTTTTCTTTGAAATTTTGGTAGGATAAGAAAAGGAAGTCCTCACGGGGTCTTATAGGTTCCATGGGCTCAAGCCAAAAATAGTCTAAGGAAAAATTTCCACGGGAAGACGGAGGTCTAAAGCCACTATGGTTCATAGTGAATATTTCATTTCCGACTAGAAAATTTAAGCACTTATGGACAATAGATGGGACAACATTCATGGAGAAAAGCCATATGTAGCCTAGCTTGACATGAAATTGATCCAAATTAGACATGATGGAGAATGATACATTTAATTTCTTTGGTCCTACTTGTAAAGGGAGTGTGATCAAGCCCATCATAGCATGCGTAAAACCATCATGCATTTTAATCCATGCTTTTGTCCTATCATATCTATCTTGAGTGAGTTCATGCACATATAAGAGTTCTTCTATTATCACATTCTCTCCATAGATGAGATCAATTAAAATCCTAGGAGTGGGACTGTCATTGATTTTGTCGTATGTAAAGAGGACCATCTAGTGCATGTTTGATTGTTTCTTCTAAAGAGAAAGTAATGCCAATTGGAATTATGGTTTGTTTTTTACAAGGCTTGATATCAATCACTCCTATCATTATAGTAATAATAAGAATTTTATCATTAGTATACATAGGATTTTGTTCATCATCATCCATAGGATTTTGTTCATTATTGTTCATGTTTTCATCATCTATGTCAATGCTCATTACATCGAGCTTAGTTTCACTAGACTTAACAAATGAAATATTATGGTTAGGAATGGGATTGGTAAAGATTAGCAAGTTTTGGTTAGGAGGAGCTACATACTTATTACCTTTGTCATTCAAACCTCTAATTTGAATATGATTAGAATCAATGAGGTCTTGCACAAGATGTTTAAGATGCTTGCATTGTTCTGTATCATGTCCTTTTTGTTGGTGATAAGCACAATAGGCATTGTGATAAAGCTCGAAGGTAATAGCTTGCTAGGTTCAAGAGGTTGAACAAGAGATAAGGTAAGCATGTTTTTTTTTAATAGCCGAGTCATGATGTTTTGAAGTGTGTCGAGTAAGGGAGTAAATTGTCTTTGCAGATCCCCAAATATATAAGGATTACTCTTCTTTATAGTAGCTACTTGGGTATCAACATGTTGGGTAGGTTGGGAGGTGGAATTTAGTTGAAGGAAAATTTTATTTTGTCTTTTCAAGGGTTGGTAGGTGTTTGATTTGAAGATTCATACTTTTCAGGATGGGTAGAGGTGGTTTTTGGTTCACAACTACCTACAAAATTTTGATAATCTTGAAGGGCAGTGCATAAGTGCATGAAGGAAGGGAATTTCATCATGGTAAGCTTGTCTCATAACTTACTTTGTAAATTTTTTATGAACATCTTTTGAAGGTGAGAATCGAGAATCTTCACACTAATTTGGGAATAAAGCGATTGGTAACATGAAATAAAGTCAATGACTTTTTCACCATCATTTTGTTTACATCTTCTCAAATCAACTAATGTAATTTCAGGAACCATATGCTCTTGGAAATGCTTAATAAAGGCTTCAACAAGTTCATTAAATGAATGAACTGAGGTATTTGGTAATGCAAAAAACTAGTCCAAGGCAATGTCTTTCAAGTATCGGGGAAAAAGCTTAGCCAAAAGTTTGTCCTCAATGATAAAGTCACTACACAAAGTACTAAAGGCATTAACATGATTATTAGGATCTTTGTTTCCTCTATATTTCTAAAATCTAGGGATATTTATACCTTGTGGCACCAAAGTTTTTATCATCTCCAAAGGTAGTGGGTTAATTTGACATAGTGTGAAGGTGGGCCATTTTGATTTTGATTTATGGTGGAAACTTGGCATTGAATGGATGAAAGCCTTTGTAAAAGGTGGTTAATGATAGGGTCAATATGTGTATTTTGAGATGGAGGTGAATATGGTGGTGCTGTGTATGTATTGGGAAGACAAGTGAATGGATTGCTTACGGGAGGAGATATAAGGTTAGATGCCACATAGGTATAAGGAGCACTAGTGGAAATTTTCAAGGTAGGAAATATATTGCTAGTTGGTTGCATTGTTTTGGTCACTTGAGGATTCGTATAGGTGGGAATAAAGGTTATGGTTGAATGGGAGGATTTTTATTTCCTCCTTGGCTTTTCACATTGTTTGAAGCTTGAACACTATGTTACACATAACTTTAAGTCCTTCACCACTTTCCATCATGTGGTGAATACTATCTATGGAAAGTATAACAATGTTAGAAATGTTTTTAGTACTCACACTATCTTGTAAATGGGCTAGATCATCTTGTATTTTCATTATATTTTCTTGAGGGATATGATAAACCATTGCTTGAACACTTGGCATAGCACTTGTAGGTAAGGTAGGCATAACAAAAGAGGTATCAAAGGTACAGTCCATACCTAGTGAACTATTACCAACACTAGGAGTAAGAGAGCTAGATAACCCAAGATCCACTATGAGTGTTTTATTGTGGGATGACATGAGTCTCATACTTCGTCTCACCATAGTATTGATAGTAGGACACCAAGTAGTACAATTCATGCAAGGGATAAACCAAAGAAAGTGCAATGAACATAATATCCCATGCTTACAATTACACTTGAAATGAAAGAAACTGGAATAACAACAATTCTACAAACTGTAACAAAAAACTAAAAGCAGCTAACAAAAGCACATAAAAGCAATTTCAAATCTTGAAAAATAGAAAGTCAAATTCAATAGGTACTAAGATGGGCTAGTAAGGGCGTATTGGTCCTACTAATGAAATTCTGAGGTTCCATAAATTGAAATAGGAAGCAAACATAACAGACAAGGTTCTGAGCAAAAAATCCACAGAGGGACTAAGATGCCAGTAAGGGCATTTTAGTCCTAGTAAAGGTTTTTTTTTCTGAAAAACAACAAAATTTATATTTTTTACAGTGTTCCCAAGTTTCCTATTTAGGAACCTGATGTTTAGAAACAAAAAAGAGGGAAAATGAATGCAAGAAAAAGTAACTAATGACAAGAAATTGGATGCAAAGTTGAATGCAATGTTTTCAATTTTGTATGCAATAACAATGTTCCTAAATGAAATTAGGATGATTGACAATGCACTTTTCAATTTTTTAATGAGACAAAATGATGCAAGAAAGCAAAAATGCAACCTATATGTACTTTCAATAATGCAAAAATGAGAAACCCTAGATGCACTTTCACTAATGCAAGATGCAATGTAAGAATGAATGCAACCTAGATGTAGGACCTTAATAAACTCCAAATTAGAAAAATGAATGAATGTTCTAAAATTTTAGGATCACTAAAATGAACAATAGGGGAAATGGGTTCTTTATAACCTAGTTCATAAAACACCATTATTCTCCCCTTGTCCTTCAAATATGTCATAGGAACCCAAATTGGATTGAATTTCAACACAAAGATAAGTCAATCTTCAACAAGGAAGACCTAGGAGGGGGTTCTTTAAGCTTTAAGGGGTTCACCACCAAGAAAAATATTGAAAAATACAATTTACCATTTAACTCACAAAACCTAGCAATTCAAAATGAGTGCAAATGATTAAATTAAGCAACATCAACTTAGGATGTGTGTACCTAGAAAGTTTGGAAATGTGATGAGGATTCTAGAAATGTAAAAATGTTGTCAAAATATGCCATAGAGGACTAATATTTCCTTACTATTGTCTTAGTCTTGTTGGTTTTCAGGCCAAATGTAGAATCTTCAAATGTCAGAATAGAATCTAGAAGAATCTCTGCAAAATACCACTTCGAGGAATAAGATGCCCTTGCTACCAACTTAGTCCTGTCTTGAATTTTAGAAATATTTGAATGTGACCTTGAGGCTCAATTTTTGTACTTCCTTCTTCTCTGATCTCAAGTTTTGAAACTTCCAGATCTGGCCTATAGGTGAGTTTCTATGAAGATGACAACTTTGCAATGCAACTTTAAACTTCAAATTATCTTCAACCTAAATCTACAAACACAAACACATACAAGAGAGGAAAAACTTATTGATTTTTAGTAAATGGGAGTTTTGTTGGATTTTGTGGTTGTGTTGCTGACATGTGGTTGTCATTGATGTCAACACTATTAGCATTATTGTATTGAAGGTTGTATATGTTGAGGATATTGAGAAAATTGTTAATGGAAGAGTTGTAGGTTGCAAATGGAACAATGAAGATCATGAAGGTTTCTTGTTATGTACGTTGAATATTAGTTGTTGTGGACTAAAGGGTTTATTTCTAAGAGTATTTAGTTAATCTACCAGAAGTTTCAGAGGTCTGCATGAAGATTTGATTGTGCTATGAACAACTGTGTTTTGACAGTATTTTTGTGGGTTATGTCAATGTTCCTGATTGAAGTTTATGTGATTCTAGTAATTTTTGTTGCTGCAGATGTTTCTCTATTAGTTCTTGGTTTTTTTGGATGCTTCTAGATATTCTCTATGGACATGTACGTCCGTGTTGGTCAGTGTGCTCGTGGTCGAATATTTTTCTTGGTATGTTCGGGTTTTCATGTTCTTGGTTGACATGATGGTTGTAACATGTTGTGGATCCTTGAAGATTTAAAATTGAATGTTTGACATGATCGAAGATATTGTTTTAGGTCACATCATAATATTAGCCGACGGTGTTTGATTTGCATTGCAGATTTATTTGTAAATTTGGGCTGACATTGTAAATATGTTTTATATTTTTGGCCGACAAGGTTGTTGATGTAATTTCATGTTGTGGATATATAAGAGTAATTGTTTGAGAAAAGTTAGTGTGTGGATGAAGTGAAGAAAAGCTAGAGAGGAGAAAGTGTGTGAATATTGATCTATTCATTCGATTGCAAAGTAGAGTGAGAAGAAGTTTGAGTGAAGTGTGAAGAAGGTTTTTTGTGCTTAACTGGTACTGTAATCAAGCTTGTGTAGAAGCTATTTTCTAAGTTCATACCCTATGGATCTAATACATATTGTTGTGTATTGTTGGGAAGTGATCCCTCTTGTATTTGAGTAGTGAGCTCTAAGCAGTGTTCCTAAATGCATGTGCATTCCCATTATCTTTCATTATACTTTTAATATTGTGGACTATAACATCCACCGTGGTTGTTCCCCTAATAGGGTTTCCATGTAAAAAAAAATTGGTGTTCTTTTAGGTTTTGATGTGTTGATTGTTCATGGTCTACTATTCATTCATCAGATTTGAGATTAGGTTAAGTAAAGTTTGAAAATTTTAAATATTTTGTGACAACTAATTCACCCCCCCCCTCTCAGTTGTCTATCCTTGTTTTTCCAATAGGTTTTCCTTGGTCAAACCCCTTGTTGGTAATTAAACCTTGGAATGAAATGAAATAATGGAGGGAAATTATGGATGAACAACATGCAATGTTACAACTCACCAAACCCTTTTTATGATAGATCTTAACTTGAATTGCTTGCTTGAATCAAAACTCTACATCACTTGTAAATGTTAGCTCTAAAAAAATACACATGATCCAAGAATATCTTTGAAATGATGCTTGAATCTTGATGATGGCTTGAAATGCTAGATGAATGGCTTTTGAATGCTCTTGTGAACTCAATTATGCTATTAGGAATGCTCTCACAAAAGTCTTATTTTCATGGATGATAAAATGAGTGAAATAACCTTGTATTTATACTTATCCATGCTTAATGTCCTAAAATTACACCACACCAAGATGGCATATGAATTCATTAATTAAAGGAGGCTAAATCCCACCAATATCTGAAATTAAATCCTGAAAACAACCAAAGGGGGACTAAGATGCCCTAGGTGGTGTCTTAGTCCCGAGGCAAGAAACCTAGGGAATAGACTCCAAAAAGAGGCCCAATTAAGGTGCCTCTAAAATGAGGGTCCCAAGATGTTTGGAGGACAAACATGCCCTAGGTGGCATCTTAGTCCAGGTCCAAAAATCAGGGACACAAAACCATAATCATTAAATTATCATTTACCCTTTGATGATTGTCGGGATTAGCCATAAAAAGATATAATTTATTAGGCTTGTGGATGCAAAATAAGACCAATTAAGACATAAATAAGGATAAATAGATAAAGGAAGGCCCAAAAATGTGTGAAAATTCAAGGGTATGCATTTTCCTACACTATAGTGGCTAAACGAGGAGTGTCAGATCTTAGCACAAAGATTGCAGATCGACAACCTTAATTCAAAGATTTGATTCTGCAATGACTAAGTAGTGGAAATAGCAATAATCCAACATAGAGGATGAATTTAACTGGCTCAACTACTCCAACTACTCATTTTTATTGGTGATGAGATGTGTAGATGGTGACACAAAGGTGAAGATGATTATAAAATTAGATATAGATTGATCATACAAGATATATCATTTATTATGTATTTGATCTAGGTTTTGTAGGTTGCTAAAAAAAAACAAATACATTGTATCTAGAACAAGATCGAGCATACAGGAATATGACATTAAATTTAGATCAAAAAATTAGATTTGTGGATGCCAAAAAAAGCAATTTCATTAAATGATTTCGGTAGTTGTTTGGCTTGAGGAGAGTTATCTTTTTGGAGAATTTAAGTGAGCAAGGTTGAATGAATAAGTGTTGTATGGCTGAGTGAGAGTAGTGAATAGAGATATATTGTATGCACATGTAATGAAAGGGAGACCTAAGCTAATTATAGAAAATTATCTAGGGTTTTCATTAAGAAAGAGTAGAGGTGTGATACAGTGCAAAGAGGGTGGAAGAGTGAAGCAATGTAGGAAAGTGAATTGCTAAGAGGATAGTAGCAAAGTATGAGCAGTTGTAAAACAATTCTATAACAATGAATTAGATTCATTTATGCATCATTTTTAATCAAGATTTGTAACTCCATATTTTTTTGTAAATCTATTTGGTTGGTGTCATTAGGTAGTTGAGTTGGTGCTTAGTGTAGGCAATGGGTGCTTCCTTCGATTTGATGCTCATAAAACATTATAACCAATGAGGCTTTATTGTGAGGCTAGATTAGAACAATAGCTCCTAGCAGCTATTCTCATCGTGGTTTTTCCAATATTGGGTTTTCCATTTATATTTGGTGTTATGTGTATTTATGTGTGTAAAAATATCTACATGATTATTTTATCTTCTATAAGACCTATGTTAAAATTTAAATTTTATTGATCTACTGATTCACCCCCCTCTTAGTAGATAGTTGTGTTCCAACATTTCTTAGCACTTCTCCACTCTCATTCAACTTGTTTTCAAATACCCACTTATTTTCAATCACATTCTTGTTTTTAGTCTTGGGACAAGTTCCCAAGTTTGATTCTTCTCAATATGCACTAGTTCTTCGTCCATAGCCTTGATCCAATATTCATCTTTTCATGCCTAAATCACTATTTTAGGTTCAACTTTGGAGAGTAAACATAAGTTGACTTGTTCTTCTATCACAAAAACCTTTCTTCTTTTCAACACACCTCTACTCTTGTCACCAATGATCTCATCTTTTGAATGATTCTTTTGTACATACTTAGGGGTCTTAGGGATATTTTCTAGAGCTTCTTCCTCTTCAAATTGCACTTCCTTTTCCTTACTATCATCTTTCTCTTCTTCCCTACAAGAGGACGCATCTTATTCATACCCATCTATCATCATTGAACTTTTATGTAAGTCTTCATCCACTTTGACACTTGCACTTCCAAAAAAAAATTCATCCTCTTGTTGTAGCACTGTTAAGCCTTACTTCTTGTAGAATATCCAAGAAATATTCCTTCATTAGATCTTGCATCACACTTTGCTAAGTTTCCTTCATCTCTTTTGATATAGAATTTGCTTCTAAATACTCTAAAATATTTCACAGTAGGGGTTCTTCCATGCCACAACTCATAGGGAGTCTTTGAACTGCTTTTCCTTGCTTGTGCTCTATTAAGTATGTAGAATGCAGTCTGAATTGATTTTATCCAATAGATATCTAGTAAATTTTCTTCCTTCATCATTATCCTTGCTACTTCCTGAACAATCCTATTCTTCCTTTCCACAAATCCATTCTATTGAGGACTCCTAGGGGTTGATAAATGCCTCTTTTATCCATTATCATCATAAAAAGTGTTAAAATAATTGGAAGTGAACTCTCCACCTCTATTATATCTCAAACATTTTATCTTCATATCCATTTCATTCTCTATCATAGCTTTGAATGCCTTAAACTTATCTAAAAAATTTGATTTTTCTTTAAGAAAAGTAGCCCAAATTATTCTAGAGAAATCAACAATTAATAGCATGAAATACCTATCACCTTGAAATTTTTTGATTCTAGTAGGTCCACAAAGATCTATATGGACCAACTCCAAATGACTGGTAGAAGATTGTTCCTTGATTTTGAAACTCTTTCTAGATTGCTTCCCAATCTAACATTCCTCGTAGACTGTAACATTGCTATGATTTGTAATCTTCAGTATATCTCTCATATCTAAATCTGAAGTAATCCTCACTAGGCTATCAAAATTGATGTGACACATTATCCTATTCCATAGCCAACTCTCATTAATTTGACTCATAATGCACTAACCATTTGTACTCTTAAGTTGATAAACATTTCCATCAATTCTTCTTCCTATTGCAAGCATAGTTCCAAAGCCTTTTTCTAATCACACAACCATTGTATTGAAATACTATTATATCCCTTGCTACACATTTTTCTTACACTCAAAAGGTTATGTCGTATACCCTTAACATAAAGAACATCATCTGCATTATGCTTGCCATCAAAACTGATTGAACCTTTTACACATATATCTTAGTAGATGTATCATCACCAAACTTATCTAAAACACATTCAAACTTCTCAATCTTAAA
The DNA here is from genome assembly GCA_007258455.2 of Sequoia sempervirens. Taxonomy (NCBI): domain Eukaryota; kingdom Viridiplantae; phylum Streptophyta; class Pinopsida; order Cupressales; family Cupressaceae; genus Sequoia; species Sequoia sempervirens. The sequence continues at coordinate 592,771,727 of VDFB02281492.1, forward strand.
AAATTTAAGCTTATTACCTGTCATGTGATTTGAGCATCCACTATCAATGATCTATTTGTTCTTCTCTTCTCTAGCATGAAATGTAGTCACAATTTCTCATCCAATGTTATGACTTGCTTCTAGAGCACTTTCATTTATACATCTCTTAGAGTTAGCCAAATCAGTTCCAACATTTAGAACCATGAACAGTCATTCTTCATGCTCACCATTAGGATAATCATATTCATCATCAGATATACTAGCATCTTCTTTAACATAATAACTTATCTTAATTGATTCACCTCTATTCTCCTTAGGTCTATCTCTTGTAGCTTTGAAAAGAAATTTTAAAACATAATGGCCAATCTTCCCATAGTTAAAGCATTTTAAAGGTAACTAGCCTCTATAATTTCTAGTTCCCTTTTCCAATTTCATCAAAAAGGTTTCTTCTAACTAATCAAATTCATCCAAATCACACTCCTCATTCTTCTCTACTTTACCAATTTTTAAAATAGTCTCCTTTTTCACATCACTTGGACCAAAATATCTCAATTCAAATGTAGTTAATGCACTAAACAACTAATCTCTAGAATAGTTATTCAAATTATTAACTTGCTCAATAGCTCAAAAACTTTATGACTATAGGATTTAGTAAGAGTTCTTAGTACCTTATTTACCGCTTCATCTTCATCTAGATTTCCAACAAGACCTCTGATGGAATTAACAACTTTGTCCACTCTATGCATGTGTAATCTTGTAATATCTTCATCTTCTCTTAGCCTTAGGTTTTCAAACTTGATCTTCAAATTTTGCATCTTTTCTTTCTTGACCTTATCATCTCCTTCATAGATACTTTCTAGAATTTACTATATTTCACCAACAATTTTAAGACTCATAACTTTTACAAGTTTTGAATTAGAAAGACCACTCAAAAGAGCATACCTTGATTTTCCATTATTCTCATATTCCTCGATCTCATCCTCAGTACTCAGACCATTTACAAGCTTTGTATATCTAGTTTCAATAGATTTTCTAACTCTGAATCCCAAAGAAATAAGAAAACTTTCCATCCCCATCTTCCAAAATGTATAATCAAATCCATCAAACAGAGCAACCTCCTTCTTGTACATAATCCTAGATCTACCTCAAGAGGTTAAGCTTTCTTCTAAGGAACCTTGCTCTTAAACCAATTATTGAAAGCATAATACAACTTAGAGGGGAGTGAATCAGTTGTACATCAAAACATCAAAACCCTTATTGGCATTCAAGTTTTCATTCTTCCTTAAACCCTTAACAACCATTAAACCCTTATCATATATTATTAGAATGTAAACATGATAAATAATTTAATGCAAAAACATCCAAACACATGAGAACACCTGATTTACATGGAAAACCCAAGAAAGGAAAAACCATGGTGAGGATTAGCTCACAATATAAATTAATTGTGATACTGAATACAATAGGCTCACCGCCAATGGCTAACTACTAGATTATAAAGAAGAAGACAAAATATTGTTACAATGAGAAATCCATCTTAGAGTAGCAAAAAATTTCTACCACTACTTCACCAAAACATTCACACTCTCTCTATGGAATGTAGACACCTTCTACTCACTGCTTCTAGTAGTTTTAGGAATTAAATATTATACTAAATTTCTCACTTTTTCACTTCACATCTCAACACACATCACTCATATATACCATCTTCAATCTTGAAAACAATTCACAAGGTCGGCTATGCACCTCAAACATGCAAATTTAAATTAGGTCTACACCAAAACATTTCCATGGTGGAAAGGAATGAGGGTGAACTACATCACACCTTAACTTAGACTTAAATCCACACATACATGCTATGCCATGCTTCTGGAACCACTAAAGCATATCCACAATTAGTGTAAACACCCAAGTTAGTCAAACCTATGGTAACAACATTAAAAAATTAAGTACACGATTCCTTTGATCCAAAGATGAATCGTGGAACACACACAACACTTAAACATCATCTAGAATATTCCATAATCACCCTAAAATCCAAGAACTCCTTCGTAACATCATAAACTAGAAGAACATATTCATTCTACAAATCTAGCTAACCTTCCACACACTGCAACACCTATATCCAACCTCTAGGATCACCAAAACAAAAATGACTTAGACTGAAGATAGAAACATGTAATATAAGCATACCTCCAAATCTACAAGCCCAAAAACTAAACTATAGAGAGATATGGAGCAAGTGCATTTCTCCTAGACAACACTACTTTCATAGTTCACAGACTAGTGAACAAAAAATTCTCTACACACCAATCCAAAACCTGAAGCTATAGATATAAAACCTCTAAGCATCTATAATCAACATGTTTTAACTGCATAGGCAGATCTTTATCCATGAAGAAATGTGAAGAAAAATATTGAATACCACTCTACTACATTGAACACTCTTCACCAAACTGTTTCCTCTTTTATTCAAATTTTCTCATAAGCACTTGGAATCCAAGCACCATAAAATCAAACTCAACATGTATAACACCTTCTCTTCAACTCAACCAAACAAGAGGCTCAACACCACCAACACATGCTCATCAAAGCAACACTAGAGGTTGACATCAGTGATACTACTAATGACAACATTAAACATCTTCACAGACTTCCAACATCTCCCCATAGATATATTGACATCAATGACAACACAAATTTCCAAAAATTCCTTCATAAGAAAATCTTATTCACTATGCATTTGGCCTTGCGGATTTTTGATAAGTTTAAGCACAAGACACTCTTGGTAGATTCTCCCACAAGATATATTATCATTAAAAAATTCAAATAAAACTTGAGGAGTTCCTTTTATTTTATGTGTAATTCATCCCATACTTCACGTTCTATTGAATAATATTTAATTCTAGATATTATTTCTCATAGATAATAATTCACCAACATATCCTCCATTTTGAACTTAAAAAAATTGAAATTCATGTCATTAAAGTTTTCATCACTAATTAAGATTTGGTAACCATTTTAATAGAGATATAATATTCTCTACATACAACATTCAAAAAAATATTAATATGTGAAAACTCCTTTTTAGCTACCTTAAGATCTAAACAATTGGCCAAGATTTGATACCAAATGAAAGGGAAGCTAGATAAAGAATTTACAATTAATATAAGGGGATAGTTCCAACAACTTAAAGTATATATATCTTTTCAAGAAGGATTAAAGGAAAAAAATACATATGTAACAAAGTGTATGTCTTGGGTGATGGTTCTCAAAACCTTTGTTCCATTCTTCTAAGGCTAGCAACCAAGACCAAGAGAAGGAGAATAAGGATATAAAAAATAAGGTAATGAATCATCCATGGTCAAAACCTTTGCTCTACTTTTCTAGTGGAAATAGCAAAGATAAAATTGAGGAGAATGATACTATAAAAAAAAGGTAAACAATAATCCATAGAAAATTGATGGTTTGAAACAAAGTGATAAGGGAGGGAACATCCTCTTCCTCTTCAAGATTTACTAAAATTGGGAGAGTGTTTCTTTTAATTTTTAACATGAAAATTAAAGAGAAATGAAATATTATGGATTTTAATCATGTCATATTGGTGACTATAAAGTAAACCATATGAAATCCTATTAAGTAGATATAAACTGAGTGTACACATGCATTAAATAGTGAAACTATATTGACACCAAAAATGTCAATCCCCTTAATGTTGCATACACATGTGCATATTGGAAACCACTTCATGATAGCTCTCTAATGGTTTGAATAGCTTCATGAACATATAAGATTTGATGCTTGAGAGTTTCCTAACCAATATATACATAAAAGTCATTAGATTTCCACAACCCATATTGCTAATTAGTGTGCGTTTTTGGATTTGAATGTGTAAAATTTGTTTGCATCTTGGATTGAAACATTATTCCCTCCAATTAAGGGTATCGATCAAAGACATTAGATTTCCATAGTTTATATTGCTAATTAGTGTGCTTTTATGGATTTGGCTGTGTAAAATTTGTTTGCATCTTTTATTTGAAATGTAATTCCCTCCCATGAAGGGTATTGATCAAAGACATTAGATTTCCACAATCCATATTGCTATTTAGTGTGCTTTTCTATATTTGACATTGTAAAATTTTTTTGCATCTTGGATTTCAAACATAATTCCCTCCCATCAAGGGTATCGATTAAATACATTAAATTTTCATAGTCCATATTTCTAATTAGTGTGCTTTTCTAGATTTGAGTGTGCAAGATTTGTTTGCATCTTGGATTTGAAACATAATTTCCTCCCATGAAGAGTATCGATCAAATACATTAGATTTACATAGTCCATATTGCTAATTAATGTTCTTTTCTAGATTTCACTATGTAAAATTTGTTTGCATCTTGGATTTGAAAGATAATTCCCTCCCATGAAGGGTATTGATCAGAGACATTAGATTCCCATAGTCCATATTGCTAATTAGTATGCTTTTGTAGATTTGATTGTGTAAAATTTGTTTGCATCTTGGATTTGAAACATAATTCCCTCCCATGAAAGGTATCGATCAAATACATTAGATTTCCATAGTCCATATTGATAATTAGTGTGCTTTTCTAGATTATGTTTCAAATCCAAGATGCAAACAAATTTTACATAGTAAAATCTAGAAAATGACACTAATTAGCACTATGGATTGTGGAGATCTAATGTATTTGATCAATACCCTTAATGGGAATGAATTATGTTTCAAATCCAAGATGCAAACAAATTTTACATAGTCCAATCCAAAAACCACACTAATTAGCAATATGGACTATGGAAATCTAATGTCTTTGATTCATACCCTTCATGGGAGGGAATTATGTTTCAAATCCAAGATGCAAACAAATTTTACATAGTTAAATCTAGAAAAGCACACCAATTAGCAATATGGACTATGGAAATCTAATGCCTTTGATTTGTGCCCTTCATGTGAGGGAATTATATTCAAATCCAAGATGCAAACAAAATTTACACAATCAAATCCAAAAAACCACACTAATTAGTAATATGGACCATGGAAATCAAATTCCTTTGATCGATACCCTTCATGGGAGGGAAATATGTTTGAAATCCAAGATGAAAACAAATTTTACAAAGTCAAATCCAGAAAGGCACACTAATTAGCAATATGGATTGCAGAAATTTAATGTATTTGATTGATACCCTTCATGGGAGGGAATTATGTTTCAAATCCAAGATGCAAACAAATTTTACATAGTCAAATTTAGAAAAGCACACTAATTAGTAATATGGACTATGGAAATCTAATGTCTTTGATCAATATATTTTATGGGAGGGAATTATGTTTCAAATCTAAGATGCAAACAAATTTTACACAGTCAAATCTAGAAAAGCACACTAATTAGCAATATGGACTATGGAAATCTAATGTCTTTGATCAATACCCTTCATGGGAGGGAATTATGTTTGAAATCCAAGATGCAAATAAATTTTACGCAGTGAAATCCAGAAAATCACACTAATTAGCAATATGGACTATGGAAATCTGAGGTCTTTTATTAATACCCTTCATGGGAAGGAATTACGTTTCAAATCCAAGATGCAAACAAATTTTACATAGTCATATATAAAAAAAATCACTAATTAGCAACATGGAGTGTGGAAATATAATGTCTTTGATCGATGCCCTTCATGGGAGGGAATTATGTTTCAAATCCAAGATGCAAACAAATTTTACACAGTCAAATCTAGAAAAGCACACTAATTAGCAATATGGACTATGTAAATCTAATGTCTTTGATCGATACCCTCCATGGAAGGGAATTATGTTTCAAATCCAAGATGCAAACAAATTTTGCATAGTAAAATCTAGAAAGGAACACTAATTAATTTATACATAATTTGTAAATGGGAAAGCTACAAAATTTTGTAAACTTTTGTTACAATAAAAAGCATATGTTTATAATATGGCTAGAGAGAGACCATAATCAATAAGATTGTGATATTTGTCCTAAATTGAAGGTATTGACAATCAAACCAAATATCTACCTTATAAATAAATTTAGGAAATTCATCAAACACAAAATAAATAATTGGAATCTCAAAGAATAGCCCATCAAAATTTCATATTATCATTACACTCGAATAAAATTAAAATAACGTAGCTTAGTATATTTTTAAGAGGAATATTAGGATAAAAGAAAAATATACAACCAATACAAGGATGTATATTAAGATAAGAGGAATATTAGGATAAAATTCATTTTTTACTCTTCTCAAAATTATTTTTTATTTAAGGAATTCTCACTACCTTTCATATACTAAAACAAAATTGAAGTCTCCACATCCACTCTTTATATTTTCCACATGTGTGCTCCTTAAGAAATTATTTATAGTGAAATATATTCATATGAATATCATGAATTATAAAATATCTATAAAGCACCTTCATAAACATCTTTCTTTATTTGAAAAAGGAATAAAATATATTAATAAAGAAGTTAGAAAATATTACATAAGGATTTCCAAATAGCAACAACTATCACTAAAAGAAAAATAACTAAAATCCAAGAAGGTTTACCACTAATCCCCCACCACCAACAAAAAAGATATAATAAAAAACCTAGAAACTAGAGAATACTAAATAAATAGCAATAATGATCAACCCATACCATTTTGAAGAAGCTTAAGGGAGTATCAATATTGATGAAGGTATAGGGACTCAATCTAAAATATTTTATCTACAATTACCAAGTCAAAATCCCATTTGGCAAGACAATCAATAATAACATTCCATTCACATGTAATATGATGAAAGGAGATGAAATCAAACTATTGAGAAAAGTGAAGAATTTATACCCACAAAAGATGTTAATTGCTAAGAAGAAATATTAAAAGTCCCTTTTTTTAAAAGAGAAACTAAAATTATGGAATTCATCTCGCAAATGACCTATTTTTAACTCACAAGACTTCTCCAAATCCACAAGGATAGTATGGGCCAAAATTTGATTATTGGTACCAAGCATCATAGAAAAAGAGAAAAAATGAACCAAACTATTATTATCACACTCAATACCACCAATCCCAACTTCACCAAGATTACCCTAGGAAGAATGACAACATTTATTTTCAAAATACCCAAAGAGGGAATATACTATTTAACAACCCTATAAATCTTATGAGAAAATTTTATTTCAAATTCAAAAGGAATTAATCCAACCAAATAACCCAAATCTAACTTCTTCAAAATAAAAATACTAGACGAAATAATGACTTCATAAAAAGAGCACTTTCTTCTTAAAGTTTATTTTAATGAGAAAAAAATATTCTATCAAACATGCCCAATGAGATTCTAATATCTTTCTAAAGAAACCAATAGGAAAGAGGCATAAGTACGATGCCCCAAACAAGCCCAAAAATTAAAATAAGAAGTAACATGGATAAGTGGTCAATTTTAAATATGTCAACACTACCTCCAAAGGCACTCAGAAGAGAAGCGGTGGAAGAGAAGATGAGACACATATTCCTCATTTATCCCATTGATAACATAGGTAAAAGGGCTTTAAAATCCATTATTTTAGGTATTATCCTACGTAAGACACTTCTTTTGACAAAGTAGCTAACGAAAGAAACTATATCTAGGCCAATAAAGTTTATTCTAGATCATTTTCCACAAAGGGAAATCCTCAAACACATTCTTTTCCTCTTCAATTAACTAATATCACTAGAAATGGAATAAATCCATTTAAGATCACAGCCCTCAACCAAAGCATCATCCTCATCTAAACAACAAGTTTGATTGGCTAGAATAGAAGCAAGGGTAGCATGAGACAACAAGTATCTCATCCCATATGCCAATATCTCATATATTTTTAGTAAAAAATACAATAATCACCTATCAAACGATAAGCCATACATTTAGAAATATCAAACCAATCAAAATCCAAAAGGATCTTACTCAAATGGTAGAGAAAAGCAAAGGAAGAAAGAATTGGTAAATGAAGATCCTATTAATCAATCCACAATAGATTCTGATTACTTGAATTAACTATCCAAGAAAGACCTCCCTTAACAAGAGAAGAACCCTTCTTGATGGTATTCTAGACCATTGAACATTTCTCAGTCAAATAAATTCTACAAACTTTCATAACAACAATCCCATGTAATATTTATAGCTAAGAAGTTTAGCACAAAGTTATTATGTTGTGTACACCATTTTCAATAAAGTTTGATAGCCAAAGCTTCACTAAATTAACTTCTACTTTCCTTAAGACCAAGACCATTGTTTTGTTTAGACTACCAAATCCTATCCCAACTGAACAGATTCCATTTTTTAGTGAATACATTCTCTATCCATAGAACTTTTGTGGAAATATAATCAAACTCCTTTAATAAGCTTTTAGAAATTGAAACACCGAAAATTTATAGATAAAGAGAGCCTACAACATATTCCTCATAAAGATAAGACAATAAAAAAAGAGATAATGCATTGATTCACCTACATCCTAAAGGTAAGACAATCAAAAAAATAATAATCCACCGTAAATCAATCAAAGATCCTTTTGCATTGAAGATGATTAAAAGAAGCAACTCAAGAAAAATACCAAGATAATCCAAAAGAAATTGTCCTATTTTTGAATCTCAACAACATTAAATTACTACCAAAGTGTGGTCCACCCCCAAATTGACTTTTAATCTTTTCTTGTTCGGTTGCATGCTTAAATAAAGCTTATAGCTTTCGAGAGGCTTGAGAGGACAACTATTTTGTAAAACTTTATATTGTTTCTTAGCCCACCGCCAAACTCACCATTGCACCAGCGCAATGGCGTATCCTTTACCCGACACCATATGAAACACCTTTCAAGACCTGTGCAGACAGTCTGATCAAAGTTACAATCGAACGATACTGGAGCAGTCGAATGTTGGCCACCTTTCACCACGACTGCAGACATCACAGTTAAATGCAAGGCATCCAACCAAGTGCCTAGCTGGAAACACCTGATTGTGACCACAAAAGGCATTTGAAACGCTAACCAATGCTTTACACTTTTTCTCAGATTCATTTTCTCATGCTTCATGCTATAAGGGTGGCTGCATCCTTCTTATATTCTGTGCAGGAGTATAGCCTTCGTGCTATTATCATTCAATCTCCATGCAGGTTCCCGACACCATTGCTTGATGTCCATTATTCATGTGGTACTGGATACTAATCGATCAGTCTCAAGGCACCGCAGTAAATCCATATATGCATAATGCCATGCGCAGGGAACATTTGGGGCCGCCCCATCATATATTTGCTACACAGTTAAAATTGTATGATTGCTTAATGCTGGGCATAGAGCTTAGTGGCAAGTTGCAATAATATTATGGAATGATTCAAGTTGCCCAGTGCATCCTTTGTCAATTGGGCCATCATTCAATTTGATTCAAACAAATTCATCACGAATATGTGCTTGCCGGCCCATAATGCAAGCACCATATATTATACCATGACACTTGAAGATTCGCTATCGGCTTGCATTATATGTTGGACCACAGTGCCAAACATGCTGTAGCTGCATTATATAATGGTCCACGTTAGATGTTGGACCACAGTGCCAAACATGATGTAGCTGCATAAGCCTTCATCTTAATCATTTCCTGTTAGTGTATTTCACTTCAAGCTGCTTACGTAATGCCCCTAAGAGGCCGCACCATGTTTGAACTGTGTTGCGCCGCATTTTATGACTTGCGTGACCATTATTGAGATACGCAACTCTATAAGGGAAAGGATCATCATGTATTTGAAATCACATACAACAACCAATTCATTAGGATGAGGATTCATGTCAACATATTTGTCACAAGAAAATTTGAATGTCAAGCTTAAGATCCATGAGATTTTTTTTATCTTATTACTATGATTAGCTCAATAATTCGATTCATGTTTCTCAAGGGTGGATCAATGTTACCATAATGGATTGAAAGTACACATTCACATGATTTGATTCTTCAAAAAGTTACAATCCCACTAATGTCCTTCATAACATCATTAAATAAAAACTTACAAACACAAATCAAAAAGTTACAATCCCACTAATGTCCTGCATAACATCATTAAATAAAAACTTATAAACACAAAAAAAATACCATGATGTTTTTTATCAGGCCTTTTGTTATTGCCTAAGAGTTTCAATATTTTTGCATGGCAACAATAATTTCTCTTTCAATCTTGGCTAACTCATGATAGTTGGTAGCAAATGGAGTCATCTCATAGGTATACTCACAACATATAGAATTATTATAATGGGATGACACACTAGTACACATTGGATACACATGTATAAAGGGGTTTGAAAACTCCTCCCATGCACATTCCTAGCTCACGGTTCATTATTTTAATACAAGCATTAAAATATATTCCCATAGATCAGTAGTTAATAACAAGCTCTCTAATGTACATCTTCCATCACTACTCTATCTAGGAACATGCATTCCCAACATTGCATAAAGGGAGAGAAGATGGAGAAAAATTCCATGCACCATGAAAAATATCAATTGCCTTAGATCAAGCTAAATAGGCATTTTTCTACTACTTGAGGCTTCAATATTTTACATGACGATAACATTTTTTTTTTCAATATATACTAACTCATGATAGAGGTTAGGGATACTATCACAAATATCAACATATGATATATGTGGCACCTATGTTTATTATATTGAGAGGATGTGTATGTGATTATGTTGTGTAGAAAAATGTACTCCTTTACATTTTCACACTTTTTTTGAGCCCCTCAATTAAAATAAATTTAATAATGCGTTAATTTAGTGTTGAAAAATGTACTCATTTACATTTCACACTTTTTTTGGGCCCTCTTAATTAAATTGGACTTAACTATGCCTTAATAAGCCCTATTATTCATCTAAAAGCCAAATAAATAACATTTTCCAAAGGGGAAACTTGACAAAATTAAATACCAACACATAATTAAACACCTTGAGCAACATGTGTTCCAGGAATAGGGACTTGGGACCCATTCACCCATGGCTGAATGGGTCCTCCCTAAGCCTTGGAACCCATTTTTAAAACATGTTCTGGAAAAAATTTTATCATCCCAAATTCAAATTTCAAATGTCAGCTTGTAATGTTTAATTTTTTAGAATTTAAAGATAAATGCCTATAAATACAAGCTCATTTTATCAAATCAACATTAGGTTTTCAAGAGATCATACAAGAGCCAAGATTATCGTCAAAGGTGTTCAAGAGTAGATTTATTCATCATTTGTTGTAGCATTCAAGATCTCAAGCATCATGTCAAAGTTATATTCATTCTTGCATGTTTTTGGAGCTAACATTGTGATGTAGGTTTCAAAGATCAAGTCAAGCATTTAAGCATCAACTCAAGTCATCTAGATCCACATCCAAATCAACCATTTCATGTAAGATCAACATCAAGATTTCAATCTTTCAAGGGTTTGGTGAGTTACAACATTCTATTGTTCATCCATCATTCCTTTCATGTTCTATTTCAATTCAAGGTTTAATTACCGAAAAAAAAAAAATTCCTCTCTTGTGTTTGTATTGCATATTTTAGGTTGAAAGAAAATTTAAGATTTGAGATCTCTAAAGTGCAAAATCGTAAAAGTTGTCAAAGTTGGAAGAAAAGTTGTCACGATCATAGAAAATCAGATCTTGGATTTATTTTCTGCCATTTTTGAGTGAAATAAATGGGAAATTGCATCTTAGATCTGTCTTTAGAGGCTCCCAAAAATTTAGTTAAAAAAGCTATCTTAGGACCCAATTTCTTGACACTTTGCAACTGTTTTCAAAATTTCAAAATGTCCACTCATCCAATTTGCATAAAATTGACTTTTTTGTTAAGGTTATGCTTCATCTACATGAATCAAGTCTTAGATTATAGATTTGAGATCATTTGCTATTTTATTTTCATCTCCCAAAAGTGTTGCTTGACTTTACTCCCCGTCCACACACGCATAAAGGAAATTGCTAGATCTTCCATAGAATTGACTCACCTAAGGGTTGAAAGGTAATTCTATCTTGGAGGATCTCATTTCCTAAATGAAATAGAAAATAGGTAGGTTCATTACACCCCAATTTTCCCTTTCTATTTATAATAAATTTGGTGAAACATTCCAAATTTAGTATAAAACCCTATGTTTTGGTGAACCTATGTTGGTTTTCTATGTTTCATTATGGTGAACTTGAGTATTTGAACATTCTAATTTCTGATTTGGACTATATTCAAACCCTAGATCTAGGATTTGAATTAATTCATTTCATTTAGGGTTTCTAAATTTGGCTTAAAGTTGCCTTGCATTTTAGGTGTAAACTTGCATTTTGCACTCATTTTAAATCTAAAAATTCAACAAAAATTGCATAATGTTAGATTGATTTTGCATAGTATTTACATAATAGCATACTTTCAATCACTTAAATCAAAAAATTGGATCAAAATTTCATATAAAAATAGGTCATTTTGGTTTTCATTTAGCATCATTTTACACTTGCATTCAACTATGATTTTCTAGATTTCTGAAACTGTGACTACCAATTTTGCAACTTGGAACAAAGAGCACACAAAAAAGCTTAGAAATCACATTTTTCATTTTTAAAAACCCTACATAGAGACCCATTCACCCATTAGAAAATGAGTCCTTCAAGCCCTCTCAAAACCATCTTTTTTGAGCTCTTTTGTGGTTCTCTACACTTCCCAGATATGTTGTTAAACCACTATTTCGATTTGGAAAAAAATTCAGGGTTTTTTGTTTTATGAATTAGGTCTTATCATCCATCTAGTTTAGCATTACAAAATTGAAAATATTTATTGCATGTCATATTTGTAAATAAATTATTACATCATGTTCTTATTACAAAAGTCTCTTGTTATCATACTTCTTGTTATATTTTAAGATTTTGTTGAATACTCTAAGAAATTGTTGTCACAAGCATATGAATATGAAGTCATTTCCCCTCTTTTATTATTCTTCATTGATCCCTCTCCCATGTGTTAAAATAACTTAGTGAAAGAGAATATAATCTAGGACAATCATGAAAATCAAGTTTGTTCTTCTCCCAATATCTCTTCTATTTGTGAAGAAGATATCTTGGTGTTACAAGATCTAATCAATGAGATCCATGAGAATCCTATTTGTTTCTCTTCCCCTACTTGGTAAAACATTATTGAACAAGAGGATGCAATGATTGATAAGCAAGAAAATCCAACCATTTATAACTCCCCTACTTGTGATGAAGTTATTTTAGAAGATCCAACCATTGAATGTAATGCACATCTTGTTGGAATCAAGGAACACTGAGAGGGGGGGCTAAATAAGTGTTCTACAATTTTTTAACTTTATTAATCTGATCATCTTTAAACCACTTATAGTATTAAACCAAAAGAGAGATGTAGCAACATAAAGAAAACAACCATAACACCATAACACAAGGATTTTTACGTGGAAACCATGTTAGGGGAAAAACCATAGTGGAAGGCTAATCCACAATATGAGTATACTAAAAAATAAGTGTTTACAAAAGGAATGCACATGCATTCAGACACACTACCTAGAGATCACTGCTCAAATACAAAATGAAGACTCACTGTCTTACAAAATGTTTGGATTACATCCAAAAATTTTAACTGACAAGATAGCATCTGCTAATTCCTAATTACAGATCTGGTTAAGCACATTAATCACTTTCTTGACCTTCTATCTAATTTTTCTCTTCTACTCTATTCTGCTTCAATTCAGATCACAAATATTTTATGCAAAAATGAAACTGAGCATTAATATCTCTAACTTTCACAACACACTTCACACATATATCCAAATGATATAAACAATTGGTTCTATATATCTGCTACTAAGGATTTAATCGCTACATGTTAGCTTCAACAAAATAGAAAGATATTTACAAACTGTCAACTCAAATCACAAATGATTTCAATAGGTACCAACCAAAGTTAGCCACAACATAGTGACAACCCAAAACAACATGCTCGAGCACAAAATACTTCAAACAATTACTCCTTGAAGATCCACAAAATGTTATATTCACCAAATTGGCCTCCTTGCACTAATGATAGGAAAAACAATCAACCAAATCTTCTAACCTACACACAAATTGATACGAGGCTCTAAGATTAAAGGATAAAATAGATTATATACTAAAAAACCTTCCCTGAGATCCAAAACTTAAAATGATAAAAGAAAATTTGCATATGAATCGATGAACACAATTATGTCAAATGCTTTGTTCTAGTTTAACAGTTAATTATAAAACTTCGATCTGACTTCCGATATGATCAAATGCTGACGTGTGGATCGAATCACTGACTAGGGTTGCCATCAATGATAACACTTGATGCCTTGTGTAGTATCTCTTGCCAACAATCTCCCTCTTTGGCATTGATGGCAACACTTAGTAAAAAATGGCTAAGTGTCAGATCAGTACCAACATGAATACGCTCTCAACTTTCAAAACTCCAAAAAAAAAACTCCCCTTGAGATGATTAAGGCATTTTTTTTCACTTTCCCAGTCTCCCCCTTTGACATCAATGGAAAAGGAAAGAATCCACATATCAAACAAAAACCTCTATGCACAAACAACTTATGTAAAAACATGCTTCTACAACTTACATAAAATTGAATAGATCTACAAAATTGTTCTTCAACAGGTTCAAACTTGTGTCCCAACCCTTCTTGAGACTCTCCAAGATAGTCATGTGACCAAAAAATAGATAAGATTGCGTCTCTAAAGACTCAAGGTTCACCGGATCATTGACCACCAAAGCTTCTTGTGCTTCCTTCAATGCACTCAATATTGTTTCCATCTTCAGACCAATTAGGCCTCTAAGCTCACATACTCTCTCCACAATTCTATCATTATCATGCTTCAATATCTTTATCTTGTAAAGTAAGGAAATAAATTGACCTTCATCCTTGCTCACAAGAATGATTAGGGGATCAAAGGATTTAGAAATATTATCTAACTGTTTCTCACGATCCTTAATCTTCTTCTCATTGTCCTCAGTAAATTTAGACAAAGATAAACATGACTTATAGATATTTCCTCCTTCACATAGTGCACTATGAATATTCTTCACATAGGTAGCTAATAATGATTTATCATTAGCAATCATGCACTTTACCCTATTGAACCTTTTATCATCAAATTCCTTCTTTACCTTGTCCTCAACTGACTTCTCAATGGACTGAAAATGAGTACTTATAGAATTAATAAGCTTCTTCAACTCACCAGAGGGAGAACCAAATGGATCCTTGACATGAGAAGGCATGATATTCTCCAGAATACCGGATGCAAGACTCAATAGCTCACTATCCTCAATGTGAGACTTCAACAATTCTTCTCTAGCTTTCACCTGAGTAAATGATGCAACTTTCAATTTCTGAATCAGAGACAAAGTAGCCAAATTGATAGGACCTTCACCCAATTTAAAGTCAAACTCTTCCTGTTGCACTTCCAAAAATTTCTTCACTACCTCTGCAGTGTCTCTTGCTTCCACAAGAACTTCTTCAAACATTGTTTCCTTAGCTACAAATTATTGCTTGCCTTTAGGAATCTCAACTTCTTCAGCTATCACACCTTCAAGAGCTTCAGTCTCCATAGGAACTTTTGTATTATGCACATCAAGAGGAATCTGAGTGTCCTCAACTGTACCTTCTTTTACCTCTTGAACCATCAGACTAGATGCAATATCTTCATCATGACCTACTTTAGAAACAACATTGATTCTATTCTTTAACAAAACTTCCTTTAGAATTATTTGAGTTTCTTTTGCTACCTCTTCAGTCCAACCAATCATAAGCTTATTTATGCTAGTTTTTCTCTTGAAATCCTTCTTAGCACTATTCAAAATTGCCTTCATACTTGAATCTCTCCACAATTCACTGAAGTTCACTTCAGAGCTCTCCAAAATTCTTCTTCTTAAAGTACAAAGTGACAAATGAAGAATACAAATGACCTTTTATCATTCACACATCTAAATTTTTGTCACAATAAATTATTTTTCCCTAACTCATCTGGATACCCTATTTTCACAGACTGCTAATGAAAATTATTCTGCAAACCTTCAACTTTGCATAAATACTCTTTCCAACTGTTTCAACAACATCTGTAGATCATCAATGCAATCACTGCACTAATCCATATCTCGGTATCAACTACTGACAATGGGGGTTAAAAGATTTTATTGAGAACCCCCCCTTTGCCAGAGGCCATGAACTAATTCCCGGAGGGATTACCAGAACCAGGTTCTAGTGCTGGCTCATTTCCTACAACAAAGGGACTCTTCTTCACCCATATCTTATTCATTTGCTTCCTGATCTCATTTGTACCAATTTTTCCTTTTCCCTTTTCATCCTTCTGCATGTTTCTCCTTTGATTTACCAGACCCTTTCCTCTTCTAAAAAATCTAGCAATGTGACCATATTTGTTGTAATTGTAGCACATCACATTTCTTTGTCTAGACTAGTTGTTCCATTGATTTTCTCTTGATCTTTACTAGTTAGCAATATGGCCAAATCTATTGCATGTCTAACATCTAACATCTATATGAAAGGTTTTCATCATATTTTTGCATTCATTTGACTTATGACCATACTTATTGCTATTAAAGCATTGACTGGAGAATGATGGACCACTTGAGTCCATTCTACTTCTACATTGAGTAGGAATATGACCAAATTTATTACAAACAAAATAGTAACCATTGAACCTTTGAGCATTAGGTTGTCTTATCATATATCTTCCAGTTTTTTTCATCTGATTTCCTTTCCTAAATCTCCTCTGTCTAGGTCTGGAACTTTCTCCTTCTTCATATCCAAGACCTCACTTGTCACCTTCAGTCCTCTGACTTTTAATTAGTTCATCAAGCTTAGCTAAACTAATCTTGAACTTCTTCTTGAATTCATTTGCAATAGAAAGTTCATCTCTGAGATCAACAATCTACTTTTCAAGTTCTTCTTCATTGTTTCTGGATTGTTCAAATTCAAGTTCCAACTGATTGAATCCATCAATACAATTTGGCTGCGTTCTACAGATTTCTCTTTCAAGGACTGAGCAAGATTCTCTTCATTCTTCTTTCCGTCTTCAATCTCCTTGGTCATCCTCATCATAGGGTATGTGTAGAATCATGATGGGCCAAAAAATGGCAATATGTAAGTGATATGATGGCCCATGTGGCTGATGACATTCTTTTTACCCAAAATTGATGAAACAAAAAATGTTTTTAAAGGAGATTCTTAGATTTCCATCAATATGAATTATGCTTTGCTTTGAATTTAATAAATAATTATTATTCATTTTCTATTTGAATTACGACTTAATTCTTGATTGATATGCTAATTGAAAAACATCTATATCGTTCAAATGGTATCAAATTTTTTGAATCTAAACCATGTGTCACATTTTATGCTTCGCATACTATAGGATTAAAAAAAATGAATTTCATGAATTTTTGACCAAGTTAAGGTGGTCAAACATACAAGTTTTTATATTTTTTAAAAGTTGTAATAAAAAATTCATAATTAATTATTTACTTGGAAAAAAATTACAAAAAAAATATGCATCTCATTGGGACATGAGTCCTCTACTTATATTTAAAATCTTATAAAAATATATTATCATTTTATTATGGTTAGGGTGGTTAGACAGACACCTACTTATTTTTTCCCTGAAATTTAAGTACTACTGCATTGAA
Source organism: Sequoia sempervirens (assembly GCA_007258455.2). Lineage (NCBI taxonomy): Eukaryota > Viridiplantae > Streptophyta > Pinopsida > Cupressales > Cupressaceae > Sequoia > Sequoia sempervirens. The sequence continues at coordinate 592,789,424 of VDFB02281492.1, forward strand.
ATTTCAAATTTTCACCAAATAGATTTTTTTTAAATTAAAATAAACCTAACAGTTTAGAAACTACATTCAATTTTCTAAAGATTCTATTCTTACATATTTTTGAAATAATATAGATAACTTATTCAAATTTTTACGTCAAGTTGCCTAACTCTGACTTTTCTAAAATTTTCACCACTTAAGGGTCTGTTTTTTCCATGATGATCCTGCACATACCCCATAATAGATTCCATCTCATGCTTTAGGACTACATTATCTTTGGAAAACTTTTCGCATTCTTCTATCTTTTCTTTAGGGCTTGAATCAGTTGTTCATCTTCAATGCTTTTACTTTCTTTCTACTTGATCTAATCACAAAGTTCCTTTCTATTTTCCCTTGACTCATTGATTTTATCTTTCAATGATTGAATGAATTTCTCAGTATTCATGATATTTTCTTGCAATTCCTTGACTTCATATTTGGACTGATCAATATCATCTAGTGCCACCATAAGTTGTTTTTGAAGACTGCTTGAATCCATTGAAACACTTTCTAAGATCTTCCCCAGGTTGTTAAACTTCTTCTGAGGAACTAGGTTTTGATACCAATTGTTGGAATCAAGGAACACTGAGGAGGTGGTGAATCAATGTTCTACAATTTTTAACTTTATTAATCTTATCTTTAAACCACTTACAGTATTGAACCAAAAGAGATATGAATCAACATAAAGCAAACAACCATAACACCATAACACAAGGATTTTTATGCGGAAACCCTATTAGTCGAAAAACCACAGTGGAAGGCCAATCTACAACATGAGTATACTCAGAAATAAGTGTTTACAAAAGGAATGCACATGCATTCAAGCACACTACCTAGAGCTCATTGCTCAAATACAAAATGTTTGGATTACATCTAAAAGATTTGAACTGACAAGATAGCATCTGCTAATGCCTAATTACAGTTTTGGTTAAGCACATTAATCGCTTTCTTGACCTTCTGTCTAATTTTTCTCTTCTGCTATGTTCTCCTTCAATTTGGATCAAAAATATTTTATACACAAGTGAATCTTTGCATTAATCGCTATGACTTTCACAAAACACAACAAACTTCGTACATATATCAAAATGATATAAAAAATTGGTTATATATATCCGCTACTAAGGATTTAATCACTACATGTCGGCTTCAACAAAATAGAAAGATATTTACAAACTGTCAGCTCAAATAACAAATGATTTTCAATGCGTACCAACCAAAGTCGGCCACAACATAGTGACAACCCAAAACAACATGATTGAGCACAAAATAGTTCAAATAATTACTCCTCAAAGCTCCACAACACACTATATTCACCAAGTTAGCCTCCTTGCATTGATGATAGGAGAAAAAATCAACTAGATCTTCTAACTTGCACACAAATTGATATGAGGATCTAAGATTCAAAGATAACATTGATCATGGGTATGTGCAGGATCATCATGGAAAAAATAGGCCCTTAAGTGGCAAAAAATTCAAAAAAATCAGAGTTAGGCAACTTGACGTAAAAATTTGACTAAGTTATCTATATTATTTCAAAAATATGTAAGAGTAGAATCTGTAGAAAATTGAATGTAGTTTCTAAGTTACTAGGTTTGTTTTTAAAAAAAAAATCTATTTGGTGAAAATTTGAAATTTCAATACAATAGTGCTTAAATTTTAGGGAAAAAATAAGAAATAGGTGTTTGTCTGACCACCCTAACCACAATAAAATGATAATATTTTTTATAAGATTTTAGATATAAGTAGAGGACTCATGTCTTGATGTGATGCATATTTTTTTGTAATTTTTTTCCAAAATAATTAGTTATGAATTTTTTATTACAACTTTTAAAAATATAAAACTCGATGTCGACCATGTAACTTGGTCAAAACTTCATGAAATTCAATTTTTCTTTTTTAATCCTATATTATGCGAAGCATAGAATGTGACACATGTTTTGGATTCAAAAAATGTGATACCATTTGAAATCTATAGATGTTTTTCATTCAGCCTATCAATCAGGACTTTAGTTGTAATTCAAATAGAAAATGAATAATAATTAATTATTAAATTCAAAGTAAAGTATATTTAATATTGGTGGAAAGCTGAGAATCTCCTTTAAAAACCCTTTTCATTTCATCAATTTTGGGTAAAAGAAAAGTCATCAGCCACATACCCATCGTATTACCACTTTTTGGCCCATCATGATCCTACACATACCCTCATATACTAAACAACCTTCCTTGAGATCCACAACTTAAAATGATAACAAAAAATTTGCATATGAATCGATGAACACAATTCTGTTGGATGCTCTATTCTAGTTTGATAGTTAATTACAAAGCTTCGATCTGACTTCCAGTATGATCAAATGTTGACGTGTGGATCAAATCATTGACTAGGGTTTCCATCAATGACAACACCTGATGACTTGTGCAATGTCTCTTGCCAACACATCTAGTTTATTGTTCTCCTAAAGAATCTCCTATTAGGGAAGATATCATGTTGGAAGAAAATGACAACATTGACACATGTCTTTCAAAAAATAGTAATGTGGCTTCATTAGATAAGGATGATGAGGTAACATTAGGCTCTCCTTTGCTAAAAGATCATCAAAATAAGGATAAGTATTTTGAGGTTATGAACATTACATCTCCCTCTATTCCTCTAATTCATAGACCTCCTACAAGTCATCTAATTATTGGACCTCCTAAGTCATCTCTTGAACCACTTCTTACCATCAACCCACCCTCACACCAACACCAAGTTCAAAAAAAATCTATGTTTATCCTAAGACCACCTCAACACAATGTAACTTCACAAAAATTGAGTTATAATACCATTGGTCACACATATAATATAAGGAACAATAGGAAAGAGAAAATAACTCCAACATCCCTTCCATTACCCCAACCATATCTCCCACTTGCACCTAATATCTTATAGTGTAGTGGAAAGGAGTATGATCTTGTGGATCAACTTAAAAATACTCATGCTAAGATATCCTTATGGGATCTTATTCAAGCTTTACCTAACTACCATAAAATACTTCAAAATAAATTACAAAAATCCTATATTCCTCCTAATGTGCAACCAAATGATGTAGAAGCCCTAATTCAATGAATGAATTTAGTTAATATAGACATTATTTTTCACCAAATTGAGGTGCCTCCTTTGGAAGTGTGAAGAAAGCATGATGCTTTAATGATAGTGGCTACTATTAACAATAATGGTACCAATCATGACAATAAGCATAATCTCATTGATAATGGCTTATCCCTTATTGTGTGTAGAATAAACCTTTTGGATAAGATTGGAGTCTAGACAAAAGCCACGTACAACCAAACTCTTTATCTATTTGTGGATTTAATAATGTAGGAAAACAACCTTTGAGTGTGATCACATTACCTATTAGATTTGGAAATGCCACATTGCAAACTCCTATCCATGTTATTCCCCAAGAGCTTTCATACAATCTTCTTTTTGGTAGATCATGGATTCATGAAATGAATGCGGTACCTTCAACTCTCCATAGTTTAATAAAGTATGTTTACAACAATAAGGTTTATACAATAAAAGTTGATCCCCAACTAGAAAGTTGTTTGCACACTCAGAAAGACACATAAAGTCTTTTGAAAATATTGACACTACCTACACAAGTGCGACCTGTTCAAGAGAAAGAAAAACAAAAATCATATTGAAGAAGTCACAAAACTATATTGGATGATGATTGGGGTTCATTGGATTTCACACCTACATTCATGGGAAAATACAATATTACACACAAACAAAAAAAGAGAAATAAACTAACATCATATCCACTCAAGCTGGGTCATCAAAAGTAAGTGAGTCCACAACCTTTAGAAAAGAAGAGGAAAACACAAATTATACATCCACATATGATCAGTGTGATCATGCAGAACCACCCAATCAACAAGAAATAGAAAAGATTTATGGAAGAGCTTACAAACTTATGAAAAAACTTGGTTATAGTGGAAAAGGATGTGGTGCTAGAGAACAACATATCCATGTCCCTATAGATCCTATCACACAAGAAAAAACTAGTGGTCTTGGTTATTGTCCCTTGAAAGAAACAAAGAAATATTCACTTAATATCAATGTCATCACACAAAACACTTCTAGGACATCTTCGAACAAATGTATTAGTAATGATTTGGGTCCATTAGATTTTACACCCTCCTTTAAGGGAGAGTAAAAAATGTCACATTCTAAAGAGTCTTGTGTATATATGACACCTTGTACTAAGCAAGAGATATCTTTATCGCAAAATAAAGGAACATCTTCTACTATCAATCAAGAGAGTACCTTGTCGAAGCTTCTCCAATCTCTTTTAATATCTCTCCATCTAAGAACATGGAAGAAATTTTACAAAAAAAGTTCATTTTGTGCATATCATAGAGTTCATGGCCATTCTACTAATGAACGTAAGGTTTTAAGTGATAAACATCTTAAGGATTGTGGTGCTCTTCCTTGTGTTGATGCACCTATTTCCTCTAATTGATATTGATTTTCATCCTATCATGTTTCTCATCACTATGTGGCATTGGTAGCTTTATGCTTCTTGCTTGCTACCATTCATGGTGATACAATTTTAGGTACAACCATATCTCTCTTGGTAGAAACATGATAGTTCTCGATGGTTATCTTTGTCTTTATGATTGGGGGACAAGAATAACTAGTTCTTATAGGTGTGAATTCTTTCCAAGGATCACCTCTTCCTTTCTTTCTACTTAAAATACCAACATACCAAGTATGTTGATATTTTAAGTGGGGGAATTTATTGTCCCCCATACATTTTTTGCATGTTCCCTTCTTAGTGATGATAGCATACATCTCCTAGGATGTATGAAATTTTTATTCAAAGTTTGGCCTTCTCAATTCATGTGATGTGTCTTATTCTTTGCGACATTAGGTTTGATGTCCTTCAATATTGTGACCTTTCTAAGCATATGGCGTTCCTTTTAGTGGTAATGCTATGGATTGCATTCCCTAGGTTGTGAATATTTTATCCTCAACTAGTCCTCTCTTGGAGACATTAAGAATGATGTTCCCTAAGGTGAGACCTTTCATGAACTAAGAAAAACCCCTTTGAATATCATATCTAATTGCATGTACAACCTTTTTCAATGCCACCAAGCGTAACGAAACTTTATTTCCAATAGAGCCTTTTTCATAAGTGCCTAGCATAACACAACTTTCTAGCCTTGTGACCATTTATGTGGCACCTTATCAAAGTTATTAGGAGTGTAAATTTGGTATGGTTGATGTATGGGAGCTTGTAGACCTGGTATGAATTTCCCATTAACCACCTTTTTGGGAACCTCACCTAGTGGAAAACGAATTTCACTTGCCCATGTGAACTCATGTTTGTTTGCATAGTGGATAGTGGGTTTTACTTGTAAACATTTTAGAAAAATAGTTTCAAGGATTGATCCACATCAAGTTGGAAACATAGTCAAGGCTTGATCCACCCCTTTCTCTTTTTGTTTCTTCTTTCTTTAAGTCTTTGACATTGTATGATTGAGTATCTTGTGGGTATGTGTAGGATCATGATGGGCCAAAAAGTGGCAATATGATGGGTATGTGTAGGGTATGTGGCTGACAACCTTTTTTTACCCAAAATTGATGAAATGAAAAGGGTTTTTAAAGGAGATTTTTAGCTTTCCACCAATATAAATTGTTCTTTACTTTGAATTTAATAAATAATTATTATTTATTTTCTATATGAATTATGACTAAAGTCTTGATTGATAGGTTGATTGAAAAACATCTATAGCTTTCAAACAGTATCACATTTTTTGAATCTAAAACATGTGTCACATTCTAATATTTTTTAAAATTTGTAATAACAAATTCATAATTAATTATTTACTTGGAAAAAAAATACAAAAAAATATGCATCACATCGGGACATGATTCCTCTACTTATATCTAAAATCTTATAAAAAAATATTATCATTTTATTATGGTTAGGGTGGTCAGACAGACACCTACTTCTTATTTTTTCTTTGAAATTTAAGCACTACTGCATTGAAATTTCAAATTTTCACCAAATAGATTTTTTTATAAAAAATAAACCTAGTCATTTAGAAACTACATTCAAGTTGCTACAGATTCTATTCTTACATATTTTTGAAATAATATAAATAACTTATTCAAATTTTTACATCAAGTTGCCCAACTCTAATTTTTTTAATTTTTTTGCCACTTAAGGGCCTATTATTTCCATGATGATCCTGAACATACCCTTGTCATTTTTGCATATATATGTTTAGCATAGGAATGTGTATCCCTACTCCTTTGTTGGTTTTTCCATGAGATCTTAGATCCTGGGGGCTTGCACAACCTCCTTGATCATTGTCATCCTATCCCATCAATATTTGTACACTTGGAGGCCTCTTGACATGTATTTGTCTAGTTTAGTGTGAGTTTGATGCAAGGTCATCCTCTCACTAAAGCGGGGGATAAATGTAGTGTACAAAAATTTACTACTTCACACTTTCACAATTTGTTTGGGCCCCGCAATTAAAATGAAATTAATAATATTCCTTAATGTAGTGTTGAATAATGTACTCCTTTACATTTTCACATGTTTTTTGGGCCCTCTTAATTAAATTGGACTTAATTATGCCTTAATAAGACCTATTATTCATCTAAAAGCCTAATAAATTACATTTTCTAAAGGGGAAACCTGACAACAATTAATGCCAACACATAATTAAACACCTTGAGCAACATGTGTTCCAGGAATAGGGACCTAGGACCCATTCACCCAGGGGTGAATGGGTCCTCCCTAGGCCTTGGAACCCATTTTTTAAACATGTTTTCATGATGTTTTTATCATCCCAAAATAAATTTTTAAATGTCATCTTGCAATGTTTATTTTTTGGGAAATTAAGGATAAATTTCTATAAATACAAGGTTATTTTATCAAATCAACATTAGATTTTGAAGAGATCAATTACAAGAGCCAAGATTATTGTCAAAAGTGTTCAAGAGCATATTTCTTCATCATTTGTTGCAACATTCAAGATCTCAAGGATCATGTCAAATTTATGTTCATTCATGCATGTTTTTGGAGCTAACATTGTGATGTAGGTTTCAAAGATCAAGTCAGGCATTCAAGCATCAACTCAAGTCATCTAGATCCACATCCAATTCAGCCATTTCATGCAAGATCAACATTAAGATTTCAATCCTTCAAGAGTTTTATTCAAGGGTTTGGTGGGTTGTAACATTGTATTGTTCATTCATCATTCCTTTCATGTTCTATTTCAATTCAAGATTTACTTGTAACCAAAATGGGGTTTTCCCAAGGAAAACCCCCATTCACCAAAACAAAAAAAAAATCTCCTCTTGTGTTTGTGTTGCAGATTGTAGGTTGAAGGAAAATTGAAGATTTAAGATCTGTAAAGTGCAAAATTGTAAAAGTTACAAGAAAAGTTGTAAATATCATGGAAACTTAGATCTCAGATTTATTTTCCATCATTTTCAGGTGAAACCAATGAGAAATTGCATCTCAGATCTATGTTCAAAGGCTCCTAAAAATTCAATTCAAAAAGCTATATGAGGACCCATTCACCACTTTTGTACACTTTGCAACTATTTTCAAGGTAAGTTTTAAGTGTCCTCCACTCATCCAATTTGCACAAAATGCACTATTTTTGTTAGAGTTATGGTTCATCTACATGAATCAAGTTTTAGATTACAGATTTGAGGTCATTCTCTATTATAAAATTTTCATCTCCCAAAAGTGTTGTTTGAACTTTACCCCCTATCCACACACACATAAAGGAAATTGCTAGATCTTCCATAGAATTGACCCACCTAAGGGATGAAAGTTAATTCAATCTTGGAGGATCTCATTTAATGAATGAAATAGAAAATAGGTAGGTTCATTACACCCCATTTTTTCCTTTCTATTTATAGTAAGTTTGGTGAAACATTCCAAATTTAGTATAAAACCCTATGTTTTGGTGAGCCTATGCTAATTTTCTATGTTTTATATTATATAATAGCCAATAGTAAAGGTATTCATCCCATAGGTATACTCATAGTTTATAGAATAATTAGAATGGAAGTGAACACTAGTAGGCTAGATAAACATACAAAAATAAAATTAAAAATTTATCCCAAGTGTGTTCCCAATAAGAAGTAATGGTTCACTATTTAAAACATGTTCTTGGGAATCAATAGCTAATATCAAGTTCTACATTTAACAACTACCACCAACTAGTCTATCTCAAAATGCACATTCATAGGATAACATGCAGAGAAGGAAGGTAGAGATATAATTGTATGCACCTTGAAATTAATATTTTCATTGAAACATGTGTGTAAAAGTTACCAATAAGATTTTTTTTTATGAATAGGAAGCTATCTATATTAAAATAAAGATAAAGTTATATATTCACAAAAAAATGGTGGGTGGTAAGAAGGCACACCACGAGAGTCACATGGGAAGATCCCAACAAAACCAAAAGCCTAAGTCACATGGACCTAGCCCAAAAATCCATAAACATTACAAACTGTAGGCATCCATAAAAATCTGCAAACAACTAAACTTCAAACAATGGGTTAGTGCCTTGTAAACTCTATCAAAATACCTCTATGAAATACCTTGTAAAGACTTCCAAATGACATACATGACAAAAATAAGAACTAAAACATTAAGAAAGCAATAACAAGTCACCTATTCCATAGTGGATTGGTGTCACATGTGCTAGTGACCCTTTCCCAACCCTTGATCAATAGCTAAAATGATGATGTATTGCAATGGAGATGAAAACAAGATTATTTCTCAAACCAAGAGAGTAACCTTGCATAAAGTTGTGGATCTATGAATGAGAATGAAGGCCTCATTTTATAGATTTTCTTGATGAGAGATTGGCCAAGATGGTGAATGTGGGACTAAATATCCTCTAATGAGAAGATGACACTTGTCAAATGATGATAGGTCAATGGTTGTGCAAGATTTGGGAAGAGTGCCCATGAGAGAGAGAATTTGAATTCAAATTTGAGAGTAAATGCTAAGTGGGGGACAAGAAAATGAGTAATAAATGCACTGTTGGAGGGACAAATCAACTTGCCTTTGAATTCAAAATTGAGGGAATATTCCCCATAAATGCCATGTTGATGGAAAATCTTGGATTTAATAAATCAATAAATTGATTTATATGTGCAAGTGGCTAGATCTAGATAATGCAAGTGGGATGGGATTAACATTTAATTAGGGTTAGATTAAATAGATGATGATTATGCTGATTTAATGTTGATTAGGTGAGTTGACCTTTAGGATTTAAATATTTGATTTATTTAAATCAGAAAAGGATGAAATATGGATTTAATTAAATAAATGTTTGATCTATTTAATTAAAGTGATGATGTTTGATTTATTAAAAGGCTGATGATAATGTTTATTTGATAAATGACCTTAGGAAATGAGATTATTTAATGAATGGATGAAAGTGCATGATTAATTGATGAATGCCTAATGCGACATCTAATTTGGTGAATCGATCGAATGCATAATGTTAATTTTGCATATCTACATTTTGCCCCTCTTTGAAGCAATGTACTTGTTGCGTTGGTTCAAAGAATAAACTACGCGATTGAAATAAAAAATTCTGATTTTTGGATGCCCGATTAGAAGTACACTAGTACATTTCCCCTCGAGAATCGGCGAAAAGATTCGATTTGAGGAATTCGATCTGATAAAGAGGTTCAAAATGGGTGGTTATGGACGACGATGCAAATGAGATGATTTTAAGATGCTTAGAATAACAAATCTATATTATCCTAAACAACTTAAATGATGCTATGATATGAGATGGATGATGTGATATGCCATGATTATGCAATGGATGATTTATGAGATGCTTAGACTAACAGATCTATATTATGATAATGATTATGCAATGGATGTGAAATTGATCGATGTTTCCTATGATGTATGATATGGATGATATGTGGTATTCTGATAGTTTTGTGGATGCAGGATGGATGCATGATGGATGCATTGGTGATGATGATGTTAGTGCGGAAATGAGATGATGACAAGAGGATCAACAAGCCAACATTATGAGAGATGATGATGAGAAATGATGATAAGAAAGGATGATGATAGATGGATGATTTTGCTTTATCAAGGATTGGGATTTTCAAAGGGTCACTTACTTTATGTTTGATAACACACCTAAGCACGATGCATCAAGGTATAAAGGACCAGGATGGCGTTGTACTTAGTGTGATGGACTTTGACTCGACAAATAGATAGGAGTATTCTTGTTCACACCTGACATACGGAACCTTGCTAAGATGCACTTTAGAAGTCTCAAACATCTCGGACCAAAACACAGAAAGGTATAACCAATCAATGCAATAGTCAACAAGCTGCAGAAACATCCTCCCATACATATCTAACAAAGCAAGTATTCACCAAGTTATTTTACAAGAACATCAACAAGCACAACGATTAAAGAATAATGATTGTTGCCCCATTCCTATCTCTCTAAATCCTTCGTTCGGATATCATCGAGAGGTCCTTGGACTGAGCGCAATAAGATAAGTCAAAGGAAAAGATAAAGCACACAAACAAGTTGATGTTCTTCAATACCGCTAACCAAAAGAGAATGTGTTTTAAGGATAAGAACCGAAACTATTTCCAAAAGATAATGCCCATTGTAGGAAGGATACATCCTAGGACATGTTAGTGGATGGCGGCACCCCATTTCATTTATCCAAAGTGTTCTTTCTGATAAATAATGCCTTGTAGGAAGGATTCATCCTACGACATGATGTTATCAGATGATTGACATGGGACTGTTTGGATGATGGACTATCGACACAAAGACTTGACCAACTTGTTTATGTACTAACTTAGACTTGAGACTTGACGCTTTTGAGTTTTCTTTTAACCTGCTAGACTTGTTTCTAAATGTTTCACCAAAGGTTGAGGATGCCCGATCAGTTTATTATGAATGGTGTTTATTGTGGGTGCAAGTAGAGATGGCGGATGGATTTTTTCAAATATTTGGATGTTTTTGATGTTTTTGATGTTTTGAGGGAAATTATTTTGAGGCTTTACAAATGTTTGATTTTTGGTTTTCCAATGTTTTGGGATTTTTACGAGAGATTTTGACCAAGAGACTAGCAAGGCTATCTAGGGGCCTTGGGGGCGATCCAGCGTTAGCCTTGCCTCACGTTATACCGCGAGACCCGCGTGGATTCGTGATGACTTGGCCGATTTACCGTGATGATATACATGATGAGATCGCCGAGTTTATTATGGCCGGACCTATAGAGGCGACCTAAATAATACCGGGGATCAAGATCAACCTTGCCTACGTTCAAGCTTCGGAAGGCGGCGTGGTTCGACAAAGATGACCTTGTTTTTGGATTTTTGAATGACTTTTGACCTTTTTTGGATTTTGATATGTTTGAATGTTTTGGCTTTTTCTGATTTTCTGATGTTTTTGGATTTTCTGATTTTCTAATGTTTTTGGATTTTTTGATATTTCTGATGTTTTTGGATTTTTTGATTTTCTGATGTTTTTGGATTTTCTGATTTTGAGGACTTTAAGACCATACACGAATCTGTTCCAATGAGAATGTGCCCCCAACGTGATGCAATAGACTACCTCGATAAAGGCTGGACAAACTGACCTTGAGGATGGGCCGAGTAGTACTAGGAGGGATCATGATACGAACACATGACCAAGCTATGGTGCAGATGCAAGTGGATGAGTGATGAATGGAGATATGGATGATGGAAGTGAAATGGAGGGATAATGATGAACAAGCCGTAAAGGTCCTGGTGGATGGAAAGTGCTTATTTACACAAGGCGCCTGTTTGCTAGGTTTTCACCGAGGTACTTGCCCAAAGTGCCACCGAAGTGGTTTTCACTAGAGGATGATTTTTTTATCCTTTTTCTGATTTTTTTGGATTTTTGCTTTTTTGCTTTTTGTTTGTTACCAAAGCCTATTTGCCAGTTTTTCACTGAAGTAACCATTTTTTAGGACTTTTTCTAATTTTTTGGATTTTTTGGTTCTATACCTTGAAAGAATTAGGCATAAAACTTTTTGAGATGGGAGCTATTCATGGGCTCCTGTAGAGGTTCCCCTTCAGGTGTTGATAGCTGATATGCCCCTGATTTATAGCTTGTTGTGACAATGAAGGGCCCTAACCAATTGGGTTCAAACTTGCCTTTGCTGCTAGGATTCGGGACATTCTTATGATTTTCTTTTAAGACAAGTTCTTCGACTTGGAAAGTCCTACTTCTGATCTTCTTGTTGTAGCTCCATTTGAGTCTATTTTTGATAGACTTGCGGATGATTCAAAGCATCGATCCTTCTCTCATCCAGTAACTCTAGCTCGTTTAGTCTTGAGACCCGATATTCTTCATCAGTGATGAGATTTTGCAGTGATATTCTAAGGGATGGGAGCTCAATCTCAATGGGGAGTATAGCCTCCGATCCATAGACCAAGAGGAGAGGTGGCACGGTGGGTGTCGCGGATCTTGGTTCGATAAACCCGAGAGAATTTTGGATTAAAAGCTGCAAGTGCAGTCCGACACTGCGTCATTGACTATTTTCTTGAGGATTTTCAAAATGGTTTTATTTGTGGCTTTTGCTTGCCCATTTCCTTGGGGATAGTATGGGGTGAAGAAGCAATGTTGGATTTTGAATTTTTCACACAAGTCACAGAAATCCTGATTCTTGAATGGTGTCCCATTATACGAGATAATGGCTTGTGGAATTCTGCGTAACGATAGATGAATAGTTGAGTGAATTTTGAGATCTACTTTCGGTGATATAACCCACTTTGTGAAGTACTCAGTTGCAGTTATAATGAATTTGTGGCCATTGGATGAGGTGGGTGTGATTTTTCCAATGAGGTCGAGTCCCCATTGTGAGAAAGGCCATGGTGTGACGATCGGATGGAGCTCTTGAGCTGGAGCATGGATCAGATCCCCATGTTGCTGACATTGTATACACCTTTTGGCATGATCATGCGCTTCTCTTTCCATCGTGGGCGATGTACCCTAGCCTTTAGTAGTTTCTTGAAGTAGTTTATCCCCACTTTCGAGTGTGAGCCCACATATATTGTTATGAACCTCGGTTGAAGCGTTAATGCCTCTCCTGCATTTGGAAGCGGCCTTGATGGGTACCTTCTATGCTTCTATGAGCAAAGGTATCACCTAGGATGATGACAAATCTGGATGCCTTTTTGATAAAGGTTCATTTTAGGCTCGATGGTAGGTCAGCGAGTAAGACTCCTATTCGAAGATATGTATATATGTCATGATACCAAGAATTGCCAGGACCAACGATTTCACACACATATTCTGATTCTGGTACCTCGAATGTGGGAACGAGAAGCTGCTCGATCAGAAATTCATATTTCGGCAGATTGTGAGGGATGTCTACTAGAGACCCAATTGTAACCATGGCGTCAGCGGCTCTGTTGTTGGTTCTTGGAATCTGCTCAAATGTTATGTCAATAAAGGATTCCTTGAGAGTCTCCACCAATTTCTTGTATGGAGTTAGTTTGTCATCCTTAGTCTGATATTCATCATTGACTTGATTTATGATCAACTGAGAGTCTCCATAGACTTTGAGGGCTATGATATTCCATTGCACTACTATTCTAAGACCTATAGTCAAAGCCTCATATTCCGCTATGTTGTTTGTGCAAGGGAATGCTAGTTTGTATGATCTTGGTATGCAGTCCCCCTATGGGGTGATGAAGAGGACACCAGCTCCTGATCCATGTTGTGTATATGAACCATCGAAGTATAGTTTCCAGTGATCAGCAATGTTGAGGTTAAAAATAGACTCATCTAGAAACTCTAAGACAAGGGGATTCTCAGAATTCATAGGTGATTCTGCTAATTGGTCTGCAATAACTTGACCTGTGATGGCTTTTCTTTCAACATACTCGATGTCATATTTTGATAATATCATGATCCATTTTGCCATTCTACTAGTTAACATTTCCTTTGATAAGAGATATTTAAGGCTCGGGTCAATTTTGGCAATAAGCTTGATCTTGTGTGCCAACATGTAGTGTCTGAATTTTTGGGATGCAAACACTACTGCGAGGAAAGCTTTCTCAATGAATGAGTAATTTAGCTCATGACCAACCATTGTCCTGCTGATATAGTAGATGGCCCTCTCCATTCCGTTTTCATCATGCTGAGCCAAAAGAGCTCCTAGGGCTACTGCTGTTGCTGACACATATAAGATTAATGGCTTTCTTGTGATAGGTGGCATTAACACTGGAGGTTTCAGTAGATATTCCTTTATTTTTTTGAATGCCTCTTCACATTTTGTATCCCATTTGTACGATACCCCCTTCTGGAGAAGGTGTGAATATGGGTTCTGCTTGTCTGCCAGTTGTGCTATGAACCGTCAGATGGATTGAAGTTGACCCTGGAGGCCTTTCAGTTGTTTTAAGTTCCTTGGTGCTTCCATCTCGAGGATTGCTTTGACTATTGCCGGATCCACCTCGATACCCCTCATGGAGACTATGTATCCTAGTAATTTTCTTGATTGTACGCCGAAGACGCACTTCTTGGGATTTAATCTGACCTTGTATTCCTCTAATCTGTCAAAGATAGCACTTAGGGTTGCTATATGATCTTGTCTTTTTCTTGACTTTGCTAGGATGTCGTCGACATAATCTTCGACTGTTTTGTGAATCATATCATGGAATATTAGTGTCATGGCCCTTTGATAGGTTGCTGCTGCGTTCTTTAGACCAAATGGCATCATGTTCCAGCAGTAGGTCCCCCATGGACAAGTGAAAGACGTCTTGTGTTGGTCTTCTTTCACTATCATGATCTGATTATATCCTAAAAATCCATCCATTAACGATAGCATCTCGTGCCCTACTGTCATGTCTACTATCATGTCGATGTTGGGGAGTGGGAAATCATCCTTGGGACATGCTTTGTTTAAATTTCTGAAATCCGTGCAGATTCTGATAGCTCCATCAGGCTTTGATACGGGTACCAAGTTCGATACCCATTTTGGATAATCAATTGGTCGGATGAATCTAGCATCTAATAGCTTTTTGAGCTCCATTTTGACTAACAAAGCAATTTGAGGATGCATTTTGCGAAGCTTTTGTTTGACAAGTTTTGCATCTGGATACACTGCTAGGTGGTGGACCACAGTATTTTGATCAAGTCCTGGCATATCAGCATAACTCCATGCAAAGTTTATTTGTCTGTCCTTTAGGAATGCTGCTAGGATTTCTTTCTCTTCTAATAATAGTGATTCCACATAGAATGTTATATGCGGGGTCTCCTCTATTCCTAGGTTGACTAGGTTGCATTTTTTGGCCAAGACTGCTGGCTTCTCTTAATGAATAGCTCTTAGGGGAAGATTGAATCCTTCATCCTCAAGTGCCTCAGAGAGGTTTTCACCATTGGATACATCCTTTATTTTTACTATTTTGTTGTTAGAGAGTGCCACGGTGTGGTTTTCACTCAAGGACTTGGATATGATTCTTAGTTTCTCACTTTTGCGACTGAAGGATTCAATTGTTTCCCCGTAGTAGGTGTGTGTGTCCAACTCCATTATGAATCCTGCCTTGTGATCTCCATCTGGAATGTTATCCCTCAACCCCATGAATTCTAAGAGTGCTTCATCATTTTTGAATGTATCAAGAACTGGTGGTCCTCATTGGTCATAGTCGATCAGTTGGGGGTAGACTAAGTGGATCTCGTGATTTTGACTATCTGGTTCAAAGGATATGGTATTAATCATACACAGGGTGGTATCTTCGAATAACCTAGGTAGGTTGGATAAGGTATCTTCGTCATCGCTACTAATATAGGGCTCAGTGATAAAGTTATGCATGTCTGTCCCTATGGGTATTGGGGAGTGCACTTGTACTAGGACTGGCTGAGGAGAAACATTAGTGGCTCTAACCAGAGGACTTCGGCCACGTATGGTTATTCTCGGAGGGGTACAAATATTTGTTATAGGTTGCGTCTCAGGCATGATTGGTATTAAAAGCCCATTGTCATTTTGTCCCAATCTCTGATTGCGGTCATAGCCCATCGCAAGCATCATGTGTAGGCCTCTGCTTCTTTCATCCATTGGTAATTTAGGTGTTGGTCTTTCATCTTGATACAACATGTTTGATGGATCTGCTTCAATAACCTTATGGCCAAGGTCTCCCCACCTTATGAATTCAGGATAATTTTGAGGATAGGTTTGTGATGTGGGAGCTTGATTTTCTTGTGGGCATCCTCGTGATCTTGGAGGTTGTGGTAACTCTCCTATCACAAAAGCATTGTTAGGGAGCCTATAACTTCCACAGCCGTCCTCCTAGATGATGAGCTTGATATCGGATATGGTGGGAATGGCGGGTGTCTCTGTCACAGAAGTGGATGTGAGAGTGGCGGGATCGATGTATGATGTGGATGGGCCCTCATCATTTTTCAACACTTGGGGGATTTTGTAATATTTGGCTTCAAGGTTCTTGCAATATGAAAATGGCTCAGGATCTCCATGGATGGTAACCTCTTGTCCATTATGTGTGAATTTCACACATTGGTGAAAGGTTGATGCTACGGCTTTCATCGCATGAATCCATGGGCGTCCTAGGAGTATATTGTATGGAAATTCGAGGTCCAAGACCTGACATGTGGTTTCCATGAGTGTTAGCCCTACTTGGATAGGGAGCTTAATTGTGCCCTGATACACTCTTTCTTGGTCATCATATGCTCTGATTGTGATGCCCTTCCCTTTATCAATGGAATCTTCTGATATCTTTAACTGCCTGATGAGACTAAAAGAACAGATGTTCAAACCTGCACCTCCATCCACCAAGACCCTTTTGATTTTGCTTTTGTTCACAATGACCTCCATGTGAAGTGCATGATTGTGAGATGGTTGGGCGGGAAAATCTTGGTCAGAAAACGTAAGGAGATTAGGTGTTATGATTTTTTCGACCATAGCTTGGAATTGTTCCGCATCAAGGTCTACGGGGATGGTAGATGAGGCTAATGCTTCTTCAAGGATCTTTTTATGGGCCGATGATAGTTTTAACAACTCCATGATGGAGATGTGTGCTAGTGTTCTTTTGAGTTGGTCTACGAAATTGTAGCTATACGGAACGGCTCTTGATGTAGGGACTCTATTGGGTTGGGATGATCCTGCGATGGTGACTTTGCCGCCTCTTGTGGTGACTCCACAATCTTCGGCATGGGCGCCCTTGATGGTGATGACCATGCAGTTTTCATTGAGGTTGGCAAAAACTATCTCGTATACATGATTTACACTACCCTTTCCTTTATCCTTGTTATTCCCTTTGTTGCCATGATTCGGCATCGGATTCGTGTAGATTTTAAGATCTTGATTCCCTGTAGGTGTTTCCACATTTATGATTATTTTGTCGATGAGATCTTGGATGATGTTCTTGAGTCTCATACAATTGTTTGTGGTGTGGCCTTTGATTTTGTGGAACTCACATAGTTGATTTTCATTGTACCAAGCAGGTTTGACATCAGGTTCTTGATAATTCTCAAATGTAGGAGCTTGGATGAGTTTTTCATCGATTAGCTTTTTCATGATGTCCTCAAGTGGTTCCCCCAAAGTAGCAAAGTAGAGTATTTTTGTTTGGGGTATGTTTTGCGTTCAGGTGGTCCTCTTTGGTCGTTGACGTTATTAATGGTGGGATTATTGTTGGGTTGATATGTTGTGTGATGAGTGTTTTGGCATTGTGGTTGGATTTGTTGTGCGGGCGTATTTTGGCGTGGACCACTAATGACCACCTTGGCGTCGACAACGCCATCATTAGTGATGTTCTTGTTTCTCACCCATGTATGAGGTTTATCATTGTAGTTTGATGACGGGCGGTTGTTTTGCGGCTCGTGATATGATGTTGATTCTATGGGTTGAGTCACAAGGGCTCTTTCGATGCTAAGCACCTTGGAGATCAATTTATCATATGTGGTGATACCCTAAACTTTGAGATGGAATGATAGATGACTTTCAAGGTTGTCTATGATTGAGCAGACTTGTTGCTCTTCTAGCATGGTCCATTTGCTCTGATTGGCCTTGGATTGCCATCGTTGAAGGAATAAAGTGAAAGATTCATTCTTCCCTTGTTTTAGAGCGTATAGTTCTTTGAGACTAACATCCATTGCAATGTTACCTACGTAGTTCTTAATGAATGCACTTGTAATCTCTTGGAATGTTCTAATGCCTGTAGGTAAGCGAGAGAACCATTCTATAGCGGGACCCACCAAGCTTCTAGGAAATAGCCGCATCAAATATGTATCGTCATATGCGACTTCCATGCAATGAACTTGGAATTCCCTGATGTGATCTTCAGGGTTTCCTGTCCCTCGATATTTGTCAAATTTGGGGATTTCAAATCCCTTAGGGAATGGTTTCATTTCTAAGCTCCTATCAAATGGGTAAGGAGACAAGTTGCTTTGTGTTTTGGTTGTTCGCCCTGATTGAAGATCAAGTACTTGTTGCAAGAGCAACTTGAGTTGTGTAGTCATATCATTCTGAGGATCAGGGGGTGGGATGAATGTGTTTTGGGGTGTTGCAATCATGGTTTGGATGGATGGGTTGGTTGGTGCATTGTTCAATGGTATCGGTATGTTGTGGCAGGCGAAGTAGGCTTCTACCTGCTTTTGGATGAACAATGCTTGTTGTTGCGCTAGGATTTTTGCTTGTTGTTGTACTTGTTGTTCTAACAATGCTTGTTGTTCTGCTTGCTATTGTGCTTGTTGTTGATCTAACAATGCTTGTTGTTCTGCTTGTTTTTGATCTAACAATGCTTGTTGTTCTGCTTGTTGTTGTTCCCAAAACGCTTGTTGTTGGGTTTCCAATTCTACTGCTTCTTGCTGATCTTGGTATTGCTTTAGTGCTTGCTGATATGCTTGCAATTGCACTGCTTGTGAAAGAAGTTGTGCTTGTGCTTGTGCTTGTTGTGCTTGCACTTGAGCTTGTGCTTTGGCTTGCACTTGTGCAGCTTGTTGCTGCAATAATAGTTGTGCTTGAGCAACCCTTTGTGCTTGCAATGCTTGTGTGGCTTGGGAAGCTTGAGCGGCTTGTTGTTGCTATTGTTGTTGTAATAACGCTTGAGCTTGTTGCACTTGTTACGCTTGTATTGCGGCTTGTGCAACTTTGGCAGCTTGTGCAGCTTGAGCAGCTTATTGCATGATTTTTTGTTTCTGCACTTGTTGGTATCCTCTTTGAAAGGCAGCTTGTAATGTTGTGTCAAATTGGTTTGATGTGGTGAACGTTGGTGGTGGTGGAGGTGGTGGTGGATTTGGAATGGTGGTAGATGATGATGTTGTGTTGATTATTTGGTTGGTGGATGGTGTTGTCATGTTGATTACGTGATTGGTGGATGGTGTTGTTGATGTGGTAAGTGGTGTCGTTGATGTGATTGGCCCTTGAGAGACCATGCCTTGCAATGTTGTGGGGGTGTTTGATGATGTTGCCATTACTTTTGTGTTTGTCGTTTGTTGTTGTGATGTCAGCAATAATCTTTGAGCATTTGGAAAAATGTTTTGATTGATGGTTGGGATGTTGTTTTGATTGATACTCGGTAGAGGGGGAAGCCCTAAACCAAGGAGTGATGTTGATGACAATGGTGATGGTGGGAGAGGTGGAAATGTAAGGGGGGTGAATCCTTACGAAAGTGTTGTGGTGTTGAAAATTCCCCCTGGTCCGAATATGTCTCCCTCCTCTTGTGAATTTGTGAGGAGAGGTGTTTGTGGTGCTCCGTGAAAAGATGTTGATGATAGGTCATAATGTAAAGTGAGAGGAACATTTTGGTATATATGGATTATGGAGGATGTTTTGTTCCACTGTGGTGTTTGCGTCCAAGTTTTGGTTATTTACAAGGGGATGTGATTGAAGTTCATTGAGGAATGTGTTTCCCTTTTTAACATTGGGTTGAGTTGGAGCAAATGATTTTGTGGTTTGCGGGATATTTTCCATGATGTTTTGAAATGGGGGTGTAGATGAAATGGGGATGGTGGATGAGATTTGTGGAAAATATGTCTCTACTATAGTGGTCACATCAAAATCAGAAGGCAACTTGGCCCCTTGTTTTGCTAGTTCAAGAATGTACAACAAAGGGTTGAGTCTCATCATGATGTTGATGATTCTATGGTTGTTCAGATTTTGGAGCATTTCAGCTATTTCTTCATGAGACATTCAAAAGGTGAGGTCCTCCCCTTGATTTTCTTCTTGTGGGTTTTGTGATGATGAGGTGATCAATGGATTGCTTGATTCTGCAAGATTCATTTCTGCATTTGTTTGGCTAAGGTCACTTGAAGCGGGAGTTTCTTTGTGGGCTTCCATACTCTTCTTGTATTGAGATCTCGTTTGAACCATAAAACAAGGATCAATCTTCAAGAATATGGGAGATGAATCTCTATTTTATGTCCCAAAGTGAGAGTTTTAGGATGCTTTTAGGATCAAATGTGATGATGATATGATGGTGATTTTTAAAGATGGATGTTATGGATGTTTTTGGCTTTGATAATCTTGAATGAAATACTAGGCTTTGGATTTTTGATTGGTTTGATTTTTGGATTTTGAGATTTTGTCCTTGATCTTGATTTGGATTTGATTTTGGATTTTGAACAAAAAGACCCTAAGATGTTTGATAATGATCTAAAGGATAGTTGTGTTCAAAGGATGATGATTTGGATATGTGTGAGGAGAAGGATGCATCTACCCACACCTACCCAAACAAAATGATTGTTTCACTAAGTATATGGAGAAGGATTCATCTACATACACTAAGTTAGAAAAGATGATTTGGATGACTTTGACTAAGGATATGCAAAAGGATGCATTTACACATTCATAACCAAAGGTGTTTTGATAAATGTTTTCAAGGACTTGGTCTCAATGATTTTGGATGATTGCTTGATTTTGTCATAAAGCCTAGTACTTCAAGGATGATTTCAAGGTTTTTCAAAAGATGATTTGTGAGATGGATTTTGATGTTTTGAAAGATGGATGAAAGAGGTTTGATTTGTTTTGATCCCTAGATGAACCTAAAAATACCACTTTGTTTTCCTAGACCTAAGTATTGAAGAGCATGCATATGCTTCCTAATGACCTTTGTAACAAAGAAATGATTTGAACATTTTGGATTTCCAATCAATGATTTGTGCTTTTGGGATTTTGGAGTCTTCAACACACATGAAAGTTCATTTTGCTTATCTTTGTTTAATGGATTTATTTTACCAAAAACACTCTCTTTGATTAAAGTTTCAAACTAAGATGTCCAATGTCTTAATTTCTTTAAACCCCACAAGATATTTTATGTGGAAATTCAATGAACTTAAGGCAAGGGTTTTCCTATTGTTTACTCAAAAAGACAAATTGAGGTATAATCCAATGCTTAGGAACCTCTACGACGTGAATCCGCAGGGAAAGTAGTAACATATGGATTGAGTCAATGATATTTGTCTTCAAGAGGGTTTGAAATTTTTGAGAATCATGTTGAATGTTTGTTTGCAAAATGTTTTCGAATACAACACTGTGTTTTCAAATGAAGAACAATTACAAGCCCTATGGATGTGTAGGATAATATTTGTTGGATTCCCACTTGGACAAGTCCAGCTACGCTTATCTCTAGTGGATGGTTAGATGCTTGACCCCACTGCTCCCCTCCACAGCTCATTATCGCGGGGTCAAGCATCAACACCCATGAAACTCCCATGGCATGCTTTCCATCTCTACTAGAAGACCGTAAGAATGTGGGGTGGCTTTGGCTTCAGAACACCTATTTCATACAACAAATAGATTGGCGATTTTGGTGTAAATTTCTGCACGAAAAGCACCTTCACCGGGAGATCAATCTGCTACCTAAGAGTCCCTTCTAACCACATCTCGTTGAGCCAAACTTGGATACCATGCAAACCACACCACATTTATATCCCACGGAAATACTCTTGGCTTAGAGTGTTACCGGTTGAGTCATTCCCTTGGGTAAGAGCACTTTTTCCCCCAAGGCCCCCTCTAAGATAAACAAAAGCAAGCAAAGACACAATCTGTAACTCGATCAATCTTTGATGGCACAAAGAAAGAGAATGTACGCGAAAATGCCCCTACTCACACTCGCACAAGATGTTCAATTTTAAGGCCAAATCGAAGTGTTTCAAAGCAATAAAATGTATTTTTGAGTGTTTCTCTTACACCCTAGATCGCACGAAGTGCAAGGGGAGAGGATACGCACTCAAAAAACAAAATCACACAATTCAAGCACTTGTTCGTTTTATAGCCTTCAAAGCAATTGTGAGTTCATTTTAAGCACCAAATGAAATATGAAGATTGCTTGTCCAATTTTTAGCCCAAAACGAAATCTAGTAAGTGTCTAAGCTTGAATTTTAGCCTTTTGCGAATGGAGAAAATTGAATTGTTCTTTTTAGACCCAAAGGAAAATTAGTGCCCTAGGAACGAAAAGGTAACAATTTCATAAATAAGTGTTGAACAAACACTTAAAGCGTTAAAAAAAACACTTTTGAGAACTTTTCAAAAAAAAATCCTCCTCCTTTCGTTGTCGTTTGCTAGCCTCCTCCTTCACTTTGTACCTTTTCGCCTCTGCTTTTCCTTTGTACCTTCTCCTTGCTTTCCTTCGTTTTCACGTTGTACCTTCGTTATCCTTTGTTTCCCTATTAAGAAAGAAAACATATAAGAATCAATTTATCATTTTAAGGATTTAGTTTAAACAATAGAATGATTCCAAATGGAAAGGTTGATGATTTTGGACAACCATAAAAGAGTACCCATGCTTGTTAGATTCACTTTCCACCTTGTCAAAGTCTCTCTATATCACTAGGGGTATTAAGTTGACAAATCAATCACAAAGAACAAATATCTCAATAGCATCATAATAAACTTAATCATTTACTATCTCAAAATATTCATAATGCATGTGATAATGTAAATTTGTAACATTTATTAGAATATGAATGAATTGTAAGTATAATGATTCAATACAAGAGAATATTGATGCACCAATGGAGCATTCCTCCGTTTAAACACCAAATGTTCACACTTCAATTACTTCTGCAGGAGTAAGATTTCAAATCAGGAACAGTTAGTTGTACGAAGAATACACAAGAAAAGTGACACAATATCCTTTTAACTTCCAGAAATTGATAAATAGTTTGATCATTTTAAAGAAACATAGCCACTGGACGCGAAGCATTTATAACCATTGTCAGAGTCCTAGCGTTGGAATTTGTGATAAGGATATCGACAGCAAGAAAAATTTATATCCTAGTAAACCTACTGCATTAGACACCTATTTTTATCATCCGCGCACTGAAAGATTTAATTCTCTCTGACTTTCAGATCAGCCAGCATTAAATATTCTCTAGTAGTAAACGCCTTCACAACAATGAAGTAACTGTTAAAACCACTACCAGAGAGGATTGAAATGTGTCTAGCGAATTAGCTACAATCTCACATTAATATAAGCTCACACACACAATGATCTGACATCCAACTAGAATTTTAATTGACTGTGACAGGAAGGACTCTACAATAGGTAGACATCTATTAGTTGTAATGATATCCCAATAAAGACACGTAGTTAGACTTATTTGAAAAGAGTGGATTTCCAACGCCTATCAAAATTTACAAAGACTTGTGGTATTTCATTTATTGTCTCGAACAAAGAGTATGGAGCATGCATTTAAGAAGAAGACTAGTGAGCGTTGGTTACTTAGCTGACCACCGATCATCTACCATAGGAAACATCTATGAGCTCATACAAGCACATAAGTACGGCGACCTAAGAATTTAAAATGCACCTGCTGCTTTGACTATGGAATAAGGATGATGGCGAGAGGCTCTAAACACTCACTAGATTCAATTTTAAATACCTACAATAGCTGGTGACATTTCAAAGTCTACGTAATGCTTGGCTAAAGAGATAAATTCGATGGGGCCATGAAGGTGGAGTGAAGGAATATTGATAAGCGTTTATAAGTAAAAACTATTGTAAGGTCAACTTCTGTAGTAAATTCTTCTTACAGATGTAGAATAGATTTGAGATCCCACGCAATGATCTGTCGATAGACTTTTGAATATCATATCGCCCTTAACTCTACACTCCTGACTTATATGTAGAAATGCGGGTCTTTGAAGAACTTTGGACAGCTGCTTCAATCGCCTCTGACCCCACACTTTGGATGCGGGTCTTAGACTTATGCGTAATAAATAGACTGCAATGCAATTAGCACATGTAAAGCCGCTTCTACAATCTGCATCAGGCGTCAGATTTATTCTGATATTTTCTCTTCATACAGCCATACTTTTAATGATAGAAACGATATTAAATAAGATACGACACAACATGGATGGGACAAGTAGTGATATCTGACTGTCACTTACCCCGAAGTATGTGAACCCTGATGATATTGGATGATGTCTGGTCCAAGGCTTATTTGGATAAATTACTACTTGAAGCACCAGGGTACAAGACTGTTATCGCAACCAGAGATAGTTCTATCATCCCTCAAGACTCCTGTACATGATTGTATCAGTTACCATGGCTGGGCCATGAGGATGCTCTCTTAGTTTTTTGCTTCTCATATTTTGAACAAACGTCAATTCCACGTACTGCAGATTATTCATGGAGGTGCAAGCTGAATGTAAAGGCTTACCCCTTGCTCTAAAGGTGATTGGGATTTCTTTAAATGGGGAACCTCATGTGACTTGGTTGAACGCAAAGAATAAGCTTTCCCAGGGGGAATTCATATCCAATTATCACAAAGAAGGGCTTTTAGATGCTTGGAGACTAGTATTGATTTATTGGATGACGTTGGGAGGGAATGCTTCTTAGATTTGGCCGCATTTCCATAGAGCAAGGAAATCTGCCATGATGCACTGCTGGACATTTGGGTTTATGTTCAGGAGCTAGAGAGGCAAGATTCCTTTGTCATGTTATTGGAACTCGCAAGCAAAACTCTCTTGAATTTAATCAATGACCCATGATAATGTGTCTTCTTCACAGCCAAAAAGTCTAATGGGTTGGTAGTTCAGGCTCATAAGTCAGGGAAACTAGCATAGATAAAAGCAACAAAAAGATTATAACATCATTCAAAAAGAAAAAAGAGATAACATGTGTAGATAAGAAAAATTGCGCAGATAAGACTTGATCCACATTTAAGGCAGGTATAGAAGATCTCTGCCTACAGAATCTCAATAAATAAAAGATAGAGGACCTTTGTTAGACGCAATTGAAACTGATTTTACAGACTTGTATCCAAAATAAGGGTGCATAGACGAGATAGACATTTATTTTATCCTTCAAAACAAAGTTATTTTTCACTATAAAACGGAAAAATCAGAATACCAAACAGCATATGAGATTCCTTGAAATATACATAAGAGTGATAGTTTTGAACATATATTAGCATAAATCCATACAAATAATTGGAAAAAAACACTCATTAAATGTGCCCATAGACTTTGAGCTAGACATTATCATTTGGGATATGAATTTCTTTGCATAGAACAAATGAATAACTCAGCCCTCCTTCTAGCGCCAAATGTAGGCATCCATAAAAATCTGCAAACAACTAAACTTCAAACAATGGGTTAGTGCCTTGTAAACTCTATCAAAATACCTCTATGAAATACCTTGTAAAGACTTCCAAATGCCATACATGACAAAAATAAGAACTAAAACATTAAGAAAGCAATAACAAGTCACCTATTCCATAGTGGATTGGTGTCACATGTGCTAGTGACCCTTTCCCAACCCTTGATCAATAGCTAAAATGATGATGTATTGCAATGGAGATGAAAACAAGATTATTTCTCAAACCAAGAGAGTAACCTTGCATAAAGTTGTGGATCTATGAATGAGAATGAAGGCCTCATTTTATAGATTTTCTTGATGAGAAATTGGCCAAGATGGTGAATGTGGGACTAAAGATCCTCTAATGAGAAGATGACACTTGTCAAATGATGATAGGTCAATGGTTGTGCAAGGTTTGGGAAGAGTGCCCATGAGAGAGAGAATTTGAATTCAAATTTGAGAGTAAATGCTAAGTGGGGGACAAGAAAATGAGTAATAAATGCACTGTTGGAGGGACAAATCAACTTGCCTTTGAATTCAAAATTGAGGGAATATTCCCCATAAATGCCATGTTGATGGAAAATCTTGGATTTAATAAATCAATAAATTGATTTATATGTGCAAGTGACTAGATCTAGATAATGCAAGTGGGATGGGATTAACATTTAATTAGGGTTAGATTAAATAGATGATGATTATGCTGATTTAATGTTGATTAGGTGAGTTGACCTTTAGGATTTAAATATTTGATTTATTTAAATCAGAAAAGGATGAAATATGGATTTAATTAAATAAATGTTTGGTCTATTTAATTAAAGGGATTATGTTTGATTTATTAAAAGGATGATGATAATGTTTATTTGATAAATGACCTTAGGAAATGAGACTATTTAATGAATGGATGAAAGTGCACCTGATTAATTGATGAATGGTCCTAATGCGACATCTAATTTGACTGAATCTGATCGAATGCATAATGTTAATTTTGTATGTCTACACAAACATAAAGAAAATAAAAGGCCATTAAGTAGCCAGAGTAGTTCCAGCATAGCCAGGAGGGTCTCTGTCATCCATTTTTTTCCCCCATACATGAGTGGGTTCTGGAGTGATGTTAGGAGGACCCTAGCCATCATCATCTTCTTTTGCTTTATCTTCTTCCTTTTCTTCATGCTTAGGCGAGATTGAAAGTGCAAGACATGGGAAGCATTTACTAGTGTTAGGCCAACCAGAGCCACTACCAAGAGCATTATCAGAAGGCCACCCAGAGGCACCACCGCTGCTCCCCACCACCCCTCTAGAGGGCCACCCTGGGTCAGCCCATAGAGGAGGAGAACACGACCACTGAGGAGAGTGGGAGCCATGCTGAGGAGGAACTTGAGAGAGGGTCTGAATAGAAACACTCCATCGACAACCCCATGAGGGCAACCGATCGCAGGAAGAGATGGGCAAAGAGGGCACTCGACTATAGTACATGGGGCATTGCCCCAGTGATCCAAAAGCACCTAGAGGTGAGAGACCTCAAGTGCAACTTTATTAGCTTGAACCTGAATCTTTCAAAGCACATTAGAGAAAATCATAGCTTTAGAATGCAAAGAAAATTGTTTATCCATTTGTATATGAGAAAATATGCAGAAATTTCTATCTTTCTTGATATTGAAGAGGATTTCCACCTCGAAAGTGTGGAAAAGTTGGGAATATTTAGTGGGAAGCCTAGGTGAATCACTTAGCATAATCATATTCCATGAAATAAGCTCTAGCTAGAAAGGTCAAAAGAATTCATGAATCTAATTCCAAAACTGTTGGGCTCTGGTACAAACCAGAAGAGATGCTTAAAAGACTATACATTCCCATAGAACAAGCATCGAGGTTCCTAGACCTCTAAGTGAACAAGTCAAGACCCCACTGGTAAGCCCTGGAAAATAATACACCAAGAAAAGTGGGTGAGCTTAGGCTCAATACCTATAGACCAAGTGGTAGAGAATATTTTTCACAAGAGACACATAAAAGATTGAAGATTCCACCATTGGTTCAGGCTTTCAATCATAGGAAAGTGTAGTGAAAGCTCCATGTAACCAAGCCTAGGCTTATAACTTCTAAAATTGGTGTCTAGGTAACACTTTCAGTCCTTCCATTAGGGCTTGGTACCACTAATTCCCACCTTATGAAGCATATTTATTGGAATAGCATTCACCAAACCATCATAAGTATCACGGTCCTAGTTTTGAAGTCTATATTAAGCATGAAAATCTTTCCACGACATAATACACATCATGGGTCTATAAAACACATGTTTCAAGGTATAGATACCTTTCTTGTGGAATTTTAAAGCCTTAAGCGAGGTAGATTTGGCCGACTATTGCTATCAAAATTAGGTGACCACCACACATTCTGTTGATTAAGCAAAAGCCCATGATGGAAACCAGAGCTAGCCCAACATAGCCAAGGCTTAACTTCTTCCTCAACTCTCCAAATGCTTTTTGCCATGAAATTTCCCATAATCTGGACTAGTTTCGTCAAAACCAAAAGGGTTTGGAAACCAATCCCCTTCTAGGCTGGTCTATGAACATGAAAGTTGGACTAAATGCAATATCTGAGGAGAATTTCTTAGGCTTCATCACTAGTAAGAGCTATAATTATCCATTTCACATAAAAGGTAGTCCCTCAAGGCCTTTGAGTTGAGAGTAGCTCAAGCCCTCCAAAATATTTGGGTAGGCAATACAATTCCTAGGCTACACGGTGAAACCCTCTATGGGTCTCAAAGGATGCCCAAAGAAAATCGTGAATTAATTTTTCAAGCTTGGCATAAGTGACTTTTGAGGGATCCCAACAAGAAGAATAATAGATATGTGTAGTGGTCAATATTTTTGAATAGACTTGAAATTTCCCAGCTAGAGAAAGAGGCTCGGCAGTCTAGTAGGCCAACTTTTTCTCAATCCTAGAGAGCACAACTTGCCCCAACTCAATTGGGGAAGCCTAGAAGGAAAAGGGAATGCCCATAAATTCAAAGATTTACCCTAGCCCAATCCATTTCTAGCCATACTATTGAAACTAGTGGAGAGTGGACAAAATAGATTTCCTATAGCACAAGGTTTTATACTATTGAATGGTAGAGCCAAAAGCAAGGAAAAAAAATTCAAGGCACTCCAGAGCCACTTGAATGTTATGTTCATCCTACAAAAGAGTGAGGAATGAGACATCAATAAAATGGCCATTAACAAGTTGATCCTATGAGTTGGGCTGGGAGATGCCTCTAACCCATTGTTGGGAAACTGTATTAGCAAGTAAATAACCAAACCCTTCAGCAACAAGCACATAGAGAGAGGGGGCAAGTAGGGAAACCCTTCTTGATGGAGCAGAACAAACCAAAGGCAAGTAGAGGGATCTTAGAAAAGAATTTGGAAAACTTGAATGAAGTTAGGAACAAACCGCAAGGGATCCAACATGGAGAGAATAAAGGGCTATTGAATGCAATCATAGGCTTTAGAAAAATCTATTTTGAGGAAAATGGATTTCTAGTTAGAGCGCCTGGCCCATTCCATTCTTTTGCACATTTCAATGATATTGTCAAGAATAAATATGGATTTAAAGAAACTAGTTTGCTCTGGGCGCACAATCTGAGGCAGAAGATGGAATATTTTCAAAGAAATGGCTTTTGCAATAATTTTGTGAGAAACATTAAGGAGCATGATAGGTTACCAGTTGCAGATATCCTCAGGACTACCAGTTTTAGGTATGAATTTAATATTCCCTTTATTAATTATATTACCAAGGGATTTAGAATGAAAGGCTTCAAGATAGAATTTGTTTAAATCATGCCCAACACAATCCCAAAGGGCTTTGCAAAATTCACACGGGAAGAAATCGATGCCCATGGCTTTATCATCCGCCATGGTGTATGCAGCCTCCTTCAGGTCCTCAACTATGAGCAGTTGTTAACAAAAATCTTTCTAGGCTAAAGATAGCTTATTTTGCACAACAACAAGGCAATCTTGAAGAGCTTGTTATCACTCCATCATATACTTTTGAGTAGTGAAAACTTGTTTATAATGTCTAACAAAGGCCTGGAGAATGTCAGGTAGCTCAGAAAGCACCTGAGTTCCTTCTTTGATTTTTTTATTACCAGGAGATGAGTGCCTAGCACGAAGGGCTAGAAAAAACTCCTTGGAGGCACGATCACCAATTTTTAACTAGTACAGTCTGGCCCTTATTTGTACACCTCTAGTAGCACAATTATCTGAAACTTTCTTTTTGTGCCTTAATTCCACCACCCTAACTTGTAATGATGGTGAAAAAGGGCTAGCCGCTAGAGCCTCAGTAGCTGAGTGGAGATCAGCCATGGTCACCTCATAAGATCTATAGTGAAAGATAGCTAGCTGGTGCCCATAAATGTAAAGAAATCTTGTCATACGAGTGATGACATCATTCTACCAAGCAATCCATATTGTATTGTGAGTTGGTCTACACTCCAAGTTCCAAACCATATGAATGTGGGCTAGCGTGCGTTGATGACACAACAAAGATGTGTTACATTCATTGCGAAAAGAGATGGGGAAATGGTCTGACAAGGTCACATCCACTAATGTCTTAATCAGAAGTGAAGAGCTGTCAGAGGAGAAAAAATATTGAGACGAGATCATGGAAAAATCAAGGCGCTTAAATATCTTATGAGAACCAACTCTATAATTACACCAAATGTGTCAAAAAGAATAAGAATGGTGACAACCAATATTGGGATCTAAAAGCCCTAATTTATTAAGTATGTAGAACCACACCTCTCATTCACCAGCTTCCCATCTGAATGGTAGAGTACCGTCTTTGTCATATTCCATCTCAACCATATTGAAATCCTCACACAAAATATAAGTAGCAACTGGAAGTAAATCAACAATCCAACGCCAAAGCAGAGATCTTTCAATAGCATCATTCAAGGAAAAGACATGAATAATCCTAAAAGAATGATTATTAATATCAAGCAAAATCTAGACAAGTCGATGTGTGGGGTCATACCCATGATCAACCACACAAGTATGCCACCGTGGGGAAAAAAGGGTGACTGCTCCACCATGTCTAACCTCACGATCACTACAATACATTTTATTAGCTAGACAAATAGAGTGACAAGCTAACACAAGAAAAAAGCCAATGATTTTCACTTCTTGGAGACAAAGCACTTTAATACCAGTATACTTCTACAAAGTATCCCTAACGAAATACTTCCTAGAGAGGTTTATCAGACCTCAAACATTCCATGAGAGGAAATTGATGAGTGAAACTCCTCCATATCATTGGAGTTCAACTCCTCAACCAATGTAGAGAAGCGATTCTACAAAAATTTTGGTGGAACTGAACCAATTTGAATGTTTGGAGAAGAAAGTCTATATTTCTCCTACACATATTCCCCCTCTTCCAGAGGTGGTGAGGGGTTGTGAGACCTCGTTTGAGCTCCCGAGACTGGAGGAGATTCATTCAATTATGTTATCATGATGGCAACAGGTTGAGGAATAGCCTTAGGCCTTGGCCACACCGAAGTATTGATAGACACAACTTGGGCCTCTTTCCCCTTCGTTGAAGGGTTTGAAACTTATTTAGCTGGCTCAGGGACTTTGGAAACCGTCCCATAGCCATTGAACTTATTTTTACTGTTTGTAATCATTGTCCATTTCTCCTTAGTTTTGGTAGTAGAATTCCACCTAACGGGGCTTTTTAGAATCCCACAGTAGTGAAAGAGTAGCAGGAACTGACAATGGGCAATCCTTAATCTTATGGTTTGTAGAATGACATCTATAACACATGTTCAACAGATTAAATTGACTTTCTGGGTATGATGGAGAACTCCAATTTGAATATAAATGGACTCCTTCAAATCCTATGAAAGGTCCACTTTCACATAGACCTGTTTCTAGGGTCAAGCCTGTAAGAACCTATTTGGCTCAATACAAATGAGTCTCCCTAGAGAGAATGCAATATGGTTCAAAAAATGCACACAAGGAAAATGCAAACCAAAAAAATCAATCTAGACTGAGACCTACAACTTGGCATCATTTGAGACAGTGAAGTCTTAGGTCCATGATTGGAAAACTAACAAAGATGACTAAACATACCAGGAACCATGATTTAGGATTGCCTAAACATGACTGATCTCTGCAAAGCGGAAAAGGAAAAACTTAAATTCTGAACCATGTCAAGGAATACCCCATGAGGGACCCATGCCTTGTGGACCCATTCTTTAAGTACACTTTCAAGGGGAGTCCTCCCAACAAAATAACCAATGAGAGTATGTTGTTGAAGCCATTAACATGCAGAATCAAAATCTAGCAAGGGTAAAACCACATCAGTCGGGGATTCAAAAAGACTTACCTCATGAAACACTTTAGGAAGTCACTTTTTCAAAGGGGGAGCCATTGAGTAGAGTCACTGAGCCACCAACATTAACAAGAACTATTGGGTTAGAACCAGTTGAGGGAATAGTAAAACCAAAAATTCTGTAGTAAATGAAGACATATACATAGTGAAGGAAAATCTCATGCCTAAGGTGCGGTATGATGCGAGAAGGGCCAAGGATGACTTAGATACAAGAAACCCTAATTACCAATAAGATTTGATTGAAACATCAAAATAATTTTGAACATAAGAAAAGTTTCCACCTTGAAGAGGAAAACCTTAGAGAAATACAAATCTCCAAAAATAAAATAAAAACTAGGCTTGCAAATGACCAAAAATGTTTTCACAATAGAATTTCCTCAGAAAGATCAAGAATGAAACTATCCCCAACAAAGTCGGCTTTTTTTGGTGTTCAAAATCCTTACTTAATACTCCTGTAGTTCATTCCTAGAACCAAGACATAGAGAATGAAGATAAATGGTAGTGTGTGATCAATTTTAAGTGTGCAATAAATAACGAATGTAAATTAAAACAAATCAAACACACCGATAAGACATTATATCAAAAACAAAAAATCAAATACAAAAGAATGCAAACTTGGTATTCTGCCATTGATGTCATCCTATCATCCTCTATCTCTAGTGTTTTTGTCAATTCCAGCTTGCTCTCAAATTGTGTGCTAGGCTCAACAAATGCTTCTCCTAGAGAACGAGATTGAATATGAATGCATGCAATGCTATGATAAGATACGATTATGATAATACTAAACATGATTGCTAAAGTGAAAGATTACTAGATTATGAAAGCTAAAGATGATAAAGACAATGCTAGAATGCTATAATGCTAAAATGTGTGTGTTGTAACCAGTGCTTGGATTCATAGAGGTATTTATAGAGTTTTCAAAATATTTTGATTAGCTGATGTGATCAATGGCTATGAAAATTCCTAGAAAATCGAACGATCAAAGATGGATAAGACTGGAGAGAAAAATAGAAGAAAACCAGAAAGCAGGATTTTTTTCCTCTTTCGTGGAAGAGATGATAAAGATGAATTGTAAAAATCATCTTTTTGTGATATTGCGGAAATATTTTGAAGATAAATAATGAATTTATTAAATTCAATTATTCATTTATTGGTGACATGGAATATTTTCTTAAATAAATAAAATATTTAATTAAGATTTGGAGAACAATGGAGGATTTCATAATTAAATAAAATATTTAATTATAATTTGAAAAGATATGAAAGATATTTAATTAAATTGTTTAAGAAGTGACATGTGGATGAAATTAATTAAATAAAATATTTAATTAATTAGAAGAAAGATTTGAATAGGAGAAAGGAAATATTTAAATTTAGTTAAATCAAAAGATTTAATTAAATTCAAAAGGTGATAATTTTAATTAAGATAAATAAAGGGTATTTAATTAATTAATTGAGTAGACATATGGATGTGAAATAATTAAATAAAATTGATTTATTTAATCATGACGGAAGAATAAAATGAATAAACAATATAATTAAATTAATTAAATTTAATCATATGAAGAGGACTTTAGAGGATTAATTAAATAATAAAATATTTAATTAAATTTCAGGATTAGACATGACTAATTTTGTGCATATACATTTTGCCTGTCTTTGAAGTGATGTGTGAAATGCATTGCCTCAAAGAAAATATTCCTGCTTTTGAAATTTGTTACATTTGATTTTTCCCCTGATTAACATGCCTGATATTGATGATGCCCCCTCGAGAGATAAATCACTGATGATGAGAAAATGTTGATTTGATGAGAAAATTCGGATCAAAGGGATGCAGTGATTTAGCTCCTGATAATTTAAAAGCTGCCCCAGATTAAAGCCACCAAAAAAACTCACCTTGGTTGACCCTTAAAAGGTAAAAAGGGTAAAAAGGACAAGTCATTTTCACCTTTTGACTTTACTGATACTATGCTCTGACGGTGACTTGGCGAGATGGAGATTTTGTATCAAGGACATAGATTTGAGCAGGCCTGCCAATACCAAAGACCAGCCACGTATGGACCACCAGTGATTCAATTCAACCCACTTTGCTTTGAAATTTTGTGATTTTAGTTGATTTTTTAATGTTTTACGTGGATTTAGGATTTTAGTAGGTTGTTTTAGTGCTTTTAGGGAATATAATAGTGCATTCAAGGTTTTCTTTAGTGCATCTAGGGTATAAAGTAGCGCTTTTAGGATTTCCACAGTTTAGTGCATTCGATAGGTGAAATAGTGCTTATAGGGTGTCGACAAAAAATTTGGTACATTAGCGCATTTAGGACACAGAATGGTGCTTTTAGGGTTTTCATGCATAGAGTAGATAGAATGGTGCATTCGATTAGGGATGTAGCACTTTTAGGGAAATAATGCATATAGGATGTGATTTAGTGCTTTTAGGGTGTAGAATGGTGCATTTGGGGTTTAGCACATCTGAGGAAAACTTTAGCGCATTTAGGGTTTTAGTGCTTATAGGTCACAAATTAGCACATTTAGGCAATTTTGGAAAAATGAATTGTTTTGATGAAAATGATGATGTATTATTGTTTCTTTGGTCAATAGATAGATAAATTGTCTGTGTCATCATGTTGATATGGATAGAAATGATAGAAAAGCTAAGAAATGATGAATTGATAACTTTGTTTCCAAAAGTAGAAAGCAAAGAGTAGATAGTTGATAACTTTGCGTTAGAAAAAAATAGTAGATGATTGATATGACTTCTAATAAATCTGCTTTCTATGATAGAAAACAAATAGTAGATTGATTTGATGGAAAAGATATTTGCATTCATCATTGAAGTACAAATAGGATAATGAATTGATTTTTGATAAATTTTATTTCCTAGAAAAGAAAAACAAATAGTAAATGATGATAGATTAGATTGATTTGATATATTTTGCATTGATTTCCTAATATGATTCACTTAGATAGAACACCTAATATGGGTCACAGATATGAGTCTAATTGATTGCAAGCCTTTGTGATGACCAAAAATAGGAGGTTTTCAAAAACCTCTAGATTAGAGAGAACTTCCCTATGGGGTGGGATCAAATACGAGATCTCACACCTGCAGATGTACAGTTGATAGTTGGTTGTGGGTTGGGTTCATTGTTGGGTTCATTGTTGTTGATGCCTCCTATTCGGGTCAATAGGGGATTGTTGACCACACTAGCAAAGAGATGGCATTCAGAGTATAATACTTTTCATTTCCTGACAGGTGAGATGACGGTGACCCCAGAGGATGTATACAGGATTTTGGGGACCCCAGTGGTAGGTGCCCTTGTGTTCTATGACCACAAGGAGAAAGGTGATATAGAGGCACTAAGGAAAGTATATGGTGATGTGCATATAATAGGATATTGGGTGCCATGGGTATACTTTAGGGGATATCCAGCCTTACCTACAGTGTTGGGTGCATTCATTGAAGACTTCCTTTGTCCGAATCACCGATCAAAGGGGCTATCAATTAGGTGGGGGAGGATCATCAAGCAGATGATGGTTTAGCCCCAAAGATATGCCTAGGGGAGCTACATGCTAGCTCATATATATCACGACTTGCACCAGGTGGTGTATAGAGGATCATCGAGTTTTTCATGTGGTGCTACCCTGCTTCAGGTCTGGGCATGGGAGCATATTGTTGTGACGAGACCACTGTGTCTGAGAGTTAGGCCACCTGGTAGGTCGTATGTATATGCATATTCCATTGCACTTGTCCAGCCCAACCTGGGAAAGTTAGAGTATTGGAGATGGACCCTGGACGATATGGATTCAGTGCTATGGAGACCCTACACTAACTGTGAGGTGCGGGATACAAATCAGTTGAAGATGCCATTTATATGTATACCCTAGTTTCTGATAGGTCATACTCCATTCATCATAGAGAGGTTTTTAGCCTTGCGAGTACAGAGGCAATTTGGATTTACACAGGGATTCCTTAGGGCGTTGCACACTATGGACGATGCAAGGATGAGCTTGGATGGGGTCCTTGCATTTATTATCAGGTTTCCTATACCGAGTATACAACATTACAGCTTGAGGTATGGGATGGCAGGCCCAATATTGTTGATGCAAGCATGTCTAAGGATTACTCGATCTATTATCAAACACACCCATTTCCGTAGTTCACATGTCCAAATGAATCGGCACCCATTCTGGTGGCACCACAACCAAGGGTCAAGAGACAGGAGGATGTGGCAGGTGGAGAGAAAGAAATTGGTGGAGGAGAGGAGGGGGAGAGTGGAGATGAGGAGGAGAGCTCAGATGATGGTGATGGGGATGATAGCGGAGATAGTGGAGGAGAGGAGTAGAGGCTAGTGAGAGTGAGGTCAGTGAGACCGAGGCCAGAATTTTTAGGTAGTGTTCGGATTATGCAGAGACTGGGGACTAGTATTGGACAGAGGACAATGAGCAGGGTCACTTCTACATCACAACAGGCACAGATAGATACTCTGCAGGCCCATGGTTAGAAGCTTCAGGATTAATAGGTGCAGTTGTAGAGCCAGTTGGCTCAGGCTCAGACTATTACAGTGTAGTTACAGGAATAGCTTGCACAAGCACAAACATAGGCATATGTACCTCCTCCTGCCCTAGACCCAAAGGTATCCCAGTTGATAGTAGAGAGGGATTCGTTCAGACAAAGGGCAGTGGAGGTAGAGGGGGTGGCACAAAGACTCATGGTCACCATTGAGAGTGCATCTTTATGAGAGGCCATTGCAGAGGGGTTTGAGATTGCTAGGGAGGTCGAGTACTACCGTGTGAGGTATGAGGAGTTGTGTCCTCCTGACCGTAGAGAGCCTTACCCTTGGTCCCATAATAGGACTAGGAGTAGATCACGAATGACTACACAGAGCAGAGGGATCATAGGGCCTCAACAAGATCTTGATGTAGGGACTAGTGGCAACCATCATCCTTGAGACTAGCTCCATCAAGGGGGTCCACCAGCCAGCCTTGAGTTATTGATACAAGATTATTGATGTATATTATTTTGTGGGAGCATGTATATTGATCATATCTCATGTATCTCTCTATATTGTTCAGTTTCATTGGACATTGGACATTTGTATTTATTCTTGATGAGCAATGATATGCAGTGGTGATGAGTTTTGATGATGTGTTTCTTTGATGTGATGATGATATGGATATGTATTGGTTATGGGTTTTGATATGCATGTTAATGATTTGATGACTAACATGATATGCAGAAGGATTTATGATATACTTACATATGATGATCATTTATTATGCGTACTAATGATGTCATGGAGGTGGATGACCTATGATGTGATTAGTGAAAAAAATACAATGGGATATGTGATATGCTTGTAATGTGTTTGCAAATGATGTGGAAATTTATTGTATGAATGGAACTTTTGTTTTTGGATTTTTTCAAATGCAAGAAATAATGATGTGATGCAAAATGGAGATTGTTTCTATGAAATGCATCATGAATTTGTAATATGTATAGGAAATGATATGAAATGATAGGTGATATGGGTCAAATGTTGTGTGAAAAATGAGAAACGATATGATAGGAAAATGATAAATGATTAAATATGTGATATGAATGTAAAATGATAAACGATATGAATAATGATATGAAATGATTAATAATAATGAAATGTATGATAATGATAATAAATGATATGAAATGAAATGTAGTGAAATGATGATGAAATGAATATGAAATGAATGATGAAATGATAATGATAATGATATGAAATGAAATGGAATGAAATGATGTCGAAAAGGTGATAAAATGATAATGATAATTAACATGTAATGAAATGATAAGTGAAAATAGATTATGAGATGAAATAATAAATGAAATGAAAGAAAGTGATGAAATGAAATGATAAAATGAAATGAAATGATAGAATGAAATGAAATAAAAATGATAATGCTAAAATGAAGTGAAATGATAAAATGGAGATGGTAAACGGGATGCAACTGTGTAGAATGAAAATGACATGGATATGAAAAATGATAAGTAAGATGTTAATGATAGGAAGATGATAGATAATATGAAAATGGAAATGATATGAAATACCTATGGGATAAATGAATGATTTGAAATGATAAAGGATCTAAATGAATTATATGAAGATGATATAAAATGAGAATGATCAATGGCATGCAATGAAATTATATGATATGATAAATGAAATGATAATGCATAATGATGGATAACTAAATGATAAAAGATTGAAATGATATGAAAATGAATGATAAATGATAAACTATACGATATGTACATGACTTGGATGAAATGATAATGGTAATAAAATGATGATTAAAATAAAAGATGATAATGAAACAAATGTCCAAATGTCCTCCACAACTAGTCTAAAGAGACATGACAGTCGTTGATGTTTTTGTTCAACCTTTTAAAATTATGATGCAAATCTAGTATACAGATATGTACAATGATTTAAATGAAATGAAACTAAATGAAACCAACCATTTGTTGAGACTTCTATTACCTTTCTTGAATCATCATAGAGCATTTCAAAATGTTGGAAGTATGCACAAGCATCAGAGGGGAAATTAGCACCAATGATGACCTGAGTACAACTTTCATGATTTTTGATATAGCAAGTGAACACAAGCATCGAGGTATAATTGAACCAATATGACCCGAGTATTTATTGCATAAAAAGACAAAGATTAACCCCTTTCTGATGCAAATTTGGAACTTTCATCAATGATACACTGTAGAAATCATGTCTCGTGACATATTTACACCAGATTGATAGTTAACCTTGAGACAACAGACAAAGAAAAATCATCCTCTTTCCACACCACTCTAGTTTAGTACATCATCAAGTGTGCTCTAGAGAGATGATATCAAAAATTCAAACAACCATTGTTCCAATATAATACTGCTATTCCAAACATTATTCAAATTTTAGATCATTCAGATATGAGTCATGATATGGTACTTGTTGAAAACTATTGTGATATGGATTAATGATTAGATAGTTGTTCATGTGATTTGATTGTTTGTTCGCATGATTGGGTTTTATGTCATTGTCTAGCTATTTCAGTAAAACCTGAAAGTTAATTGCCCCCAGTGTATCAATCTTTTGTCCCCCAATATTGACACAACTTGTTGAAATGAATATGTACAATGCTCAAGCCATGGTAAGACGTTATTGCTCGAGGAAAATGATGGTAGTATGATGAAGGTGGAGAAGCTAAGTGCAGAACATGAACTAATAGATAGAGAGCTACAAATAGCGTCTATTTTCCAGATTTTCACTATTTGTTTTTATTGCACTTTTTCTTTTTCTTTTTTGGATTTTTTCAAGACTTTTTCTGCTATTTTTAGATTTTTTCAAGACCTTTTCTACTATTTTTGGATTTTTTTCAGGACTTTTTTTGCTATTTTTTGGATTTTTTTAAGGACTTTTTTTGCTGTTTTTTAGATTTTTTTCAAGACTTTATGTTGTTTTTTAATTTTTTTCAGGACTTTTTCTTTTGTTTTTTTGGATTTTTTAGGACTTTTATGGATGATGATAATTGTTTCAAACATAATACTTCTTTAGGTACATGTTGTTGATAGGTTCGTCAAAAAGGTCCCCTTTTGGTGTTGATAGCTTGTATGCTCCTGAACCGTATACTATTATGACCATGTAAGGACCTAGCCAATTTAGTTCAAACTTACCTTTCTTCTCTCTATCTTGCTGATTGCATGGGTTTTCCTTCAAAACAATGTCATCAACCTGAAAGGTACATGGCTTGACTCTATGATTATAGCTGTGAGACATCATCTCTTGATATTCTTTCAAATGATTAGTTGTTTGTTGTCTCTTTTCATCAAGGAATTCCAACTCTTGCAGTCAGAAAACTCTGTATTTGTCACTTTTTGTGAGACCCTTTAAGGATACCCTTAGTGATGGGATCTCAACCTTGAGTGGAAAAATGGCTTCTGCT
The DNA here is from genome assembly GCA_007258455.2 of Sequoia sempervirens. NCBI lineage: Eukaryota > Viridiplantae > Streptophyta > Pinopsida > Cupressales > Cupressaceae > Sequoia > Sequoia sempervirens. The sequence goes on from VDFB02281492.1 coordinate 592,829,368, forward strand.
CCATAGACAAGAGAAAACAGTGTTTCTCTTGTTGGCTTTCAGATGCTAGTTCTATAGGCCCATAATGTGGGATTTAGTTGAATGCTCCAATCTTTCCCTGCATCATTCACAGTCTTCTTTAGGATTTTTAGTATTGTTTTTTTTGAGGCCTCTTCTTGTCCATTCCCTTGTGGATAATAAGGTGTTGAATATCTGTGTTGGATATGGAATCTCTCACAAAGTTCATCCACATCCTGATTCTTGAATGGTCATCCATTATCTATGATGATGGAGTTGGGAATTCCATACCGACAAATGAGATAGTTGAGTATGAACGATGAGATTTGTTTGTCGGTGATCTTAGTGAGAGGTACTGCCTCAATCCATTTGGTAAAATACTCTATCGCTATGATTTGGTAAAATACTTTGTCATTGTGATGATGAATATGTGTCTATTTGATGATGAAGGATGAATCTTTCCAACTAGATCTAACCCCCATTGAGAGAATGGCCAAGTTGGTGTGAACGGTTGTAGTTCTTAAGTAGAAGCATGAATGAGATTCCCATGAATCTATTTTTTTGAGCATTTCTTCACAAAAGTGAATGATTCCCTCTTTATAGTCGGCTAGTAGTAACCCATTCTAATCAATTTCTTGGATAAGGTTAGTCCACTCAAATGAGTACCACAAATTCCACCATGAACTTCTTGTAAAGCCTTTTCAGATTCATCACATTGAAGAAATCAAAGTAAAGTACCATCAAGACCATGACGATAAAGGGTGTCAGTGATAAGAGTATAGCGAGAGGATTGGCAAATAAAATAGTGCTTTTGGTTACAAGATAAGTCAGGTGGTAAGATGTCATCTTTTAGGTAGGCATAAATATTGTCATACCAAGGTGAATTGGATCCTACTAAGTGGAAATGATTTGTCTTTCAGGTGTGTCATAGGCAAGTGTAAATGAGTGTTCCACCAAAAATTCATAGTGAGCCTAATTTTCTAGGAGTTGCAATAATGATACGATCATGGCCATGGCATCATCTGCCTTGTTATCAAGTCTTGGAATCTGTATGAACTTGATATCCACAAAGTACTTCTTGAAATCATCAACCATTTTCTTATATGGTAACAGTTTGTCATCTTTGGTCTAATAATCATCATTGATCTGATTAATGACTAACTGTGAGTCACCATAAACTTGTAGTTTTGTGATCCTCCATTCCAATGCTATCTTGAGTCCAGTGATTAAAGCTTCATATTTGGCTCTGCTATTAGTACATGGAAACATTAGCCGAGATATGACCGAGGAATGGTATTTCCTTGATGGGTGACAAAGAGTATGTCTACCCCTAATCTGTGTTGAGTGAAAGAACCATCAAAGTATAAAGACCAAGGTTGCTTTGATTATATAATGAAGACATCAACGTCTATAAATTCAATGTGCATGGGATGCTCTACTTGTAGTGGTGCTTCAGCTAGTTGATCAATGATAACTTACCCTTTGATTGCTTTGCAATCAACATAATGAATTTCAAACTTGCTTAGGATCATGACCCATTTTGCTAGCCTTCCTATCAATGTAGATTTGATTAACAGATACTTGAGTGGATCAATCTTTGCAACAAGATTGATTGTATGAGTTAACATGTAGTGTAAAAATTTATGTAATGCAAAGGCTACTGGAAGACAAGCCTTTTCGTTGAAAGTGTAGTTGAGTTCATGACCTGTTAGTGTTCAACTGATGTAATAAATTACCTGTTCCTTTCCTATAGAGTCCTCATGCTAATAATGCCCCCCAAAGATGTTTCTGTTGTGGCAATATATAAGATTAGAGGTTTGTCCGGATTTGGCAGTACTAGAACTGGTGGGTTCATTAGGTATTGTTTGATCTGTTGAAAGGCCATTTCACACTTATCCCATTTGAAAGGAACATTTTTATGCAATAGATGTGTGAAAGGTAGACTCTTATCTGCAAGTTGTGCAATGAACCTTTGTATATATTGAAGTTGTCCCTTTAATAATCTCAATTGACTGATATTCCTTGGTGGAGGCATCTCCATGATTGCTTGCACCTTGGTAGGATCTACTTAAATTCCTTTTATTGACACTATGTATCCTAAGAGCTTCCCAGATGTAACCCCGAAAACACATTTCTTGGAGTTGAGGTGGAATTTGAAATTTTCCAACCTTGCAAATATTTTGGATAACACTTCGAGATGTCCTTATCTTGTGTATGATTTGGCCAATATGTCATCTACATAATCTTCCATGAATGTGTGCATCATGTCATGAAATATTGTAGTCATACCTCTTTGATAAGTAGCCCCAACATTCTTCAGACCGAAAGGCATGACGTTCCAACAATAAGTCCCCCATGGACATGTGAAAGCTGTTTTGTCCTGGTCTTCAGGTGCAATCTTGATTTGGTTATAACCAAAAAAACCACCCATTAGTGAATACATGGCATGCCCAGCTGTCATATCAACTATAGTATCGATGCTTGGAAGCGGGAAATCATCCTTAGGACATGCTTTATTAAGATCTCTGAAATCTGTGCATACTATGAAACTTTTGTTAGGCTTGGACACAAGAATAATATTGGAGATCCATTATGTATAGTCAATCGATCTTATAAATCCTACATCAAGGAGTTTTCTTAGCTCTTCTTTAACTAGTAGTGCGACATGAGGATGCATCTTTCTGAGTTTTTGTTTCACAGGTTCAACTCCTGATTTGATAGATAAGTGATGCATTATAAGATCAAGATCAAGACCTGGCATGTCTGCGTAAGACCAGGTGAAGTTGACTTGATTTGTTCTGAGAAATTCAATGAACTCAGGTACTTCTTTATCTGTCATTGATGTAGCTAACTGTAGAATCTTTAGTTTTTCTGAAGTTTCAAGATTAACTACTTTTGTAGGCTCAATCAAGATAGGCGGTCACTCATGATAGTGCTATGGGAGATTTTCAAGTATCCCATCATCTAGTTCCTTAAAAAGGTTTTCACCATCTGATACACTCTTTGTTTTATCTAATATTGCCAGATTCTCATTTTCACCATTAGATCTTTCTTTTTTATTTTCCTTTTTGTAGCTAGGAGACTTGACATTCTCCTGATTAAAGACTCTATGCCAAAAATTTCTAGTGGAACAACCATTTGTGTCATCTACGGAAAGGAAGTTCACGATAGATTTGTCACTTGGAAACATAGGTATGTCAATAGGTTCGAATAGATCCCAGTAAATGAGATCAGGATGGATCAAAGGTAGCAAGCCATTAGGTTGCATGAAATCGGCTATGGTTATGGTCATAATGGATTTTTTTGTAGGATTTGAGGTATGAGGCAGATTAATGATGGTACTATTCTCGTGATAGTCTTGTTCATTTAAATCTGACTCAGTACCACTAGAATCATAGTCACCTTGTAGTTCAAATTCTTGTGGTTGGAACCCTGAACTTTCACCTTCGATTAGAGTTACGGTATACTTGTGTATCACATCAACCTTTTTATCCCTCCATAACTCATTATTGTAGATGGTGTCCCACTCATATTCATCAGAGTTTGTGTTAGAGTTATTGTCCACGAAATTTTGAATTGATGTCAAACATGCTTCTCTTGTATCATAACCTTCTTGTAGTGTGAATACAATATCATGCAACTATTTGGATGTTATTTCTTTTGAGTTAGTATCATAGCCCAATCCTGTTTTATCTTTTACAACAAGTCCTAGAAGGTGAATAGGCTCAACTACTCCTTTTCTCTTTCTGATAGGACCATTACCATCATAGCCCATCTTTTGCATGATTGAATATCCTTTACCATATTGATCGGTCGGTAGTTCAAAATTGAGAACTATTTCATCTTCATCTTTATAGAGCCAACTTATAATTTCTCTATCCTTAGAGAATATTCCATGGGGAATTTTTCTTTGATAAATCATCCATTAAAATTTGTACTTGGATCTGTTGGTGGTTGTGTCGATGTTGATGCTACAAATATTTTTTGTTGTGTGATAGAAGGTTGGCCATTTGATCGAGGTGATGTAGGTAGATTGGCAAGATAGATAGAGTACTCTCCAACTCCATTATCCTTGAACTGTATTTGCTTGTCAAAGTTTTTGGTTAATTGATTGATTTGTGTATCAACTTTGGTAGAAGTATTAGCAGGAGCTTCTCGATTGTTAAGAACCAAAGTGTCTTGACTAGCTTTGATGTTGGCACAAGTCTGACTGTTCTAATTATCAGCTGGTATTGTGATCTCCTATCTGTCATAAGGAAACTTGAGACATTGATGATATGTGGATGGGACAACTTGCATTTCATGGATCCAAGGATGACCCAATAGGATGTTGTATGCAAGATCATGATCTAATACCTGACATAAAGTATTATTGATAATAGGTCTCACTCTGATCGACAGTATGATTAAACCCTTGGATACTCTTTCCTCATCATCATAGGAATTAATAGTAATCCTTCTTCTTAGATTAATAGAGTCCTTCGAAAATCCTAAAGCCTAAACTAGCTTCATGGTACATATATTCAAACCAGCACCTCCATCTATTTGGACGTGTCTGATACAAAACTTGTGGACCATGACTTCTAAGTATAGCGATGAATTATGGGGATGAGTTATGGAAACACCATATTTTTTGGAGAATGAGAGGCATGTGGGTGAGGAAAAGTGTCCTACCATGGCTTGAAATCGGTCCACATCCAGATTAGTGGATATAACTTTGTTTCAACGAGGGCCTTTTCTAGAATTTCCTTGTGTGCTCAGGAAATTTTCAGGAGTTCTAAGATAAAAATCTAAGCAGGATTTTTTCCAAGTTGATTGACTAATTCATATTGAGGTTGAGATATGGGTACAATGTATTTTGAAGAAGCACCCTTTAAGAAAACCTTATATTTTTCTCTTGTTGTTGCGTTGACCTCTCTATATTCCATCTTTTCCTTAACTTTTATAACATTGACCTGCTCGTCATCAATGTAGATATGATTGATTATATGATCATCGTTGATATGATTCACACTTTTTCCAGAAGACTCACCCTTTTGATAGTTGGGAAAAGGGTTTTGAAATGATTGGTGGTCTTCATTCAATTGTTGGTGTCTTTCTACTTTGATGCTATCATTTTCTATCAAATCTTGGATTGCATTCTTCAAGGCTTGACAATTATTCATATGATGTCCCTTGCACTGATGATAATCACAATAGTATGCATCATTCCATGATGGAGGCTTCACACTGGGTTTGAAATTTCATTGGCATGGTAGGGTGATAACATTCTTTGCCATCAACTCTTTAAGGGAAGATTCTAGAGATTGACCCAGTGGAGTAAAAGTTCTTCTACTAGAGAAGAATGAAGATCATTGCGGATTTGTGTTTGAGGAATTTCCTAAGGAATTTTTTGCTATTATTGATTCCATGATAAGATTGATTGTTGGCATTCCCTTGATTGGGAGTAAAAGTTTGATTTACGTTATTCCTCGGAGGAGGAGGATTGTTTCCTTGATTTGCGACCAAGTTGACATTGTTATAGTTATTGATGTGAGGAGCACTTGTAACACTAAGAACAAATGGCATGGTTGAGACATGATTTGCATCTACAACACCATCATTCACTACATTTTTGTTGCGAGTTCAAAACTTAGATTTGTCGTTGTGGTGATTTGAAGAGCTAGGATTGTCCTTATCAAGTTTTATTATCCCTCTCTGGACCAAGGCACTTTCAATGGTGATGGCATTTTCAATCAATTTATAAAAAGAGGGAGGACATTGAAGATTAAGACGATAGCTCATTTCTTGATCTAAGATTTTTATGAAAGTGGTGATCTTTTCCTTTTTAGGAACATGACATGGGTATCTAGCAAACAATCTTCTCCATCTTTGAAGAAATGTAATGAATGGTTCACTAGGTTTCTTTTTAGCCTTGTAGAGATCAATCATGGTTATTTGATGTTGTATGTTGTAGGAATATTGTGATATGAACTCGTTAATCAATTCCTCAAATGTATTGATGGGCAGTTTGATTTTTGATAGCCATTCCATAGATTGGCCTCCAAGACTTCTAGGAAACAAACACACCAAGTATGTGTCCTCATGAGAAAACTCTAAAGTCATATTTCAAAAGTCTCTGATATGATCAATTGGATCTGATTTCCCATTATAACGATCAAACTTTGTGATTTCACAATGTTTGGGAAACGGGATCATGTTGAGACATTGGTCAAAAGGATAAGGACAAATATCATCAAGACTGCATGTCTTTGTTGCAGCTCCCCCTTGTAGATCTTTATTTTTTCCTTGTAGTGCTTTAACTTGTTGAGTCAAGGCACTAAGATCAGACAAGGGTGTTTCATCAGGATTACTCTTTATGTTTTCAGTATCAAAATCATGAGGCAATCTAGCTCCTTTTTTAGCTAGATATAGAAAATAGTTTTCTTTGTTAGACTCCAAAATATTTTCTAAGACTTTGTGAAATTTGGTATCTTTCTCGGCCTCTCTAAGATGTTCTTCATATCGTTCATCATCACTATCTACAAGAGTTTTTCTCTCATCCTTGTTGAAAGGGAATGGATTTTTTTCTCTTTCACCCATGTTGTCATGAAAAAGGGGATTATGACTCACACTATAAAGGGTATTGCTACTCTCACCTTCTTGAGTTCTTCGGGTATGATCTTCTTGTTTAATATCCTCTTTCAACTTATTATATTGAGATCTTGTAAAAATAGACATACAATTTTGAAATGTTCATGTAGACTTAGATTATAGTTTGATAAGTGTGAAAATGATGATGTCTTGATCTGATAAGATGAAAATCCTATTATATGATCAAAGATGTTCCTAACCCTTGATTGTGGCTTTCAATGATGAAGGATATCATAATCTTGTTGGGGAAGTTGAATCAAGAAATCAAAAATTTGTTTGAAAGGTGCACTTTTAAGATTTGATCCTTATTTTTGAGGAATGAAAAGTATAGCCTAATTAAGATCACTGAAGGATTTGACTAGGATGTGTTGGATATTCAATAGAGGGTTGTGGTAGATACTCAAAGTTGAGTGGTTTATTGTGATTGTGTCGTGATAGAGATTTTCTCTGAAAAATAGGCTCATGAATATAAAGGCTCTATAGTGTATTCATCGGTAAATCCCCTAGCAAAATCTTGGTACTTATGGAGAAATTCACGGTAGTGGAGAAAGACGTTTCGACTTTTATACAAAAATTTTCTTTGTTGTAAGGTTTTCTTGTAACCTAGATGTTTCTTGGGTTTCTTGATCCTATTGGCAATTGATTTCCTAAAAAATTTGGTTGATTTCCACTCTCTAAGCATGAGAGAAATGTCGATATGCTACTGGATCAAGGGTGCTATAAACTCATATTTTTCAAAAGCAACAATTGTGATAGAAAATGACACCATCAAAGTAGAAAGACACCAACAATCAAACAAAGACCACCAATCATTTCAAAACCCTTTTCCCAACTATCAAAAGGGTGAGTCTTCTAGAAAAAGTGTGAATCATATCAATGATGATCATTTAATCAATCATATCTACTATGTACCCTATATGCGCTGTACAAATGGGCATATGTGCTAAATAAATAGCTAAATGCACTACAATAGTCCTTGTATGAACTACTTTTTGTCCTATATGCACTACAAAAAAGAATGTTATGTCAGTGACCCAAAAATAATTTTCAGAATATCCAACATATGCGCTAAAACACTTAATGTGTGAAAACAAACTCTAAATGCATTGAACTAGCTAATGAATGCACTAGAAAAGACTGCATATGCGCTAAGATATACTCTAGATGCACCAAAATAGTTTTTCCAAGGCATTTTTTCTAAATAGTTGTGAGCAGTTTCAGTTGAAATTCATGTTCATTTTGGATGATCTTTTATCTGAATTAGTGTGATTGAAAACACAACAAACACTTTGAAAATAGTTGTTCTTAAGCCCTATACTAAATATCAAGTGTATTCTCAAAAAATGTTTTCCAAAAAGTGTTTTCACAGGTTTCATACATGACAGACAATTCAAGTAGACTCACTCTTAGTACTCAAGTAGGTCATCATAATAACCACAACCCACATCTTAGAACTGTGTCGACTCACACAATCATGTCACCCCCGAAGGGGTGCCCGTGTTTTTGTCTTTTCCAGGCGCGTACTCAGAGTGATGGAAGTGGATACCGGATCCCCTTAGCAAACGGTCCTTGGCAGTTATATGGTGAGTGTCTTGGGGGAAGATTCTTCCCTCCCCTTGTACTGTGATTATTAGGATGTTCAAAAATTGACATGGTTGGATACTACACTTGGTTCGTAGTAAGGGTTTCTATTTGATGCAGAACTAATAAACTCCCTTAGGAGACCTCCCAACCTTTAGAAAAAAGGCTTTGTGGATGGTTATCTTGCACACTACTAGAAAAAGTGGGTTTCCCTAGATTTGCTTTAAATTTTATAGTGGGGTGGAATAGCCTAGCTTTGGCTTGAACCCACTTGGGTCATTCCTCTTAGGTGAGTACTTTTTCCCACAAGAGCAAGCCCTCTACAAGATGTAATAACACATTAAAATTGCATAATTGAAAAGGAAAGTCTGGTATTCTGATCACCCGGTTAAGAGGAGAACATAGACCTATTGCCATAGACAAAGTAGACAATGTCCTTTTTAGAACCCAAATCATAATGATCTAAACTTATATGAAGATAATTGCTTCATGAAAATAAGTTGTTCATTTTAACCGCAAAAATCATTGTGTGGTGACTACCCTAGATTGCTTCATTTTAATCCATGTCTATCCTAGGGTTACTTCTTTTTAAAACCAGATGTGACTATCCTAGATTGGTTCTTTTTAAGCCAGAGAAGGTCTAGTCTGCGGAAGGCATCAAACTCAAAATTTTGTTTAATTACAACCTGTAAGCACTAAAAGATCCTACATATGTGCTTAAACAAATAGTGAAGGCACTACAAAAGACACTAATTGCAATGCAAAAAACCTTATATGCGCTAAAATAAATCCTAAATGCACTAATTTGAGCATGCAAACTTTTACAAATTAAATAAAGTAAGCCAAGGGATGCACTATTATGTTCCTTATATGCACCATTATGTTTCTTATATGCGTTGAAATAGTTCATGAATACACCAGAAGACTTGCAAAAGCAATGAAAGAAATCCTGGATGCGCTACAGAAACTCACGTATGCGATAAAATGCTAATTTCCATTAGAAGGTCGAATTCCAGAATGTAAAAACCTGTCAGAAAACCTGCAAGTGGATGTTAAAATGGGGCAGGGCCCCACGGTGGGCACCAAAAATGTATGATCATTTTTAAGTGTGCAATAAATAACGAATGTAAATTTAAAAAAATCAAACACACTAATAAGACATTAAATCAAAAATAGAAAATCAAATACAAAGGAATGTAAACTCGGTATTTTGTCATTGATGTCATCCTATCGTCCTCTATCTCCAGTGTTTTTTGTCGATTCCAACTTGCTCTCATATTGTGTGCTAGGCTCAACAAACAGTCTTCCTAGAGAACGAGATTGAATATGAATACATGCAATGCTATGCTAAGATATGATTATGTTGATACTAAACATGATTGCTAAAGTGAAATATTACAATATTATGAAAGCTAAAGATGATAAAGACAATGCTATAATGTTATAATGCTAGAATACAATTAAGTTCTAATGCGCGTGTGTTGTAACCAATGCTTGGATTCGCAGAGGTATTTATAGAGTTTTCAAAAGATTCTAATTCGTTGATGTAATCAATGGCTGTGAAAATTCCTGGCAAATCGAATGGTCGAAGATGGATAAGACTGGAGATAAAAATAGAAGAAAACCAGAAAGCAGGATTTGTTTCCTCTTTCATGGAAGAGATGATAAAGATGAATTGTAAAAGTCATCTTTTTGTGATATTGAGGAAAGATTTTGAAGATAAATAATGAATTTATTAAATTCAATTATTCATTTGTTGGTGACATGGAAGATTTTCTTAAATAAATAAAATATTTAATTAAGATTTGGAGAATAATGGAGGATAAAATATTTAATTATGATTTGAAAATATATGAAATATATTTAATTAAATAAAGATATTTAATTAAATTGTTTAAGAAATGACATGTGGATGAAATTAATTAAATAAAATATTTAATTAATTAGAAGAAGGATTTGAATAGGAGAAATGAAATATTTAAGTTTAATTAAATCAAAAGACTTAATTAAATTCAGAAGGTGATAATTAATTAAGATAAATAAAGGGTATTTATTTAATTAATTAAGTAGACATATGGATGTGAAATAATTAAATAAAATTGATTTATTTAATCATGATGGAAGAATAAAATGAATGAACAATATAATTAAATTAATTAAATTTAATCATATGTAGAGGACTTTAGAGGATTAATTAAATAATAAAATATTTAATTAAATGCCGGATTAGACATGAACAATTTTATGCATATACAGGTAGGAATCATCCATAGAAAATGAACATTTTAGAAACCAAGAGATAGGATAGTGCATCTCCTCTTCTTCTTTAAGCTTTGTGAAAACTAGGAGAGTGTTTCCATGACATTTCAATAGAGTAATAAATGAGATGAAACAATACAACTTAAGAGTTTACTAACCACATCCTAATGAAATTCATGAACAGGACCCTAGAGACTTCGTGTTTAGTAGATAGAAATTAAACATTTTTACATATAATAGATGACAAAATTTTATTTTAAATGCCACAAAATATGAACACTTCATACCATGAATACACATGTATCCTAAAATCCACTTCATGATGAATTTTCAATGGTTTGAGTAGATCTTCATGATAATATAAGATTTGTCGCAAGTAAAAGCATTATTTTATGGAAGAGTGAAAGACAAATAGACAAACTAAAAATAAAAAATAAAAGAGATTATTTAAATATATTAAATGGTGTGGCAAGGGGATGAATAGTTAAAGATTGATGCCTGGATCATATGGGAAACTATGTCAAACACAACTCAACACTAAAATGTCTACAAAATTAACTTTATGAGAATTGGGTATACAACTACAATTCTCAAGAATAACTTTATTATGATAATTTTATACCCATATTTTAACCAAGAAAAATCACACAAGAACACACAAAAAATAATTTAAAACTAAATAATATAATACCATGTTGCATTAAAAATACATGAAAATACACATTAACATGATTTTATTATTTCCTATAAGAATCAGTTATTTATCATAGCAATAGATTAAAAAATTTAAACTTATATGAATGCATACATAACATGTATTCTTTAATAAAATCTAAATAGATAAGAATTCATTCATAGTATGAAGAGATTTCTACAATTAATTCCTTCTTTAGGCTTATAGAAACATGAGAGTAGGAGAAAAATAAAATTTGATATACAAGAGTTAATGTGTAAGAACCTCCTAATAAATATATACATAATTTATAGTAGTGAAAATTATAGTAATGATTAATAACTAATTTATATATATATATATATATCTAGCATGGCTAAAGATAGCCCAAAATTAATAGGATTGTATGACCCTTGTCAGGATTTAAAGGCATTGCTAAGCATATTGATTATCTACCCTAAAAAAATATAATGAATTCATACAAGAAAAAATATTAAAGCATAACCCACCAAGAGCCCAAAGTGTTGGTACAACCAAAAAACTAGGAAGGAAATAACTTGGATTTTGAGGAGGAAAATTGAGAAGAAAATAAGTTTTGTAGCTAATATACAAATTAGATAGGTATATATTGAGGAATGGTGTGATGCACAAAATTTTAATGGACCAAATCTTAAGAATAACTCATATAGTACACTCTTCCTAGAGGAGTTGTGTCATGCTAAAATAATGGCTCCGGCTACCCATAATCTACTAATAGGAAATTTCCTTTTTCTAGGAATTCTACATTTTTTCAAATCTTCTATTTGGATTTAAAACTCCACAACTAACATTTAAATTTTCTTATAACACAAATCCAATAAAAAGAGATTTAAGGAAAAGTATCTTTTTACATACCCACCTAAAGCCCATACTATTGGTCTACCAAATAATAGTTGAAAGGAAGTTGCTCTTTGGGCTTTAAAAAAGAAAATCAGAAATAAAATAAGATTTATAGCTAATATGATAATTTTTTGGTCTAGAATAGGGAATGTTGGGATTCAAAAAAGTCTTAGTACACCAAACCCTAAGAAGAATTCATGTTTTTCTCTTTTTATTGGAGTTTTTTTTAGATAAAAGACAAAAGCCTGAATACTATTAATATTTAAAAATATCAGAATTATATGTATATAGCATTGAAAACAAGGAAAATAGTTTTCTCTTATCTTTTAGGAGATGGGAAACTAGGGTTTAGAGCCCATTTCACTTAATTTCACTCAAGGAAACCCTAGATATCTAGTACAAGAGAACCTTTGGTCAACAATGGTCAAGCAAGGTTGATGTTAAGTAAGATTTAGGATGTGATATGTTTTTGTCTTAATAAGGTCAAGAAGACCAATTTCTTTTGTAAATGAGTCATTAGGGATGGTTCTTAGGTGGATAGAATGGGAGTGTTTTGAGTCTATTATGCTAAGTAAGGTCTAAAAGGACCATTTAATTGTAATTGGGGGTGTTTTGTCTTAGGTGTCAAAATATGTAAAAAATTGCAAAAGCAAAATTGTAAATGTTGTCAAAAACATAAATTTTCAAGATGCCACTTTTAGGGAATTTGAAGGGTCAAGGAAGTTCAAAAAATAATTATAGGCATTGGGCAGTTGGTTTTTGAATGGAATATGTATAAAAATCCTCCAAAGGCTCGAACACAAGGTTGTTGAAGTTTATTTTGTAAAAAATTTCATGAAATACAATGCCATTTCTACAAATTCTCTGGTTTTCTGAACTTTCCTTGTTTTGTATAGCCCGTACAGTTCTTGTTATGCATTAAAGTTTATTGGATTTTGTAGAGGCATGATCTAACTTAATTTTAAATCGAGTTTGAAGTCTTTTCTTTAGGATTTGTAGGAGATCTCTTCACATTTCTGAAGCATCCCTGTAAATACAAAGTTAAGGGTTTGATTGGTGTAAATATGGAATATTATTCATTCCACCTACTATCCTCATCTGTTACCTGGTGGAATGACTTATCTGATAGTAGGGTAGGGCTGAATAGGGTATTTTTAAGTCCAAATAGTGGTTTAAAGAAGGTTTTGTCAAAAAAAAATTGGTACTATCCAAGGAAGAGTGGATTGAGTTTGTGCAGGGTCATAGTGATGTGTTGAAGGAATTTGTTGAGTCAGACAAGCTTGAGATATGTGATTTTCAATAAACCCTTGGTGTTTTGCATGTAGAATGAGGGTTTCATGGAATAGTGGTTTAGAGGTCATAAACCTAAGAACCAATGGTGAAATTTTTAGTTTTGATGCACAATTAGAGACTATCCATTGATTTTGGGTGGAAATTTAGTGAATTGGAGGTACCTCCTTTGTAAAAGAGGACTAATTGGTGGTTTTAGGATAGGGGCAGTCTAGTGGGTTGCAAGGTTTTCTCAAAGAAACCATAGGGGATCTTTTGGAAAGTGTTGTTAGATCATAAGGTGAGTCTTATTTGATGTTGAGTTGGCCTTTGTATGGATTTCTCTAAAAGATATCTCCACAAGTTGTGTCTGGAGGGCTACACTTGAGCCTAATGGAGGGCTACAAGCCTAAAGGAGGGTGTTTGAGGCAAGTTGAGAGAATTGTGTTGCAAGAGGTTGTTTCCTTGTTTGAGGAAGCTCAATTTGAGTTGGAGAGAGATTTTTAACCACCTTGCTTACATTAGGTGGTATTAGAGCTTAGTTATTAGTTCTCTTGTTGGCGATTTGGTTGGATTTTGCAGGTTGGAAGGTGAAAATGAAATATTGTCAAGATGCCTCCCAAAGGAAGCATAGTTGTAAGAAAGATGGATGACTAGGCTAAAGAAATAGAAGCCTTGAGAAGAGAGGTGGCTACATTGAAATCTAAAATAGGATTGGATATGGATGAGAGTGATACTGAAAAAGAAGAGACTTCCAGTAAAGAGGAAGAGATGGATCCAGATGATGTGAGGATGATGAAGCTTTTGAAGGTTGTGAAGAAAGATGGACATAGAAAAATGGATGTACGTATGTATGGAGGAAAACTATATGGAGAAGAGCTCTTGGATTAGATAGGGGCTTTGAAGAATTATTTTGATAGTGAGGAGATTGACGAAGAACACAAAGTGAAGAAGGCCAAAACTAAATTGAAAGGACATGCTTTTTTGTGGTGGAACTCTGTGTAAGATGAAAGGGAGAGAAAAGGAAAGAACAAGATCATTTCTTGGAAGAGAATGAAGGAAAAACTAAAAGGTAAGTTCCTTCCTTGTGATTATAATGTTCAATTACTTAAAAGGTTACAAAATCTTAGGCAAAAATAACAAGATGTGCAAGAATACACTGAGGAATTCTATAGGTTAAGTATAAGAACAAAGCATGATGAGGATGAGGAAGAAAGAGAGGCTAGATATCTCAATGACCTAAAAAATAATATTCAAGATGAAATCAGTTTGTTGGCACCAAAAATAGTTGAGCAATGTTTTCAAATGGCAATAAGAGTAGAATAAAAACTCAAGAGGAGACAAGAGAAGGAAACAAGAGGAAGAGGAAGTACTTCTATTGACAGAGGTACATTTTCAACACCAAGACAGACCAAAGAAGATCTTGAAATTGCTGATAAAAGTAAAGAACAAGCACCTTAATTAAGAGGAGGATGGAGAGGTGGAAGAACAAGCTTTAGGAAAAGAAGAGATTTTAATGCATTTTTAGGCAGGTGTTATAAGTGTGGTGAGTTTGGTCACCCTTTCTTCAAGTGTCCAGAGAAGATTGGAACCACATCAAGTGGGAGTGAAAGAAAACCTAGTAGGAGATCCCAAATTGTTTATGCAGATGAATCTAAAAGCTCAAACTCCACTACTCTTTGTGCTACTTCTAAAGTTGGTGAGATGTTGATCGTGAGAAAGAAAAACTTGAAGACATCCATGGAGAGAGAGAAAATTCAGAGGAGAGCCTTGTTTAGATCAACATGTAGATGCAAAAATAAAGTATCTAAAGTGATTGTTGATTCTAGATGCACTGTCAATATGGTATCTAGTGATATGGTGGAAAATTTTCGTTTAGAAAGATTTTTTAAACAAAATCCATATAAAGTCTTGGTAAGTGAACAAGCTATTGTTGAGTTTCAAATTGGTCCATACAAAGATAAAGTTGTTTGTGACATTCTACCTATGAGTTGTTGCCATGTTTTTCTTGGGAGACCCTGGCAATTTGATAGGTCTACAGTTTATCATGGAAGACAAAACACATATAACATTGAAAAAGATGTGAAGACATTTGTTCTAGCTCCATTGGTTGAAGAGACAAGTGAGAAAGGTGAGATCATAATGATAGGGAGGAAATAATATGTGAGAAATGAGAAAGGTGAGAGTATGAAGTTTGTAGCTAAATCATGGTTTGATACTATTAGGGTCTAGTGAATAGGAAGGATAAAGGTAATTTGCAAACATAGAGGAAGACGAATGCTTTTGTGTGGTAGAATAAAGTGAATGGGAATGTGTCTTACTCTATTATAGAGTAGTATAAGAGTGAAAATCCTTTGAAAAGGAAATAAATCGGTGATGGGTATTAATTGGGGTAGTCATGTGTCTTGTAACAGTAGTTAAAGGGGTGAGTAGACAGTTGAAAGTTGTTAGTACATAGATTGGTGGTATAGTGAATAAGAAGACATAGGTTTGTAAAGTTGATTGGACAATGAAAAATATAGGTGCAGGTCTGATAGAGGTTGCAAAAGGTGATAGTATAGTGGATAGTGAGAAGAATGGAGACAAAAATAGCATGGGGTAGAGGACTATGCTAGAGGTAAAAGGTAAAGAATGGTAAAATATGACAGTGTGTGTATATGAGTAAAGAGGAATGTGACATCAGAGTTTGATGTAGGAAAAGATGAAAGACACCCCACAATACTTTATAACAGAGTGATGCATGAACCAAGAGAATACGTTGACAATAATGCTAAAGGCGATGAAGAATCAAAGCAAGGTAAACCTATTGAAGGCAAGCATGAAGGTCTAAGACAAGTGAAGAAAAATGGAGGAAAAATTGCAAGATTCTTTCCAAGGGACTTGGAATTTTTTTATGTTGGGGTGTATGGTGCAAGAGCATCTTTGTTCAACAATGGCCAAGTGAGGTTGATGTTAAGTAAGCTTTAGGATGTGATGTGTTTTTGTCTTAATAAGGTCAAGAAGACCAATTTCTTTTGTAAATGAGTCATTAGGGATGGTTCTTAGGTGGATAGAATGGGAGTGTTTTGAATCTATTATGCTAAATAAGGTCTGAAATGACCATTTAATTGTAATTGGGGGTGTTTTATGTCTTAGGTGTCAAAATAGTAAAAAGTTACAAAAGCAAAATTGTAAATGTTGTCAAAAACATAAATTGTCAAGATGCAACTTTTAGGGAATTTGAAGGGTCAAGGAAGTTCAAAAAATAATTATAGGCATTGGGAAGTTGGTTTCTAAATGGAATATGTATAAAAATCCTCCAAAGGCTTGAGCACAAGGTTTTTGAAGTTTATTTTGTAAACATTTTCACGAAATACGTCATTTCTACAGTTTCTCTGGTTTTCTGAACTTTCCTTGTTTTGTACGACCTGCATAGCCCTTGTTATGCATTTAAGTTTATTGTATTTTGTAGAGGAATGATCTAACTTAATTTTAAATCAATTTTGAATTATTTTCATTAGGATTTGTTGGAGATCTCTTAACATTTCTGAAGCATCCCTGTAAATACAGAGTTAAGAGTTTGATTGGTGTAAATATGGAATATTAGTCATTCCACCTACTGTCCTCATTTTTTTCTTGGTGTAATGACTTATCTAATAGTAGGGTAGGTGTTTCTATGTTTTTGAAGTAGAGAAAAGAAAGTTGTTAAAATTAGAGTGGTGCCCTAGGGCTAAATAGGGTATTTTTCATGTGAAAATGGTGGTTTAAAGAAGGATTTTGTCAAAACGTTGTTGGTATTGTCCAAGTAAGAGTGGATTGAGTTTGTGCAAGGTGATAGTCATGTGTTGAAGGAATTTTTTGAGTTAGACAAGCCCAGGATATGTGAGTTTCAATAAACCCTTGGTGTTTTGCATGAATAATGAGGGTTTCGTGGAATAGTGATTTAGAGGTCATAAACCTGACAACCAATGGTGAAATCTATGGTTTTGATGCAAAATTAGAGACTTTCCATTAAATTTGGGTGGAAATGTGGTGATTTGGAGGTACCTCCTTTGTAAAAGAGGGCTAATTGGTGGTTTTAAGACAGGGGCAGTCTAGTGGGTTGCCAGGTTTTCTCAAAGAAACCATAGGGTATCTTTTGGAAAGTGTTGTTAGATCCTAAGATGAGTCTTAGTTGATGTTGAGTTGGCATTTATATGGCCTTCTCTAAAAGATATCTCCACAAGTTGAGTTTGCAGGACTCCATGCCTAAAGGAGGGTGTTTGAGGCAGGTTCAGATAATTGTGTTGCAAGAGGTAAGTTTAGAGACTAAAAGAGGGTTCACCACCAAGCTAGGGCTTGGAAAGACTATTAAAATGAAATATATAATGATAAAACATAATCCTATGTAAAACTCAAATGAATGACCTAAAAATGAATGCAAATTAGAACAGTAAACTGATAAATCAAAGAGGTGCACCTCAAAATCTATAGAAGCACATAAAAAAATTTGAAATGTTGAAAATGTTGAATATAATGCACACTAGGAATCATACACTAGGCTAGGAAATTTAGTCCTAAATTATGGTTTCTGGGCAGGAACAAAAATCTAACAGTAACAAGTCTGAAACTCCTAAAATTTGGAAAAATCTCTGTATTAGGACTCATACGCTAGAAGTGGCATATCAATCCTACTCAATTTTTTAGAAGGTAAAGATTTGAACCTGCTCTTCAATCTTTGCTCTTCCTTCTCAACCTAATTTTTGGATCTGAAATGTTGAATTCTTCTATGTAAGCATCTTTTAGTGATCTTGTAAACAAGGTGACAACTTCTTCCACTCTTTCTCCTCAATGTATCTTCAACCTAGATTTACAAATCAAACACTAAAGAGAGGGAAAAATGTTGTTTTGTTAGTGGATAGGGGTTTTCCTTGGTCAAACCCCATTTTGGTAATCAAATCTTGAAATAAAATGAAATGAAATGGAGGAATGGTCAATGAACAAATAAGCAATGTTGCAACTCACTAAACCCTAGGAACAAAAGGCTACAAACATGTATGAAATGGCTAGCATGAATGTGGATCTTTGAATCTTGATTGAATGATATAGATCTTGACTTGAATGCTTGCATAATAAAACCCGACATCACAAATGTTAGCTCAAAAACAAACAGGATGCATGATGACTTTGACATGATGCTTGATACTTGAATAATGATCTAAAACACTTGATAATCACCCTTGAATGCTCTTGAATTTTCTTGTAAACTCTTGAATACTCTTATGAACTATTAAATGCTATTAGGAATTCCCTCATGAAAGTCTTAGGTGAAAATGAGTGAAATAATCATGTATTTATACTTGTTTATGCCAAATTTATCAAAATTGCAACACTACAAGCCAACATCAGATCTAGGAAAATAAAATTCTGCCAAGAATTTGAATTTAATTTATTTCTAAGATAAGTGGGACTCATACGCCAGTTGTGGCATATGTGTCCCATTAGGCTAAGCTTGGGACACATTTTTTAAGAAATTCTTAGTTTAATGTGAATTTCATATCAAGACCCTAAAACCTAGGTGGGACCCATACTCCCAAGGTGGCGTATGAGTCCTAGATCACTAAATTTGGGCCATACAATCCAAAATCATTAATTTGTAATTGGTCACTTGATATATGTTGAGATTATCCCTCAAAAGATGCATGAATTAAGGCTTGTGGATGCAAAATAAGACCAAATAAGGTATAAAGAAGCACAATTAATTAATAAAAACCCTAGATTACTGTGAAAGTCTAAGAAAACACTTTATAACACCCTAAATAAGGAACAATTATGTCCATTTAGTTTACAAGGTCCCAAACAAGTTTGAAAATGTAGAGGGATACATTTTCCTACACTACAAGCATAAATGCTTTACAAAAAATTGACAATATCTATGTATATATATATATATATATATATGAATGGGGGGCCAAAATAGAACCCATTGTCTTGAGTATCAGTTGCTTGAGAAGAGGAGGCCAAAACATAACAAAATTCTTGAATGAGAAAGTGTGAGAAAGCTAGAGAGGACATTTTTATATAGGGGGTAGGATGAATTGCTCATACTACTAGAGGGGTGGCATCGAATTCCACACTCCATTAGAGATCTAACATAGGCTCCAAATTGTTTACCTTTTTTTAGGAAGCAACTACCCATATGTGCTAGAACTTGATGTTGAGCTAATGGAATCATGTGGAAGTTTCTAAGGAATGGAAGCCATTCCACTATAGCACCAAGTTCCTCATGCATGAGCTAGATTTACTACGACCTCTTCTTATTGGAGTTGCACCATGACACAATAATAGTTCTATTTGTCCACAATTTTCTCATAAGAAACTCCATTTCTTTCAGGTATTCTCCCCTCTTTCACATATTTTTTTTATATTAAAACCTCTACAACAATCATTTGAATTTTCCATAACATAAGATCCTTAAAATTGTTTCTATACAAAATTCCCTTCTGAAATATCATGAAATGAAGGAAATTCATAAATCTCACAGCTTATAAACTTAGTGACATTTATAACTTTTTAAATTTTCTATTAAGTGGGCTTAACCTAGGATGAGTAAAACAAGTGAGGGTTTCTACTATCTTCCTCTCCTACAAGGGTTTCCATTCCTTTGCTTGATTTTATTCACTATTATAGATTTTATTTTACTATTGCACTTTATTTTGAAATATATTTTTTACTATTCAATTTATTATACGTTGGATTTTTCTACTATTGGTTTCTCTCTACATGGGTGCTGGTGAGAAGTTGAGTCCACTTTTTGGGAAAAAAGTGGAAGTGTTTTCCCTGATTTTCAAAATTTGACACAATTGACCTTAAAATTTGAAGCACTTAGAGATAGAATCTTCAAAAAAGTCACAAATCATAAAATAAAGTAGTCAGAGTCTAGTTTCCAAATATGTAATTTATTTCAATACCCAGATGCTATAAATTTATTTTCAATAGGCATTTCTAAAGACCACTATTTAAAAGTCACTTTTTTTTACCATACCATGCACATGTATGTCATCCATATTTTGACCTAAATTAGCGTATTTTTGTAAATCCTTTTGGGAAAATAGTTGTAACTCAAGCTCGTTTTTAATATTTTTTTGTAATTTTTTATTGAATATTTTTTTTTTGTTAAATTTTTAGTAGCCATATTTGTCGTTTTGAAAAATCGTCATGTACGTCACACATAAGATGACCTAAACTTATCAATTTTTTGATTTTTTTAAATTGAAAAGAATTGTTTGAAGTATCTTTTCGTACAATCCGTTCGTAAAAAAATTATGTTAATAAAAAGTTATTAAAATACTAAAAAATAATGATAATTCAAGTTTATGGACTTGTTTCATCAGAAATTAATTGAAAAATTAAAAAAATTAATTCAATTGTAAAAAAAATTACATATTTAGAATCTACACTATCTCATCTATAATGGGTCTTAAATTCATAAAAAAATTCTACAAAAAAGGTCTCCAAACATATGCCTAAAGTCGTTATTTTCTTGTGACATTGTCAGGACCTTCAACTTGTATGTCAAACCAGGTCCAAGGCTTAGGTTCGGGTCCCCAAGCCAAAAAACAAAGCAGAAACCTAACCAAAAATCAAAATTTTTAAAAATGGAATCTCGTTTCATAAAAAATATAATTTTTTTATAGTTGAATGAAATAGGATCCCATTTTGAAAACAAGATCCCATTCTACAAAATGGGATTCCATTTTGAAAATGAGATCATGTTCTATAAAACAGGATCAAGTTTTGCAAAACAAGATCCTATTTCTTAAAAGTTTTTTTTTAATTTATGAAACGGGTCATTAAAAAATGGGATCTCCTATTTTAAAATGATCCTATTTTTTAATGGGCCCACTTAAAAATGGGTCGTAAAAATATGTAATCCCATTTCTTAAGAATAGGATCCCATTTTTTAATGACCTATTTTTTAGCGGGTCAATTTATTAAAAAATAGGATCCCATTTTTAGCTCGGGACCCCGAACCTAAACTGGATTCAACGGGATCCCATTTTCTTAAGGCCGATTTTGGATTTTTTCTAAGGTAAAAATTTCCATGTTTCATGGAATCATCTTCTTTCTTTTACCTACATTAGATTTTTAAAATCTTTAAGCTTGGTGGATAACCCATCCTAGGATTTAGAGGGGGGTTGGGTGATCCCTTTCATTTTTTATTTAAATATATTCTTCAAGTTAATGAGACCACAAAATATGCTCATAAAAATTCAATCATCTCACTCATGTGGGCTACATATAATGCTAAACTTGAATAGAGAGTTGATAATCAACCCTAACCTAAAGGTTCCTATAAAAATCCAAGGATTGACCCATTATGGTAATCTATCTAGAAGCTATTGGTGATAATTTTCTTTATTTACTTGAGCATGCATTGATTTTCTAATTCATGGACCGTATTAAATTCATAATGCATTTCCTAGAAAATTAGGCTTGAAATACCTAGAAACATCAAGGAGAAATGGATATTATCTCAATGTTAAATAAATTATTCTTTATTATATTTTCAAGATGGTTTACTAGAGTGTGGAATTTAAGGGAGGTTCATATTTTGACAATCAATCTTGTTTATTTAAAAAATATTTTCATGTAGCCTTCAATCTCATGGAGAAGCTTGCATCTAATATTTGAGACTAGGTTCAACTTTTCCTACTCATGAAATTATAAAGACTCAATACTATGTAATTTATGATAATGGTCCTTCAAATCCTTGGTTCTTTCCCATCACATGCTAGAAAAAATTAGCAACATATTCTTGTATCTATGTTGAAATGATCGTGATTATCCTTTGCATGATTCTTAGGAGATCATATTAGGATAAATGCATAACATCCAATAGATAGATTATGCATCACTTCGTTTTATAATTTCTTTCTATCATGCTTATTGGAATTTTCAAAGAAATTTCACAAAGAAACCATTATATTCCTTGTATTTCTTTCTAGTGATCTCCACAACTAAAGATAATTCAAAAGGAAAAGCCTCATCCCATGAAAAATGGCTTGAATCAAATGGTTTTATACTTGTGTAGTCTAGGTAAAATAAAGGAAGGAATTTGATGCATAAAAAAAGATATACAAGGACACTTGAGATTTTATTAAAATGGTTGATGTTCTTGTAGATTTTGAGGAACTTATCCGACTTTGATTGAGAAGCCTTCAACAAACCAGGATTTGGACCTCCTTTATTCTAGAGTCCCTCCACTAGAAGCTCAAAGTTTCTCTAGTATTCAAAGATTACCCATGAAATGGACTTATCTTTCTCCAAGTATTATAAAGGGGTCTAATGGACATCATGAAGAAAATAATGTAGATATCAATTTAACTATTGCATCTCCTATTTCAATAGTTAGTCATTTTGAATATTTTAAAAAGTGTGTCATACTAGAAGCTCTTCAAGAAATTGGTGTTAAGAATGCTTCTAAGAAGAAATCTATTGCTCCATTAGGCTTCCAAAAATATTTCTTAAAATGATTGGAATTGATAAAATCTCTTAAGTGGGGAGAAAAAGAGACCATGAGAAGGTAAATATGATTAGGGAAATAATAGTGGAATATGGCCCGGTCATTCACAATTTAGGTACTTGTTTCTTTATTCCTCAAAATTGATGTTAATTTTATTGAACAATGGCTATTTAGTGTAATGCCCCGTCGTGCGGACCCCAAAGGATAATAAAACAATAATTACAGCACAATTTTTTTTTTAAAAGTAAACATAACACACATGTAATACACATTAAGATATGACATGAATTTCATTTAAGTAGATTCATTAGCACATACACCCCTTGGGGTACACGAGGAGTCATTACGAGACTGAGATCCACACAACAACAATAAAGAATAAAATCCAAAAGATATAATCCATAACAAATATAACACATACATGATAATCATTGAAAAGAAACAATCTGAGTACATAAATACAACATATGCATAAATAACTTAACACATGGAATAACAATTGCCACGGCCAATATTCACACCGAGTTAACATTACATTACAATACAATGTTCTAGAGGTACAATGATACAAAAGTGTTTCCAAACATAAATGGAAACCATACACAAGAATCATGATACAAATAAATAGATGAAAATTGGCTCCAAGACGGATACAACTCTGGAGTTGCTACAACTGCACCAATCCGCACCTCTCGATCCTCAACTGGGGACCCAATGGGGTGCTTAGCACGTTCCACCCGACCATGTGAGTCCGAAGACCCACCCCCCATGCTAGGAGCTAAACAAGAAAGAGACCACAACCAAGAACATCCAAAAAGGGAACCACAAGACTCAATGCCATAAAAAAGTATCATAAAACTCAAGGATTACCATAACATAATCAACAACACCCAAGAGTCAACATAATAACTTAAAGGCATAAACCCCATCACATAAAACAAAGTAATGATTAGTAAACAAGTAACCAAAGGATGATCATAAGATACTTCCAAATAAAACTGAATTAATAAACATGATACAATTCCAAATTTTAATTAAACAATACAATAACATTATATCACAGTACCATAAAAATACGAGACCTTAAATCAAATATAAATGAGATCAACAAGACCACAAAGTATACTAAATATGTATTGAAAGAATAATCGATTTAAATCAATACAAACAACAATCTAAACCAACTCCCACAACCCACTTCCAGAGGAACACAATAAAGTAAAACACATGGGCAACTAGGGGAGAGTGTCATCGCATAGTCCTACATGGGCTGTCCTGTGCTCTTCCTCCCAACTGGAGGCGCCGGTCCCATCTATGGCTGTCATGTGCTCTTCCTCCCAACTGGAGGCGCCGGTCCATAGGGTGACTCATGCAGAGCCGTAGACCTCTCGTGAAGACGAGGTCATGACCTTGCCAACCACGGCCTTCTCAGCCTTCCATTAGTCTACGAAAGCACTAATGAAGACGAGGCATCCATTTTATTAAATATTATAATGATATTACTACCCAACCCTCCTAAGTTAATTATTAGGTTTTCACTTGTTTACTAACTCACTTGTGGGTTATCCTGTGCCCTTCATCTTAAACGGGGCACCGGCCCCCATGAGGAGCCACTCTCCCTAGAGACCCCAACAACATAAAAACCAAGGGTTGTACCATCATAATTTGAACAAACAATCACACCATAAAAGCATGCGAGGCATTACCCATCTCCCTAACAAGTACAAAATCAGAGTCTCAACAATTCTCGTACAACCCTTTCAAAATCCAGCTACCAAAACACTTGGCACATAAGAGAAAGAACATCAACTGACAATCATCTCAAGCCTCTGGAAGCCAAAAGAATGAAAACCCACAAACGAGGGTAAAGTGAAGCAACAAGAGTATTTCTCCAATAATTCCAACACAAGGATAAAATTTCATCAAATATGCGAGTAAATCAGAAAAAGCCATAACAAGGAAAGATTCATCAAGACCCATCTACAAATTAATAATGGCATCACCTCAAATAGGAAAACGCAAAAGAAAATCAACCTTTAATTCATGAAATCACTAAATGAAACCAAAAGCCACCAACTAGGCATTCCATGGGAGACCTCAATTTTCTCCTCACAAGAACCCCCTTTATGATGGTATGCAAATCACTTTCATAAAAATAACATAGCAATGACAACAATAATTGCAAGGCCACCAGATCTAATTTCAATTCAAATATACTGAGTGAATACATTAAAATAAGATCAACCACCCCATCCAAACCACATAAACAACTTTGATACAAAATAAATCAGAAATCCAAGAAGATCAACTTCCCACAACTCATCAACAAAATACAAATTCCCAATTACATTGCAACACAAATTTAGAAGACAAAGGATTCCTTGAATCAAAACTAACCTCCAAAGGAATTCACACCAACATGGAACCACCCAAAAACAATCCTTCAACAACAAAGGTAAAAGCATTCAACCAGGCATCCAAGGCACCAAATTTAAGAACACCTTAAATACTCAACCACTCACAACTCCACAAAAACACTTATATAATAAACATCAACCAACAATTCAATCGAGAACAATATTTATTAACCAATCAATTAACGACCAGAACTAAATAACTTTACAACTTACCCATACTAAAATAATTCATGATAACCATCACAAGTATTCTAAAAGTCTTATCCATAAAGCGTACTTACAAATCAATCATTAAATGAATATAAGGGAAGTCAATTTTCAAAAGATTAAAATTCCATTTCACCAATAAACTATCCAATTCGAAATTACCCTAATCAATCTCTAACTATACCCATACATTTAAATTTCCCCTTTCATCATACTCACTTAACATTCACTTCCAATATTTAAATTAATTGTGAAAACCATTTAAGACCAATTGTCTATACTTTAAAATGACAATAATAACAATACTCTACATACTTAAACTACATATTAGAAATTACCACCTTAAAATCTTAAATCTATCTAAATAAATTTACACACATAAATTCCTTTTTAAAACCACTACATATTTATATATTTTAATTCTTTTTGAGGAGGGAATGCAAAAGAGAAAAGATCTATTCTAAGAATCCAACAAGTCTACAAGACTTAATTTCACAAAAAGATAACTTATTTAATTCCAAAAATAAATTTCATTTCCATAATATACACACTAAAACAAGAATGAATTAATCAAAGCTGACCTATATTCATAAGTTGTCTTTTTACTACATTATACTATCAAGTTCATAATTTAACAAATTAATAAATAATTCCTTTCTATTTCCATATCTTCATTATAATAAAATTGTATTTTGATCATATTAGAAAAATAACCAAACTGATTACAGACATAATTAATTAATAAAATTACCAGTTAAATTAATGATATCTAATTAAATAAATTAATACATATACATATATATATATATATATATATATAATTATAAATACATATATCAAAACACGAAATTTTCATTTAAAGGAAAAGTAAAGCGCATATTACAAAAGCTTATATTTTATTTGGAATTGCTATGGCTATTAACAGCCACGGGAATAACACCCGGTTGCGGACAGTCTACGGACTGTTGCAGACAGTCTGCAGACTGCCGCACGGGTACCAACCCCCAACTGGGTGGTGGGTACGGCCGAGGCCGAACCACTACTCAGTTGGTGGTTTAATAATATCAACCAATGCAAAATTTTGATGGGAATTTAGTGAATTTCAAAAATAAATAAATTTACAATCAATATTTTATCAACGTATATATACATATATATATATATGGGTATATATATATGTATATATCAAATATAATAGATATATATATATACATATATATATACTTATATATATATATTATATTTCAAATACTTCAAAATAGAGACAGATATACATTGTACAATTTTTCAGTGTATATTTAGATGTAAACAAGAATATACACAACCCAGTTTTCCCAGTAAAAAGGATTATTTTTAATTTATTAATTATATTTCTCAGCCAAAACTATAGTATTACTGGTTATTTCCAGAATTCCAATCTTAGTTTCATTAGAATAACCAACAGTCCAAAACCCAACAAATAATTTCATTTAATCAACTAAAATCCCGATCCTTGATAAAATTTTCTTGATTGAAACATAGTCCAAAACACTTATAAGGATTCGAGAGTTTTCTACATGCATTAAATTTCAAATCCAGAACAAAGAATTCTTATTTCAATTGATGCTATAAAAAGAAGATAATTTAAAGGAAGAAGGAGAACCTGGCGTCCTGTGCCTGCAGATAACTATAAACGCTTTATCCTTCTTGCTGATCCAATCCTTCCAGCAACAGCTCCAAGATCCTCCCTCCAACTTAAATCTTAATCCTCCAATGAATTCTCAGAAGAATAAAAGAATGTAATACTATAACAGAAAGATGACTGCCAAATTCTCCAAAATCTTTTTGGAAAGAGAATGCAACGCCCTTTTCAAAAACAAAAATCCTCTAAATAAAATCACCCCAAGAAGTCCCTTCCATTTCCTCTTCACGCGAATTCCAAAAGTCACTTCTTTTTGAAAAAAAATAAAATTCAAATCCAATCGAATCCACAAAAGATTGAGCTTTTTATTTATTTATTCTTCATATTCTCCAGTGAAAACCAAAAGTCACAACTCAAGAAATAAATCAAAATAATATTTAATCCCTTTAATTCCTTTTGTTTCCTTTTCAAGTATTTATATTTAATTTTCTTTTATCATGCACAAACTTGAACTTTTATTTGAATATATATTCATTATCTCCACAATACATTATTAATTAATTACTTTCACATTAAAATAATTAAAATCAACCATTTGCAAGATTCTAAATAAGTATTCATTAATTTTCTTATTATAATAATTATCTTTTCAAGATTATTTGTTCATAACAATTTAAATCAATTTATCTAATAATATCAATTTTACTTTTAATGAATTAGTTTAATTTGATCAATTGTTCTAAATCATTTGATTTGATTTAATTGATTATTATTTTAATTCCTAATTATATTTTAAATAACCTTGCAATTTCACTTATGACTTAATTAATTATTTAAACATGATTACTAACATATTGTATTTTCCACACAATCAAATAACATAGTAATCAATGAAGCACACACCAATACTCACACAAAAGTTCAGAACAACCGACACGGAGGGGTATTACATCCTCCCCCCCTTTAAAAATTGACTTACTCCTGGAAGTCGAGCTCAATCAAAAACATGGTGACACAAGAATATCAATGATCAAAAGCACATCAACACCATAAATTAAAACATCAATTAAACATCATCAAGTAAGCCATGAAAATTAAAAAAACCAAAAATAAAGAAATGATACCAAAACAAAAGTGGTGGCAGGGTTGCAACTAGACCAATTTGACAAACACAAGGACAGATGATGAACTAGGTTGGGGAAACTTTCTTGTCAGTTCCTCTTTTTCCACGTCAATCCCATTGGGTGTTTATGATGCTCGCCCTGTCCTGACAATGCAGGTGGAATCGAGACTTAGTTCCTGCAATCCTGCATACAAACAAACATTGTGCACAATACATATATATATATCACAAATACATCGTGAGAGGAACTCTCAGCATAGTAGGGCACTCGCAAGCGAGTGATACCACACTGTGCCTACCACCAAACCACACATAGTAATCAAAACAATCCTAGTAACTCATTAACAATTTTCTTCTAATTAGTTAGGAAATATTCGTATAAGGATACTAACCATAAATCTAATTCCTATACTGTATCAAAATTATTTACTATTTGACATTATAAGTATCTATACCTGCGTATTACAATTACATTACCTTCGTCACTATGCTTTCTAAAGCCCACTTCTTGTAACTCAAAAGCTACCATAGAGCATTGCACATTAGTACCAATAATTCAAGTTGCATCTTGACCTCAAGATACTATATTCTGCTAAAAATCATAGAATAATTATCCACAAAACCTTAAATTTTCATTCAAACTCATAATTTTCACACAAGGAACTCCACTTTAACCATTATCCAACACCAAAACTCACATCAATTTCAATAAAGAGGGTAAAATTTTACACCTTCATAGATTCAAGAAAACATAATTCATCACTCAAGAACAACAAAATTGCAAATTCCACACACACTTGACATATTTACACACATGAAACACATCACCCAAAAACACATCACACTAAAACAAGGGTCCATAGAGCATCCCTGATAGGAAGGATATCGGTGCATTGCACACTACACCGCGGGTCCTATCCTTTCCCATCAGTTTCCTGCACCATCAACCTGACACCAGAAAACAAAAGAAACTCAGGTCCACAACAATGATAGCAGAAAAGTGAAACTCAAGACTCACGGGTCTAAGCGCAAGGTTACATAGTGAGCACACATAGTGCCCAGTGTATGAACCTATGCTCTGATACCATGTTGTCACGCCCCGTCGTGCGGACCCCAAAGGATAATAAAACAATAATTACAACACAATTTTTTTTTAAAGTAAACATAACACACATGTAATACACATTAAGATATGACATGAATTTCATTTAAGTAGATTCATTATCACATACATCCCTTGGGGTACACAAGGAGTCATTACGAGACTGAGATCCACACAACAACAATAAAGAATAAAATCCAAAAGATATAATCCATAACAAATATAACACATACATGATAATCATTGAAAAGAAACCATCTGAGTACATAAATACAACATATGCATAAATAACTTAACACATGGAATAACAATTGCCACAGCCAATATTCACACCGAGTTAACATTACATTACAGTACAATGTTCTAGAGGTACAATGATACAAAAGTGTTTCCAAACATAAATGGAAACCATACAGAAGAATCATGATAGAAATAAATAGATGAAAACTGGCTCCAAGACAGATACAACTTTGGAGTCGCTACAACCGCACCAATCCGCACCTCTCGATCCTCAACTGGGGACCCAATGGGGTGCTTAGCATGTTCCACCCGACCATGTGAGTTTGAAGACCCACCCCCCGTGCTAGGAGCTAAACAAGAAAGAGACCTCAACCAAGAACATCCAAAAAGGGAACCACAAGACTCAATGCCATACAAAAGTATCATAGAACTCAAGGATTACCATGACATAATCAACAAAACCCAAGAGTCAACATAATAACTTAAAGGCATAAACCCCATCACATAAAACAAAGTAATGATCAGTAAACAAGTAACCAAAGGATGATCATAAGATACTTCCAAATCAAACTGAATTAATAAAGATGATACAATTCCAAATTTTAATTAAACAATACAATAACATTATATCACAGTACCATAAAAATACGAGACCTTAAATCAAATATAAATGAGATCAACAAGACCACAAAGTATACTAAAGATGTATTGAAACAATAATTGATTTAAATCAATACAAACAACAATCTAAACCAACTCCCACAACCTACTTCCAGAGGAACACAATAAAGTAAAACACATGGGCAACTAGGGGAGAGTGTCATCGCATAGTCCTACATGGGCTATCCTGTGCTCTTCCTCCCAACTGGAGGCACCGGTCCCATCTATGGCTGTCCTGTGCTCTTCCTCCCAACTGGAGGCGTCGGTCCATATGGTGACTCATGCGGAGCTGTAGACCTCTCGTGAAGACGAGGTCACAACCTTGCCAACCACGACCTTCTCAGCCTTCCATTAGTCTGCAAAAGCACTAATGAAGATGAGGCATCCATTTTATTAAATCTTATAATGATAATACTACCCAACCCTCCTAAGTTAATTATTAGGTTTTCACTTGTTTACTAACTCACTCGTGGGTTATCCTGTGCCCTTCCCCTTAAATGGGGCGCCGGCCCCCACGAGGAGGCACTCTCCCTAGAGACCCCAACAACATAAAAACCAAGGGTTGTACCATCATAATTTCAACAAAGAATCACATCCTAAAAGCATGTGAGGCATTACCCATCTCGCTAACAAGTACAAAATCAGAGTCTCAACAATTCTCGTACAACCCTTTCAAAATACAGCTACCAAAACACTTGGTACATAAGAGAAAGAACAAGTGAAAATCATCTCAAGCCTCTGGAAGCCAAAAGAATGAAAACCCACAAACGAGGGTAAAGTGAAGCAACAAGAGTATTTCTCCAATAATTCCAACACAAGGATAAAATTTCATCAAATATGCGAGTAAATCAGAAAAAACCATAACAAGGAAAGATTCATCAAGACCCATCTACAAATTAACAATGGCGTCACCTCAAATAGGAAAATGCAAAAGAAAATCAACCTTTAATTCACGAAATCACTAAATGAAACCAAAAGCCACCAACTAGGCATTCCATGGGAGACCTCAATTTTCTCCTCACAAGAACCCCCTTATAATGGTATGCAAATCACTTTCATAAAAACAACAACATAGCAATGACAACAATAATTGCAAGGCCACCAGATCTAATTTCAATTCAAATATACTGAGTGAATACATTAAAATAAGATCAACCACCCCATCCAAACCACATAAACAACTTTGATACAAAATAAATCAGAAATCCAAGAAGATCAACTTCCCACAACTCATCAACAAAATACAAATTCCCAATTACATTGCAACACAAATTTAAAAGACAAAGGATTCCTTGAATCAAAACTAACCTCCAAAGGCATTCACACCAACATGGAACCACCCAAAAACAATCCTTCAACAACAAAGGTAAAAGCATTCAACCAGGCATCCAAGGCACCAAATTTAAGAACACCTTAAATACTCAACCACTCACAACTCCACAAAAACACTTATATAATAAACATCAACCAACAATTCAATCGAGAACAATATTTATTAACCAATCAATTAACGACCAGAACTAAATAACTTTACAACTTACCCATACTAAAATAATTCATGATAACCATCACAAGTATTCTAAAAGTCTTATCCATAAAGCGTACTTACAAATCAATCATTAAATGAATATAAGGGAAGTCAATTTTCAAAAGATT
Organism: Sequoia sempervirens; assembly: GCA_007258455.2. Classification (NCBI taxonomy): domain Eukaryota; kingdom Viridiplantae; phylum Streptophyta; class Pinopsida; order Cupressales; family Cupressaceae; genus Sequoia; species Sequoia sempervirens. The sequence continues at coordinate 592,861,169 of VDFB02281492.1, forward strand.
AAAATTCCATTTCACCAATAAACTATCCAATTCGAAATTACCCTAATCAATCTCTAACTATACCCATACATTTAAATTTCCCCTTTCATCATACTCACTTAACATTCACTTCCAATATTTAAATTAATTGTGAAAACCATTTAAGACCAATTGTCTATACTTTAAAATGACAATAATAACAATACTCTACATACTTAAACTACATATTAGAAATTACCACCTTAAAATCTTAAATCTATCTAAATAAATTTACACACATAAATACCTTTTTAAAACCACTACATATTTATATATTTTAATTCTTTTTGAGGAGGGAATGCAAAAGAGAAAAGATCTATTCTAAGAATCCAACAAGTCTACAAGACTTAATTTCACAAAAAGATAACTTATTTAATTCCAAAAATAAATTTCATTTCCATAATATACACACTAAAACAAGAATGAATTAATCAAACTGACCTATATTCATAAGTTGTCTTTTTACTACATTATACTATCAAGTTCATAATTTAACAAATTAATAAATAATTCCTTTCTATTTCCATATCTTCATTATAATAAAATTTTATTTTGATCATATTAGAAAAATAACCAAACTCATTACAGACATAATTAATTAATAAAATTACCAGTTAAATTAATGATATCTAATTAAATAAATTAATACATATACATACATATATATATATATATATATATATATATATATATATATATATATATACATATATATATATATAATTATAAATACATATATCAAAACATGAAATTTTCATTTAAAGGAAAAGTAAAGCGCATATTTCAAAAGCTTATATTTTATTTGGAATTGCTATGGCTATTAACAGCCATGGGAATAACACCCGGCTGGGGATAGTCTACGGACTATTCACAGCAGTCCGTAGGACTGTTGTGGACAGTCCGCAGATTGCCGCACGGGTACCAACCCCCGGCTGGGTGGTGGGTACGGCCGAGGCCGATCCACTACTCAGTCGGTGGTTTAATAATATCAACCAATGCAAAATTTTGATGGGAAATCGGTGAATTTTGAAAATAAATAAATTTACAATCAATATTTTATCAACGTATATATACATATATATATATGGGTATATATATATATGTATATATCAAATATAATAGATATATATATATATACATATATATATACTTATATATATATATATATATATATTGTATTTCAAATACTTCAAAATAGAGACAGATATACATTGTACAATTTTTCGGTGTATATTTAAATGTAAACAAGAATATACACAACCCAGTTTTCCAGTAAAAAAGATTATTTTAAATTTATTAATTATATTTCTCAGCCAAAACTATAGTATTACTGGTTATTTCCAGAATTCCAATCTTAGTTTCATTAGAATAACCAACAGTCCAAAACCCAACAAATAATTTCATTTAATCAACTAAAATCCCGAACCTTGATAAAATTTTCTTGATTGAAACACAGTCCAAAACACTTATAAGGATTCGAGAGTTCTCTACATGCATTAAATTTCAAATCCAGAACAAAGAATTCTTATTTCAATTGATGCTATAAAAAGAAGATAATTTAAAGGAAGAAGGAGAACCTGGCGTCCTATGCCTGCAGATAACTATAAATGCTTTATCCTTCTTGCTGATCCAATCCTTCCAGCAACAGCTCCAAGATCCTCCCTCCAACTTAAATCTTAATCCTCCAATGAATTCTCGGAAGAATAAAAGAATGTAATACTATAACAGAAAGATGACTGCCAAATTCTCCAAAATCTTTTTGGAAAGAGAATGCAACCCCCTTTTCAAAAACAAAAAATCCTCTAAATAAAATCACCCCAAGAAGTCCCTTCCATTTCCTCTTAATGCGAATTCCAAAAGTCACTTCTTTTTGAAAAAAATAAAATTCAAATCCAATCGAATCCACAAAAGATTGAGCTTTTTATTTATTTATTCTTCATATTCTCCAGTGAAAACCAAAAGTCACAACTCGAGAAATAAATCCAAATAATATTTAATCCCTTTAATTCCTTTTGTTGCCTTTTCAAGTATTTATATTTCATTTTCTTTTATCATGCACAAACTTGAACTTTTATTTGAATATATATTCATTATCTCCACAATACATTATTAATTAATTACTTTCACATTAAAATAATTAAAATCAACCATTTGCAAGATTCTGAATAAGTATCCATTAATTTTCTTATTATAATAATTATCTTTTCAAGATTATTTGTTCATAACAATTTAAATCAATTTATCTAATAATATCAATTTTACTTTTAACGAATTAGTTTAATTTGATCAATTGTTCTAAATCATTTGATTTGATTTAATTGATTATTATTTTAATTCCTAATTATATTTTAAATAACGTTGCAATTTCACTTATGACTTAATTAATTATTTAAACATGATTACTAACATATTATATTTTCCACACAATCAAATAACACAGTAATCAATGAAGCACACACCAATACTCACACAAAAGTTCAGAACAACTGACACGAAGGGTTATTACATTTAGGTACAAATCCTTGTCAAGATAATATTGGACACCTTATTCAATTTCATCAATTGGATACCATATATGCTCAATGAAAAAAAAAATTGTAAAATAAATGTTTTCTATTTCATCTATGCTTTGGAAAGGGAGTCAATGTTAGCATGACAAATATTAGGGTTCTATTGGAGGGTTATACTTCTTATGGGATTCTCTTCAACTTACACCTTCTTTCTAGGTAACTAGTGAGACCTCTCTATCCTTTGTGGGTTCCTATTTTGATTCAAGTAGCCATATTTTCTTAACCATTATTTATGCTCCTACATATTTTCAAGTAAAGGTACCATTGTGGTCACATATTCATTTTGTACGCTCTTTAATAACCTTCATTGGATTTTGGGTGATGATTTAAATTGTATCCTTATTATTGATGATAAATATATAGGCTCTAACTACCTAGACCTTTCTTCATCCTTGTTTGGAGAGAATATGTATTTTGTTAATCTTGTGGATGTTAAACTGAGTGGTGGCCTTTTCACTTGGAATAATAGATGTGGTCCTAGTTTCATTCCAAAGAAAATTGGTAGGATTTTAGTTTCTTACTATTGGTTGCGAACAATAATATTTCTTATCTTGATATTTTATAGTAGGACTCAAATAATTTACCTATTAACTTATCTTATCCCTTTTTTCTACTCCCAAAAAACCTTCATAACTGGTTTTGGATATTTTTTGGAAAAAGAAATAGGTGCAAGAAAAAATAAAGTTTATTACTTTTCATATTATAGAATTGGGTATTACTAAAGAAATAATTTTGGAGGATTCCTATCTTTTTAAGATCTCTAAGAATGAAAATTTGGGAAGATAGCTTTTAGAAGTAAAAATCATGAATTAATTGGATTCAAGGGGACAAAAATACCTCTTTTTTCCATTTAATTCAATTAACGAAAGGAGCAGTAGTAATGTTATTTCATTTATAATCTCTCCTCAAGGAAATCAATTTTCTTCATCTCAAGATATTAACAAGGAATTTGTGTATCATATCTCTTCCCTTTATAGTGAACGTGGTCCTCCAACTATGGGGAGAAACAAGTTATTTTAGATTGCATTCCATCCTTAGTTTATGAGGAAATAAATGGTATGCCTATGGGACCTAGCATTCTTCAAGAATTAGAAATGTTTTTTTTTCCAATGAAGAAAGGAAAATATCTTGGTATAGATGGTTTCTCTATTGAGCTCTTCCAAGATTTCTAGGAGAATACCAAATAATGATCTTCTAGATGCATGAATCTCAAACTAATATATAGATTCTTAAAAAATAAAATTCCAATGTCATGGACTTGATTCCTAAGAAATTAGAGGCTAATTATTTTTAATTTTTTCACCTTATTCCTCTCTATGATTTCTATTATAAGAGCAACACTAAACTAATTGTTGATTGTCTAAAATAGATCTTGAATTCTCTAATATCACTTGAGAAGGTGGAATTTATTAATGAGCATCATATTCTTGATGGTATTGTTATAGCCTTGGAACTCATTTATTCCATAGGATAAGGATAAATCTATATTTATCAAGTAGGATATATAAGGCTTATGATAGGGTCAAATGGTCCTTTCTTCAATTAATACACTATCTTCCATCAATTTTTGTTTAGGTTAGATTGTCTAGGTCATGAGTTATGTGGTTTGTTTCTGATAAATTTTATTATTAATAGCATCACATATTCTTCCTCTTTAGCTTCAATAGGCTTACAAAAAGTGATTCATGTCTCCTTATCTCTTCCTTCTTATGGTTGATGGTTTGGTAAGGTTTCTTATCCATTATCGTATATGGTAGTATTGATGGTTTGATGGTGGTTAGAAAATTTGATCGTCACTCCCATATTCAATTTGTGAATGATAATATCCTAGTGGGTGTTGCTAGAGTTCAAGAGGTTTTTAGTTTCAAAAATATGTTGCATATGTATTTGATAAGTTCTAGTCAATAAATTAATGATAATAAGTCTAATATATTATTCTTCAATATTTCTTTTGTCATCCAATCTAGAGGATTTCTCTTATTTTCTAGTTAAAAAAATTACAACTTCCCTTAGAGCATCTCAGTGTTTCCTTATCAATTACAATCTCCCAAAAGAGATAATTCAAAAGTAATTATTGATAGATTCATAATGTATTATAATCAATAGAAATTCTAATAATTTTTTTAGACTACAGGAATCGGTTAGGTATTTGCCCCCCTATAAACTGTAGTGCGCTTGGTAAACTATTTTCATGTGACTAGTGGTGTTGGCACGACATTCCCTTTAGTACCATAGGTTTGGGGGGAGACTAGACCTCATGAACTCTTTCCTGCAACAAGATGCTTTCGCCAATCGAGCTAGGCCCCCCGCCCCTATACATTCTAATAGTTATCACTTTCTAGGCATCTTAATTTTTTAGAATATGTGATGTAATATCTTCGTATCTATAGATTTCTAGTTCTATCTACTCCTAAATATTTCCTAAAGGATTTTGATTCTCTTTCTATGATTTTATATGGATGGAAATTTTAGACTCCCAAGAATGGAGTTTAATTAGTTGGGACTAGGTTTTTAAGACCAACAAAAATGGTGATCTTGGCCTTCAATAATTTGAGTTTAATAGTGAAGCATTATCTCCTAAATTATATTGGAGATGTTGTGAGCAATATGATCAACATGAGCCCAACTTCTTAGATACAAAGATTTAAGTAGTTATATGTTTAGGGGTAGTTCAAAATTTCCTAGATTCCCTTTCTTTTTTTGTGGTAGATTGAGCTTGTTGTTCCTTGGAGGAGGAAAATATTTTTTCTTCAATCTATGATCCTAGAGGTTTTTTTTCAATCTCTTGGGTATGAGATATTAGAATATGAAAAATTGGGTATAGGAATTTCCCCTTGTCGAAAAAATATAGAACATATATTGTTGGCCCTTAAGTGTAATTTATCCATCTTGTTACTTTGTTATAATAATGTATCACTTGAGATAATAGAAGAACAAAAAGGATTTTGAAGGTCCTTCAAAATTTATTTCTATGTGGTAGTAACGAGGAATGTGTGGCTCATATTTTCTTTCAATACCCCTTTTATGTTGGCCTTTGGAGGCAATGGTGGTGAATCTAGAACCTTCCTCTTGTCCATGTACTTTTTGACCTAAGTTTTGGGCTAGTTTTGGATGTCCTCCTACACTTTCTTCTTTCCTCTTGGTGGCTTGGGATCTCAGACCTATATTTATCAAATTTGGAAAATTTATTCGAACTAGAATTGCTAGATATTCCAGGTTATGAGAGTCTGATTAGGTATGCTTGGTAAAATATTTTGGTCTCAATTAAATAATATTTGGTGGCTAAGTTTCCTTTGGATGAAGTCATATCTCCTTTAGATATCTAATTCTTATGGAAATTAGATTTGTGTAATTTGGGTAGCACTTTAGTCCATTATAGCTTTGGGATTAAAGCATCTACTAAGGTAAATAAAACAAGTAAATGGTCTCCTTCCCTTTGGAGTTTTTCAAAATTGATATTAATTATTCTTGTTGGGGAAATATAAGTGCTACTAGGATTAATGGGGTTGGACTTGATAGTGATGGTTCTATTCATTTATTTTCCTCTTCTGCAGTGGGGATTGACACTAATTAGAAGATGAAGGCCCATGCTATCTTTATGGTGCTTGAGAAAGCTTATGAGCTAGGTTGGAAAATGATTATCTATGAGATAGATTAGATCATCTTTGTCTCTCTTTTGAATAAGGGGAAACTTCACGAGTCCTCTTGGACATTGGTGTCACTAGTAAAATAAACTATCTTCAAATTTTAATTCCATTTGATTTCTTTATATTCCTAGGGAATGAAATGTTGTTCTAAATTGGTACAAAATGGCGGAGAGACGAAGAGATCAAGATGTTCATAGGGCACTAGGGTTTCGAGGCTATGGTGGTTCACAGAAGCGATGGCCTTTTAGGTGGAGAAATGGGGAAGGCTATCACAATAAAGCATGGAGACCACCGTCTCAAGCATGGAACATTCTGAAAAACCCTAGGCAACACATTTTTGAACCTAAAAAATGGGGCCTCAATTCAGAGATCTTCAAATCCAAGAAACAAATGGGGATTTTCTACTTTATGAATGGGGAGCCCAGGTGTCTTCAAAAAGATTGAATTGAAATTTTTGCATCCAAAAACTTAGGAAAAAACTTTGCAACCGACCAAGGTAAGTCATAATAGTGATCATTCCAAAGGAATATCTATGTTAGTAGATAATAGAGAATGGGAAGATTCGGTGCGTCTTTATAAGGAGAAAGACCTTTTTATGAAATGGAGTGGGGCCTAGCCTACTTTTGCAAAAGTTCCAAGTTGGTGCGATGAACAATGGGGGAAGGATTATGTATTGAAGACTCTCTTAAATGGGTATTTTTTTGGTAGTATGCCAAACCGTGCAAGAAAACAAATGGATTTTAAATAGTGGATTGTTTCTGATGGGAGGGAATGGTTTCTACATTAAGGAATCAATACCAAACTTTGACCCAAAAAAGGAGAAAATAGAATAAATCTCGGTATGGATACGTTTGTACAATCTTCCCCATGAGTACTAGGATTTAGAAACACTTAAAGCATAGGAAATAAGCTAGGTGTCTTTGTGAAAGCTAATGAAGCACTAGGAAAAAAGGAGATCAATATGTATGCTCACGTATTTGTATCCTTTGGCAAGCAGTCCATCCTCTCCCAGAAATTGTGGAATTAAAAATAAGGGAATGCATTTGGAGGCAGGCAATAGAAGTGGAAGATACGGTGGAATCATACTCCTTATGCAAAGGGGTAGGTCATGCAGTGGGAGATTTTTTAAGAAATGAGAAAGGAAAAGGACTGGCTTAGAATGCCCTAGTAGATTTGTTGATAAATTTAAGTAAAGATTCAGAAAGGGAGGATATGGGGGTCTTGTCAGCCTTAATCATAATCAGTGTGAGGTCTGCTTCATGGGAAACCTGGATCTTCAAAATGAAGATAGTTTTCAAAGGAAAGAGATAGATCTATTATTTGAATCCGGATGCTATCAATATTCACAGCCTAAGGAAGAACTAAATGTGTAGGGAGGACAAGTCAGGAGTTTCGAGGAGAAAAGAACAAATTTTCTGGCCTATAATGGTTGTGAACCATCCCTGAATGGGGATCCTAAAGGTATTTTAAAAGAGCAAATGGAAAACCCTAACATAAATTTGGAGTTACCCATGTTAGAATACCCTATGGGGAATGGGGTGGAAGTTGGAGAGGAAGTGATTGATAACATGAATTCTCTTTGTAAAAATGGAAGAGACTGCTCACCAAGTGAAGATGAGATTTTTTACAAAGATATTAAAATTTCCTCAATACGAAATCTTGAAAAATCCTTTGAAGAAGTTGGAATGGAAGAAACTATTCCAGTGATGAAGAGGGAAAATCTTCGAATGAGAAGGCAGATTTGAATTTAGACGATTTGGGGTTGACTGCTTCTTTAGGCATTAAGGAAAAAAGAAGGTTGGGGTTGTCTTTAGCCTTATCAACAAATGTAAAGGTTGGCAAGAAGAAGAGAAGAGGTGCAAGGAAAATAAGGGAATTGCTAGAAATGGTTGGTTGTACGGTAGGTCAAAGCAAATTAAGATCGAGAAAAGGCTATGACTTTCCTTGGGAAGGATGAAGGTCATATCATAGAATGTCAGGGGCTGTAATGCCCCTGAAAAATGGCGGTTGATCAAGATATTTCTTGATAAAACGTGACCAGATCTTCTTTTGTTATAGGAAACCAAGCTCAAAAATGAGGACAATCTATTATGCACATGTAGTTTAAGTAGATGGAGGTTTGCAATGTTTGAGGCTGTGGGTGCGTCTAGTGGGTTAGGAGTGTTGTGGGATGACTCAAAAGTAGATGTTCAGGTAATTCAACAAGTAATTGGAAAGGGTTAAGGTTCTTCTCTAAAGTCTTAAATTCTATGTTTGTAGTGATAAATGTTTATGACCCGAACAATGTTGTTGGTAAGAAGGCCCTTTGGTAGGAGATCATGAATTTTCTTAATGGGGAAAGTGAGTCTTTATGCTTGTTGGGAGGATATTTTAATGCTATACTCCACCCTGAATATTAAAAAGGTGGATTAGGCTAAGGAAGTAGGGCTCAAAAATATTTTAGTGATTTTGTCACAGTTAGTGGTTTAATTGAGGTTATTTTCAGAAAAGGGAACTTTATTTGAACCAACAAGAGGTGTGGTGTTTTAAACATTTCTAAAAAGTTGGATCGTTTCTTCCTAGAAGGAGGTTGGGAAGTGGAAAATTAGATGTACAAAATTGAAATTCTCCTAGTGACTGGCTCAGATCATTACTTGATCAGTATTAATTTCCAAGTTGATGCAACATCGGTAAGATATCCCTTTAAGTTTGAAAAAATGTGGCTTAGGGGTAAGAGCGAGAAGATGAGTCCATGAAACATGGAAGTTTTTGCCTTAGGCAAAAAAAATGAAATCGTCTTGCAAAAAAGGGATCCTGCTTTTTAATAAACGGGCTCTCGTTTAGGTTTAGGATCCTGAGCCTAAAATCAAAACATGGGATTTCGCTTTTGAAAAAATGGGATCCCATTTTGAAAACCTTCCAAAAATGGAAATTTCCATTATCTAAAAAAGTTTCAAAATGAGATCCCATTTTCAAAAGATTCTATTTTTTGGAATTTTCAAAATGGGATCTTGTTTCATTAAAGCATAAAAAACAAATAATATTTTTATGAAACAAGATCTTGTTTTAGAACGGGATCCCATTTTTTTAAATATGAATTTTTGGTCGAGTTTGTGCTTTTTTTTTGGTTCAAGAAAAAGTTTGGAGATCCAAACCTAGGCCCTGGACCTGGTTTGACCTGGAAGTTGAAGGTCCTAGCAATGTCACAAGAAAATAGTGACTTTGGGCATACGTCTAAAGACATTTTTTGTAGAATTTTTTGACGCAATTAACACCCATTATAGATGAAATAGTTTAGATTCTAAATACGTAATTTTTTTTTACAATTGGATTATTTTTTTTATTTTTTATTTAATTTCTAATGAAATAGGTCCATAAACTTGAATTATCAAAGTTTTTTAGTATTTTAATAACTTTTTTTAACAAAATTTTTTGACAAATGAATTGTACAAAAGCATACTTTAGAAAATTCATTTCAATTTAAAAAGAAAATAAAAAAATGATAAGTTTAGGTCATCTTATGCATGACATACACGACAATTTTTCAAAATACTAAATATGGCCAATAAAAAATTAACAAGAAAAAATAAAAAATTATAAAAAAATATGGAAAGTGTGCTTCAATGAGTTACCAATATTTTCCCAAAAGGGTATGTGTAGGATCATGATGGGCCAAAAGGTGGCAATATGATGGGTATGTGGCTGATGACTTTTTTCTTACCCAAAATTGATGAAACAAAAAGGGTTTTTAAAGGAGATTCTCAGCTTTCCATCAATATAAATTATGATTTACTTTGAATTTAATTAGTAATTATTATTCATTTTCTATTTGAATTATGACTAAAGTCTTGATTGATAGGCTGATTGAAAAAAATCTATAGCTTTCAAACAATATCACATTTTTTGAATAAAAAACATGCATCACATTCTATGGTTCACATAATATAGGATTAAAAAAAGAAAAAATGAATTTCATCAAGTTTTAACCAAGTTAAGGTGGTTAGACATAAGAATTTTTTATATTTTTTAAAAGTTGTAATAAAAATTCATAATTAATTATTTACTTGGAAAAAAAATATTAAAAAATGCATCACATCGGGACATGAGTCCTCTACTTATATCTAAAATCTTATAAAAAATAATTATCATTTTATTGTGGTTAGGGTGTCTAATGATACCTACTTATTATTTTTCCCTAAATTTAAGTATCGCTACATTGAAATTTTAAATTTTCACCAAATAGATTTTTTTAAACAAACCTAGTAGTTTAGAAACTACATTCAATTTTCTACAGATTCTATTCTTACATATTTTTGAAATAATATTGATAACTTATTCAAATTTTTATGTCAAGTTGCCTAACTTTGATTTTTCTAATTTTTTTGCCACTTAAGGGCCTATTTTTTCCATGATGATCCTGCACATGCCCAAAAGGATTTAGAAAAATATGATTATATAGGTCAAAATATGGATGACATACATGTGCATGGTATGGTAAAAAAAATGACTTTTAAAAAGGCATTTTTAGAAACGCCTATTGAAAATCAATTTGTATCATCTGGGTATTGAAATAAATTACATAGTTGGAAACTAGACTCTAAGTACTACATTTTATGATTAGTGACTTTTTCAAAGATTCCATCTCTAAGTGCTTCAAATTTTGAGGTCAAATGTGTCGAATTCTAAAAATAGAGGAAAACACTTCCACTACATGGCCAAAAATTGGACTCAACTTCTTGCCAACACCCTTAGAGTAGAAGGTTTTAAGGACTTGGTAAGTGGTTGGTGGTAGTCTGCTCCGGTGAGAAGTGGTAATAAGGCTTTTATTTTTTTCAAAAAGCTCTAGTTTCTAAAAGAATGTTTGAAAAGATGGAATTGAGAATCTTTCAAAAAAATATTTGTTGAAAAGCTTAAGTTAGAAGAGGCTTTGAGCAATCTCCACTCTAAGGTCATTGAGGGAGGGATGTCGGATCAAGATTTTCTATAGGAAAAATCTTTAAAGTAGGAATATGTTGAAGTATTGCAAAGGGAGGAGATATTTTGGTGTCAAAAGTCTCAAGAAACATGGCTAATGGAAGGGGATTGCAACACAATTTTTCCACAATTCAGTAAAAGTGAGGAGGATGACCAATAAGATTTTATCTATTGTTGATCAATAGGGTAATATTCTAAGCAATATGGAGGAGATTAATAAGGATGCGGTTCATTTTTTTAAAAGAGATATTTTCACAGATCAGGTGCAAGAGGTGGACCAAGAGTTGTGGCATGTTATCCCTAGTTGTGTATCTGAGGAACAAAAAAATTTGCTTTTGGAGCCGGTAAATGAGTTGGAGGTAAACAAGGCTCCTTTTGCTTTAGGCATGGACAAGGCCCCTAGACCAGATGGGTTCCTGACCTGATTCTTTCAACAGTTGTGGGACATCTTTGCTTATAATTGATCGGAGGTGGTGGAAGATTCGAGGAGGTTTGGGTTTGTGTTGAAAGATTTTAACAACAATTTGATTGTTGTTATTCCAAAAAAAGATGAGATAATCTCTTTTAATGACTTCCACCCAATCTCCCTTTCCAATACTATTTATAAATTTATTTTGAAGGTCATTGCAAATAGGTTAAATTTGGTCTTGAATTCAGTCATTTCAGAAGAACAAAATGGTTTTTTTCTGAAAAGATCGATTGTTGAAGGTATTATTATAGCACATGAGGCTATTCATTCAGTGAGGAAAGAAAAGACAAAAAGAATGATGGTAAAATTGGACATTAGGAAGGCTTATGATGAGGTGAATTGTGATTTTCTATTTTAGGTGTTGAGAAAGTTTTGTTTTAATGCTGCTTGGGTTGATTGGGTGGGGAGTTGTATTAATACTCTAAGGTTCTCAGTGCTTGTCAATGGAAGCCCTCAGGGTTTTTTTGAGTCCTTAAAAGGGATAAGGAAAGGGGACCCATTATCTCCCTTTCTTTTTATTATAATGGTTGAAGTTTTAGGAAGAATGATTGTAAAATATAGGATGGATGGAAGGTGGAAAGGGATAAAGGTTGCCAGGGGGTTGAACTAATTTCCCATCTTTAGTTTGTGGATGATACTTTTCTAATGGGAGAAGCCACTCTCAGAGAGGCTCACATTATGAAGCTAACCATTGATCATTATAGCGGGCTCTCAGGGAAATGTGTGAATTGGAGGAAATTGCAAGTCTTTTTCTTCAACACTTTGATGAGGAAGCAAAGAGAAATCAGTAGAATTTTGGAGATGAGACCTAGTTTACTACCAGGAAAATATGTAGGAACCCCTCTTTTTAGTGGGCCTTGTAAAGTGTCTCTTTGGAAAAATTTGGTTGATTGTTGTTTGTGGAGGATGGATGGGTGGAAGAGTTGTTGGCTTACCTCAGAATGGCACATTTTAATGTTGAAATTGGTTATTTCTGCAATCCCAATTTTTCCAATGATGTGTTGGCGGATTCCGCAAAAGGTTTTTAGTACTATTGGGCAGAAAATGAGGAAATTCTTTTGGAATGGGGCACATGAATAGGATAATATTTCATTGTTGGCATAGGAGAAGATTTGTAGGCCTAAAGGTGAATGGGGAGCAGGTCTGTGTAATTGGTAGGTTATGAATGAGGCCATGGGTGTGAAATTGGTGTGGAGTATGTATTCAAATCCAAATCAGCTTTGGATTAGGATCCTAAAATCAAAATATCTTGACTCTGAAGATAATCATAGAATCTTCATGATTCAAAATCCCCCTAGAGGGTCGGGAATCTGGAACTTCATAGTGTCTTGTAGGCTAGTTATCATTGAGCACATCACATGGCAGATTGGAAATCGTCAGATTACAAAATTTTGGGAGGATTTGTGGGAAGGTTTCCCATCATTTGGATAAAAATCATCAAGTATTAAATTTGAAGTTACTTTTAATGTAGCATTGGGGAAGTAGAGTTCAGGACTATTTGGAGTGAAAACAAGGTGATAATGGTGAAGAGTGGGCCTGGAAAGATAATAGCCAATTGGGTTTAATGGTGGATCAACAAATTTTAATGAAGGATATTTTTGCTAGTAGGAGGGTGCTTATAAACAATTGTGAAGATAGGGTTGTGTGGTGTGGAACTTCTAATGGAAGCTATTATGTTAAAATTGGGTACCAACTCCTTAATTGAAGGGGGAAGGATGAAGTATGGCCATCTCATTTGTCCTGGAGAAAAGAGTGTCTTTTGAAGGCAGGGACCTTTTCCTGGCTTGCTTTTTGGGGCCAAATACTCACAAGAGAGTTTAGGAAAAGGTTGGGGTTTGTAGGGCCTTCACATTGCATCATGTGTGAACAAGATAAGGAATTAGTGGATCATCTCCTACTCCAATGTTATGTTGCTTCTCATTGTTGGAGTATGGTTCATGGTAAATTAGGATCGTTGGGCCCTCTACCAAATTCTTTGAAGCAACATTTTATTTGTTGGTCGCAAATGTCTGGTAGATCCACACTTTCCTGTATTTAGAATGTCTTTCCTTCTGAAGTGGAATGGTAAATTTGGAAGGAAAGGAGTAGGAGGTTATTCAAGGAAAAGACATAAACTTTCGATAGAATTTGTTTCAAAATAAACCACTCTATTGAAGAAATTGCTGGAGCAGCAATTTCTAGATACTTTAAGCCTAAGGTACCATACACGAATCAGGATAAGGACTTTCAAATGCAATGGCCAAGGATTAACATCCAGCCTGTTAAGGGGCTCTGTTGGGTGAATCCAGCTTCTAAAGCTGGTGTAGTTGTAAGATGGATGCAACCTGAGGATGGATGGACAAAGATAAATTTTGATGGGGCATCAAAAGGAAATCCAGGGCCATCGGGGATTGGGTGTGTGGATAGGGATAGTAATGGCAGCATTTTGATGATGGAAGAAAAAAGAATTTGGGAAGGGACTAACAATGTGGTAGAAGCAATGGTAGCACTTCAAGCCATTAAACTTAGAAGGAAGATGGGAGTTAGAAATTTGCATTTGGAAGGTGACTCCCTCATTATTGTGGATGCCATCATCGCAGGCACAACATAAGCATGGAATTTGCAGAAATATATTCATCCCATACAGAAGATGCTAACCTTCTTTAAAGGATTTAAGGTGACACATACTTAGAGGTAGGGAAATGAGGAGGAAAATGTGTTATCAAAGTAGGCACTGGCATTTGCAGCCGAAGGGGAGGAATCGATAGAGGAATTTTGAAATCTCTCTTTGTAAGATTATCATCCTTAATAAGTGATGGTTGAAGGAGCTTTAATGAAAAAGTTTGAATGTCACATTCCTTCAGGAGTATGGTTTCTTATGGGGGATGGGTTAATAAATGTGAGGTTGGTGGAGGAGTTTGTATTGGTTCCTTTTATCCATTATCCCTCTAGGGTAGATATAGATGTAGGAAGATAGCAGGATTCATCTAGTTGTGATTCTTTGTAGCATGCACTGAGATAAAGGGCCGCTAGGGTTGATCAGAAAGAGATTGTGGTGTCTTTGCAAGAGCAGGTGCCAAGGACACAGCGCTTGAAGTCCAAGAAGTGAACTGTTGAGAGAGAGCCAACAATCAAGGTGGGAGGAAAAAGATGATTTTGAGCACAAAGGTATGATCACTCTTTTGGTGTTGACATGGTGGATGGTGTTGGCAGTACCCCATGGTTGTGATGGACGGCGATGTTTTTGTAATGGGTGTATCTAAGGGTTATTTTTCTAAGGTTAGATTATCAAATAATAAATCATAAAATCCCAAAGAAACTATCAAGAACAATGAAAAAAAATAACAACAATGATTATACTAGATTCCTCATTGAATCTTACTTGATTCACCTTCATAGCACCTTCTAACTTGTTGATTGTTTCCCTCAAATCGAACGTATGAGCAACTTGATAACAAAGACTATGCCAAAGTCCTAAACAAGCTTTGAAGGATTTGAATGACCAAATGAAATCTAAATGGCTATGACAAAATGAGTATAATGTCTATAACTAGAATTAAGTATATTGAAATCACTAATAATAAAAATGCAAGTATATGAGTATGAGCGTTAGTAGTCGAAAATGTGAGAAAAATTGTCATTTTATAGAAAATATAATTTTGGATGGATAGATGAGATTGAAAGTTGACGGAAGCCTAAAATCAGAGGTCTAGATTTCATGTGACAATCCTTAATCAGGGTTAGGGAAAAATCATTAAATGAGTGGTCAAGATGGCATCTGAGAAGATCAAATCGGCGGTCAAGAATAAATGAGATAATTAATCCAAAAGATAAAGATTTTCAAAAATCAAGAAGATAAAGACTGCTTGATTTGTGAGATTCAAAAAATCAATAAGATAAGAGTTAAACTGAAAAGCAGATTTGGAAAATCAAGAATTTGCTCAATTGCTTGATTTTTGGAAGAATATTACCATTTTGAATTAAATTAATTCAAAATATGGATTTTGTGTGATAATAAATAATTGATTTTCAAATTATTTACTAAAATGAACTGGCAATCAAGATTGTGAGATCATTTTAAATAATTTCATTTATTTAAAATGAGGGAAATGTTAAATTTGGCAATTAAATAATTAAAGATAATTATTTAATTTAGAAGATATGATCAATAATTAAATAAATTAATAACTTCATTTAATTATGAAAATTAGTGACATACTAAATATAATTCATTTATTTAATAATCAGGAAGAATAAATGAATAAAGGTAATTAAATAAATTAATAAATTTATTTAATTGTAAGAAGACAATAGACAATTAATGGCGTATTGAATAAATAAATACAATTTATTTATTTAATACTCATGAAGAATGCAAGAGACATGAATTAATTAAATAATAATAAATTATTTAATTAATAGTGGAAAGTGGACCAAGGACATAATTAAATGTCACAATTATACTAGGATGAAAGTGGTAAAAATAGAGCTTGTAGGCCTAGGTCATTTTTATGTGTCTACAATGGGCCTTCGGTCAATAGAAATTATGTTAATGTAATGATTATGGCCCTATGTTTTGTGAATGGCCACCTTTGTAATTCGATTGTATCCTTCTTTAGCGTTGGATGGTAGGTTTTTTTTGTCTGTCAGGTTGTGTTGATCACATTAGGTGGATGTAAATTGGCTAGGAGGTAGGGCTAGGTGTTTTTATAGAGGCTCATAGTGGCAATAGGGTGGGGGTTTAAAATGAAGTTGTTATGAGACTTTCTTTGTCATCTTTTATTATTATCAATAAAATATATATTATTACCAATAAAAAAAAAAAGTTGTTGTAAATTGATTGGCCAAATTGGCCTATACTTTCAATCACAACTAAAATTTCATGAAACAAAACTCTTTTTTTATTGATAAATCTTTACAATATCTTCAACTTCTTCATAATGATTTAGGTTGATCATTAATATTTATTCTTCTTTAAAATTGTATATTTTGTTAGATTCCTCCAATCTTTATTAATAACTACTCTTATTTGAAAATATTTTACTATGATCTTTTTCTAACCTTCAATTAATAGATTTATATTAAAAAAGAAAAGAGAAGTGGAATAAACCCCCAAAATGACTTTATCTTACCTTATAGCCATGGCATAGAAAAATGGACTTTTCTTGCTTGAAATGGGAATAATTCATGATAAATTGGACTTAATGAGGCCTTGATTTAGTGTTGTGAAGTGTCTTACACGTCTCATTAGGTCTTGGGCCCTTGCAAATGCATCTAATGATGTCTTCTAAAGGTGTTGTAAAGTGTTGTAAAAGACGTTCACGCTTTTCTAGACTTAATGAACGGTCCATCTTCCCTTAATTCAAAACTTATAAAATGTATTTAATAGAATTATTACACTAATATAGAAGGCTTGTAAACTAAATTTAACTTTTACCTTGTGTTGTAATGTGTTTTACACATTCACATTGGTTCGTGTACCTTTCTAGGCTATGTGGACCTCATTTTAGTATTGTAAAGTGTATTTAATCATACTTTTACATTGAATTCTATGTCCCATGCCCTAATTGACCTTTGAATCATCATTAATAGGCCCCTATTACCCCATATTATGCATCCCAAGGAATAATTTGATTAAATAAATGACAAAGTCACCATATAAACCTAATTTATTCATTCCCCAACAACCCAACTGAAAAATGGACCCCTCTAGGACTAATTTGCCATTTATGGTGAATGAGTCCTTGCTAGGTGGGATTGATTCACCCAAGGTGGTGAATGAGTCCCATTTGGATCATTTTTTACTTTTAAGTGGGAAAAATTAGGTTTTAAGTTTAATTTTTCTTCATGTTAGCCTTAGGGATCCAATTTATGAGCTAATTAAGAGAATTTTATATAAAATCAAGTCTCTAAACCCTAATTTACATCTCATAACTAATTCACACATCTCTTATCATTCATTCATCATTTATCTTCTATCTCAAATCAAGCAAGTTAGGGTTTCATCATCACAAGTCATCAAGATAGCTTTCTAAGACATTCAAGGGAAAATTCTTTATTTTTTGTTGCAAAAATTCAAGATCAATCTTCTTGGCAAGGTAATAAATCCATTATTACATGCTTCATTACATTCTTTTCTCATTTTGGTTTAATTACCTATTAAGGGGTTTGACCTAGGCAAACCCCCATGCCCTAACAATCAATATTTTCTCCTTCTCTTCTTGTGTGTTTGTAGATTAGGCATCTTAGAGGCTTGGAAATCATTGAAGATCAAGTTGCAAAGTTGTTCAAGTCATCTCTTCATTGGATAAGGAAAAAAATCAACAAAAAGTCACCTTCAAGCCTGAATTTGATAGTTCCAGAACCAAACACCTATTAGGAACCGAAGAGAAAATCGAGGGCTTTAGTTTCCACCTTTGTATTTTCAAAAATTCAAAAGTGGACTGATTCTCCATGAGTGGTGAATGAATCCCACTACTAGCCCTAACTTTTGTTTTCTGCATTTTTGGATACCCATTTGTCTGAAACGGGCTCCGAAACAGTTTCCCAAATCTGGGACTAATTCGCCCAAAATGGCGAATGAGTCCCAGTAGGACAAAATTTTAGTATCAATAGCATTCTAGATGTCATTTGCAGTCTCATCCATTTTTGTTCAGTTTTGTTTACATTTCTAGGTGTTTTTGCATATCACAATGTGTTTTCAAACATGTTGCATTTAAATAGTTTTCACTTAATAATCAATACTTTTTATCAGTTATTTGAATTTATTTTATCTCATCTAGGAACATTTCATTCATATTTCCATCATACTTGCATTATTTTGAGTGAACCACCTCAATTTTTGGGTTCTATCTCTCTCCTTTTAGGTGAAAAACCCTAAGAGTGCAAGAGAAGTATATAGAACCCTTAAAAATTGATTATTCATTATGGTTAACCTAATTTTTGAAAACCTTCTTCTCTGATTTGGAATCCTTCATCATAGATCTAGCCTTGCATTGATCTAGCATTAGGGTTTGCATGGATTAATTTGCATGCTAGGTTTCAAATTTTGTATTCATGAAAAGTGCATTTAGGTCATATTTTTGCCATCTAAAATCATTAAAATTTTCTAAAATTTTGCATTTTCATCTTAGGTCTACATCTTACATCATAGAAAACATAAAAATCCCTCAAAAAATTTTGAAAAATCTCAAAAAAATTCCCACTAGGACTTATTCGCCACCCTGGGCAAATCAGTCCCTTTTGACCCCTGAAACTGCATTTTACAGTGTTGAAAACCATGTTTTTATGCTTTTGTTTGCTACCATAAATTATCTGTATCATTTGGCTAAATTTGTGTATCATGCATTTCATTATATTTAGCTTACATTAGCTCATTTCATGTATTGTTAAAATTCACATTTTCATTTCCAATCTCTCATCTTCCAGCTTGTTGCATAGTGTAATTAGTAAATTACCTTGTTTGAAATCTGAAAAATTGCATTTCATCCTATGTCTTTACATTTCATTTTAAGTTTTCCTAGTTTCTCTTGCATTTAAATCATTATAAATAAGCATTATTTACATTCATGGCACTTAGAATTTTGCAATTTTCATTTTCAGCATTAGTTCCTAGTTCATTTAGATCAGCTTTATTACAAAACAAAAACAAAAAACAAAAAACATCAAATGACCCAATTCAAAAGATGATTCAATTTAGAAAAATAATAACATCCAATCCCTTTAGTAGTGATGACTTATACATAGTAGATGAATCTCTACATGGCTTCTTCTCTCTAAGTTCTTCCACTGAGGCCTGTGATGTTAGACTCAAGCCAACCAATGATAACTTATCCTCCAAGTCCTTTAGTAATGATGATTTAGACATGTTATATGAAGCCCTTAAGGAATTCCTCTCACTAAGATCATCCACTAAATATTTGACACAAAATGATGCATGCATCGATAATCATGATAATCATATTTATTCTTCTCCTGATATCTCTCCCATTGGTGATGAAGGTATCTTGATGAAAGAAGACACAATCATTGAAGATCATGAAAGTCTTGCTTGTCTTCCCTCTCCTCCCCCTTGCAAAGACATTATGACATGTGCAAAGCTAAAATCATTGCCACTACCTTACTGAGTCCTCATTCATCTCCCAACACCTCTCCTACTTTTGCAAATCCTTTAATGAATAAGGATAAACCCATGAACGATCATGACAAACACATTTGTGTGGAGGATATGATTGATAGCTATGAAAATCCTATCTCTCCTACTCAAGACAACATTCCAGGAAATGAGGATGTAAGTATAGATGATCATGACAATCAACCCTTTTCTTCTCCTAATATCTTCTCTACACATGAAGAAGATAGTTTAGTCTTAGAAGATATCATGATGGAAGATATATTTGAACAAAAAAGTCCAATCATTAGTAACCATGAAACTCCTATTTATCCTTCTTTGATGCCTCTCCTATGAGTGATGAATCTATCTTGCCAAATCCAATTATGACATGTGATGAACATATTATCTCTCCTCCTACAGTCGATATTATGGCACATAAGAATCATACCTTAGAGAAAGAAGACAACCAAATAAATCCTTCTCACATCACCACTAATGATACTAAAAAAAATCCAACCCTTAATCATCCCCCTATGTGTGCTAAGAAACAAGCTCACAACACACCTAATCTCATTCTTTCAAATCATGGTCTTCAGGATTGTCCTTTCATAAAACTCAACCCATCCAACAAACCTTCACTCAACATCCATACTATCACTCAAGATTCTTCCAAGCAAAATCTAACCTTGGTACATCCTAAATTGATAGATATCTCATTAAACATGTATCAAACAGAAACTTTGTTTCCTTATCCAAATGAATAACATTATTTGCTGCTCCTTTCCATGTAATAGTTGTAGGATAATAGTGTTAGAACTTTAAAATTTTAAATATTTTATAGACAATTGCATTCATGAGTTTTCAAAATAAGTCCATATCATAATCATAAAGTTCCATCCTCATGGCATCTTTCTCATATTTTGTCATACGATCCATTAGAATCCATCTAGTCTTGAATATTTCACATTATGATCCATATCAGCAAGAGATTATTAGGGTCTCCTCGATCCATATTGCATTTTCTCTTGATATACATTCATTGAAAACTATCAGCAAGACTTCTTTGGTGTCACAACGATCAGAATTCATCTATAGGAACCTATCGACAGGACATAGCACATTGTCTCAGCGATAGAATATTTACATTGGCAAGAGTTATTGCATCGATGTAGTATCACAGTGAGCTCATCATGTCATATTGACCAGGGCTCGATGACACACTTCGGCCAAACCATATGTCTTCAGTATATGGTCTTGCCGAATGCATTATGTCTCACTGACTGGCATTGAATGATGTATCGGTAGGAGTTTTGTATTCGGTATGTGGTCTCACCGAATGGTTTGTGTCTTACCGACCGACAACAAAAATAAAATATTGGTAAGACTAAGGTGCATCAGGGTGAGGTCTTGGCGAATGGCTTTGGTCTTTCTTGCAATGCAAATGAGTCATTTAGAGTGAGGTCTTGCAGTCTTACCGACATGTTTTTCATGTCGAAGTATTGTTGCATTGGTGAGAAAATGATTAGGTCATAGCGAAGCGAATGAGACAAAAGGACACCTCTCGGTAAGACAAAGTATAGTCTATGGGACGTCTCCCCAACAACAGAATGTTACAGCGAAACACATATGATGAAGGGCGACTGTCAGCGAGACCCCAATTGTCGATGAGATGACATGACATCATAGGGGTGAACAAATGGATGTCAATCGATGTAACATTGAGGATCGATATGACCTCGGGATGTCTCGGTGAATGCTTAGCGAATAATGGCAGGGCCCGAATGCAGCTAATTACTGACATGAGAATGCAAAGCGATGTCTCTTTTCAGATACAAATGTATAAATATTCATTCTTAATTATAAATCAGAAAGGAGTAGAATAGAATAGAATTGAATATAGGGTAGATAATATACAGTTGGATAAAAATTTCCACAAAATAGAGACTATAATGTATGATTACAAAATGGAGATTTTAATGAGAATTAGTTGATGTGGTAGCATATTTCTGGTGTCAATTGTCTGTTGTGTTCATTGAAAGTATTACTGAATTTGTCTCCAAGATTGATACTTTCTGGTTATTTAAATTGATGTAACAAGTTTATATTCAGTTTATCAGTGCACATTTGTTGTATCTATGTGGTTGATTGATCGGTTCTTTCAAGGAAAGATTAAATCCTTTTAATTGATCACAGTAATCAAGGAAATTCGTCTGAATCATTAAGAAAAACTTGGTAGTCACAATCTTCCATGTTTATACAAGTTATAAACAAAAACATATGCCAAACAATTTGAGTGTTTTCCAGAAATAAGTTACCCATTTAGATTTCATTTGACTCCGCATACCCAATAAGGCACTAGTATCTACACTTTGCATCATTCAGTTTCATTCATTTCTTATATCTGTTAACTAAACATATTAGGATTTAGTCTTTAATACTGCCTTACAATATATACCAAATTTAATTTTATTTGTCCATTTTCATCTGCCATCATGGAAAAATCACTGCAAGAGAGAAGATCACAAGTCAAGTCTACCCAATTCATATAGGTACACTCACCTAGGTCTAGCAGCACCTAAAGAGTAGAAAGATTAAACCTTTTGGCTTTGTCTGTTACCCTAAAACGTACCAAGAGATTGGTAGCCTCTTGAGGTATCCTTACCTATGTTTTTGAGAGCTAACAAATAGCATACTCACTATTGCATGTTTTACATCCATAATAATGGGAAGCATACCATCATCCATTCTAGACTCACCCTTATCCTACACTAAGTGGGGGAAAAGGGTTTGATAGCCTTATCCCTATATGTCACTTGTCGTTGTCTCTCTTGGCTTGTTGCTAACCTTTCATGAACATATAAGAGAAAGCTTGGGATGTGGATGACATGTCTTATAGATTGACTTGCATGTGACATACTCCCTTTCTTCATGATGCAACTTATCGAAAACATATGACTTGGCATAGGGATTTTTGCATAAGCTCTCATACCTTCTTTTACTTTAAAGAAATTGTTCACAATAATGGTGTTAGCAACCGCTTTAAAGTGGGGGCATACATAGACAACATATTTTTAAAAATTTCATGGCATGATTTATTTTTTTCTTTTGACATGTCCTCTCCTTGGTGGTGTCATTGGGTTTGATGCCTTCCAAGAGTGTACGATCAACTGAAGTGGCCCAATGCGAACAAAGCATCCCATGGATAATGATCTGACAAGGGAATAATGATCAACTAAAGTGGCCTGATGTGAATGAGGCATCCCATGGATAATGATTTGACACCCTGACTTGTCCTCTCTTGGAGACATTAGGCATAATGCTCCCTAAGAAGAAGACCTTACATGAACAAATCAAAATCCCCTTCAACAAAATGTTTACATAACATTCAAAACATTTACAAAAGCATTACATTATGGTGCCTTATCAATGTTATCAAGAGTATGACTTTGGTATGGTTAGTATAATGGGAAGCCGACACACTAGCATGACTTTCTCACTAAACCACTTCTTTGGGACAACTCATCCCATGGATGACCTGATGTTCCATGGCCCTAGAGTGAGTGCATCTTTTCCACCCTGTTTTCCTTTCTTGCCACTGTATGATTATGTAACTTGTTGGTTTGACTTAGGATCTTGGAGGATTGACTTCATTCTTGATCTTTTTTATCCTATTTTTTCATCTAGATCTGTACACTTGGATCTCTCTTGAATGTCTACTTTAGTGTGAGTTTGAAGCAAGTTCATGCTCTCGCTAAAGTGGGGGCTAAATGTGGCATAGAAAAATGGGCATTTCTTGCTTCACATGGGAATAGTTCATGATAAATTAGACTCAATGAGGCCTTTATTTTGTGTTGCAAAGTGTTTTACAGATCCACATTAGGTCTTGGGCCCTTATAAATGCATCTAACAATGTCTTGTAAAGGTGTTGTAAGGTGTTATAAAAGACTTTCATGCTTTTTTAGACTTAATGAACCCATTTTCCCTTAATTAAAATATTATAAAATGTATTTAATAGCATTATTACACTAATCTAGAAGGCTTGTAAACTAAATTCAATTTTTACCTCTAGTGTTGTAATGTGTTTTACACATTCACATTGGTTCTTGTACCTTTCTAAGCTACGTGGACCTCCTTTTAGTGTTGTAAAGTGTATAATTTAATCACACTTTCACATTGAATTATGTGTCACAAGCCCTAATTGACCTTTGCATCATCATTAATAGGCCCCTATTACCCCATATTGTGCATCCCAAGGCATAATTTGATGAAATACCAGACAAAGTCACCATATAAACCTAATTTATGCATTCCCCAACAACCCAACTAGCAAATGGACCCCTTTGGGACTAATTCACCATCTATGGTGAATGAGTCCCTATCAAGTGGGACTGATTCACCCAAGGTGGCGAAAGAGTCCCATTTGGGCCATTTTTGACTTTTGAGGAAGAAAAATTAGGTTTTAAGTTTCATTTTTCTTCATGTTGGCCTTAGGGATCCAATTTACGGGCTAATTAGGAGAATTGCCTATAAAATCAAGTCTCTAAACCCTAATTTACATCTCATAACTCATTCGTACATATCTTATCATTCATTCATCATTTATCTTCTATCTCAAGTTAAGCAAGTTATGGTTTCATCATTGTAAGTCATCAAGATAGCTTCCTAAGACATTCAAGGGTAGATTCTTCATGTTTTTTTGCAGACATTCAAGATCAATATTCATGGCAAGGTAATAACTCCATTATTGCATGCTTCACTACATTCTTTTCTCATTTTGGTTTAATTACCTACAAAGGGGTTGTTAGTGTAATTAATTAATTATTACACTAGCATAAGTTAACCTAGGTCATATTGTCCTAGGTTAGATTTTAATAAATCATTTAATAAATAGGGAAATATTCCCTTCCTTGTTTGGTGGGATAAGATTCCTTCTAGAAGATGAGTTGTCCTTCTAGAACTTATCTCAACATTTAATAATCATCTAGATAGGGTTCACATGTTGTCACATGTTGTTAGATCAAGACACATGGCAACATCTCATGCATCTTAGGTTTACCTCTTGCCTATATAATCAGGCATCTTGTTCATTTGTAATATATCAATTTTATCATATCAATAGAATCTTTAATCAACATTCCATTGTTGCAACACTTTTCTTTGTGGTTGATCATCTTTCCTAGCTCAAAGGTCCTCCATCGAAGATTACAGCTTCAAGAATTGTGCATCCATAATCTCAACATGGTATCAGAGCTTTTCCAGTGAAACATCAACCCTTGATCAAGAAAGTTGGTGAGCGAGATTCTTTGTAGGCTAAAGGTTTCCATTGCAGGCTACTTGTTTCCACCCAGGGACCAAGCTTATTTCTGAAGTAGATAGAGTCAAATCCGAGATCACCATCGTCTTTAGAAGGCCTTGAAACCCTAGGATCGCCTGCCCATTCATCAAAATCAGATTCATCATCTCGGGAGCATCAAAGGTATTTGGGTTTGCAAAATCAACTGGTACAATCTGTACAAATTTGTAGCAAAAAATCATCCTAGTTAGTTGTCCTCTGAGGCAAAAAAAAATTTATACGCAGGCCATTTTGTTTTTTTTTTAAATTTGGGCATTTATCTATATATTCTTTGGCAAATATTTTAGGTTTTTGCTTTAGTGTGCAAAAAAATTAAAAAAATATTTGGGCAACTAGTATTTTTTCCCATCCGCATTGTATTTTATCTCTATCAGCATTCAGGGTTGATATTTTTTTCTTGACAGACTATAGTCTTTAGGCATCAACATTTATTTATTTTTTGAATTGCCGACCATAGGCAATATTCAAAAAAAAATTGTTGTGTCGGCATCTATTATCTACAAATACATGTTTGTTGGCCACTTTTAATATTTGTTGCAGAGGGTACATTATCAGTTGTACGGTGGCATTTATTTGTTTACAGGGCCTGCCAACTGGCTATCACATCCGGCCGTGCCTTCTCCACCACCGGCTCTGTCAACTCCCGCTGATCACTCACCTTCACTGGAGTTTGTTTCCTGATCGAGCACCCACTGACTATCGCTTTCACCGACGGAGTTTTGTTCCTGGCCCACTAACAAACCTCTCACCGACTGCCCTAGATACTCTACCGGTGTCGGTGGTTATCCACCACCGGCGGTGCACTACTCCACCAGGGGCGCCGCCCTGGCACCACCCAACTCTGCCTGGCAGTGCGTTTTCTTTTTTCCATAGCCCATGACATGGTCATATCAGCGACCAAGTCCTAGCACCCGGGGGCCACATTCTTGACCCTGATTAGCCTCCAGATCGCCTAATATAGGCATTTTTTTTGTTTTGTCACAACTTTAACCCAGGATATCAAAATTTGACAAACGATATACCGTTGGAAAGGTCTTTTGTCTACTTTCTAGTGGTGAGATCCATTCTACAAAATTTTTCTTGTAGAAAATTCTATATTCAACTGAAGTCTGAACCCTAATTTGGACATAAAGGCTCATAACTTTGCAATCGCTCATGAGATTTCAGTGATTCTAGAGGCATCAGAAAGGTGATTCAGAGTTTTTTTTATCAGTCTAGCCCCTTGATCAGTTTTAGCTCTAGGTACTCTTGCATGATATTTTTTTTAGTTTGGTGCCTTTGATCAATAACTTGGTTATTCTGAAGCTTGGGACAAGTTTTTTTTGCATCACTTCAGTTGTACATCATATTTGGAAGATTTTATTTTCTGTTGAAGGTCATTTGTCTTTGTGTTTGTGGAAAAATTTCATTATGGGGCTTTCATGTACTTCTCCTTTGGTTATGTTGCACAAGGGTAACTATACATAATGGCGAGATGGGATCTGCCACCATCTTCAATCACTTGATTTATTGCCACATCTATTTGGTATAGTTCCTCATCCAAGTGAAGGAATACTGGAATTTGCTTGGAGTTGCACCAGGTACACTATTTTGGAGATCATTGAGATGCAAGTTGATTTTGATGTTTTGAATGCTATTGATCATTGTGATTGTCCTCACATTCTTTGGGCTAAGCTTTGGGAGCTATATGGAGATTCAGATTCTCCACCATTCCCGAATGGTCATGATTCAGAATATCATTCTTCAAATCATGTTCCCCACAATGATATTGTTGTGTAGGAGGTTGATTGCCTTGATCATTCCGAAGAGGTTGACAAGGTTCCTTTTGGTGCTTCTTCTTCATCAAAGACAGTTGGTATCCCTTCACAATCAGTGATTCCTTGTCCAGAGTCATCGATTGAGGCTTCCACCACCATCATCCATCAGGACACATTCAGTTTTTTAGACTTGGCATCATAGGATGGCTTTGTTTCTGACATCATTGACTTGGCTACTTCTACAGGTTTGGAGAACATTCTTGAGGGGGTATCACTCCTCTATTCAGAGATTTCATACCCGAGACTTCTTCCCCATCATTCCATTCAAGACTTGAGGTTTCTTCAGCATCCACCATTGGATTTGCTTCAGACTTCTTTCAATGGTTTTGAGGACACTTCATTCAGGGGGGAAATAAAGTCTCCATCACATCTTTGTCTTTAGATATTGTTCAGCATCCATTTCTGCATCGTCCTAGTTTGTCACTCTCTTCATTGATTGTGGCCTCTTCATCATCAGGTAAGGATACATTTGAGTAGCATTCAGAGACACCAACATCCACTTTCATCCTTCCTTCCTTCAATTCCTATTTGGAATGGGAAGCATCCCTACACTTGCATTTGGTTTTGTTTCTTTCGAAAGGGAGACAAGTTGTCTGTTAGCATTGGATCTTGTTTTGTCTTCCGACACTTACCTTTTTGGCAGGTGATATCATCTTTTGGGGGGGCTATATTGTCTCTCTTTCCCTCCTATGGGGGGCATTGATTATATTGTATCCATGTGACAGATGGTGTACTTCAGGGGTATTTGGGAGTCCTCCATCCTTCCCATCCTATCTCACATTTTTTCTGCATCATCTCCTTCTTGGAGAGGGGTTTTGTTCCAACTGGGTTTTCCCCTTTTCTCCAGTTGTGGGATATTTTTTGCATCTTCATGTACATGGGTAGCTAACATGGCCTCGTAGCTGAGACCCATCATCATCTTGCATAATCATTGCATTTTCCTCCCTAAGTTACACTTATGGGGGGTGTTAGTGTAATTAATTAATTATTACACTAACATAAGTTAACTTAGGTCATATTTCATTTAGTCCTAGGTTAGATTTTAATAAATCATTTAATAAATAGGAAAATATTCCCTTCCTTGTTTGGTGGGATAAGATTCCTTCTAGAAGATGAGTTGTCCTTCTAGAACTTATCTCAACATTTAATAATCATCTAGATAGGGTTCACATGTTATCACATGTTGTTAGATCAAGACACATGGCAACATCTCATGCATCTTAGGTTTACCTCTTGCCTCTATAATCAGGCATCTTGTTCATTTGTAATATATCAATTTTATCATATCAATAGAATCTTTAATCAACATTCCATTGTTGCAACACTTTTCTTTGTGGTGGATCATCTTTCCTGGCTCAAAGGTCCTCCATCGAAGACTGCAGCTTCAAGGACTATGCATCTAGGAAAGATGGTCAACCACAAAGAAAAGTGTTGCAACAATGGAATGCTAATTAAATATTCTATTGATATGATAAAATTGATATATTACAAATGAACAAGATGCCTGATTATATAGGCAAGAGGTAAACCTAAGATGCATGAGATGTTGCCATGTGTCTTGATCTAACAACATGTGACAACATGTGAACCCTATCTAGATGATTATTAAATGTTGAGATAAGTTCTAGAAGGACAACTCATCTTCTAGAAGGAATCTTTCCCACCAAACAAGGAAGGGAATATTTCCCTATTTATTAAATGATTTATTAAAATCTAACCTAGGACTAAATGAAATATGACCTAAGTTAACTTATGCTAGTGTAATAATCAATTAATTACACTAACACCCCCCCATAAGTGTAACTTAGGGAGGAAAATGCAATGATTATGCAAGATGATGATGGGTCCAGGCTACGAGGCCATGTTAGGTACCCATGTACATGAAGATGCAAAAAATATCCCACTAGAGAAAATGGGAAAACCTAGTGGGAACAAAACCCCTCTCCAAAAAGGAGATGATGTAGAAAAAATGTGAGATAGGATGGGAAGAATGGAGGAATCCCAAATACCCCCAAGTACACCATATGTAAAATGGATACAATAAAATCAATGCCTCCCCCATAGGAGGGAAAGAGAGAGACAAGATAGCCCCCCCAGAAGATGATTAACTTAGGTCATATGTCATTTAGTCCTAGGTTAGATTTTAATAAATCATTTAATAAATAGGGAAATATTCCCTTCCTTGTTTGGTGGGAAAAGATTCCTTCTACAAGATGAGTTGTCCTTCTAGAACTTATCTCAACATTTAATAATCATCTAGATAGGGTTCACATATTGTCGCATGTTGTTAGATCAAGACACATGGCAACATCTCATGCATCTTAGGTTTACCTCTTGCCTATATAATCAGGCATCTTGTTCATTTGTAATATATCAATTTTATTATATCAATAGAATCTTTAATCAACATTCCATTGTTGCAACACTTTTCTTTGTGGTTGATCATCTTTCCTGGCTCAAAGGTCCTCCATTGAAGACTGTAGCTTCAAGGACTGTGCATCCATAATCTCAACAGGGGTTTGACCTAGGAAAACCCCCATGCCCTAACAATCAATATTTTCTCATCTCTTCTTGTGTGTTTGCATATTTAGGAATCTTAGAGGCTTGGAAATCATTGAATATCAAGTTGATTTTTTTTTCAAGTCATCTCTTCATTGGATAAGGCAAAACATGAACAAAAAGTCACCTTCAGGCTCGAATTTGACAGTTTCAGAACTGGACACTTGTTAAGAACCAAAGAGAAAATCAAGGGATTCAGTTTCCACCTTTGGATTTTTAGAAATTAAAAAGTGGACTGATTCACCATGAGTGGAAAATGAGTCCCACTACCAGGCTTGATTTTGGTTTTCTACATGTTTGGATACCTATTTGTCTGAAATAGGCTCTCAAATAGTTTCCTAGGTCTGGGATTGGTTCACTCAGAATGGTGAATGAGCCCCAATAGGCCAAAATTTTAGTATCAACAACATTTCATATGGAATTTCTAGTCTCATCCATTTCTATTTAGTTTTGTTTACATTTCTAGGTGTTTTTGTATATCACAATGTGTTTTCAAACAATTTGTATTTCAATAGTTTTTATTAGTTATTTTCATTTAGTTTATCTCACTAGGAACATTTCATTCATATTTCCATCGTACTTGCATTAGTTTGAGTGAACCACCTCAATTTTTGGGTTCTATCTCTCTCCTTTTAGGTGAAAAACCCTAAGAGTGCAAGAGAAGTCCATAACACCCCTAAAAATTGATGGTTCAATATCTTTCCATGATTTGAAGAGAGATCATTTTAAAAACATTGTATTGTTTGGTACTCGATGTTGGGTCCATCGCCATCTCACCATCACACCAACCAATGGCACATCCCTTACTTGATAAAATATGAATACCTCTTAAGACTTGTGAAGACCATCCAATCAAAGTTGCAATCGAACAAAACAAAAGGAGTCACATGTTGGAAACCTTTCACCATAGTTGTAGACATCACAATGAAGAAACATCCAATGTTCAAAACATCTTGCACCTTCAATACATGAACACATTTAGTTGGCTTCCTTTTCTTATGCTTGATTCTATAAAGTTAGTCACATCCTTCTTATCTATTGCACTGAGTATGGGTTCAGTGATATACAATTAAAATTGTATGGTTTCCTTGTGTTGGGCATGAAGTTTAGTGGCAAGTTGGACAAGTTGAAAAAATGGTTGCATCCTTCTTATCAATCATAGCATCACTCGATCTTATTCAAACCTCACTAGGAAAATATGATTATTAGAGAAGTGAAATATATAATGTAGGCACCATATATCATAAAATGACTCCTAAAGGTTCCTAGATCATTTTCCCAACTCCCACATTGGCCTTCATCTGTGTTGCACAACATACGCCCAAACCATAGTTCTTTGGATGAAATTGTGGCGATGGATCTATAATGCACCATTTTAGATTTTGAACCATAGCACCAAACATACTATAGCTGCACAAGTCTCCATCCAAATCTTATAATTCACTTCAAGCTACCTACACAATTTTTGGTTTTGAAAGAGAAAAATAATAATAAGAACCAATTCTAATGATTGAAAATTAAAAATTAACCAAACAATTATACATGACAATAATTTAAAATAGAATGAAACCTACAAGGCTGCTACCTTGTTTCCCAGTCAAATTGGGAATACCCAAAATGCGGAATAACAAACCAAAAGATAGATTGGAGACACACATAACTGGGCATGTAATATTTGCTTCTTCTATTAACCAGAAAATAACATTTACAAAATGCTTTCCTAAAACTGGAAACTACAAACTACAGATTACAAAATAGACTTGCAGCAATCTGGAGCTACACCCAAAACATACAAAATTATCAGGAGCTTCTTAGAGCTCTTATTTCTTCCTATTCTACTAGAACTATCTATTGTTCCTAGAAAACACTGAGCTATCAAGAGCTTTTAGTTTCTCACTAAAAATGTGCCCAAAATATATTACAGTTGTTGTTCAGGAGCTTCTCCAAATCATACAAAGAACTCACACAAAAATCATTCCTCTTCTCAGACTACTGCTGCACACACACTGAGTAACTACATTCATTGCTTCATTTCTTTTTTCCTCACAAAATTCCCTCTCAAATTTGAATGCACCTACCAAATTTAATTCTAGAAATTCAAAATTTCCTACCACATTAAATTTTGGAGTTGTCAGGAGCAAAACAAGGATGGAGATCCCAAAAAGAAGATTGTTGTTGGAAAGGCTCCTGACAAGTAGGTGAAACTGAGGGTTGATGTGAGAAAGAGGCTCAGTCAAACAAAATATTATTTCCAACACTCCCCCTATGATTGAGCCGTCAAACAACTTCAATCTTCATTCAAATCAATAACACCTAAATTTCTTCTTAGGCATTTGAAGCAATCTTTGCTCAATAGTTTGGTGAAAATGTTTGCTAGCTACTACTTAGACCTACAAAATTTCATTCTAATTTCACCATTTTCAACCAATTCTCTAATCAAATGATACTTGATTTCAATGTGCTTGCTTCTCCCATGAAGCACTAGATTCTTCGTCAAGGCTATTGATGAAACATTGTCACAAAAGATTGTTGTTCCATCCTCTTGTTCTTCTCTCAAATCTACCAAGATTCTTCTCATCCAAATAGCTTGACATGTTGCTACATTTGCTGCTATATACTCAGTCTTAGTTGTTGATAGGGAAATTATGGGCTACTTCTTGGAAGCCCATGAGATAGCTACCAAACCCAAATGAAACACATAGCCTGATGTGCTCCTCCTATCATTCAAACTTCCTACCCAGTCACTATCTGTGTATCCAACCAGCCCAAACTCAATTGTTGTTGTGTACAAAATGTCATATCCTTTGGTTCCATTCACATGTACCTCAAGATTCTTTTACCCGCTTGCCAATGGGTGTCCCTTGGAGTTTTCATAAATCTAGAAATAAGACTCACTCCATGCGTTATATGAGGCCTAGTTATAGTCAAATACATCAAACATCCAACCAAAATTTTAAACATGGTCAGATTCACATTGCTGCTATAATATTCCTTGCTCAACTTTAGAGCTATGGATGTTGGTGTAGGGGCAGGCTTGCTATCTTGCATTCTAAACGTCTTCAAATTTTCATTTGTATATTTTTCTTGAGAGATAAAAAAATACCATCATGCATTTTTTTTACTTCTATGCCTAGAAAATATCTCAAGAGACCTAAATCTGTCATTTCAAACTCTTTTTTCATGGCCTCTTTAAATTCAGCAATGAGGAAATCATCATCCCTAGTGAAAACTAAATCATCAACATACAAGACAATAAGGGTATGTGCAGGATCATCATGGAAAAAATAGGCCCTTAAGTGGTAAAAAATTTAGAAAAATCAGAGTTAGGCAACTTGACTTAAAAATTTGAATAAGTTGTCTATATTATTTCAAAAATAAGTATGAATAGAATCTATAGAAAATTGAATGTAGTTTCTAAACTACTAGGTTTATTTTAAAAATAAAAAATCTATTTGGTGAAAATTTTCAAATTTTCAATGCAATAGTACTTAAATTTTAGGGAAAAAATAAGTAGGCATCTGTCTAACCACCCTAACCACAATAAAATGATAATATTTTTTTTGTAAAATTTTAGATATAAGTAGAGGATTCATGTCCAGATGTGACACATTTTTTTGTAATTTTTTTCCAAGTAAATAATTAATTATGATTTTTTTATTACAAATTTAAAAAATATAAAAAATCGCGTGTCGACCACTTAACTTGGTCAAAACTTCATGAAATTCAATTTTGTTTTGGTTATGTGCAGGACCATCATGGAAAAACATGCCCTTAAGTGGCAAAAAATTCAGAAAAATCAGACTTAGAAACTTTACATTAAAAATTGAATAATTTATCTATATTATTTCAAAAATATGTAAGAACAAAATCTGTAGAAAATTGAATGTAGATTCTAAACTACTAGGTTTATTTAAAAAAAAAAAATATATTTGGTGAAAATTTGAAATTTCAATGTAGTAGTACTTAAATTTTTAGTGAAAAAATAAGAAGTAGGTGTCTGTCTGACCACCCTAACCCAATAAAATGATAATATTTTTTTATAAGATTTTTATATATAAGTAGAGGGACTCATGTCCCGATGTGATGCATATTTTTGTAATTTTTTCCATGTAAATAATTAATTATGAATTTTTTATTACAACTTTTAAAAAATATAAAAACTCGTATGTCTGACCACCTTAACATCGTCAAAACTTCATGAAATTCAGTTTTTCTTTTTTTAAGTGAAGCATAGAATGTGACGCATGTTTCAAATTAAAAAAAATGTGATACCATTTGAAAGCTATAGATGTTTTTCAATCAGCCTATCATTCAAGACTTTAGTCGTAATTCAAATAGAAAATGAATAATAATAATTTATTAAATTCAAAGTAAAGCATAATTTATATTGGTGGAAAGCTGAGAATCTCCTTTAAAAACCCTTTTCATTTCATCAATTTTAGGTAAAAAAAAGTCGTCAGCCACATGGGCCATCGTATCACTTACATATTGCCACTTTTTGGCCCATCATGATCTTGCACATACCCTTTTTTTAATCCTATAGTATGTGAAGCATAGAATGTGACGCATGTTTCAAATTCAAAAAATGTGATGTCATTTGAAAGCTATAGATGTTTTTCAATCAGCCTATCAATCAAGACATTAGTTGTAATTCAAATAAAAAATGAATAATAATAATTTATTAAATTCAAAGTAAAGCATAATTTATATTGGTGGAAATATGAGAATCTCCTTAAAAACCCTTTTTGTTTCATCAATTTTGGGTAAAAAAAAAGTCATCAGCCACATGGGCCATCATATCACTTACATATTGCCACTTTTTGGACCATCATGATCATGCACATACCCATAATTAAAACCTTACCATCAACTACCTTGATGTAAAGAGTGGGCTCACCATCACTTTTGCTAAAGCCATTGCTCAACAAATATGAGTCAATCTTGTTGTACCATTCCCATGGATCTTGCTTCAACCCATAGAGGGCCTTCTTCAACCTATACACCTTGTGTTCTTGACCCAAAACTTTATATCCAAGTGGTTGCTCCACATAAATTTCCTCTTTCAACAATCCATGTAGGAAGGC
Source organism: Sequoia sempervirens (assembly GCA_007258455.2). Lineage (NCBI taxonomy): Eukaryota > Viridiplantae > Streptophyta > Pinopsida > Cupressales > Cupressaceae > Sequoia > Sequoia sempervirens. Next base: position 592,895,731 of record VDFB02281492.1, read on the forward strand.
GGACTTCATGTCCATTTGTGTTGGCCTGCAATTGCTATGACTATTTGCATGGTCTCCATCCTTGCAAGGAGAGCAAATGTCTCATCATAATCCCTCCCAAACTGCTATTTGTATCCCTTGACAACTAATCTTGCCTTATGCATTTCTATTCTTCCATCGACATTGAGTTTGGTCTTCTAGACCGATTTCACTCCAATTACTTGCTTGTTGGGAGGAAAATAAGTTAACTCCCATGTTCTATTCTTTTCTATTGCATCTATCTCCTTATACATGGCCTCACACCATTTCTCCTCTTTCACAACATCCTCAAATAAATCAGATCACTATGAGAAAATAATGCAAAATTCACACTCATCAAATTATTCATCATACCTTTCATTTTGGTAGATCTCCCTTAGACTCTTGGTCTTTCTTGGAATTAGGGAGGTGAGAGTGGGGTCTAGAATTTCACTACTATTACTTTGCTAAATAGACCCTGTCTAGAGCTCTCGTGATCTCTCGAGAGCTAATCCTCTAGTTGTCTGTCGCTACTTGCCTTTTTGTCTGCTCATGTCAGGAGCTCTCTGTGGCCAATTCTCTAGTTGTCTCTGACTATCTACCTGCATCCATAGCTATCAGGATCTATTGGGAGCCGATTGTCTCTGGTACTACAAGATCTTGATGATCTTCCTATTCTTTTTATTCTTCTTCAAGAGCTATCTGGAGAGATTCTAAGCTATCAAAAACTATCAATTCGTCCCATGCCTCATCCTCTAAGAACTCCACATCTCTCCTAATGATGATTTTTCTGTGATGGGATTATACAACCTGTAGGTTTTGGAATCTTCACTATAGCCCATGAAAATACACTTCTCACCCTTGTCATCCAACTTTTATCTCTTCTTTTTTGGCACAAGTGCATATGCCACAAAATTGAACACCCTCAAGTGCTTAACCCTCCACTTGCATTTTGTCCATGCCTCTTGTAGAATCTTTCCAAAAATTGACTTTGTAGGACTTCTATTTATCAGATATATAGTTGTTGCCACAACTTCACCACAAAATTCATTTGGGAGTCCCTTGGATTTTAGCATGCTCCTTTCCATCTCCACGATGGTCCTATTCTTTCTTTCAGCCACTCCATTTTGCTATGAAGTATAACTGGCTGCTAGCTCCTTCTTGATGCCATGTTGCTTGAAAAAAACTACAAACTGATTGGAGGTATACTCTCCTCCTCGATCTGACCTTAGGACCTTGATGAAATTTCCACTCTCCTTTTCATGCTGGGCTTTAAACACAAAAAACTTGTCAAAAGCTTTAGATTTATCCTCTAAAAAATAAACCCATGTCTTACGGCTGTAATCATCAATGAAGCTCATAAAATATTGGCTCTTACCAATAGAAATTACTTGCATAGGGCCACACAAATCAATATGCACCAGCTTCAATGGTGCTCTTTCCCTTCTATAATTTCCTGATTGAAAGGGCTGGCTATGTTGCCCGCCTAAAATGCAGGCTTCACATCTATCACTAGGCTCTACAATGGTTGGTAAACCTCCAACCATTCCCTTCTTTGATAAAATATTCAAACTAGCATAGCCTAATTGTCCATACCTAAGATACCAAAGCTTGGAAGGGTCTTGAATGACTTCCTTGAAGGCTACTTGGTGTTGTATTGTTGTACACTTTCCTACAACTGTGGACTAAGTTGAGAAACACTTTCCCAAACTCAATGGAAACATCCTATTCTTCATCATTTGCACTACTAGGTGATCCCACAATAGTGGTTTACAATTTTTTTCCAAACTGGACATTGAAATGGGTATGTGCAGGATCATCATGGAAAAAATAGGCCCTTAAGTGGCAAAAAATTTAGAAAAATCAGTGTTAGACAACTTGACATAACAAATTGAATAAGTTATCTATATTATTTCAAAAATATGTAAGAATAGAATCTGTATAAAATTGAATGTAGTTCTTAAACTACTAGGTTTATTTAAAAATAAATAAAATCTATTTGGTGAAATTTTGAAATTTCAATACAGTAGTACTTAAATTTCAAGAAAAAATAAGAAGTAGGTGTCTGTCTGACCACCCTAACCATAATAAAATGATAATGTTTTTTTATAAGATTTAATATATAAGTAGAGGACTCGTGTCTAGATGTGATGTCATGAAATTTAATTTTTCTTTTTTTAATCCTATAGTATGTGAAGCATAGAATGTGACGCATATTTTGGATTGAAAAAATGTGATACCGTTTGAAAGTTATAGATGGTTTTCAATCAACCTATCGATCAAAACTTTAGTTGTAATTCAAATAGAAAATTAATAATAATTATTTATTAAATTCAAATTAATTCATAATTTATATTGGTGGAAAGCTAAGAATATCCTCTAAAAATCCTTTTTGTTTCATCAATTTTGGGTTAAAAAAATGTTATCAACCACATACCCTACAAATACCCAGAATATTGCCACTTTTTGGCCCATCATGATCCTGCACATACCCAAATATTTTTTTTAACTAAATCTTCATGTTCGAGCACCTATAGCGGCTAAACTGTGAGGAATTTGAAGATGATACAAACTAGAGTTTTGTGAAATTTTGTATATAGATTCTAAATATATTTTCTTCAAATTTTTTGGAATCAGATTGCACTTCATTTTCCATCTCCCTCGAAAACTAGTTTTTCTCAGAAAATAACATTTTTAAAAAGTGACGCTCACCGTATAACGCATAATTTTTTTTCCATTAAGGATAAAATTCTAATTCTTTCAAATTTAGATTCACAACTCTAATATCTAGTGCTTCCACTTGGTTAGATAGTTTTTTATTTAATATTTTTTCTTTAATCAAGTTTTGAATTCAAACCAATTATAATTCAGACATAGCACAACCATTATAGCAGTAAAAAATTGTATCAAATTTTTTTTCTTTGTTGGATCAAGGACTTCAATATTCAGTGCACTAATATTTTTTATTTTTTTTTAATAATCTGCTATTTTTCCACGTGTAGAACAAAGAGCTTGATTTTCGGTGAAAATCCTACATTCATGAGAAATAAAAAATAAATATAATAATAAAATTAAATTTATTTAAAATTATACTTTTTGGGAAGCTTGTAATAAGGACTACATACTTGCAAACAATAAATTTTAAATCAATTCATTTGATCCACCTAAAGGTAAATCAAAAGTGATTTTTTATCACCATTTTAATAGGTGTAAAGGAGACTCTATTATAGGTATGGTTTAAAACTAGCGGGGTTCTATCCAAGGGGGTTTGATTTAAGGTAGTTTGATCAAACCCTCTTCGATTGGAATTCTTTAAATGGAACTTTTTAAGGCTTAAATCATTATATTTTCTAAAAATATGTGATTTCAGAAAAAATTGATTCCTCCCAGAAATTGTAAACCAACTTTGTGGGATCAGCCTATTGCAATTACTTTCTTGCTTCCATCCTTCTCATAAATTATGCATTCACCCTTCTCCATCCAAACTTTGCATCCTTTTTGGATTAGCTGTCCAATACTCATAAGATTGTGCTTTATAGTAGGGGGAAAATAAACATCATCAATCTCCTTCTCACCGTGCTTGGTTTGAAAACTAACAGACCCCTTTCCCACAACTGGAACTATTTCATTGTTCCCCATTTTTATTTTGAAGATTTAACATTCTTATTAATGAAAGAAAATAAACTTTCATTACCACTCATATGGTTGCTACAACCACTATCTAAAAACCATACCTCATCACTGCCTTGCTCAGCAATGTTGCATATTATGAAGGCCTTTTGCTGATTACTTGTTGATGCAAAAAATTGGCAAGGTAAGAACCCTTTATGGGAAACTTAGTTAATGATGGGACCAATTGCACTAAATTGAGTGACCTACAAATGTTTTAAGAAGTCGGCTTCTTCTGTAATTGGGGTTTTGGAATTGGAAAAGGAAGCAGATATAAAAAAAATAAAAATCTAACTAAGGTGATGCACCAAGGTGTAGATATATACATGGTAAATCTATCTTTTAGGATTTGATTTAAGGACTGATCAACAATCTTCTATGTCCCAAAATAACATAAATCAAAGTTAAAGACTTGAAGGGTATGTGTAGGATCATCATGCAAAAAATAGGCCCTTAAGTGGCAAAAAATTCAGAAAAATCAGAGTTAGGCAACTTGACGTAAAAATTTGAATAAGTTATCTATATTATTTCAAAAATATGTGAGAATAAAATCTATAAAAAATTGAATGTAGTTTCCAAACTATTAGGTTTACTTCTTTTTTTTTAATCTATTTGGTGAAAATTTAAAATTTCAATGTAGTAGTACTTAAATTTTAGGGAAAAAATAAGAAGTAGGTGTTTGTCTGACCACCCTAACCACAATAAAATGATAATATTTTTTTTATAAGATTTTAGATATAAGTAGAGGACTCATGTCCAGATGTGATGCATACTTTTTTGTAATTTTTTTCTAAGTATTAAATTATAATTAATTATGAATTTTTATTACAACTTTTAAAAAATATTATAAAAAATCGTATGTCTGACCAACTTAACTTGGTCAAAAATTCATGAAATTCAATTTTTCTTTTTTTAATCCTATACTATACAAAGCATAGAATGTGATGCATGTTTTAGATTCTAAAAATGTGATATCGTTTGAAAGCTATAGATGTTTTTCAATCAGCCTATCAATAAGGACTTTAGTCATAATTCAAATAGAAAATGAATAATAATTATTTATTAAATTCAAAGTAAAGCATAATTTATATTGGTGGAAACCTAATAATCTCCTTTAAAAAACCTTTTCATTTCATCAATTTTGGGTTAAAAAAAGTCATCATCCAGATACCCTACAAATACCCTTCATATCGCTACTTTTTGGCCCATCATGATCCTGCACATACCCTGAACAATTCATTTAACAACATAAAATAATTCTCACACACATTCACTGAAAAAAGGAGTCAAAGACATGATCTAAACTAGCAAATTTGTATTAAAATCATAGAAATTCTACAATGAACAATTCAACGCAATAATGGCATAGTATAAAGTTTAACAAATAGCTTAAGAAAAAAGAAGGGCCGAACAATGGCATAGTCTATGAGTTATTTTGAAATAATCTAAAAAATAGTAAAAAAGGCCTGCTTTCTGTAAAAATTCTCTCCTTGGAACCCATTTTTTGAAGCAAGAAGCAGTATATATAGCCAACAATTTCATTAGTTGGCAAGCCAATAATAGAAAAGATTCAGGCCATAGCACATAGTCACTCTCTAGCTAGATGCATCCCCTATGAATGATGGAAATGGTCTCAAAATACCCTATGTAGACAAGTGTTGTCTCCCAGTGGAGGAAGTTAGAATACGAGGTAGAATATCACAGCTTGATGTTCACTCCACTCTTTCCCTTGATGAAGACTCACTGAGGGGAAACATAGCAGCATTTCACAACCTGTGGTTCATTCCTTCCCTTTTTTTTGTTGAAATCTTGCATTGGGAAGACACGTGGAAGCATTCTTTTCTTATCGACATTGACTATGGGGTCCACAAAAGTAAATGCGGGTGGAGGATACGTGGCACATGGATAGGGCCCAACTCAAAAGTGAAGGGAAGCATTTTTTAAACGCCTGTTGAGCTGATGTGTGAAAGGATGGCGGGGGCTAGTTGAAAAGCGAAGGGAAGAATCCCTTTAGAGAGCACTAAGCAGACACGTGGAAGAAGTCAACAATGTTCATCAAAAAGGGGTCGATGATCTTCAAAAGTTGAGGCGCGGGCTAGTACTTAGCAAAACTGAAACCCGAAGGTAGTTCGATGAATTTCATATTCACAACTTTTGGTGACTACCAAGGGTGTTTCACTTGCGGAACAAGGAACCCAAAAAATTTCTCTAGAAAAAATGAAACCCGAAGGGAGCTCAATGAATTTCATATTCACAACTTTTGGCGACTAGTAGGGGCATTTCGCTTACGGAACGAGGAACCCAAAATTTTCTCTGGCTTGCAGACCATATCCCCCATCCATTGGCCGATGGCTTTAGAGCCTAGAAAGAGCAGCCTGTAGAGGTAGCCAATCAGCCTCAGATGTTCTCAATATGTTGCAAAGATTCTCTTGTGCTCTGTTTAGATTGACCATTTCTTTATAAGGTAGTTTTGTAGGTAAACTAGCCCTGAACTCAATTTAGAAGAGTAGCCACGCAATTGGATGAATGATACCTTCAATATTTGTTTTGGTAGGGGGTTGGCTGAAGCTCTAGAAAGAAATTGTGTCTTGTTACTTATCTTCAATCTTCACCATGACTCGTTCTGCTATGGCCACAGATTCATCTATAAGGAATAGGGAGGGTAGACCCATCTCAGTTAGCCAAGAGAAATTTTTTTGCATGCTATTCATAGTCTGGCTCAAAGTGGTTGCACATGCATTAGCACAAAGGATAGTCAAGTGGCAGTGGATAAATTTGTTCTCTATTTTGGTTACAACCTTCCGATCCTTGACCCCTATGGTTGCTAGGTCCTCATCTAAGACCATGTATGGCTCATTTAGCAATCTTTTTTCCTTAAGAACCCTTTTTGTGATAAACTGCAAAAACTACTCAATGGCTACGTGGACCTCCCAGCTCAAGCCTATCACTTGTGAAATAAATTGGAGCATTGGCAGCAATGTCAGGCATAAGGCCTTGACCTTTTCCTAATATGAAACATATATTTTTTGTGCCATTGGAATGAGGTCCGACTGGGAAACAAGGGTTTTGGGAACACTCCTTAGAAGGAAAATCTTCACATCCTTCAAGTTGATATCCTATGTCAATTCTAAAATCCTCTTGTTTATAGATGCACGTTATTCTTGGATGTGACTTAATTCTTTAGACCAGTTCTCCTTGGCTCGAATATGGTTTGCTAACTTTATTTCAAGGGAAGACTTCGTTTCTTGGAGCTCCTTTTCCAATTGCACCTTTCGGCTCAAAAATTCTACATCCCTCTACTGTATCTTTTACTCATACTAAATATAATGATGTTCAATCTATTCATCCTTTTTTTTTACCCCCTACTCTTCTAGGGTCAACTGGTTTTGATATTCTTGGTTCCTTCACCACAACACGTCAACTAAGGTGGGGTCAACAGATTAGAACTTCACAAGTTCCTCCTAGAGTATGTTCCACTCTTCCTCTATTTCCTACACTTTCTTGGATAAACGTTTCACTTCTACTTCCATCACTTTCTCCTTTGTCTATAGGAACCTGATCCTATCCTTCTCAAGTTTTAACTCCTCCTCTTTCTTTTTTAGTTGGCGACCAGACTTGAGGAAGTCAGTCATCACCACCTATTGCATTTCTTCCATGAGTTATACCTTGTCTTGTGGTTAGGCTGCTCTCATATCGAGTCCCATGGCATACATGTTGTAATCCTCTAGCAGCATTTCCCCTTGTGGTTTGACAACATTTGGGTACATGGTTGCAAAGTTTAGTGTTTCCTAAGCTTCATTGTAAACCATATAGACCTTTGGCTCCACCAACTTTTTGTCATCCTTAGCCTTTCGTTTCTATTTTCTGAGAGCTTGCACTTCCTTTGTAGCATCACCCTGTGCTATGAATTAGGCTAGCGACTGAACTAGACCTCCTGCAAAAGGTGCACTGAAAGGTAGGGAAAAAGGGAACATAAGTGTAGCGGGCCTAGGTATTTTCCTCTTCAAGAGATTGACAGTCTATAAGGAGAAATTGGGAATTTTCCAAAGATCAGTTTGCAAAATGGCAGGAGGGCTCATCAAGTTTTATGGAGATGGAGTAGTCATTGTAGAGTTCATTTGTTGGGCAGACTAGGTCAGACCTGAGGTGATAGTAAAAATAAAGGTACCAATGACAGTCAAGCTTGTAGAAAGTGTAGTGGATGTGAATTGTGCAGTAGCGGAAGGTGTAAGGGTCCATGGAGGTGTCAAGATAAATGGCCTCATCTGAGAGAACTAGGAGAAACCTCTCACAACCATTGTGGTAGAGGTGGAAAAGGAAGGTATGACACTTGTAGTGATGGGCGTCGTGGAGATAGTAGAGGATACTAAAGATTATGAAGTGAGAGAGGAGGGAGTGAATATTAGTTGTTGACTGGATGGCGGTAGTTCCTAGCTCACTATGGCCTCCTGACTTACTTCGAACTCTTGGCTTGCTGTGAGCACCTGGCTTGCGGCGGGTTCTTGTGAACTTTCTCTAATAATAGCTTCTATGTGTTGTCTTTTTGTGAGCGGGGAGTCCTCCACCTCTATAGTCTCCGACTGTTGTTGTTGGGGAAATCTTGCTATTTTCGAGGTCCAGGTGAGTGTCCGCGAGGCTCTATATATGTTCATTTACACATTTGAAACAACATAGGTAGGTCACTTTGTCACCTTTCTCTTTATCTAAGAGGAGGTCGTTAGTGTTTCTACTTCCTTCTTCGTAAGTGTTTTGAACTCATCTGAATCATCGCCCTTGTTAGCACTTGTGTCAAAATTTGGATGCTCAGCATCCCATAGCTTATCAAAATTTTCATCCAATTTCACGCTTCCATAAGGGGAATCAAGTTGTTTGGTCTCTTGGCGGTACACCTAGAAAGCTCTGATTCTTTCTGTGCTCCATTCCTCTATTTTTGATAAATTGTTGTACAAGGTGGCTCCCATTTTGCACTTCTCTTCATACTTTTCTGCAATGAAGTAGAAATTATTCCATGGTGGCCTACTATCATCAGTAGGAATGTGAATTAGATCAACCAATAAATCATCATGATCCTCTAGTGGGCTATTCCTTCTTTCATAGCAAGGTCGCGGGTTGTGTGTTACCTTGACAAACTCATTTGGTAGGTCATTGAAAGGGTTGTAATTCCATTTGTCACAGATCATTTCCAACCTTAGATGAGCCAACTTATCTTGCAACAGTGAGTGCATCTGCTTTTTCTTCATGACCAGGTGCCACTTTAAAACCTATCAGGTAGGTGAAAAATCCCTTCTTCTTGACCTTTCCTCCGCAAAAGGTAACATCAATAATTAATACCTTACAGAACATTTCAAGCTCTAGCACCTGATTTGTAACACATACTGGAAGATGGAAAGGCTCCCTAGTGAAACCACACAACCAAATGAATGTGAAATGCACTCCAAGAAACTGGTCACATTTGGGAGTGAAGTTTTGCATATGCCCTATATGCTCCTTGGTGAACCAGTTAATACCATCCTCTCCTCTAAAATCTTACAAAAATCAGAGTTAAGAAATAATCCAAAAATGCATAATAATCGTAAGTAGAGGAGAGGAGACGATTCAATATAGAAACTGGCTTCCTTCTACCCTTTTTCTTCCATAATAGCCAACTTCACATGCTTATTGAAGTAATCAGGGTTTTGATGCAAAAACATATGTGCTAGGAAGGAAGGAAACCTGAACTTCCGTTGTGTTTAGTAGTCCTTTATTTTCCTTATCATCTCATCAACAAGGAATTGTACAAAATAATACTGAAAGAAAGATTGTTGCCTACGAAACTAAAACCCCGGGCCCAACTGAAACTCATGCACATCATTGTCGATGTCTAGGCTGCAAACAAATGCCAACATTCAGAAGGCCTCTTGCAAGTCCGTGGGGAAAGCATTATGTTGTGCCAAGATCTTTGGTGGCTTTCTGTGATCTACCTCAATTATTTTGGTTTTTTAGTTATAAAAATCTAGATCCTTTTGTCTTCCTCTCCATATGTTTTCCCCCTTTTTAGGAGTGAATGCCTCTATCTCTTCTGGCCTATAGCTTTGGTTAGGGATGCACAACATATTGCAGATATCCCCTAGGAAAATATTAACCTCCAACTCCTAGCCCTTGATGGTGTTGGTGTCCAAGTTGAAATGTTCAATGGCTACATCAACTAGTTCTAGGAAATAGTGCACAAATAGGAAAATATACTGTGGGAGCCCATTGAGCCATACCTTCTATGCCAATGACTTTGGGTCGGTGAATCTCTTCATCCTTTCCTAGGCTGCCACCCTCAAATACTTAGGGTTCTTTGCAAGAATAGGATCATGAATATTATCCCAGTCCTCCTTGATTAGGGTCTGGTTTCTATAGCTATTAGGCTTGTCAAGGACCTGTGTGTTTACCCACTCTGGCTTATCTGGTATACCAGGTGAAGCGTAAGAGACATTTTCAAAGATGTAGATGGTTGGTGCCACACACATAGCATAAAAAAAGCTCTGTGTCGCCTCTCCCTACACCTTTTCTTGTGAACTTTCTGCCATCTTCCTCTTACTAGAGACTTCTACTTAGCTCAAATTTTTTGCAATTTACCTTGGCTTGGCTCTACACTCAAAATTTCTTTTGCTATGAGTAGCGTGTTCAAAAATCTTTTACAATGCTTAAAACTTGCATGCAATGCTTTCTATCTTTTCTTGGGGTGGTAGATGATAGTTGCCTTTTTGCATTTAATTTGGCATGTATTGCCAACCTTTTGGCTTGTGCGAAATGGATTAATTATCATTTTGAAGTGATGAGAATTCATTATGGTGATTGGTAATCTTGGCATACGACATGATTTCTTTGGAACTTGAGCCAGTGATTTAAGAGTAGCTTAGGTGTTTACATGCATTGGCAATTAATATCCCAAAAGGAATGATTAAGCCAAATATGAAATCATTGTTTGAAAAGATAGGGGTTTTGTATTAGAGTTTGAAAAATTCCTAGAGAATGACACCTTAGCCCTTTGGTCATGCAGACTATTGCCAATTACTGCCACCAACTTAGGCTAATTAATTAGCCCTTATTAATCTTACATGCAACAAGTTTTAATTGGCAGATGCAACTAGGTAAGAATTTTGAGCGTGCCCTAGCACGGTTTTCAAGTTGGTACTTGATTAGCATCCTTCTTATGGTATGAAAATTACCACGCATACCTTAGTTTTTCTATAAATAGGAAATTAGGCAGTAGAAAAATCACACTTAGTGATTGAGCAGAGTTGGTAATAGGTAATTGGCTTAGCATTTGGTGTTAGCAGTTGATAGAATTTTCATAGGCTATACTTAGGCTTCTTTGTGTGAAGCTAGTATTAAGATAGTTGTAGATATTGCCACCATGAATACCCCAATTAGGTTGGTCTCTCATAAATCCCAAAAAATTTTTTTGGGTGAGACTGCAACTAGGCGCTTTAAGAGGATGACCAAAAATAAGCATTCCTTGGCCATCATAGCCATGAAATGGGTTCTAGAATGTGATTGCCTTGAATATAAAGATAAATACATAATTAACACTAATGTGTGCTCTCGCTTTGTCGCGTCAATGTTTAACATCTAGATTCCCAAGCCACTCGTTCTCTGCCTAGTAAAAGAGATCTTTCCAAAGAAATACCTAAATGGCCTCAGAGAGGTGGTGACGAATGCTCAATTTGGTGGAGGTATTCCAACTGTGAGTGACCTCTGTAAGTTCATTAAAGAAGATGTGGTTGTACCATGGTTGTCATTCCTGAGTGGTTTCCAACTCCAGTCGCAGGAAGAACATCATCAGAGGGTTACACATGCTTGTCACTTCCTCTTCCACCTATACAACGCGGTGCTATTTTATGACATTTATTGGTACACTAACTTCAGGAGCCTAGTGTTCACTTTACTGCTTGCTATTGCTCACTGGAAATTGCTACTGTTGCTGCCCCTACTGATGAAGAAATTATGGATGATGTCATCAATGCCTCCATTGCTACTGTACATGCCATGGACTAAAAATTTCTCTTTTTTTTTTTGCTAATATCGGTTAGTCCATTTTTAGTAAATATGCCTGGAAAGGGCTTTATAGTAGCATATACGAAGAAGAATGCAGAATATAGCTATATATTCTAGAAGTGTGGCCCCTGAGCCATTTTGAAAATGTAAATATCAAAGCATATGAATATGTAATGAAGATATAAATTTATATAATCATTTTGTCTCCTTCCTTTTTGATTCTGCAATATGGGTTCACCTTTTCCTTTCTGCATATATGTGTTCATTTCAATTCTACATGTGGGTGTTTATTTTCTTAGCCTTTTGAGTTGCAAATTAGTTCTCCCTACCCTTTGCAATAATGGGTTCACTTATTTTTGCTTCTCTGCACCAAAGAATAATTAAAAGACCGGCTAACAAAACAAAAGGGAAAGAAAGAAAATGCACTATTAACATATTTACATCGGTAGGATAACACAAGCTTAATTGAATAGTTTAAGGTGAATTTCATTGACCAAAATTCCCAGCGCTTCTCGCTCCATGTTTTCTAACTCATATGCATTGTGCTCCTTGCATCGAATAATTTTGAATGGGCCTTCCCAAAGGTTATCAAACCACCATTTAACCACATGTTATCAGTTAGTCATGGCTATTAGTGACTTTTCCCTCTTTTCTTGTACCTCTAGTAACTCGGCCAGCTAAACCTCCATGATGTTGTTTTGCTCTACCTCAAGAGATTTTAGCAATTGCAGTGTCAGAATTTCCATGGAGATAGGCAATAGTACTTCCTTCCCATACACTAGCTCGTACGATGAAGTCTTAAGGAATTTCTTGGGAGTTGTGTGCTCTACCTAAAGTATTGCTCGAAGGTGTTTATGCCATTCCTTTTGGTGCTCTGACCCAATCCTTTTGAGGAGTCGTACTAGATTCTTGTTCATCAACTTGTCTAGGTTGTTCCCCTACGAGTAGTAGTTTGATGAATTTTTTAGGAAAATTCCATGCAAAAGCATGAATTGACATACCTTAGAGCCTAGGAAGGCCTTGGAATTTTTAGAGATGCTGGTTTTGGGTAGGCTGATTCTTGTCACCAATTCCTCAAGGAAGTCCACTATATTTGTCTCCATCGCATTCTTTAGCAGCATGGCTTTTGTCCACCTAGTGAAGTAGTCCATGGCCATTAGAATCAACTTGTGTCTGACACTAGAGGTAGGATTCATCATTCTAATGAATTCAAGGCCCCATTGCACAAATGGCTTATCAACCACTATCAGATTGAGAGGCATCGCAAAACTCTTTCTTCTTCTGGAAAAGAATTGGCATTCTTTGCAAGCTTTAACCAATGAGTAGGAGTCGTTGAATAGCTTTGGCCAGAAGTACCCGATGCACATGATTTTGATGGTGGTGGTCTAAGCAGAGAAGTGTCCGCCCATGGTGCTGCTATGGAAAGTGTTGAATATCCTCTTTTCCTACTCTGTGGTGACACACCATAACAAAACACCTTTGAATTTCCTCTTGAAAAGGACCCCTTCAATGAGCGCATATCCGCTATTTTGTAGTTGACTATAGAATATTCTCTTTTGAGAAGGAAGGTCGAGCATATACTTCCTATGTGCATGAGCTTCACTCTATCGGCCAGCCAACAACCTTCGGGTTCAAACACATTCATTAGAACTAGCTCCGATTGAACTTCTTTAGCTATCATTTCCTCATCGTGCACCAAATACTCGCACAATACTCTTCCTTGGATGGTCTTTGCAGGCTTGACCTCGATGTCATATTCAAGGATCTTAGTGATCTAGTTAGCCCTCTTTTCAGTGATTTCTCCTTCCATGACGTATTTGCACACACTAGAATGTGTGACATAAACAATCACCTTATTGCAAGATATTAGGTGTCAAAACTTCTTGAGTCCTTTAACAATAGCAAACACTTTCCTGTCAACAAGTTGTAGTTCATCTCATATTCCTTTAGGGTCTGAGAGTGAAATTCTATTGAATGTTCTCCCTTTCCTTCACCATCTTTCTGAGTTAAGACAGTAGCAATGCTTGATTTACATCCACCTAATGTGATCAACACAACCTGACAAACAAAAAAGATCTACCATCCAATGCTAAAGAAGGATACAATCAAATTACAAAGGTGGCCATTCACAAAACATAGGGCCATAATCATTACATTAACATAATTTCTATTGACCGAAGGCCCATTGTAGACACATAAAAATGACCTAGGCCTACAAGCTCTATTTTTACCACTTTCGTCCTAGTATAATTGTGACATTTAATTATGTCCTTGGTCCACTTTCCACTGTTAATTAAATAATTGATTACTATTTAATTAATTCATGTCTCTTGCATTCTTCATGAGTATTAAATAAATAAATTGTATTTATTTATTCAATATGCCATTAATTGTCTATTGTCTTCTTACAATTAAATAAATTTATTAATTTATTTAATTACCTTTATTCATTTATTCTTCCTAGTTATTAAATAAATGAATTATATGTATTTATTTAGTATGTCACTAATTTTCATAATTAAATGAAGTTATTAATTTATTTAACTATTGATCATATCCTCTAAATCAAATAATTATCTTTAATTATTTAATTTCCAAATTTAACATTTCCCTCATTTTAAATAAATGAAATTATTTAAAATGATCTCACATTCTTGACTACCAATTCATTTTAGTAAATAATTTGAAAATCGATTATTTATTATCACACAAAATCCATATTTTGAATTAATTTAATTCAAAATGGTAATATTCTTCCAAAAATCAAGCAATTGAGCAAATTCTTGATTTTCCAAATCTTATTTTTAGTTTAACTCTTATCTTATTGATTTTTTGAATCTCACAAATCAAGCAGTCTTTATCTTCTTGATTTTTGAAAATATTTATCTTTTGGATTAATTATCTCATTTATTCTTGACCGCCGATTTGATCTTCTCAGATGCCATCTTGACCACTCATTTAATGATTTTTCCCTAACCCTGATTAGGGATTGTCACATGAAATCTAGACCTCTGATTTTAGGCTTCCATCAACTTTCAATCTCGTCCGTGTATCCAAAATTGTATTTTCTATAAAATGACAATTTTGCTCACATTTTTGACTACTCACGCTCATACTCATATACTTGCATTTTTATTATTAGTGATTTTGACATACTTAATTCTAGTCATAGACATTATACTCATTTTTTCATAGGCATTTAGATTTCATTTGGTCATTCAAATCCTTCAAAGCTTGTTTAGGACTTTGGCATAGTCTTTGTTATCAAGTTGCTTGTATGTTCGACCTGAGGGCAATAATCAACAAGTTAGAAGGTGATATGAAGGTGAATCAAGGAAGCTTCAATGAGGAATCTAGTATAATAATTCTTGTTATTTTCTTTCATTGTTCTTGATAGTTTTGTTGGGTTTTTATGCTTTATTATTTGATAATCTAACCTTAGAAAAATAACCCTTACATACACCCATTAAAAAAAAACTGCCATCCATCACAACCATGGGGTATTGCCAACACCATCCACCATGTCAACACCAAAAGAGTGATCATACCTTTGTGCTCAAAATCGTCTTTTTCCTCCTGCATTGATTGTTGGCACTCTCTCAACAGTTCACTTCTTGGACTTTGAGCGCTACGTCCTCGGCACCTGCTCTTGCAAAGACACCACCATCTCTTTCTGATCAACCCTAGCAGCCCTTTATCTTAGTGCATGCTGCAAAGAATCGCAACTAGATGAATCCTACTATCTTCCTTCATCTATATCTACACGAGAGGGCTAACAAATAAAAGGAACCAATACAAACTCCTCCACCAACCTCACATTTATTAACCCATCCCCCACAAGAAACCATATTACTGAAGGAATGTGACATTTAAATTTTTTCATTAGAGGTCCCTCAACCATCACTTATTAAGGATGATAATCCTACAAAGAGAGATTTCAAAATTACTCTATCCATTCCTCCCCTTCAGCTACAAATGTCAGCGCCTACTTTGATAACACATTTTTCCTCCTCATTTACCTGCCTCCGAGTATGTGTCACCTTAAATCCTTTAAACAAGGTTAGCATCTCTTGTATGGAATGAATATATTTCTGCAAATTCCATGCTTATGTTGTTCCTGCCATGATGGCATCCACAATAATGAGGGAGTCACCTTCCAAATGCAAATTTCTAACTCCCATCTTCCTTCTAAGTTTAATTGCTTGAAGTGCTACCATTGCTTCTGCCACATTGTTAGTCCCTTCCCAAATTATTTTTTCTTCCATCATCAAGATGCTGCCATTACTATCCCTAGCCACACACCCAATCCCCGATGGCCCTAGATTTCCTTTTGATGCCCCATCAAAATTTATCTTTGTCCATCCATCCTTGGGTTGTATCCATCTTACAACTGCACCAGCTTTAGAAGTTGGATTCACCCAATAGAGCCCCTTAATAGGCTGGATGTTAATCCTTGGCCATTGCATTTGAAAGTGCTTATCCTGATTCATGTATGGTACATTAGGCTCAAAGTATCTAGAAATTGCAGCTCCAGCAATTTCTTCAATAGAGTGGTTTATTTTGAAACAAATTCTATCCAAAGGTTATGTATTTTCCTGGAATAACCTCCTATTCCTTTCCTTCCAAATTTACCATTCCACTTTAGAAGGAAAGACATTCCAAATACAAGAAAGTGTGGATCTACCAGACATTTGTGGCGAACAAATAAAATGTTTCTTCAAAGAATTTGGTAGAGGGCTCGGCCATCCTAATTTACCACGAACCATACTCCAACAATGAGAAGCAACATAACATTGGAGTAGGAGATGATCCACTAATTTCTCGCCTCGTTCACACATGATGCAACGTGAAGGCCCTACAAACCCCAACCTTTTCCTAAACTCTCTTGTGAGTATTTGGCCGCAAAAAGCAAGCCAGGAAAAGGTCCCTGCCTTTAGAAGACACTCTTTTCTCTAGGACAAATGAGATGGCCATACTTCATCCTTCCCCCTTCAATCAAGGAATTGGTACCCAATTTTAACATAATAGCTTCCATTAGAAGCTCCACACCACACAACCCTATCTTCACAATTGTTTATAAGCACCCTCCTATTAGCAAAAATATCCTTCATTAAAATTTGTTGATCATCGTTAAACCCAATTGGCTATTATCTTTCTAAGCCCACTCTTCACCATTATCACCTTGTTCTCGCTCCAAATAGTCCTCAACTCTACTTCCCCAATGCTACATTAAAAGTAACTTCAAATTTAGTACTTGATGATTTTTAGCCAAATGATGAGAAACCTTCCCACAAATCCTCCTAGAATTTTACCATCCGACCATTTCCAATCTGCCATGTGATATGCTCAATGATAACTAGCCTACAAGACAGTATGAAGTTCCAGATTCCCGACCCTTTAGGGGAATTTTGAATCATGAAGATTCTATGATTATCTTGAGAGTCAAGATATTTTAATTTTAGGTTCCTAATCCAAAGCTGATTTGGATTTGAATACATACTCCACACCAATTTCACACCCATGGCCTCATTCATAACCTACCAATTACAGATACCTACTCCCCCTTCACCTTTAGGCCTACAAATCTTCTCCTATGCCAACAATGAAATATTATCCTATTCATGTGCCCCATTCTAGAAGAATTTTGTCATTTTCTGCCCAATAGTACTAAAAACCTTTTGCGGAATCTGCCAACACATCATTGAAAAAATTGGGATTGCAAAAATAACCAATTTCAACATTAAAATGTGCCATTCTGAGGTAAGCCATCAACTCCTCCACCCATCCATCCTCCACAAACAACAATCAACCAAATTTTTCCAGAGAGACACTTTACAAGGCCCACTAAAAAGAGGGGTTCCTAGATATTTTATTGGTAGTAAACCAGGTCTCATCTCTAAAATTCTACTGATTTCTCTTTGCTTCCTCATCAGAGTGTTGAAGAAAAAGACTTGCAATTTCCTCCAATTCACACATTGCCCTGAGAGCCCGCTATAACGATCAATGGTTAGCTTCATAATGCAAGCCTCTCTAAGAGTGGCTTCTCCCATTAGAAAAGTATCATCCACAAACTAAAGATGGGAAATTAGTTCAACCCCCTGGCAACCTTTATCCCTTTCCACCTTCCATCCATCCTATATTTTACAATCAATCTTCCTAAAGCTTCAACCATTATAATAAAAAGAAAGGGAGATAATGGGTCCCCTTTCCTTATCCCTTTTGAGGACTCAAAAAAACCCTGAGGGCTTCCATTGACAAGCACTGAGAACCTTAGAGTATTAATACAACTCCCCACCCAATCAACCCAAGCAGCATTAAAACAAAACTTTCTGAACACCTGCAATAGAAAATCACAATTCGCCTCATCATAAGCCTTCCTAATGTCCAATTTTACCATCATTCTTTTTGTCTTTTCTTTCCTCACTGAATGAATAGCCTCATGTGCTATAATAATACCTTTAACAATCGATCTTTTCGGACAAAAACCACTTTGTTCTTCTGAAATGACTGACTTCAAGACCAAATTTAACCTATTTGCAATGACCTTCGAAATAAATTTATAAATAGTATTGGAAAGGGAGATTGGGTGGAAGTCATTAAAAGAGATTATCTCATCTTTTTTTGGAATAAGAGCAATCAAATTGTTGTCAAAATCTTTCAGCACAAACCCAAACCTCCTCGAATCTTCCATCACCTCCAATAAATTAGAAGAAAAGATATCCCACAACCGTTGAAAGAAACATGTTAGGAACCCATCTAGTCTAGGGGCCTTGTCCATGCCTAAAGCAAAAAGAGCCTTGTTTACCTCCAACTCATTTACCGGCTCCAAAAGCAAATTGTTTTGTTCCTCAGATACACAACTAGGGATAACATGCCACAACTCTTGATCCACCTCTTGCACCTAATATGTGAAAATATCTCTTTTAAAAAAATGAACCACATCCTTATTAATCACTCCATATTCCTTAGAACATTACCCTATTGATCAACAATAGATAAAATCATATTGCTCATCCTCCTCACTTTTACCGAATTGTGGAAAAATTGTGTTGCAATCCCTTTCCATTAGCCATGTTTCTTGAGACTTTTGACGCCAAAATATCTCCTCCCTTTGCAATACTTCAGCATATTCCTACTTTAAAGATTTTTCCTATAGAAAATCTTGATCTGACATCCCTCCCTCAATGACCTTAGAGTGGAGATTGCTCAAAGCTTCTTCTAACTTCAGCTTTTCAGCAAATATTTTTTTGAAAGATTCTCAATTCCATCTTTTCACACATTCTTTTAGAAACTAGAGCTTTTTGAAAAAAAAAAGCCTTAAATTACCACTTCTCACCGGAGCAGACTACCACCAACCACTTACCAAGTCCTTAAAACCTTCCGCTCTAAGGGCGTTGGCAGGAAGTTGAGTCCATTTTTTGGCCATGTAGTGGAAGTGTTTTCCCCGATTTTTAGAATTTGACACTTTTGACCTCAAAATTTGAAGCACTTAGAGATGGAATCTTGAAAAAAGTCACTGATCATAAAATGTAGTACTCAGAGTCTAGTTTCCAAGTATGTAATTTATTTAAAAACCCAGATGATACAAATTGATTTTCAATAGGCGTTGCTAAAAACCACTATTTAAAAGTCATTTTTTTACCATACCATGCACGTGTACGTCATCCATATTTTGACCTATAAAATCATATTTTTCTAAATCCCCTTGGGCATGTGTAGGATCATCATGGAAAAAACAGGCCCTTAAGTGGCAAAAAATTTAGAAAAATCAAAGAAAGGCAACTTGACATAAAAATTTGAATAAGTTATCAATATTTTTTCAAAAATATGTAAGAATAGAATCTGTAGTAAATTGAATGTAGTTTCTAAACTACTAGGTTTGTTTAAAAATCTATTTGGTGAAAATTTAAAATTTCAATGCGTGAGTACTTTAAATTTCGTGAGAAAAAATAATAAGTAGGTGTTTGTCCTGACCACCCTAACAACAATAAAATGATAATTATTTTTATAAGATTTTAGATATAAGTAGAGGACTCATGTCCCGATGTGATGCATTTTTCTATAATTTTTTTCCAAGTAAATAATTAATTATGATTTTTTTATTACAACTTCTAAAAAATATAAAAAATTTTATGTCCTGACCAATCTTAACTTGGTCAAAACTTGATGAAATTCATTTTTCTGTTTTAATCCTATATTATGTGAACCATAGAATGTGATGCATGTTTTGGATTCAAAAAATGTGATATTTTTTGAAAGCTATAGATGTTTTTCAACCACCTATCAATCAGGACTTTAGTCGTAATTCAAATAGAAAATGAATAATAATTACTAATTAAATTCAAAGTAAAACATAATTTATATTGATGGAAAGTCTGAGAATCTCCTGTAGAAAACCCTTTTTGTTTCATCAATTTTGGGTAAGAAAAAAGTCATCAGCCACATACCCATCATATTGCCACTTTTTGGCCCATCATGATCCTACACATACCCTTTTGGGAAAAGATTGGTAACTCATTGAAGCACACTTTCCATATTTTTTTGTAATTTTTTATTGAATATTTTTTTTTTTGTTAATTTTTAATTGGCCATGTTTGGTATTTTGAAAAATTGTCATGTACATCATGCATAAGATGACCTAAACTTATCATTTTTTTATTTTTTATTTAAATTGAAATGAATTGTCTGAAGTATGCTTTTGTGCAATTCATTTGTCAAAAAATTATTTTAAATTTTTTTTATTAAAATACTAAAAATCTTTGATAATTCAAGTTTATGGACCTGTTTCATTAGAAATTAAATGAAAAATAAATAAAAAATAATCCAATTGTAAAAAAATTTACATATTTAGAATCTAAACTATTTCATCTATAATGGGTGTTAATTTCATCAAAAAATTCTACAAAAATTGTCTTTAGATGTATGCCCAAAGTCACTATTTTCTTGTGACATTGCTAGGACCTTCAACTTCTAGGTCAAACCAGGTCTAGGGCCTAGGTTCAGATCCCCAAACCTTTTCTTGAACCAAAAAACAAAGCACAAACCCGACCAAAACTTCATATTTAAAAAAATGGGATCCCGTTCTAAAACGAGATCTTGTTTCATAAAAATATTATTTGTTTTTATGCTTTAATGAAACAAGATCCCATTTTGAAAATTCCAAACAATCGAATCTTTTGAAAATGGGATCTCATTTTGAAACTTTTTTAGATAATGGAAATTTCCAATTTTGGAAAGTTTTCAAAATGGGATCCCGATTTTTCAAAAGCGGGATCCCATGTTTTGATTTTAGGCTTGGGATCCTGAACCTAAACAAGAGCCTGCTTATTAAAAAGCGGGATCCCTTTTTTGCAATACAATTTCATTTTATTTGCCTAAGGAAAAAACTTCCATGTTTCATGGACTCACCTTCTTGCTCTTAGCCCTAAGCCACATTTTTTCATACTTAAAGGGATATCTTACTGATGTTGCATCAACTTGGAAATTAATACTGATCAAGTAATGATCTGAGCCAATCACTGGGAGAATTTCAATTTTGTACATCCAATTTTCCACTTCCCAACCTCTTGCCAGGAAGAAATGATCTAAATTTTTAGAAATGTTTAAAAACCACACCTCTTGTTGGTCCAAGTAAAGTCCCCTTTTCTGAAAATAACCTCAATTAAACCACTAACTATGACAAAATCACTAAAATATTTTTGAGCCCTACTTCCTCTTTTTTGAGCTTGGTTTCCTGTAACAAAAGAAGAACTAGTCACATTTGATCAAGACATCTCTTGATCAACCACCATTTTTCAGGGGCATTACAACCCCTGACATTCCACGATAAGACCTTCATCCTTCCCAAGGAAAGGCATAGCCTTTTCTCGATCTTAATTTTCTTTGACCTACTGCACAACCAACCATTTCTAGCAATTCCCTTGTTGTCCTTGCACCTCTTCTCTTCTTATTGCCAACCTTTACATTTTTTGATAAGGCTAAAGACAACCCCAACCTTCTTTTTCCTTAATGCCTAAAGAAGCATTCAACCCCAAATCGTCTAAATTCATATCCGCCTTCTCATCCGAAGATTTTCCCTCTTCATCATTGGAATGAGTTTCTTCCATTCCAACTTCTTCAAAGGAGTTTTCAAGATTTCGTATTGAGGAAATTTTAATATCTTTGTAAAAAATCTCATCTTCACTTGGTGAGCAGTCTCTTCCATTTTTACAAAGAGAATTAATGTTATCAATCCCTTCCTCTCCAACTTCCACCCAATTCTCCGCAGGGTATTCTAACATGGGTAACTCCAAATTTATGTTAGGGTTTTCCATTTTCTCTTTTAAAATCCCTTTAGGATCCCCATTCAGGGATGGTTCACAACCACTCTAGGCTAGAAAATTTTTTCTTTTCTCCTCGGAACTCCTAAACTGTCCTCCCTGCACATTTAGTTCTACCTCAGGCTATGAATATTGATAGCATCCAGATTCAAACAATAGATCTATCTCTTTCCTTTGAAAACTATCTTCATTTTGAAGATCCAAGTTTCTCATGAAGCAAACCTCACACTGATTATGATTAAGGCTGACAAGACCCCCATATCTCATACCCAAGAGATTAAAGAAAAACCTCTAGGATCATAGATTGAAGAAAAAATATTTTCCTCCTCCAAGGAACAACAAGCTCAATCTACCATAACAAAACAAAGGGAAACTAGGAAATTTTGAACTACCCCTAAAAATATAACTACGTAGATCTTTGTAGCTAATAAGTTGGGATCATGTTGATCATATTGCTCACAACATCTCCAATATAATTTAGGAGATAATTCTTCACTATTAAACTCAAATTACTAAAGACCAAGATCACCATTTTCGTTGGTCTTAAAAACCTAGTCCCAACTAATTAAACTCCATTCTTGGGAGTCTAAAATTTCCATCCATATAAATTCATAGAAAGAGAATCAAAATCCTTTAGGAAATATTTCGGAGTAGATAGAACTAGAAATCTATAGATATGAAGATATTACATCACATATTCTAAAAAATTAAGATGCCTAGAAAGTGATAACTATTAGAATGTCTAGGGGCGGGGGGTGGGGGGGGGTAGCTCGATTGGCAAAAGCATCTTGTTGTAGGAAAGAGTTCACGAGGTCTAGTATCCACCCAAACCTATGGTACCGAAGGTCATATTATGCCAACGCCACTGGTCACATGAAAATAGTTTACCAGGAACACTACAGTTTATAGGGGGTAGATACCTGACCGATTCCTATAGTCTAAAAAAATTATTAGAATTTCTATTGATTATAATACATTATGAATCTATCAATAATTAATTTTGAATTATCTGTTTTGGGAGATTGGAATTGATAAGGAAACACTGAGATGCTCTAAGGGAAGTTGTCATTTTTTTAACTAGAAAATAAGAGAAATCCTCTAGATTGGATGACAAAAGAAATATTGAAGAATAATATATTAGACTTATTATCATTAATTTATTGACTAGAACTTATCAAATACATATGCAACATATTTTTGAAACTAAAAACCTCTTTAACTCTAGCAACACCCACTAGGATATTATCATTCACAAATTGAATATGGGAGTGACGATCAAAGTTTCTAACCTCCATCAAACCATCAATACTACCATATACGATAATGAATTAGAAACCTTACCAAAGCATCAACCATAAGAAGGAAGAGATAAGGAAACATGAATCACTTTTTGTAAGCCTATTGAAGCTAAAGAGGAAGAAGATGTGATGCTATTAATAATAAAATTTATCAGAAACAGACCACATAACTCATGACCTAGACAATCTAGCCTAAACAAAAATTGATGGAAGATAGTGTATTAATTCAAGAAAGGACCATTTGACCCTATCATAAGCCTTATATATCCTACTTTATAAATATAGATTTATCCTTATCCTATGGAATAAATGAGTTCCAAGGCTATAACAATACCATCAAGAATATGATGCTCCTTAATAAATCCCACCTTCTTAAGTGATATTAGAGAATTCAAGATCTATTTTAGACAATCAACAATTAGTTTAGTGTTTCTCTTATAATAGACATCATAGAGAGGAATAAGGTGAAAAATTCAAAATAATTAGCCTCTAATTTCTTAGGAATCAAGTCCATGACATTCGAATTTTATTTTTTAAGAATCTATATATTAGTTTTAGATTCAGGCATCTAGAAGATCATTATTTGGTAATCTCCTAGAAATCTTGGAAGAGCTCAACAGAGAAACCATCTATACCAAGATATTTTCCTTTCTTCATTGGAAAAAAAAAACATTTCTAATTCTTGAAGAATGATAGGTCCCATAGGCATACCATTTATTTCCTCATAAACTAAGGATGGAATGCAATCTAAAATAACTTGTTTCTCCCCATAGCTGGAGGACCACGTTCACTATAAAGGGAAGAGATATGATACACAAATTACTTGTTAATATCTTGAGATGAAGACAATTGATTTCCTTGAGGAGAGATTATAAATGAAATAACATTACTACTGCTCCTTTCTTTAATTGAATTAAATGGAAAAAAGAGGTATTTTTGTCTCCTTGAATCCAATTATTTCACTATTTTTACTTCTAAAAGCTATCTTCCCAAATTTTCATTCTTAGAGTTCTTAAAAAGATAGCAACCCTCCAAAATTCTTTCTTTATTAATTCCCAATTCTATAATGTGAAAAGTAATAAACTTTATTTTTTCTTGCACCTCTTTCTTTTTCCAAAAAATAGCCAAAACCAGTTATGAAGGATTTTTAGGAGTAGAAAAAAGTGATAACAAAAGTTAATAGGCAAATTATTTGAGTCCTACTATAAAATATCAAGATAAGAAATATTATTGTCCCCAACCAATAGTAAGAAACTAAAATCCTTTCAATTTTCTTTGAAATGAAACTAGGACCACATCTATTATTCCAAGTGAAAAGGCCACCACTAGGTTTAACATCCACAAGATTAACAAAATACATATTCTCTCCAAACAAGGATGAAGAAAGGTCTAGCTAGTTAGAGCCTATATACTTATCATCAATAATAAGGATACAATTTAAATCATCACCCAAAATCCAATGAAGGTTATTAAAGAGCATACAAAATGAATATGTGACCACAATGGTACCTTTACTTGAAAATATGTAGGAACATAAATAATGGTTAAGAAAATATGGCTACTTGAATCAAAATAGGAACCCACAAAGGATAGAGAGGTCCGACTAGTTAACTAGAAAGAAGGTGTAAGTTGAAGAGAGTCCCATAAGAAGTATAACCCTCCAATAGAACCATAATCTTTTTCATGCTAACATTGAGTCCCTTTCCAAAGCATAGATGAAATAGAAAACATTTCTTTTACAATTTTTTTTTTCATTGAGTATATATGGTATCCAATTGATGAAATTGAATAAGGTGTCCAATATTATTTTGACAAGGATTTGTACCTAAATACACATTGTTCAATAAAATTAACATCAATTTTGAGGAATAAAGAAACAAGTACCTAAATTGTGAATGACCCCATATTCCACTATTATTTCCCTAATCATATTTACCTTCTCATGGTCTCTTTTTCTCCCCACTTAAGAGATTTTATCAATTCCAATCATTTTAAGAAATGTTTTTGGAAGCCTAATGGAGCAAGAGATTTCTTCTTAGAAGCATTCTTAACACCAATTTCTTGAAGAGCTTCTAGTATGACATACTTTAAAATATTCAAAATGACTAACTATTGAAATAGGAGATGCAATAGTTAAATTGATATCTACATTATTTTCTTCATGATGTCCATTAGACCCTTTTATAATACTTGGAGAAAGATAAGTCCATTTCATGGGTAATCTTTGAATACTAGAGAAACTTTGAGCTTCTAGTGGAGGAACTCTAGAATAAAGGAGGTCCAAATCCTGGTTTGTTGAAGGCTTATCAATCAAAGTGGGACAAGTTCCTCAAAATCTACAAGAACATCAACCATTTTAATAAAATCTTGTCTTGGTATATCTTTTTTTATGCATCAAATTCCTTCCTTTATTTTACCTAGACTACACAAGTATAAAACCATTTGATTCAAGCCATTTTTCATGGGATGGGGCTTTTCCTTTTGAATTATCTTTATTTGTGGAGATCACTAGAGAGAAATACAGGGAATATAATGGTTTCTTTGTGAAATTTCTTTGAAAAATCCAATAAGCATGATAGAAAGAAATTATAAAACGAAGTGATTCATAATCTATCTATTGGATGTTATGCATTTATCCTAATATGATCTCCTAAGAATCATGCAAAGGATAATCACGATCATTTCAACATAGATACAAGAATATGTTGCTAATTTTTTCTAGCATGTGATGGGAAAGAACCAAGGATTTGAAGGACCATTATCATAAATTACATAGTATTGAGTCTTTATAATTTCATGAGTAGGAAAAGTTGAACCTAGTCTCAAATATTAGATGCAAGCTTCTCCATGAGATTGAAGGCTACATGAAAATATTTTTTAAATAAACAAGATTGATTGTCAAAATATGAACCTTCCTTAAAGGCCACACTCTAGTCAACCATCTTGAAAATATAATAAAGAATAATTTATTTAACATTGAGATAATATCCATTTCTCCTTGATGTTTCTATGTATTTCAAGCCCAATTTTCTAGGAAATGCATTATGAATTTAATATGGTCCATGAATTAGAAAATCAAGGCATGCTCAAGTAAATAAAGAAAATTATCACCAGTAGCTTCTAGATAGATTACCATAATGGGTCAATCCTTGGATTGTTATAGGAACCTTTAGGTTAGGGTTGATTATCAACTCTCTATTCAAGTTTAGCATTATCTGTAGCCCACATGAGTGACATGATTGAATTTTTATGAGCATATTTTGTGGTCTCATTAACTTGAAGAATATATTTAAACAAAAAATGAAAGGGATCACCCAACCCCCCTCCAAATCCTAGGATGGGTTATCCACCAAGCTTAAAGATTTTAAAAATCTAATGTAGGTAAAAGAAAGAAGATGATTCCACAAAACATGGAAGTTTTTTCCTTAGAAAAAATCTAAAATTGACCTTAAGAAAATGGGATCTCGTTTAATCCTATTTAGGTTCAGGGTCCCGAGCTAAAAATGGGATCCTATTTTTTAATAAAATGACCCGCTAAAAAATAGGTCATTAAAAAATGGAATCCTGTTCTTAAGAAATGGGATTACATTTTTTAACGACCCATTTTTTAGCAGGCCCATTAAAAAATAGGATCATTTTAAAATAGGAGATCCCATTTTTTAATGACCTATTTCATAAATTAAAAAAAAAAAAGCTTTTAAGAAATAGGATCCTATTTTGCAAAACTTGATCCCATTTTATAGAACAAGATCTCATTTTCAATATGGAATCCCATTTTGTAGAACGGGATCTTATTTTCAAAATGGGATCCTATTTCATTCAAGTATAAAAAAATTATGTTTTTTATGAAATGGGATTCCATTTTTAAAAATTTTGATTTTTGGTTGGGTTTCTGCTTTGTTTTTCGGCTTGGGGACCCGAACCTAAGCCTTGGACCTGGTTTGACCTACAAGTTGAAGGTCCTGACAATGTCACAAGAAAATAACGACTTTGGGCATATGTTTGAAGACCTTTTTTGTAGAATTTTTTGATGAAATTAAGACCCATTATAGATGAGATAGTGTAGATTCTAAATATGTAAATTTTTTACAAATGAATTAATTTTTTTTATTTTTCAATCAATTTCAGATGAAACAAGTCCAAAAAATTGAATTATCATGATTTTTTAGTATTTTAATAACTTTTTATTAACATAATTTATTTACGAACGGATTGTATGAAAACATACTTCAAAAAATTCTTTTCAATTTTAAAAAAAATCAAAAAATTGATAAGTTTAGGTCATCTTATGTGTGACGTACATGACAATTTTTCAAAATGACAAATATCGCTACAAAAAATTTAACAAAAAAAAAATTCAATAAAATATTACAAAAAAATATAAAAAACGTGCTTGAGTTACAACTATTTTCCAAAAAGGATTTACAAAAATACACTAATTTAGGTCAAAATATGGATGACATACACGTGCATGGTATGGTAAAAAAAGTGACTTTTAAATAGTGGTCTTTAGAAACACCTATTGAAAATCACTTTATAGCATCTGGGTATTGAAATAAATTACATATTTGGAAACTAGACTCCGACTACTTTATTTTATGATTTGTGACTTTTTTGAATATTCTATCTCTAAGTGCTTCAAATTATAAGGTCAAATGTGTCAAATTTGGAAAATCAGGGAAAACACTTCCACTTTTTGCCCAAAAAGTGGACTCAACTTCTCGCCAGCACCCATGTAGAGAGAAACCAATAGTAGAAAAATCCAACATATAATAAATTGCATAGTAAAAAATATATTTCAAAATAAAGTGTAATAGTAAAATAAAATCTATAATAGTGAATAAAATCAAGCATAAGAATGGAAACCCTTGCAGGAGAGGAAGATAGTAGAAACCCTCACTTGTTTCACTCATCCTAGGTTAAGTCCACTTAATAGAAAATTAAATTTTTTATAAATGTCACTAAGTTTATAAGCTGTGAGATTTATGAATTTCCTTCATTTCATGATATTTCAGAAGGGAATTTTGTATAGATTCATTTTTAAGGATCTTATGTTATGGAAAATTCAAATGATTGTTGTTGAGGTTTTAATATAAAAATAATATGTGAAAGAGGGGATAATACCTAAAAGAAATAGAGTTTCTTATGAGAAAATTGTGGACAAATAGAACTATTATTGTGTCATGGTGCAACTCCAATAAGAAGAGGCCGCGGTAAATCTACCTCATGCATGAGGAAGGTGCTATAGTGGAATGGCTTCCATTCCTTAGAAACTTCCACATGCTTCCATTAGCTCAACATCAAGCTCTAACACATATGGGTAGTTGCTTCCTAAAAAAAGGTAAACAATTTGGAGCCTATGTTAGATCTCTAATGGAGTGTGGACTTCGACGCCACCCCTCTAGTGGTATGAGCAATTCATCCTACCCCCTATATAAAAATGTCCTCTCTAGCTTTCTCACACTTTCTCATTCAAGGATTTTGTTATGTTTTGGCCTCCTCAAGTGTCAAGCAACTGGTACTCAAGACAATGGGTTCTATTTTATCCCCCCATTCATATATATATATATATATTTTGTAAAGTTTTTGTAAAGCATTTATGCTTGTAGTGTAGGAAAATGAATCCCTCTACATTTTCATACTTGTTTGGGACCTTGTAAACTAAATGGACATAATTGTTCCTTATTTAGGGCATTATAAAGTGTTTTCTTACACTTTCACAATAATCTAGGGTTTTATTAATTAATTGGGCTTCTTTATACCTTATTTGGTCTTATTTTGCATCCACAAGCCTTAATTAATGCATCTTTTAAAGGATAATCTCAACATATATCAAGTGACCAATTACAAATTAATTATTTTGGATTGTATGGCCCAAATTTAGTGATCTAGGACTCATACGCCACCTTGGGCATATGGGTCCCACCTAGGTTTTAGGGCCCTGATATGAAATTCACATTAAACTAAGAATTTCTTGAAAAATGTGTCCCAAGCTTAGCCTAATGGGACTCTTATACCACAACTGGCGTATGAGTCCCACTTATCTTAGACATAAATTAAATTCAAATTCTTGGTAGAATTTAATTTTCCTAAATCTGATGTTTGCTTGTAGTGTTGTAATTTTGATAAATTTGGCATAAACAAGTATAAGTACACGGTTATTTCACTCATTTTCACCTAAGACTTTCACGAGGGCATTCCTAATAGCATTTAAGAGTTCACAAGAGTATTCAAGAGTTTAAAAGAGCATTCAAGAGCATTCAAGGGTGATTATCAAGTGTTTTAGATCATTATTCAAGTATCAAGTATCATGTCAAAGTCATCATGCATCATGTTTGTTTTTGAGCTAACATTTGTGATGTCGGGTTTTATTATGCAAGCATTCAAGTCAAGATCTATATCATTCAAGCAAGAGTCAAAGATCCACATTCATGCTAGCCATTTCATACATGTTTGTAGCCTTTTGTTCCTAGGGTTTGGTGAGTTGCAACATTGCTTATTTTTTCATTCATCATTCCTCCATTTCATTTTGTTTCATTTCAAGGTTTGATTACCAAAATGGGGTTTGACCAAGGCAAAACCCTATCCACTAAAAAATAATATTTTTCCCTCTTTAGAGTTGTATTTCTAGATCTAGGTTGAAGATACATTGAGGAGAAAGATTAGAAGAAGTTGTCAAGTTTTCAAAGTTGTCAAACTTGTCACCTTGTTTACAAGATCACTAAAAGACGCTTACAGAGTAGAATTCAACATTCCAGATCAGAAAATTGGGTTGAGAAGGAAGAGCATATATTGAAGAGAAGATTCAAATCTTGACCTTCTAAAAAATTTGAGCAAAACTTATACGCCACTTCTGGTGTATGAGTCCTAGTACAAGGATTTTTCTAGATTTCAAGAGTTCCATACTTGTCACTATTAGATTTTTGTTTCTACCTAGAAACCCTAATCTAGGACTAAGTTTCCCAACATGGCATATGATTCCTATCTTGCATTAAATTCAGCATTTTCAACATTTTATACCCTGTTATGAGCTTCTACAGATTTTGAGGTGCACCTCTTTGATTTATTAGTTTACTGTTCTAATTTGCATTCATTTTATGGTCATTCATTTGAGTTTTACATAGCATTAGGTTTTTTCATTAGATCTTGCATTTTACTAGTCTTTCCAAGCCGTAGCTTGGTGGTGAACCCCCTTTTAGTCTCTAAACATACCTTAGGACAACCTTTAGAAAATATCTTCCCTTCATTCCATCATTGGATTGAGATCTCTAGGGTTTCCTTGAGTGAAACTAAGTGAAATAGGCTCTAAACCCTAGTGTTCCATCTCCTAAAATATAAGAGAAAACCTATTTCTTTGTTTCCATTTTGGTGAACCTACATTTAGAACACCTTCTGATTTGGAGTGCATCATAGTCCTAGATCTAGCTTGCATTAACTTTGCATTAGGTTTTTCATTAGTTAATTTGCATCTAGGGTTTCAAAATCTTGCATTTGTGCAATTGTATATATGTTGCATTTTTGCCTCTTGCATCATTTAAGTTCACTTAAAATTCATAATTTCACTTAGTATATACATCATCTAAAATAGAAAACATAACATTCGCATAGAATTTTCTGAAAACAGTGCAAAAACCCTAATCTATGACTCATACTCCCCTCTGGGTGATTTAGTCCTAGTACAGGTGGTTTTCCCTAATTTCTAGGTATTCTATGGTGATTGTTATTTAGCATTCAAATCCCTAAAAAATATTGATTGGGACTCATATGCCCCTCTAGGCGATTTAATCTCCTTTTAGATTTTATACTGCATTTTCCAACATTAAATACTTTGTTTCTATGTTTCTACTTGCTATTGTTAGTTATCTATTACAATTTGAAAATTTTCTATTTCATTCATTTCAATGCATCTAGCTTGGTTCATTATGTGCATTTCATTTACACCTTTTATTCTAAGTTCTTGCATTGCATTTCATCATGGATATGTGCTTTGGTAAACAGTGGATTTCCTTAAAATCCTTACTAGATGTGTCAAGTTGTGCTTTTGGAAATGACCATAATGAAATTGAACTTACTAATGCTTAGTCAACTCCTAATGCATTTCCTCCTCATGATGTTGAAATCATTGGAGAAGATGATGACATCATGAACAAATTCCTAAATAATTGCCTTAAAAACCTTGACACTAATGCAACCTTTTATCCTTCATTGAAACAACCAACACCTCCCATCATCCCACCACTTGAGATGTTTGGTCATTTACATCCTAAAATTGAAACACAAACTGAGACTAAGTTCCCTACAATAGGTGAACCTAGTTACTCTAGTCAAGAAAACACTCAACCATTATATTTTAACAAAGTGAAAAACACTGCCATCAACTTAGAAGAGACATATGGAAAAGGATTCATGATTTTAAGAAAACAAGGATAAGATACAAGAAGTGAACATGAAATTCATCACCTCTTAGAGCAAATACCAACTGAAGATACCAAAGGGTTAGGATATCAAGATCCTCCTCCCAACATAAGTTTCCTCCTTCCCAAATAACAACCAATTCCTTGTAACAATGATAAGGATGATAGGATCGTCTTAGGTCCCCCTCCGCAACACATAACACACACAGTTAGTGAATCTAGCAAACATTGAAGGCCTTACAAATTAAAGAAACTAAAATTCCCTTGTCCAACATCTTCCATTCAAAGAACTTTACAATTACTTCTAAACCAAAGACTTATAACATTACCACCCATGAGAAAAAAAATCTAAAACTATATCCTAAAGATGCTAATGTTCAACATTATCGATACCATAGAGTTCTCAGACACAACACTGATGATTGCCATGATTTAAAATATATATTGAAAAAGTTTGATATCATATAAAAAATCCCTTAAAGCATGTCCTTTCGCTCCTTTCACTTTGTGATGACATTGGGTGTGATGTCCTTCAAAAGTGTGATCTATCTTAGCATATTATATTCCTCTTAGTGGCTTGATGCGACACATTGCATCCCCTAAGTTGCAAATTTTCTATTATTCAATTGGCCCTCTCTTGGAGACATTATGAACAATGTTCCCTAAGTTAAGACCTTATATGAACTAAGAAAAACTCCTTTGAACATACCTTACACTCTTTTGTATTTTCTATTATATGGCCACCTTGCATAACACACTTTGCTTGCCTATGGAGACATCTTATTTTTTCATGAGTTTCAAGCATACGAAGCTTTTCTTGCCTCATGAAGCTCAAATTTCACTATTGTGTGGTGCCTTATCAAATATATCATAAGGTATAGCTTTAGTATGGTTACCATATGGGAGCTAAACTTAGGCATGACTTTCCCATAGCCACTTGCTTGTCTATGTGAGTGTATACTGTCCGTGTGCATATGTGTCTTGTTGGGGGCTCACCTAGTGGATAGCATGAGGTTCCACTAGCCCTTGTGAGAGTGCATTTGGTTTTCATGGTGGGCATCATGTTCCACTTGTAAATTTTTTTGGACAAACATCCTAGATATGATCCATAGTGTGCAGGACAAACGATTGAAGCTTGATCCACCCCTTTTGTTTTTTCTTTTTCTTTTTTGTTTTTCATTACTTCTTTGGAAGTGTATGATTTTGTCTCATTATTGCTCCTTATATTGTTTTTCATGTGCATTATTTTGTGCCTATGTTGGTTTTCAATAGGATCTTGATCCTGGGGGCTTACCCAACCCTCTTGGTCGTTGTTGTCCTATCTTACTAGTATTGGCACACTGAGACCCCTCCTGATGCAAGTTTCGTCTACTTTAGTGTGATTTTGAAGCAAGTTCCTCCACTCAGGGTAAAAGCATAAGCCTGTGTCACACTTTATAAAGGAATTGGCCAACAATAGAAAATTTCTGAACTTCGACCACATAAAAGTGGTATTTATGTTTTGAATTTCAAAATAGTGTAAACTAATGAAATGTAGAATTTTTGATGAAGTTTATTCCAATAATTTAAAAAAAATAAATTAAAAATTCATTATGTTTTTGTCAATTTAAGGGAAAATTCTGGAATGCTGAAAAGTTCATAAAATAGTGACTTCACGGGACATCAAGAAACAAATTGAAAAAAACTTCATTTCTCCCTAATTTTTTTTTCTCCAAATAGGTAACTTCAATATATTGTGCATGGAAAAAAAAAATCAAATTTTGATGATATTTTTCTCATAATAACGTTTTAAAGTCAAACTTGTTAGAATTTGACAGTTTTCACATGACGTCAACTATTGTCAATTTTTTTAATCATTTGCAAAAAAAAACCTTTGAAGAAGACTCTCTCCTCTTGTTCCCCATATGAGTTTTTAAAAAAATTAATATGTTTAGTATATTTTTAATTTTAACAACCTACTTGCATTATTTTAAAAATAAAATATATTAAAACTAATCAAAATATTGAAAAAATTATATATTTGGATTCACCACTCCAAGCTCTAAAAAAGGGTATTTTTATTTTTTGCAAAAAAATCATTCTGACTGGAGAAATACTCTTCCAAAGTTGAATGTTTCAAAAAAATTTGAAAAAAGATGAGTTGGCTGCCAAGTAGGATGCCAACTAGACATGCTCGACCGAGTATGTTTCAATCGAGCATCTTTCGGCCAAAACATATTCGGTTGAAACTTGGACAATATTTCAAGCTATAAATACCAAATATGCTCACTATTTTCACATTTTTGGCTAAATGTATTTGGTCGAGTGGAATTTGGTTGAAACCTCTTCAATCGAAAAGGTACCTACCACATTAGTGCCACATAGTTTCACACTTGTTTGGACCCTTGTGAACTAAATGGAAATAATTGTGCCTTATTTAGGGTGTTGTAAAGTTTTTTCTTACACTTTCACAGTAATCTAGGGTCTTATTAATTAATTGGGCTTCTTTATGCCTTATTTGACCTTATTTTGCATCCACAAGCCTTAATTAATGCATCTTTCTGAGGATAATCCTAACATATATCAAGCAAACAATCAGAAATTAATGATTTTGGATTGTATGGCCCATATTTAGTGATCTCGGACTCATACGCCACCCTAGTTATATGGGTCCCACCTAGGTTTTTGTAATGAAAGAAATAGGGGGCTCCACCTTTTAGGAGATGAAGTATAAGGAGGGATGTCCTAATTCACTCTTATTACATTCAAGGAAACCCTAGAGATCTCAATCCAATGATAGAATGAAAGAGAGAGATCTACTAAAGAGTGTCCTATGGTTTGATTAATGACTAAAAGAGGGTTCACCACCAAGCTAGGGCTTGGAAAGACAAATAATATGCAAGACCTAATTGTGAAACTTAATTATATGGAAAAATACAACAAATTATCTAGAAATGAATGCAAAACATAATAACAAACTGAGAGATCGGGGGTGTGCACCTGGAAATCTGTAAGAGCTGGAATGAAGGTCCAAAATGCTGAAAATACTAAAATTAATGTAGACTGGGACTCATACTCAAAACTAGATGATTTAGTCCTAGACTAGGATTTTTGGATAGGAACATAAATCTGGCAGAGACAAGTCTAGTACTCCTGAAATCTATAAATTTTTTTGTATTGGGACTCATACGCCAGAAGTGGCGTATTAGTCCAATTTGGATTTTTTGGAGAATCAAGATCTAAATTTTCTCTTTAATCTTTGGTTTGTCTTTTCAACTTGGTTTTCAGATCTGAATTGTTGAATTCTACTCTCTAGGTGTTCTCCAATGATCTTCTAAACATGGTTACAACTTGAATGACTTTACAACTTCAACAACCTCTTTCCAATCTTTCTCTTCAATATGTCTTCAATTCTAGATATGAAAATCACACACTAAAGAGAGGGAAAAATGTTGTTTTTTTTAGTTGAAAAGGGTTTTCCTTGGTCAAACCCCATTTTGGTAATAAAAACTTGAAATAAAATGAAATAGAAAGGAGGAATGATGAATGAAAATAATGTAATGTTGCAACTCACCAAACCCTAGCAATAAAGTTCTACAAATATGTATGAAGTGACTCCAATGGATGTAGATCTTGACTCTTGTTTGAATGTGATGGATCTTGAATTGAATACTAACTTGAATCATGAAACCCTACATCACAATTGTTATCTCAAAAACAAACATGATGCATGATGACTTTGACATCATTCTTGATACTTGAATTATGCCCCAAAACACTTGATAATCAACTATTGAAGGCTCTTGAATGCTCTTGTGAACTCAAATTTTCTATAAGGATGCTCATTCAACTTGCTAGGTGTAAAATGAGTGAAAATACCTTGTATTTATACTTTTTTATACCAAATTTCCTAAAATTACAATACTACAAGCCAACATCAAATCTACAAGGATAAAATCTACCAAGAATTTGAATTAAATTTAATTTTAGGCAACATGGGACTCATATGCCAGAATTTGTGTATGAGTCCCATTAGGCTAAGCTATGGGACACATTTTTCAAGAAAATCTTAGATTCATGTGAAATCCATATCAAGGCCCTAAAACTTAAGTGGAACCCATATGCTCAAGGTGGTGTATGAGTCCCAAATCACTAAATCTGGGCCATACAATCTGAAAACACTTGAATCGTGATTGTATTTTGGTTTATGTTGGGATTATCCTTAGAAATATGCATTAATTAAGGCTTGTGCATGCAAAATAAGGCCAAACAAGGAATAAATAAGCCCAATTAATTAATAAAACCCTAGATAAGTGTGAAAGTGTGGTACAACACTTTACAACACCCTAAATAAGGCATAATTAAGTATGGACACTTAGTTCACAAGGGACCAATACCTAATGCAAATGTGTCAAGCAAATTGCAACACTATATCAAGTCAATATATTAGGGAGTACATTTTTTGTCATTACAAATTTAGGGCCCAATCTGAAATTTACATTAAACTAAGCATTTCTTGAAAAATGTGTCCCAAGCTTAGCCTAATGGGACTTATATGCCACAACTGGCATATGATTCCCACTTAGCTTATACCTAAATTAAATTCAAATTCTCAGCAAGATTTTATTCTCCTAGATCTAATGTCGGCTTGTAGTGTTGTAATTTCAATAAATTTGGCATAAACAAGTATAAATACAAGGACCTTATTACACTCATTTTCACCTAAGACTTTCATGAGAGCATTCTTAATAACATTCAAGAGTTCACAAGAGAATTCAAGAGTTTACAAGAGAATTCAATAGTGATTATCAAGTCTTTTAGAGCATTATTCAAGTATCAAGCATCATGTAAAATTGATCATGCATCATGTTTATTTTTGAGCTAACATTTGTGATGTAGGGTTTTATGATTCAAGAAAGCATTCAAGTGAAGATCTATATCATTCAAGAAAGAGTCAAGGATCCACATTCATGCTAACCATTTCATCTATGTTTGCATCCTTTTTTTCCTAAGGTTTGGTGAGTTGCAACATTGCTTATTTGTTCATTGACCATTCCTCCATTTCATTTGATTTCATTTCAAGATTTGATTACCAAAACAAGGTTTGACCAAGGAAAACCCCTATCCACTAAAAAAACAACATTTTTCCCTCTCTTTAGTGTGTGATTTGTAGATCTAGGTTGAAGATACATTGAGGAGAAAGAGTGCAAGAAGTTGTCAAGTTTGCAAAGTTGTCAAAGTTGTCACCTTGTTTACAAGATCACTAAAAGATGCTTACATAGAAGAATTCAACATTTCAGATCCAAAAATTAGGTTGAGAAGGAAGAGCAGAGATTGAAGAGCAGATTCAAATCTTTACCTTCTAAAAAAACTAAGCAGGATTGATATGCCACTTCTAGCATATGAGTCCCCATATAGAGATTTTTCCAAATTTTAGGAGTTTCAGACTTGTTACTATTAGATTTTTGTTCCTATCCAGAAACCCTAATTTAGGAATAAATCACATAGCCTAGTGTATGATTCCTAGTGTGCATTATATTCAACATTTTCAACATTTCAAAAAAAATTATGTGCTATAGATTTTGAGGTGCACCTCTTTGATTTCTCAATTTACTGTTCTGATTTGCATTCATTTTTAGCTCATTCATTTGAGTTTTACATAGGATTAGGTTTTATCATTATATATTTCATTTTAATAGTATTTCCAAGCCCTAGCTTGGTGGTGAACCCCCTTTTAGTCTCTAAACTTACCTCTTACAACACAATTATATGAACTTGCCTCAAACACTCTCCTTTAGGATTGTAGTCCTCCAAACTCAACTTGTGGAGATATCTTTTAGAGAAGGCCATATGGATGCCAACTCAACATCAACTGAGACTCGTCTTAGATCTAACAACACTTTCCAAAAGATACCCTATTATTTCTTTGAGAAAACCTGGCAACCCACTAGACTGCCCCTGTCTTAAAACCACCAATTATCCCTCTTTTACAAAGAAGGTACCTCCAAATCACCACATTTCCACCAAAACTCAATGGAAAGTCTCTAATTTTGCATCAAAACCATATATTTCACCATTGGTTCTCAGGTTTATGACCTCTAAACCACTATTCCATGAAACCCTCATTATTCATGCAAAACACCAAGGGTTTATTGAAAATCACATATCTTGGGCTTGTCTTACTCAAAAAATTCCTTCAACACATGACTATAACCTTGCAAAAACTTAATCCACTCTTACTTGGACAATACCAACAACATTTTGACAAAATCCTTCTTTAAACCACCATTTTCACATGAAAAATACCCTGTTCAGCCCTAGGGCACGACTCTAATCTTTACAACTTTCTTTTCTCTACTTCCAAAACATAGAAACACCTACCCTACTATTAGATAAGTCATTCCACCAAGAAAAAAAACCTAATGAAAATAATTCAAAATTGATTTAGAATTAAGTTAGATCATGCCTCTACAAAATACAATAAACTTTAATCCATAACAAGGACTATGCAGGTCGTACAAAACAAGGAAAGTTCATAAAACTAGAGAATTTGCAGAAAATGACGTAATTCATGAAAATGTTTACAAAATAAAATTCAAAAACCTTGTGCTCGAGCCTTTGGAGGATTTTTATACATATTCCATTCAGAAACCAACTTCCCAATGCCTATAATTATTTTTTGAACTTCCTTGACCCTTCAAATTCCCTAAAAGTTGCATCTTGACAATTTATTTTTTGACAACATTTACAATTTTTCTTTTGTAACTTTTTACATATTTTGACACCTAAGACACAAAACACCCCCAATTACAATTAAATGGTCCTTTTAGACCTTATTTAGCATAATAGACTCAAAACACTCCCATTCTATCCACCTAAGAACCATCCCTAATGACTCATTTACAAAATAAATTGGTCTTCTTGACCTTATTAAGACAAAAACACATCACATCCTAAAGCTTACTTAACATCAACCTCGCTTGACCATTGTTGACCAAAGATGCTCCTGCACCATACACCCCAACATAAAAAAATTCCAAGTCCCTTGGAAAGAATCTTGCAATTTGTCCTCCATTTTTCTTCACTTGTCTTAGAACTTCATGCTTTCCTTCAATAGGTTTACCTTGCTTTTATTCATCATTTCCTTTAGCATTCTTGTCAACATCTTCTCTCGGTTCATGCTTCACTCTGTTATATAGTATTGGGGGGTGTCTTTCATCTTTTCCTACATCAAACTCTGATGTCACATTCCTCTTTACTCCTATACACACACTGTCATATTTTGCCATTACTTTACCTTTTACCTCTAGCATAGTCCTCTACCCCATGCTATTTTTGTCTCCATTCTTCTCACTATCCACTATACCATCACCTTTTGTAACCTCTATCAGACCTACACCTATATTTTTCATTGTCCAATCAACTTTACAAACCTTTGTCTTCTTATTCACTATACCACCAATCTATGTACTAACAACTTTCAACTGTCTACTCACCCCTTTAACTACTATTACAAGACACATGACTACCCCAATTAATACCCATCACCGATTTATTACCTTTCCAAAGGATTTCCACTCTTATACTACTCTATAATAGACTAAGACACATTCCCATTCACTTTCTTCTACCACACAAAAGCATTTGTCTTCCTCTATGTCTGCAAATTACCTTTATCCTTCCTATTCACTAGACCCTAACAGTATCAAACCATGATTTAGCTACAGAATTCATACTCTCACCTTTCTCTTTTCTCACATATTATTTCCTCCCTATCATTATGATCTCACCTTGCTCACTTGTCTCTTCAACCAATGGAGCTAGAACAAATGTCTTCACATCTTTTTCAGTGTTATATGTGTTTTATCTTCCATGATAAACTATAGACCTATCAAATTGCCAAGGTCTCCCAAGCAAAACATTGCAACAACTCATAGGTAGAATGTCACAAACAACTTTATCTTTGTATGGACCAATTTGAAACTCAACAATAGCTTGTTCACTTACCAAGATGGTCTGATTTTCACTAACCCAAGACACTTTATATGGCTTTTGTTTAGGTAATCTTTCTAAATGAAAATTTTCCACCATATCACTAGATACCATATTGTCAATGCATCTAGAATCAACAATCACCACACTTATAACACCTGCCTAAAAATGCATTAAAATCTCTTCTTTTCCTAAAGCTTGTTCTTCCACCTCTCCATCCTCCTCTTAATTCAGGTGCTTGTTCTATACTTTTATTAGAAATTTCAAGATCTTCTTTGGTTTTTCTTGGTATTGAAAATGTACCTCTACCCCTAGAAGTACTTCCTCTTCCTCTTGTTTCCTTCTCTTGTCTCCTCTTGAGTTTTTCTTCTACTCTTGTTGCCATTTGAAAACATTGCTCAACTATTTTTGGTGCCAACAAACTGATTTCATCTTGAATATTATTTTATTGGTCATTGAGATATCTAGCCACTCTTTCTTCCTCATCCTCCTCATGCTTTGTTCTTATACTTAACCTATAGAATTCCTCAGTGTATTCTTGCACATCTTGTTCTTTTTGCCTAAGATTTTGTAACCTTTTAAGTAATTGAACATTATAATTACAAGGAAGGAATTTAACTTTTAGTTTTTCCTTCATTCTCTCCCAAGAAATGATCTTGTTCTTTCCTTTTCTCTCCCTTTCATCTTACACAAAGTTCCACCATAAAAAAGCATGTCCTTTCAATTTAGTTTTGGCCTTCTTCACTTTGTGTTCTTCGTCAATCTCCTCACCGCAGAAATAGTTTTCCAAAGCCCCTATCTAATCCAAGAGCTCTTCTCCATATAGTTTTCCTCCATACATAGGTACATCCATTTTTCTATGTCTATCTTTCTTCACAACCTTCAAAAGCTTCATCATCCTCACATCATCTGGATCCATCTCTTCCTCTTTATTGGAAGTCTCTTCTTTTTTAGTATCTCTCATCCATATCCAATCCTATTTTAGATTTCAATGTATCCACCTCTCTTCTCAAGGCTTCTATTTCTTTAGCCTACTCATCCATCTTTCTTACAACTATGCTTCCTTTGGTAGGCATCTTGAGAGTATTGCCTCTTCACCTTCCAACCTACAAAATCTAACCAAATCACCAACAAGAGATCTAATAACTAAGCTCTAATACCACATAATGTAAGCAAGGTGGTTAAAAATCTCTCTCCAACTTAAATTGACCTTCCTCAAACAAGGAAACAACTGCTTGCAACACAATTCTCTCAACTTGCCTCAAACACCCTCCTTTAGGCTTGTAGCCCTCCAAACACAACTTGTGGAGATATCTTTTAGAGAAAGCCATACAAAGGCCAAATCAACATCAAATAAGACTCACCTTATCATCTAACAACACTTTCCAAAATATCCCCTATGGTTTCTTTGAGAAAACCTTGCAACCCACTAGACTACCCCTATCCTAAAACCACCAATTAGTCCTCTTTTACAAAGGAGGTACCTCCAATTCACTAAATTTCCACCCAAAATCAATGGATAGTCTCTAATTGTGCATAAAAACCACAAATTTCACCATTGGTTCTTAGGTTTATGACCTCTAAACCACTATTCTATGAAACCCTCATTCTACATGCAAAACACCAAGGGTTTATTGAAAATCACATATCTCAGGCTTGTCTAACTCAACAAATTCCTTCAACACATCACTATGACCCTGCACAAACTAAATCCGCTCTTACTTGGATAGTACCAACAAAATTTTGACAAAATATTTCTTTAAACCACTATTTTCACTTAAAAATACCTTGTTCAGCCCTACGCTACTATCAGATAAGTCATTCCACCAAGCAACAGATGAGGACAATAGGTGGAATGACTAATATTCCATATTTACACCAATCAAACCCTTAACTTTGTATTTATAGGGATGCTTCAGAGTTGTGAAGAGATCTCCTACAAATCCTATAGAAAAGACTTCAAACTTGATTTAAAATTAAGTTAGATCATGCCTCTACAAAATCCAATAAACTTTAATGCATAACAAGGACTGTATGGGTTGTACAGAATAAGGAAAGTTCAGAAAACCAAAGAATTTGCAGAAATGGTGTTGTATTTCATGAAAATTTTTACAAAATAAACTTCAACAACCTTGTGTTCGAGCCTTTGGAGGATTTTTATACATATTCCATTCAAAAACCAACTGCCCAATGCCTATAATTATGTTTTGAACTTCCTTGACCCTTCAAATTCCCTAAAAGTGGCATCTTGAAATTTTTTGTTTTTGACAACATTTACAATTTTTCTTTTGCAATTTTTTACATATTTTGATACTTAAGACACAAAACACCCCCAATTACAATTAAATGGTCCTTTTAGACATTATTTGGCATAATAGACTCAAAACACTCCCATTCTATCCACCTAAGAACCATCCCTAATGACTCATTTACAAAAGAAATTGGTCTTCTTGACCTTATTAAGACAAAAACACATCACATCCTAAAGCTTACTTAACATCAACCTTGCTTGACCATTGTTGACCAAAGGTTCTCTTCTACCAGATCTCTAGGATTTCCTTGAGTGAAATTAAGTGAAATGGGCTCTAAACCCTAGTTTCCCATCTCCTAAAAGATAAGAGAAAACTATTTTCCTTGTTTTCAATGCTATATACATATAATTCTGATATTTTTAAATATTAATAGTATTCAGGATTTTGTCTTTCATCTAAAAAACACTCCAATAAGAAGAGAAAAAAATGAATTCTTCTTAGGGTTTGGTGTACTAAGACTTTTTTGAATCCCAACATTCCCTATTCTAGACCAATATAATTATCATATTAGCTATAAATCTTATTTTATTTCTGATTTTCTTTTTTAAAGCCCAAAGAGCAACTTCCTTTCAACTATTATTTGGTAGACCAATAGTATGGGCTTTAGGTGGGTATGTAAAAAGAGACTTTTCTTTAAATATATTTTTATTGGCTTTATGTTATAAGAAAATTTAAATGTTAGTTGTGGAGTTTTAAATCCAAATAGAAGATTTGAAAAAATGTAGAATTCCTAGAAAAAGGAAATTTCCTATTAGTAGATTATGGGTAGCCAGAGTCATTATTTTAGCATGAAAAAACTCCTCTAGGAAGAGTACTATATGAGTTATTCTTAAGATTTGGTCCACTCAAATTTTGTGCATCATACCATTCCTCAATATATACCTATCTAATTTGTATATTAGCTACAAAACTTATTTTCTTCTCAATTTTCCTCCTCAAAATCCAAGGTATTTCCTTCCTAGTTTTTTGGTTGTACCAACACTTTGGGCTCTTGGTGGGTTATGCTTTAATATTTTTTCTTGCATGAATATATTTTTAGGGTAGATAATCAATATGATTAGCAATGCCGTCAAATCCTAACAAGTGTCATACAATCCTATTGATTTTGGACTATCTTTAGCCATGCTAGAAATATATATATATTAGTTATTAATCATTATTATAATTTTCACTACTATAAATTATGTATATATTGATTAGGAGGTTCTTAGACATTAACTCTTGTATATCAAATTTTAGTTTTATCCTACTCTCATGTTTCTATAAGCCTCATGTTTCTATAAGCCTAAAGAAGGAATTAATTGTAGAAATCTCTTCATACTATGAATGAATTTTTATCTATTTATATTTTATTAAGGAATACATGTTATGTATGCATTCATATAAGTTTAAATTTTTTAATCTATTGGTATGATAATTAATTGATTCTTACAGGAAATAATAAAATCATGCTAATGTGTATTTGCATGTCTTTTTAATGCAATATGGTATTATATTATTTAGTTTTAAATTATTTTTTGTGTGTTCTTGTGTGATTTTTCTTGGTTCAAATATGGGTATAA
Organism: Sequoia sempervirens; assembly: GCA_007258455.2. NCBI lineage: Eukaryota > Viridiplantae > Streptophyta > Pinopsida > Cupressales > Cupressaceae > Sequoia > Sequoia sempervirens. The sequence goes on from VDFB02281492.1 coordinate 592,939,298, forward strand.
AATTATCATAATAAAGTTATTCTTGTGAATTGTAGTTGTATACCCAATTCTCATAAAGTTAATTTTGTAGACATTTTAGTGTTGAGAGTTGTGTTTGACATAGTTTCCCATATGATCCAAGCATCAATCTTTAACTACTCATCCCCTTGCCACACCATTTAATATATTTAAATAATCGCTTTTATTTTTTATTTATAGTTTGTCTATTTTTCTTTCACTCTTCCATAAAATAATGCTTTTACTTGCAACAAATCTTATATTATCATGAAGATCTATTCAAACCATTGAAAATTCATCATGAAGTGGTTTTTAGGATACATGTGTATTCATGGTATGAACTGTTCATATTTTGTGGCATTTAAAATAAAATTTCATCATCTATTATATGTAAAAATGTTTAATTTCTATCTACTAAACATGAAGTCTCTAGGGTCCAATTCATGAATTTCATTAGGATGTGATTAGTAAATTCCTAAGTTGTATTGTTTCATCTCATTTATTACTTTATTGAAATGTCATGGAAACACTCTCATAGTTTTCACAAAGCTTAAAGAAGAAGAGGAGATGCACTATCCTATCTCTTGGTTTCTAAAATGTTCATTTTCTATGGATGATTCCTACTTGTATATGCATAAAATTGGTCATGTCTAATCCGGGCATTTAATTAAATATTTTATTATTTAATTAATCCTCTAAAGTCCTCTACATATGATTAAATTTAATTATATTGTTCATTCATTTTATTCTTCCATCATGATTAATTAAATCAATTTTATTTAATTATTTCACATCCATATGTCTACTTAATTAATTAAATAAATACCCTTTATTTATCTTAATTAATTATCACCTTCTAAATTTAATTAAGTCTTTTGATTTAATTAAATTTAAATATTTCATTTCTCCTATTCAAATCTTTCTTCTAATTAATTCAATATTTTATTTAATTAATTTCATCCACATGTCATTTCTTAAACAATTTAATTAAATATCTTTATTTAATTAAATATCTTTCATATCTTTTCAAATCATAATTAAATATTTTATTTAATTATGAAATCCTCCATTATTCTCCAAATCTTAATTAAATATTTTATTTATTTAAGAAAATCTTCCATGTCACTAACAAATGAATAATTGAATTTAATAAATTCATTATTTATCTTCAAAATCTTTCCTCAATATCACAAAAAGATGACTTTTATAATTCATCTTTATCATCTCTTCCATGAAAGAGGAAAAAAATCCTGCTTTCTGGTTTTCTTCTATTTTTCTCTCTAGTCTTATCCATCTTCAACCATTTGATCTGCCAGGAATTTTCACAGCCATTGATCACATCAGCGAATCAAAATCTTTTGAAAACTCTATAAATACCTCTGTGAATCCAAGCATTGGTTACAACACATGCACATTAGAACTTAATTGCATTCTAGCATTATAACATTCTAGCATTGTCTTTATCATCTTTAGCTTTCATAATATCGTAATATTTCACTTTAGAAATCATGTTTAGTATCAACATAATCATATCTTAGCATAGCATTGCATGTATTCATTCATATTCAATCTCATTCTCTAGGAAGACTGTTTGTTGAGCCTAGCACAAAATCTGAGAGCAAGCTGGAATCGACAAAAACACTAGAGATAGAGGACGATAGGACGACATCAACGACAGAATACCGAGTTTGCATTCCTTTGTATTTGATTTTCTATTTTTGATAGAATGTCTTATGAGTGTGTTTGATTTTTTTTAATTTACATTCATTATTTATTGCACACTTAAAATTGATCACACATTTTTGGCACCCACCGTGGGGACCTTCCCCATTTTAACATCCACTTGCAGGTTTTCTGACAGGTTTTTACATTATGGAATTCAGCTTTCTAATGGAAATTAGCATTTTAGCGCATACGTGAGTTTCTTTAGCGCATCCAGGATTTCTTTCAACGCTTTTGCTAGTCTTCTGGCTCATTTAGGAACTGTTTCAGCGCATATAAGAAACATAATGGTGCATATAAGGAACATAATAGTGCATCCCTTGGCTTACTTTATTTAATTTGTAAAATTTTGCATGCTCAAATCAGCACATTTAGGATTTATTTTAGCTCATATAAGGTTTTTTGCAATGCATTTAGTGTCTTTTGTAGTTCCTTCACTGTTTGTTTTAGCACATATGCAAGATCTTTTAGCGCTTACAGGTTGTAATTAAACAAAATTCTGAGTCTGACACCTTCCGCATACCAGACCTTCTCTGGCTTAAAAAGAACCAATCTAGGATAGTTACATATGGTTTTAAAAAGAAGCAACCCTAGGATAGACATGGATTAAAATGAAGCAATCTAGCGTAGTCACCACACAATGATTTTTGCGGTTAAAATGAACAACTTATTTTTGTGAAGCAATTATCTTCACATAAGTTTAGATTATTATGATTTGGGTTCTAAAAAGAACATTGTCTACTTTGTCTATGGCAGTAGGTCTATGTTCTCCCCTTAACTGGTTGATCAGAATACCAAACTTGCCTTTTCAATTCTACAATTTTAATGTTTATTACATCTTGTAGAGGGCCTACTCTTGTGGCAAAAAGTACTCACCTAAGAGGAATGACCCAAGTGGGTTCAAGCCAAAGCCAGGATATTCCACCCCACTATAAAATTTAAAGCAAATCTAGGGAAACCCACTTTTTCTGGTAGTGTGGAAGATAACCATCCCCAAAGCCTTTGTTCTAAAGGTTAGGAGGTCTCCTGAGGGAGTTTATTATTGCCACACCGAACGAAAACTCTTACTATGAACCAAGTGTAGTAGCGAATTGTGTCAGTTTCTAAACATCCTAATAATCATAGTGCAAGGGGAGGGAAGAATCTTCCCCCAAGACACTCACCATATAACTGCCAAGGACCGTTTGTTCAGGGGATCCGGTATCCACTTCCATCACTCTAAGTACGTGCCTGGAAAAGAGAAAAACATGGGCGCCCCTTCGGGGGTGACATGACTGTGTGAGTCAATGCAGTTCTAAGATGTGGGTTGTGGTTATTATGATGACCTACTTGAGTACTAAGAGTGAGTCTGCTTGAATTGTCTGTAGTGCATATAGGACACAGAGTAGCACATACAAGGCCTATTGTAGTGAATTTAACTATTTATTTGGCGCATATGCCCATTTGTATAATGCATATAGGGTACAAAGTAGATATGATTGCTTAAATGATCATCATTGATATGATTCACACTTTTTCTAGAAGACTCACCCTTTTGATAGTTAGGAAAAGGGTTTTGAAATGATTGGTGGTCTTTGTTCGATTGTTGGTGTCTTTCTACTTTTATGGTGTCATTTTCTATCACAATTGTTGCTTTTGACAAATCTAAGTTTATAGCACCCTCGATCTAGTAGCATATTGACATTTCTCTCATGCTTAGAGAGTGGAAATAAACCAATTTTTTTAGGAAATCGATTGCTAATAGGATCAAGAAACCCAAGAAACATCTAGGTTACAAGAAAACCTTACAACGAAGGAAATTTTTGTATAAAAGTCGAAATGTCTTTCTCCACTACCATGAATTTCTCCATAGGTACCAAGATTTTTCTAGGGGATTTACCAATGAATACGCTATAGAGCCTTTATATTCACGAGCCTATTTTCAGAGAAGAGCTCTATCACAATGGCACAATCACAATCAACCTCTCAACTTCGAGTATCTATCACAACCCTCTATTGAATATCCAACAAATCCTATTCAAATCCTTCAGTGATCTTAATTAGGCTATACTTATCATTCCTCGAAAACAAGGATCAAATCTTAAAAGTACACCTTTCAAACAAATTTTTGATTTCTTGATTCAACTTCCCCAATAGGATTTTGTTATCCTTTATCATTGGAAGCCACAATCAAGGGTTAGGTATGTCTTTGATCATATCATAGGATTTTCATCTTATTAGATCAAGACATCATCATTTTCACACTTATCAAACTATAATCTAAGTCTACAAGAACATTTCAAAATTGTATGCCTATTTTTACAAGATCTCAATATAATAAGCTAAAAGAGGATATTCAACAAGTAGATCATACCTGAAGAAATCAAGAAGAAGGTGAGAGTAGCAATACCCTTTATAGTGTGAGTTATAATCCCCTTTTTCATGACAACATGGGTGAAAGAGAAAAACTCTTGTAGATAGTGATGATGAACGAGATGAAGAATGTCTTAGAGAGGCCGAGAAAGATCCCAAATTTCACAAAGTCTTAGCAAATATTTTTGAGTGTACCAAAGAAAAATACTTTCTATATCTAGCTGACAAAGGAGCTAAATTGCCTCATGATTTTGATACTGAAAACATAAAGAGTAATCCTAATGAAACACCCTTGTCTGATCTTAGTGCCTTCACTCAACAAGTTAAAGAACTACAAGGAAAAAATAAAGATCTACAAGGGGGAGCCTCAACAAAGACATACATTCTTGATGATATTTTTCCTTATCCTTTTGACCGACGTCTCAACATGATCCCATTTCCCAAACATTGTGAAATCCCAAAGTTTGATCGTTATAATGGGAAATCAGATCCAATTGATCATATCAGAGACTTCTGAAATATGACTTTAGAGTTTTCTCATGAGGACACATACTTGGCGTGTTTGTTTCCTAGGAGTCTTGGAGGCCAATCTATGGAATGGCTATCAAAAATCACACCGCGTATCAAGACATTTGAGGAATTGATTAACGAGTTCATATCACAATATTCCTACAACATACAACATCAAATAACCATGATTGATCTCTGTAAGGCTAAATAGAAACCTAGTGAACCATTCATTACATTTCTTCAAAGATGGAGAAGCTTGTTTGCTAGATACCCACGTCATGTTCCTGAAAAGGAAAAGATCACCACTTTCATAAATAGCTTAGATCAAGAAATGAGCTATTGTCTTAATCTTCATTGTCCTCCCTCTTTTTAGAAATTGATTGAAAATGCCATCACCATTAAAAGTTCCTTGGTCCAAAGAGGGATAGTAAAACTTGATAAGGACAATCCTAGCTCTTCAAATCACCACAACAAGTCTAAGTTTTGGAATCACAACAAAAATGTGGTGAATGATGGTGTTGTAGATGCAAATAATGTCTCAACCATGGCATTTTTTCTTAGTGTTCCAAGTGCTCCTTGCAACAATAACTATAACAATGTCAACTCAGTCGCAAATCAAGGAAACAATCCTCCTCCTCCGAGGAATAATGTAAATCAAACTTTTACTCCCAATCAAGGGAATTCCAACAATCAAGCTTACCATGGAATCAATAATAGCAACAATGCCTTATGAAATTCCTCAAACACAAATCTGCAATGATCTTCATTCTTCTCTAGTAGAAGAACTTTTACTCCACTGGGTCAATCTCTAGAATCTGCCCTTAAAGAGTTGATGGCAAAGAACGTTATCACCCTACCACCTCAACAAAATTTTGAACACAGTGTGAAGCCTCCATCATTGAATGCTGCATACTATTGTGATTATCATCGGTGCAAGGTCCATCGTACGAATAATTGTCAAGCCTTGAAGAATGTAATCCAAGATTTGATAGAAAATGACACCATCAAAGTAGAAAGACACCAACAATCGAATGAAGACCACCAATCATTTCAAAACCCTTTTCCCAACTATCAAAAGGGTGAGTCTTCTGGAAAAAGTGTGAATCATATCAACGATGATCATATAATCAATCATATCTACACTGACGACGAGCGGGTAAATGTTATAAAAGTTAAGGAAAAGATGGAATATAGAGAGGTCAACGCAACAACAAGAGAACAAGCTAAGGTTGTCTTAAAGGGTGCTTCTTCAAAATCCACTGTACCCCTATCTCAACCTAAATATGACTTAGTCAATCAACTTGGAAAAACTCCTGCTAAATGATCATATTTTTTTATAAGATTTTAGACATAAGTAGAGGACTAATGTCCGTATGTGATGCATATAGTTCTTAGATGGCAGGGTTTTGGAAGTTTATTTTCTTTCATTAATAAGAATGTTAAATCTTCAAAATAAAAAATGGGGAACAATGAAATAGTTCCAATTGTGGGAAAGACTGAATATTACCTATTGACTGGATGGTGGTAGTTCTTAGCTCACCATGGCCTCCTCACTTACTTTGAAATCTTGGCTTGTCACGAGCACCTGGCTTATGGCGGGTTCTTGTGAACTTTCTCTGATAATAGCTTCTATGTGTTGTCATTTTGTGAGTGGGGAGTCCTCCACCTCTACAGTTTCCAACTGTTGCTATTGGGGAAATCTTGCTTTTTTAAAGGTCTAGGTGAGTGTCCACGAGGTTCTTGATATGTTCATTTACACATTTGAAACAACATAGGTAGGTCACTCTGTCACCTTTCTCTTTAGCTAACAGGGGGTCATTAGTGTTGCTACTTGCTTCTTCGTATGTGTTTTGAACTCATCTGAGTCATCACCCTTGTTAGCACTTGTGTGAAAATTTGGATGTTCAACATCCCATAGCTTATCAAAATTTTCATCCAACTTCACGCTTCCATAAGGGAATCAAGTTGTTTGGTCTCTTGGCGGTACACCTAGAAAGCTCTGATTCTTTCTATGCTCCATTCCTCTATTTTTGATAAATTGTTGTACAAGGTGGCTCCCATTTTTCACTTCTCTTCATACTTCACCACAATAAAGTAGAAATTATTCCATGGTGGCCTACTATCATCAGTAGGAATGTGAATTAGATCAACTAATAAATCATCATAATCCTCTAGTGGGATGTGCCTTTTTTCCTATCAAGGTCGTGGGTTGTGCGTTACCTTGACAAACTCATTTGGTAGGTCATTGAAAGGGTTGTAATTCCATTTTTCATAGATCATTTCCAACCCTAGATGAGCCAACTTATCTTGCAATAGTGAGTGCATCTGCTTTTTCTTCATGACCACCAATTTAAAACCTATCAGGTAGGTGAAAAATCCCTTCTTCTTAACCTTTCCTCTACAAAAGGTAACATCAATAATTGATACTTTCCAGAACATTTCAAGGGCTAGCACCCGATTTCTAACACATGCTAGAAGACGAAAAGGATCCCCAGTGAAACCACACAACCAAATGAATGTGAAATGCATTCCAAGAAACTGGTCACATTTGGGAGTGAAGTTCTGGATATGCCCTATCTGCTCCTTGCTGAACCAGTTAATACCATCCTCTCCTTTAAAATCTTGCAAAATCAGAGTTAAGAAATAATCCAAAAATGCATAATAATCGTAAGTAGAGAAGAGGAGACGATTCCATATAGAAACTGGCTTCCTTCTACCCTTTTTTGTCCAAAATAGCCAACTTCACACGCTTATTGAAGAAATCAGGGTTCTGATACAAAAATGTATGTGCAAGGAAGGAAGGAAACCTGAACTTCCAATGTGTTTAGTAGTCCTGTATTTTCCTTATCATCTCATCAACAAGGAATTGTACAAAATCATACCAAAAGAAAGATTGTTTCCTGCGAAACTGAAACCTCAGGCCCAACTGAAACTCATGCATATCATTATCGATGTCTAGGCTGCAAACAAATGCCAACAATGAGAAGGCCTCTTGCAAGTCTATGGGGAAAGCATTATGTTGTGCCGAGATCTTTGGTGGCTTTCTGTGATCTACCTCAATCCTTTTGGTTTTTTATTAATTAAAATCTAGATCATTTTGTCTTCCTCTCCATAGGTTTTCCCCCTTTTTAGGAGTGAATGCCTCTATCTCTTCTGGCCTATAGCTTTGGTTAGGGATGCACAATATATTGCAGATAGCCCCCGAGAAAATATTAACCTTCAACTCCTAGCCCTTGATGGTGTTGGTGTCTAAGTTGAAATGTTCAATGGCTACATCAACCAGTTCTAGGAAATAGGGCACAAATAGGACCATATACTATGGGAGCCGGTTGAACCATACCTTTTATGCCAATGACTATGGGTCAGTGAATCTCTTCATCCTTTCCTAGGTTGCCACCCTCAAATACTTAGGGTTATGTGCAATAATAGGATCATGAATATTATCCCAGTCCTCCTTGATTAGGTTCTGGTTTCTATAGCTTTTAGGCTTGTCCAGGACCTATGTGTTTACCCACTCTGGCTTATCTAGTATACCAGGTGAAGCATAAGAGACATTTTCAAAGACATAGATGGTTGGTGCTGCACACAAAGCATCAAAAAAGATCTGTGTCACCTCTCCCTATGCCTTTTCTTGTGAACTTTCTGCCATTTTCCTCTTACTGGAGACTTCTTCTTAGCTCATTTTTTTTTCAATTTACCTCAGCTTGGCTCCACAATTAAATTTATTTTTCTATGAGTAGCATATTCAAAAATATTTTACAATGTTTAACACTCGCATGCAATGCTTTCTATCTTTTCTCGGGGTGGTAGATGATAGTTTCCTTTTTGTATTTAATTCGGCATGTATTTCCAACCTTTTGGCTTGTATGAAATGGATTACTTATCATTTTGAAGTGATGAGAATTCATTATGGTGATTGGTAATCTTGGCATACAACACAATTTCTTTGGAACTTGAGCTAGTGATTTAAGAGTAGCTTAGGTGTTTGCATGCATTGGCAATTAATATCCCAAAAGGAATGATTAAGCCAAAGATGAAATCATTGTTTGAAAAGATATGGGTTTTGTATTAGAGTTTTCAAAATGCCCAGAGAATGACACCTCAGCCCTTTGGTCATGCAAACTACTGCCAATGACTACCACCAACTTAGGATAGTTAATTAGCCCTTATTAATCTTGCACACAACAAGTTGTAATCAACAGACACAACTAGGTGAGAATTTTGAGCGAGACCTAGCATGGTTTTCAAGTTGATACTTGATTAGCATCACGCTTATGGTATGAAAATTACCACGCATACCTTAGCTTTTTCAATAAATAGGAAATTAGCTAGTAGAAAAATCACACTTAGTGATTGAGTAGAGTTGGTAATAGGTAATTGGCTTAGCATTTGATGTTAGCAGTTGCATAGAATTTTCATAGGCTATACTTAGGCTTCTTTGAGTGAAGCTAGTATTAAGATAGTTGTAGAGATTGCCACCATGAATACCCCAATCAGGTTGGTCTCTCATAAATCTCAAAAAAAAAATTGGGTGAGATTGCAACTAGGCGCTTTAAGAGGATGACCAAAAATAAGCAGTCCTTGGCCATCATATGAGCCATGAAATGGGTTCTAGAACGTGACTGCCTTGAATATGAAGATAAATACATAGTTAACACTGATGTGTGCTCTCACTTCATCATGTCAATGCTTGACATCTAGATTCCCAAGCCACTCCTTCTCTGCCTAGTAAAAGAGATATTTCCAAACAAATACCTAAACGGCCTCAGAGAGGTGGTGGAGAATGCTGCATTTGGTGGAGGTATTCCAACTGTGAGTGACCTCTATAAGTTCATTAAAGAAGATTTGGTCATACCATGGTTGTCATTCCTGAGTGGTTTCCAACTCCAGTCACAGGAAGAACATCATGAGAGGGTTACCCATGCTTGTCACTTCCTCTTCAACCTATACAATGCGGTTCTATTTTATGACATTTATTGGTACACTAACTTCAGGAGCTTGGTGTTCCCTTTGCCACTTGCTATTGCTCCCTAGAAGTTGCTACTGTTGCTGCCCCTACCAATGAATAAATTATGGATGTTGTCAGCAATTCCTCCATTGCTACTGTACATGCCATGGACTAAAATTTTCTCCTTTTTTTTTTTGCTAATATCGGTTAGTCCATTTTTTGTAAATATGCCTGGAAAAGGCTTTATAGTAGCATATATGAAGAAGAATGCAGAATATAGCTATATACTCTAGAAGTGTGGCCCCTGAGCCATTTTGAAAATGTAAATATCAAAGCATATGAATATATAATGAAGATATAAATTTATATAATCATTTTGTCTCCTTCCTTTTTGATTCTGCAATATGGGTTCTCCTTTTCCTTTCCGCATATATGTGTTCATTTCAATTCTACATGTGGGTGTTTATTTTCTTAGACTTTTGAGTTGCAAATTAGTTCTCCCTACCCTTTGCAATAATGGGTTCACTTATTTCTGCTTCTCTGTACCAAAGAATAATTAAAAGACCAGCCAACAAAACAAAAGGGACAGAAATAAAATGAACTATTAGCATATTTACATCAGTAGGATAACACAAGATTAATTGAATAGTTTAAGGTGAATTTCATTGACAAAAATTCCCAGCGCTTCTCATTCCATGTTTTCTAACTCATATGCATTGTGCTCCTTTCATCGAATAATTTTGAATGGGCCTTCCCAAAGGTTGTCAAACTTTCTGTGCTAACCTGGCTTTGTAACCCTCTCATGAAATTTCAACACTAGGTGCCCACACTTTAGGCCTTGGCCAGACACTTTCTTATGAAACCACCATTTAACCACATGTTATCAGTTATTCATGGCTATTAGTGACTTTTCCCTCTTTTCTTGTACCTCTAGTAACTCAGCCAACTAAACCTCCATGATGTTGTTTTGCTCTACCTCAAGATATTTTAGCAATTGGAGTGTCATAATTTCCATGGAGATAGGCAATAGTACTTCCTTCCCCAACACTAGCTCGTACGATGAAGTCTTGAGGACTTTCTTGGGAGTTTTGTGGTATGCCTAAAGCACTGCTTGAAGGTTTTTGTGCCATTCCTTTTGGTGCTCTGACCCAATCCTTTTGAGAAGTCATACTAGATTCTTGTTCATCGACTTGTCTAGGTCGTTCCCCTGTGAGTAGTAGTTTGATGATTTTTTTAGGAAAATTCCATGAAAAATCATGAATTGACATACCTTAGAGCCTAGGAAGGCCTTGGCATTATCGGAGATGATGGTGTTGGGTAGGTTGATTCTTGTCACCAGTTCCTCAAGGAAGTCCACTATCTCTGTCTCCATCACATTCTTTAGCGGCATGGCTTCGGTCCACCTAGTGAAGTAATCCATGGCTGTTAGAATCAACTTGTTTCTAACGCTGGAGATAGGATTGATCATTCTAATGAAGTCAAGGACCCATTGTGCAAATGGCTCATCAACCACTATCAAATTGAGAGGCATCGTAGAACTCTTTCTTCTTCTGGAAAAGAATTGGCATTCTTTGCAAGCTTTAACCAATGAGTAGGAGTCGTTGAATAGCATCGGCCAGAAGTACCCGATGCACATGATTTTGATGTTGGTTGTCTTAGCAGATAAGTGTTTTCCCATGGCACTGCTATGGAAAGTGTCGAGAATCCTCTTTGCCTACTCTGTGGTGACACACCATAACAAAACACTATTGAATTTCCTTTTGAAAATAACCGCTTCAATGAGCGCATATCCACTATTCTGTAGTTGGTAGAATCTTCTCTTTTGAGAAGGAAGGTTTAGCATATACTTTCCTATGTGCATGATCCTCACTCTATCGGCCAGCCAATAGCCTTCAGGTTCAAACTCATTCATTAGAACTAGCTCCGGTTGATCTTCTTCGGCTATCATTTCTTCGTCATGCACCAAATACTCGCACAATCCTCTTCCTAGGATGGTCTTTGTAGGCTTGACCTCAATGTCATATTCAAGGATCTTAGTGATCTAGTTAGCCCTCTTTTTGGTGATTTCTCCTTCCATGACGTATTTACACACACTAGAATGTGTGACATAAACAATCACCTTATTGCAAGATATTAGGTGTTAGAACTTCTTGAGTCCCTTAACAATAGCAAGCACTTTCCTGTCAAAAAGTTGTAGTTCATCTCATATTCCTTTAGGGTCTGAGAGTGAAATTCTATCGAATGTTCTCCCTTTCCTTCACCATGTTTCTGAGTTAAGACAGTAACAATGCTTGGATATTTCTTTGAGAGGCCAAAGGGAATCTTAGTGTATGCAAACATCCCCCACTTGGTATTGAATGTCATTTTTTGTTGGTCCTCCTCTTTTACCTAAATCTGATTGTAGTCGGAGAAACCATCTCGCTGAGACAACATCTTTGATCCTGCCACTATTTGTAGGATTAACTCCATTGAAGGTAGTGGGTAGTGATCCTTTAGGGATGCTCTGTTTAGGTCCCAAAAGTTGACACATAGGAAAATATCTCCATTCTTCTTTTAGACCAGGACTAGGTTGGATACCCATGTGTTATGCTTCATTGAGAAGACAATCCACATATGGATTAGCTTTGTTAGATCTTGCTCCATTAGCGCTTCAATCTTGGGATTCACTAGCCTCTATTTTTTGCGGACTGGTTTTGTGCCTTCCACCACCTCTATTGTATGGTGGATGATATTGAGATCATATCCCCTAAGGTCATCATATGAACAAGCCACCACTCCATACCTTTCACAAAATTCAATGAGCCTTTCCTTATCATTGTACATGACATCTTTCCTAACTTTGAGCTTTCTCCCATCTGCGACTTGTAGGTCAGCATAATTGCTTTTGTTTCCTACAAACTTCCTCTTGTCATTCCTTGCATCGTCATGATCAGATTTGTTTACAAGAGTGACCAATCCTTTAAGAAGCTTATTAGACTTTAGCTAAATGATTTGTCCTTCATAAGCCTTGATGACCTTTGGTTTGAGTTGTTTAGCAAACTCACTCAACTATTGGATGAATGAGATGATGTGTTCATCACTTTCAAACACTTTCAAGCTTTGGTAATTGTCTAGAATTTCTGGTTGGGCTATCACTCATACAGAGTTCTTGTTGCGAATGAGATAGAACGCAGGGTCAAACTAGGATCCAATTGTTTCCATGCAGTCCTCATCACTATTTTGTTCTCGGGGCACAATCTGGATGTTGAAGTCTTTTGAGACCTCAATCAGGTCCCAAAATTGATGTCTATAGGATTGCATATGAACATTCTTTGCCGCTGAAATTCCCCAAACTTGATTGACTACTAGTTCAAAATCTCCAAATACCATTAATTTCTTGATGCCCATTTGCTCCACAAATCTTAAACCTTGCACTAATCCTTCATATTCAGCTTCGTCATCCAAACAAGTGAACTGGAAGTAGAAAGAACTCAATTTATTTTCATTGGATGGGGATACCAAACATATCTCAGCTCCTACACCAACCTTGCATCTCACTCAATCAAAATGCAACATCCATTGCTTTGAAGCTTGATTGCTTTTAGATTCCTTTGTGACTTTCGAAAGCACTTGATCTTCATTGTAGATGACATAGGTGCCCAACCCATTAGCATGATAGTTGCTAAAAGGATTAGTGTCTATGTATTCACTTAGGAGAGATTCTTCTAAATTGGTCTTATTTATAATCACTTTTTCATCCTCTAGCAACTCAACACAATACATTTCTTGCTTGGTGATAGAGGTATGAATGGCCTTAAAGTTGATCATAGCTTCATTAGCCACATGTTCCAAATGTAGAGCTTTGGATACTATCTTCATTTTTTCACCACACTTGGTCCTGAGGATCATGTGTGACCAGTCCAGGGGCAGGTATCCACCTACCTTTGAAGTGAATTCTTAGGATAGACAGAGGCCGAACATGGGAGGAACATCAATGATCAAAGTATCTTGTGGCACTGTGATGCTAGGGTAAGCGAATAGAGTCAAGGGAAGGTCTTTGATGAGGCCCATATTTTCAAACTTGTTCCCATCAAGTTGCATAACCCATCTCTTTAAAGGCTCATAGTTAAGCCCTAGGGCTTCAACTATCTGCTTGGGCATGACTATAGTGCTAGCACCAGAGTCAATCATGACATTGTGCAATAATTGATCTCCCATAATGAGGGTTAGGAAGAGGGGTTTCAGTTTTTGGCTTTTCTTTAACCTCAGTGGGAGCTTCCTCTGTGCTATTTGTGAGAACTTGGGTAGGAGGTGATTGATCAACAACCTTCCCTAGGAGTGATTAGTCTTTTGGTTCAATGATTGGATCCTCTCAGAGAGCCTTCTATAGCAATGTCTTCTATTTCAAAATAGCTAAGATGTCCCACAGAGACACATTAGTGGATGATTTTTTCAATTGTTCCACCACATTGAATGGTGGAGGATTCAGAGGCTTCTATTCCTTAGCTCTTGTTACAACAATTTCCCTTCATGACAGACATTGTTGTGCTACTATGAAGATACTGGGTGTCTGATAGGAAGTACTTTTGGGCTGTGGGCTGACTAGTTGTGGGACAACTTGTTCACCTGTGAATCTCCTCTTTGAGCGAGTGTTGTAGTCAAACTATACTTGCAGGGTTTTTGATGTGGATGCATCATTTGTGAACACTGCCACTTCTTCCATCCATGAGAAGAGTGCATGATCGAGAGCAATATCTATTTCTTATTCCAAGGACATCCCCTAGATTTGTGTGGTAAGCACTGCATTTTCCATTTGCAGAGAGGGATATACATAACATCCATGGTCTGATGTCACACCTTGATTGTGCTACTCCGCCACCTTTTTTTGTAGATTTCCACATGGAAAATTTTGAGGCATATGTAAGTTGCCACAAGGGAAGCACTAGGGATTGGTGTCATCAACCAAATTGTTTTTCCCCACTGTCAGCTCTCTACTTGAGCTTGGATTGGTGTTGTACAGCAGAGAAGGAACTGGCACTATTTGATTAGTTGTTGGCGCCTACGGACTGGTGCGAGCACCTCCTTGGAGCTAGTTTTGTTGGTAAGAAGACCTTCCGCCTTGATAACTTTGATAAGTTGGTTTCAAAGGTGTGACCTAGTTTCGCTTGATGATAATTATTTCATTGGAAATGGTCCACAACATTTCCTTAAACTCGCTCATCTCTTCCTTTGAAGAGTCAGTCATAAAAGCCATGTTCTATGGCACATTTGGACATGTGTACATGGATTGGGGAGGTTCAAACGCACTGGTAGATGGCATTTCCTAGATGGAAGCTGATACCTCAGGGAATATAGGCATGGTGGGTCGAGGTGGCAGCTTCCCAACATCTATTAGGCTTTTCTCTGCCTTTACTGTGATGTTGTATGCGTCTAGTAGTGTGGTTTTGCAAAGAGACTAGATCATCATAGAAATATGCGGGTTGATAGATTTTAGGTAGAACATGAATGCTAGTTTGGCTGGTGGGTGGATACCAACCTAGATTCTCTACCAAGTTATATGGAACCAGGCCTTGAACTCAGTCATGGCTTCATATGGGGCCCATTTTATGACTGATAGCTAGTGATATTGCATGGACCTATCTCCATCATTTGAGAATCTCTCATAGAAAGGGTCTTTGAGCTGATCCTAGGTACTGATGGTATTAGCCAATAGTGTGCAGTACTAATCCAGTGCCTTGCTTTTGAAAGAGGTTGGAAGTAGCCTTAATGCTACATTTTGGTCTATAACTCTGTGCACTAGACTTACATCCGCAACATCTTGTAGATGTTTGGACGACATTCTTGAAGCATCTCTGGTGAATTTAGGTATAGCTTGTAGAGCAGAGTCTGAGATAGTGGCCCAAATGATGAGTGATACTGGTGCAACAAGAGGAATTATGACATCCCAAGCCACATAATTTATGTTAGTAGTGGGCAACATGGCTAGTGGAAGGGGTGGGGGAAGGTGAACATTAACTAATTGGGTCGCGGCTTATATTGTCCCTAATGGAGGCACTAATAAACCAAAATTATTCACTATTTGGGACCTAGTAATAGGCCAATGGCTCATACACCCTCTTTAAATTTAGATTCATTTAAGCAGTCCCACTGGGCATGCCAAAAAAATGAAAACTGTTGATGCCAAAAATTGGCAAGGTAACAACCATTTATGGGAAACTTAGTTAATGGGGGGACCAATTACGCTAAACTGAGTGACCTCCATATTTTTAATGAAGTCAACTTCTTTTGTAATTGGGGTTTTGGAATGGTAAAATGAAGCAGATATAAAAAATAAAATTCTAACTAAGGTGATGCGCCAAGGAGTAGATATAGGCATGGTAAATCTATGTTTTAGGATTCGATTTAAGGGCTCGATCAGTAATCTTCTATGTCCCAAAATAATAGAAATCAAAGTTAAAGACTTGAACAATTCATTTAATGACATAAAATAATTCTCACAAACATTCATTAAAAAGTGGAGTCAAAGACATGATCTAAACTAGCAAATTTGTATTAAAATCATAGAAGTTTTGCAATGAACAATTCAAGACAATAATGACATAGTATAAAGTTTAACAAATAGCTTAAGAAAACAGAAAGGCCAAACAATGGCACAATCTATGAGTTATTTTGCAATAATCTAAAACATTGTAAAAAGGCCTTGTGTCTCTAAAAAAATTGTCTCCCTGGAACCTGTTGTCTGAAGCAAGAAGCATTATATATAGCTAGCAATCCCACCACATGGTGAGCTAGTAACTAAAAATATTTAAGCCATAGCACGTAGTCACTCTCTAGCTAGATGCATCCCTTGTGAATGATGGCAGTGGTCCCGACATACCCTGTGCATACAAGTGCCACCTCCCAATGGAGGAAAATTGAACACATGGCAGCATATCATAGCTTGGCATTTACTCCACTCTTTCCCTTGATGAAGACTCGCCGACGGGAAACATGGCAACATTTCGCAACCTGTGGTTCATTCCTACCCTTCTTTGTTGAAAGCTTGCACTAGGAAGACATGTGGAAGAATTATTTTCTTATGAACGTTGACTTTTGGGTTCACCAAAGTAAATGCAAGTGGAGTCAACGTGGCACGTGGATGGGGCCAGACTCAAAAGTGAAAGGAAGTAGCTTTTGAATGCCCACCGAGTTGATGCATGGAAGGATAGCAGGGGCCAGTTGAAAAGTGAAGGGAAGAATCCCTTCGGAGAGCGCTAAGCAAACACATGGCGGAAGCTGACAATGTTCATCAAAAAGGGGCCAATGATGTTCAAAAGTTGAGGTGCCGGCCGGTACTTAGCAAAAATGAAACCCAAAGGGAGCTTGATGAATTTCATATTCACATTACCTTCAGCCACTTTTCCATCAGCCACATTTTCACTTTGCTTAGACTGATCACACTACTTTTTCTAGCACTCACTTGCATAATGGACAAACTTATGGCAATAGTAGCATTCAATATTGCTCTTTTCACCCTTCTGACTCGAGCTATTGTTCTTATTGGCTTGTCTAGGTTGGACTGAGAGCTACTTTCTCTCTCTTGGCTATGTGCTCATCTTGAACTATCTTCTCCAACACTACCACATCCAGATCTTCCTCTACCACATCTGGAGCTATTTCCACCTCTCCCTCTTCCTCTTGCATTTGACTGAGCTTTAAAATCTTGCACTTGGGAAGAACTTGTAGACCTATTTAGGCATTGCTCATGGGTTTGTAGAGAACCCATCAGTTCATCAACAGGAAACATTGAAAACTCCCTCGCCTCTTCAATGGCAATCACCACTACATCAAACTTTGTGGGTAAGCTTCTGATGATTTTCTCCACAATCCTCTAGTCTTTAATGACTTCACCATTCACTCTCAACTAGTTTATCAAACTTGAGAGTCCTGTGTGAAATTCTGAGATGGACTCACTGTCCTTCATTTGGAGAGTCTCAAACTCTCTTTGATGCATGTGGAGCTTCACCATTCTGACTTTATCAGTCCCTTTGTATCTGGTTTGGAGGATTTCCCAAGCTTCCTTTGCATAGTTAGCTAAGTACTGCTATTTTGGGAAAAAAAGCCTCTGTTAAGGTGGGATCAATAAGACTCAATGCTTTTACATCTTTCCTCCTCAACTCCTTCAACTGGGTCTTATGGTTGTTTGTGAGAACAACGTATGTTGTTGGATCAGTCACATCATTCAACCCACTAATCATAAACTCCCATAAATCATTTGCAACCATTATGGTCTTCATCTTCTTTTCCCAAACATCATAGTTCTATCCATTAAAGGGTGGTGGTTGCTGCCAACTCTTACTTTCATCTCCAACCATGTCTCCAACAAGAAAACTTAATACCAAGAAAAAATAAATTCCCAACTCACTCAAGACTTAGGACCTTCTGGCTCTGATACCATGACATAAATTTAAAACAGAATGAAACCTACAAGGTTGTTTCCCTATTTCCTAGTCAAACTGGGAATACCCAAAATGAGGAATAACAAACCAAAAGGAAAATTGGAGACACACAAAACTGGGCATGCAATATTTTCTTCTTCTATTAACTAGAAAATAACATTTACAAAATGCTTTTCTAAAACTAGAAACTACAAACTACAAATTACAAACTAGACTTGTAACAATCTGGAGCTCCACCCAAAACATACAAAATTATCAGGGGCTTCTCAGAGCTTTTGTCTCTTTCTGTTCAACTGGAACTATTTAATGTTCCTAGTAAACACTAAGTTGTCAAGAGCTTTCAGCTACTCACTACAAACACACCTTGAACAAATTACAATTGTTGTTGTTCAAAAGCTTCTTTGAATCACACAAAGAATTCACACAAAAAACATTCCTCTTCTCAGATTGCTGCTGCACACACACTAAATAACTAAATTCATTCCTTCATTCCTTATGTATTCACAAAATTCCCTCTCAAAATTTCAATCCACCTACCACAGTTAATTCTAGAAATTCAAAATTTCCTACCACATTAAATTATGGAGTCGTCATGAGCAGAACAAGGATGGAGGTCCCAAAAAATAGATTGCCATTGGAAAGGCTCCTCATAGGTAGGTGAAACTGGGGGCTGATGTGAGAAAGAGGCTCGGTCAGAAATTTAATTATTTCCAACAATACAAACAGATATAATGGTTGAAGACTCTAATGCTTAAACAAACACTGCATTATCTTTTTCTGCCACGTTTTTTCACCACCCTCTTCTTCATCGCTCATTTTGTGGTTGACGTCCATTGTATTTATTGTCCAGGCTTATATATATATGGTTTTATGTGCTTTTTGTTAAAAATGCATTGTTCTATTTACACATGGTTATATTTTCTCTAACTATTAGACATTGTAAAATTACTCTCTCTTGGAGTGTTATTTTT
This sequence comes from Sequoia sempervirens, assembly GCA_007258455.2. NCBI lineage: Eukaryota > Viridiplantae > Streptophyta > Pinopsida > Cupressales > Cupressaceae > Sequoia > Sequoia sempervirens. The sequence continues at coordinate 592,958,215 of VDFB02281492.1, forward strand.
TAATACGTGAGGTTTTTTCTAAAGGTTGTTGCATCATTTTCAAGGTTTTTGTTCTAAATTTATGTAGATCATTTGATTCATCAGAGATTTTTTTTTCTCGCATCTTTGAAGGTTGCATCCAGTCTTTTCTCTCAGGTTTGTTGTATTGTCTATCTGATGACTGTTTTACTGATTTGAAAGCCTACAATATGAAATGTTACAAAGAATAATATGGTTTACTTAGCTATAACTGAGAGGGATTTCCAGGTTTAGATATTTTGAACTAGTATTTTATTTGGATGGAGTTCATGATGTTGAAATTTTAGACTATACACTTTTATCAATGTTGCATCATTTTATATATTTGTATATATAATTGTTTGGTTAATTTGAAAATTTCAATCATTAGAATAGATTTTTGTTATTTTTTTTCTTTTTCAAAACCAACAGTTTGTAGCAAAGCAGCAAAGGAGTTTAAAAACCTCTATTTATTATCAAAACAACAACAAATAAAAGCGGGTTGAGTATTTTATTCTCAATAGAGAAATTAAAATAGTTTGTGAAAGGCCACCAGTTGAGATTTTAATGTTGAGAAAGAAAATGACAGCAAATAGCAGTTCAAATTTAACCCAACCTTGAATACTAGTATTCAAAGGTGAAAATTATGACTTTTAGAATGTAAAACTAAAAAACCCCATTCATTTCACAAGATTTGTGAGAGTAAGTATAAAAAAATTTAGAGAACCTATATCAAATAAAATCCAAAATCTTTTACCAAATTTCAACAATTTAAGGTTAGTGAGGAGAAACAAATTGGTTGTCATATCCAAATCCCATGCTCAGATAGAGGGGAAGAATTCACCTCCATTGATTTTCAATATTTTTGCAAAAACAATAGAATATAAAGGCAATTGATTATAATTTATTCTCCTCAGAAAATACGATTTGTGAAATGAAAAACTATAGCATTATGGAAATGGCTAAAATGGTTCTTAAAGCGAAGGGTCTCTCAAATACTTTCTAATTTAAAGTTGTTGCTTGACTTGTCTCTTTTTTGAATAGATTTCTGAAAAAAACTATGAAAAATATGACACAAATTATGAGGCATGATATGGTAGAAAACCTAGTGTAGCACAACTTAGGGTTTCTGGATGTACTTCTCAAGTTCACATAGTTGAACATAAAAGATAAAATTTTAATGATAGAAGTGAGAAATGCATTTTTACTGGCTATAGTGATGAGACAAAGTGTTATCAATTATATAATTTAGTGAATGAAAGGTTAAATTTTAGTAGAGATGCTATTTTTTCTATTTAATGCAGCTTGAAAATTGAATGGAAACTTGAATAAGAAGAGAAAAACAATTATTAATTTGGAGCTTGATGTTCCATCTTCCCCTCTTGACCTAAGCAATAGCTCAAATCCTATTACATCACCTTCATCGATCTCACCACCTTCTCCATATATGTCTTCTTTGAGCTTAATTCTTCCTCCAAGAAAGGTAAAAAAATCTAGTAATCTTGATTAAATTGTAAGTTTTTCTTTATTGTCCCATATTCAAGTTGAACCAAGGAAATTTGAAGATGGAATAAAAAATAAATAATGAAGTAAAGCCATGAATGAGGATAATGAAATGTGGGAGGTAATTGATCTTGCACCTAAAATATGTGTTATTGGGATAAAATGGATCTACAAAATCAAATATAAAATCAATGGATATGTTGATTGACATAAAAATGATTGGTGGAAAAGGGATTTTCTCAACAACCAAGTATCGATTACACTTAAATAAATTCTCCTATTTCTACATTATACACCACAAGAATCATTTTAGAATTAGAAGCCCCAAACAAGGGGAATTTATGAATTTGATGTTAAATCATTTTTTTTTAATGGATATTTGAATGAAGTGTTTGTAAAATAACCACTAGGCTATGAGATTATATAGGTAAGGAAAAAAATGTTTGCAAGTTGAAAAAAATAACTTTATGGATTTAAGTAGGAACATAAAGCGTGGTGTAAAAGGATAGATGACTATTTTAAAAAGAAAGAATATCATTTCAAGAGTGAAAATGAGCACATAATATATGATTTTTTTTTAAATATATGTGATTTAATAATAATATGTTTGTATGTTGATTATTTTATTTACATGAAATATTATAAAGAGTTAATATGAATGATTTTAGAAATGTCATGAAGAATGAATTTGAAATGATAGATTTGGTTTTACTGCATTATTTTCTTGGGATAGAGATAAGATAATTGAATGATGACATTTTTATTTCACAATAGAAATATGATATTGATTTACTTGATAAATTCATAATAAAAAATTACTAACCAATGAACACACATTTGAGGATGAATGAGCAATCGACTACTCAAATTTGTTGAAGAGTATAATTTGTAGTCAATTTCCCTTGTGTTCTTTTCCTTTTGCAAAACGCTTGAAATTCATAAGTGGTGAATTCTTCCCTCTATCTGAACATGAGAATTTGATAGTAAAATCAAATTTTCTCCCAACACTAGTATTAAATGGTTTAAATTTGGTAAAGGTTTCTAATTTTTCTTTGATAAAATAGACCCAAGTCCTTCAACTAAAATAATCTACAAAAATAAAAAGGTTTAAATTTTGTAAATGTTTCTAATTTTTCTTTGATAAATTAGACCCAAGTCCTTCGACTAAAATAATCCACCAAAATAAAAAGTTATTTATTTGTATTGAGAGAAAAGGTTTTCTTTGGAGCAAAAAAAATAGTATGCACCAACTCAAGTAGTACCTTTTTTTTCCATGTTCTTCCTATTGGGAAGGAATCTCAATGTTTCTTATAAAAAAATTCAACCTTAACACAATTGATCATCTTGTGAGATAAGTGGTATCATTCTCGCCATTTGTTTCTAGGGAAGCAAGTCCATACCTCTCAAGTTTAAGTATCCATATTTTGTATGTCACATAAGGATTGGTCCTTATAATTACCTCTAAAATCTTGATTTTCACTATATAAAATTTTGAAAAGGAATATTCCTATTTCATAGCATGCCAACCTTTACCACTATCTATTGTTTTTTCTTTGTCATAAATGACACATTCATTATTTACAAACATAGAAAAATATCATTTTCAAAATATTGTTCTATGATAAAATAATTATGTATTAACCTATGTAAATACAAGACACCACAAATATACCTTCCTTGACCTTTGCTTTTTTTATTTCAATAGTCCTCTTACCCGTGAGTTCAACTTCATAGTCATCACCAAGCTACACTTTTTTTTTACTAGTTCATCTATATTTGCAAATATATTATTATTCCCTCTCATGTTGCTACAAGAAAACACTATCAGTAAGCCATACATTTTCTAACATTTTCTCCCTATGTAACATTGTAGGAAAAAAATCTATCGTTCTTTTTCTTTGAAAAAGTGTGCACATTGTTAATTCATTTTTTAGCATTCCCTTTCATAACAACCATTTTTTTTCAATAATGGCATTGTACATGTGATTTTTTATATTTTTTATTTCTTCTTTTATTATTATTAAAATTTATTCCTAAACTGTAGATTTTTGGGTTTCCTATGTGCTTATCTTGCTCTTCTAGGGTTTTTCACCTAAAAGAAGAGAGATAGGGCCCAAAAATGCTATAGGATTCATTCAAATAATGTTATGTGCAATGTATTCTAAGATAAATGAAGTAAAATAAATGAAATTTACTGATTTAAATGGATGAAAATGAATGCAAAAGTGAAATTTAAATTGCGTTTGAAAACACAATGTGATATGCAAACAATGAAGTAAATGAAGAAAATATGCAGAACAAAAAGAAATAGGAAAAACCAGAGTGAACCTAGACAATATCTAATGAGTCTAGAATGTTTTGGATATTGGTTGAAATCACTCATTTTTCAAAGTGGGGCTCATTCTCCCATGGTGGCGAATTAGTCCTACTCTTGGTGAAAAACTGTTGGAAACAAGTTTCTATCTGTTGAGATCTAGAATCTGACAAAATTCATAATTTTAGTCCAAACGTGGGACTAATTCGCCACTAGTGGTAAATCAATCCTCTCCCAAATTTCTAAAAATTCAGGAGACAACTCTGCAACACCACATCTGGAAATATCTTCTTGTCAGGTTGACGAAGTCAATTCTGTAGGTAACGAATAGAAAACCTTCTCCAAGCTTGAAAAAAGAATAAGTTGAATTGAAGCATATATTTGACTTTGTTCTCCACTTTTCAACACCAAAAATCTTGTTAAATCTGCATACCTAGGTCTGCAAACACACATGCAATAGGGAAAAATGGCTGAGGGTTAGCAAATAGGGATTTTCCTTGGTCAAACCCCACTTTTGGTAATCAAACCCTTAATGAAATAATGAAATGAAAGAGAATGAAAAAATAATAACATGAAAATTCTATCAACTTACCAAACCCTTGATAATGCATGTCTGAAGTAATGCCAATGGATGGTCCAAAGTGTTTGAATATTCCTTGGATTGATGTTGTAAGATGCTTGAATGCTTAGATGTGTGAATGAATGCTTGAATGAATGAGGAGATGTAAAATGAGGTGAAAATTGCCTATTTATACACACTTATTCCTTAGTTTACTATTCATACCTCATCACAGGCTAACATCAAGTGTTTTTGAATAAAACCCGAAAGAAAAATTTAAAATTTTTGAATTTGGGGCCAAGGGGGACTCATTCGCCACCCATGGCAAATGGGTCCCACCTAGGACTTAAAAACAAGTGTCGGGAATTAAGTTGTATTTAATATTGCTTGTTAAGATAATATTAAAAAATACACTTAATTAGGACATATGAGGGCATAAAGGGGTCAAATAAGTCATAGGAAAGGGATAAATAGTGAAGTTGTACCTAGAAAAGTGTGAAATCGTGTTACAAGACTTTACAACATTTTGAAATAGGACTTAATGGTTAGTAAAAAGGTTGTTTTTAGGTGAATTGTAATAAATAGAGTCTAGAAGAATGTAGAAATGTCTTACAACACTTCACAACACCTTCATAAGACATCATTATTTGAATTTTATTACCTAAATATGCATGTTCAAGCCATGTTACATCATAAAATCAAAGAAAAATATATCAAATACCATGAAACAATACCTAAAAGGCCATGAAAATGACAAGGGGCCACTGGTACATTTTGACGCATTTTTCGATGACGGATCGTCAAAATTTCGACAGCTGTTCGTCAGTATTATTTCATCAGAATTTTGATGACATTTGAAACGTCAAAATTCTAGCCCAGCATCAAAATTCTGGGCCAGAATTTTGACGTTTCAAATGTCATCAAAATTCTAATGAAATAATACCGACAAATGGCCATCAAAATTTTGATGATTGGTCATTGAAAAATAGGTCAAAATGTACCAGTGGGACATTTTTCTACAACACATTTAGCCCCCACTTTAGTGAGAGGATGATCCTGCTTCAAACTCACACTAATGTAGCCATGAACATCAAGAGGAGGGTTCAAATGCACTTATGTTAGTAAGATGGAATGACAACAATCAAGAAGGATGATCAAGCCCCCATGATGAAGATCCCATGGAAAACTAAGCATAAGAACAAAGGAACACACAAGTGTTGAGAATCAGTGAAGCTTCAATCATCAATCTAACTAGTGGATTAGATCTAGGCTAAAAGAGAATGTGTACTCACTCTGGACTCACTCTGGGGCCACAGAACTAGTTTTCTGCGGGGTGAGAAAGCCCAAAAATGTAAGATACATACGCTAGTTGGTATGCACTCACAAACACAAGGTTGGCTATGGGGAAAATTCATGCCGCTAGGTGGGCTTCCTGCTCAACCATGTTAAAGTTATACCTCATGATAACTTTAACAAGGTGCCACAAAGAAAAAGAATGAACAAAAAGAAAAAGGGATACCACAGTCATGCAAGTTACATTATGCAAGGTGCAAAAAATGCAAAATTTAAAAATGTGAAAATGTAAAATGTAAAAGATGTTCAAAGGAGTCTTGTTATGTTTATGCAACGTCAGTCACTTAGAGAACATTGTGTCTAATGTCTCCAAAAGAGGACCAATCAAAGAATAAAATATTCACAACTTAGGGGATGCAGTGCATCACATCAGGCCACCAAGAGAAATGTAATATGCTAAGAAAGATCGTATTTATGAAGGACATCATAGCCAATGTGATCCACAAATTGATGAACGCATCATATAAATGAAAAGGCTACACTAGGAATGAAGAATGTGAATGAATTAATGGTAATGTATGCCCCCCACTTTAAAGGAATTGCTACACATTGTTCTATGACCAATTAATTTAAATTAGAAAGAGAAAGAAAATGCAAAAATAAAATAAGACATGAGAGCCAACTTGGAAAGCCCTATGCCAAGTCATATGTTTTGAAGCTAGGTTGTGTCATGTCAAGGAAAATGAAAAAAAAAAGAAAGGGAGTTCCCCCAAAAAAGAAAGCACGCCAAAAACATAAGGGATCTATGGATTTGGGGTCAGTATGTTCATTGCTGCAATGTTTTTATGAAAGAGCTCGGAACTATCATCATTCCCCAAAGCACATAGAACTAGAAGGACACAAAGAGAGAAAAAAAAAAAAAAAGTTTATTTTCGGTCAACATGGAAGAGACATTGTGGTCTCAACACTTTGCATTGTCCCCAAAAGGAAAACACAAGCAAAAGAGAAAATGAAAATGAAAAGGCGAAAAAAAATGAAAAATATTTTGGGTCAACATGAAGGAGACATTTTGGTCTCAATTCCTTACATCATCCCCAAAAGGAAAACACAAAACAAAAAGAAAAAGACAAGGACCTTTTGGGTCAACATGGAAGAGACATAGGGCATCTCTACACTTTGCGTCATCCCGAAAAGGAAAACAAAAAAAAAAGTGAAAAAGGAAAGGACCTTTTTGGTCAACATGGAAGAGACATAGGGCATCTCTATGCTTTGCGTCATCCCCAAAAGGAAAACAAAAATAAAAAAGAGAAAAAAATAATGCATCACGAATAGAAGAATAGAGGTACAAATAGAAGAAGTTTACAATGAGAGAGAAACAACAAACGCACGTTATAGGGAAATGTGATATGCACATGAAAGAAAAAGGAATGAGTAATGAAAATGTAAGTCAACCATGAACTAAGTTATTGGTTTCTCAATCTTAAAATGTAAGCAAGAAATGAATAACATAGTTAAGAGACAAAGACAGGTGCACTATAAGGACAAAGGCTAACAACTACTTGTGTCCACAAGAGGGAAACAAGCATGAGCCAAGGGTGATGATGGAGAGGATCATGCAATAGTTAGAATGAAAAATCCTTCACCTATGGCATGATAAGGCAATGGTGTTTTAAGGGATAATAGGAAAGTAGTTAGTATTAGTGAAGTGATACTTGTCCGGTATCTCGTTCAATGTCTGACATGCTTCCATTCGATGTCCAAGAATACGATGATATTTGCAATATGGTATGTGAGAATCATTAGGAAAAATTACCAACCTATTTGAAGGTGGTAATAGTATTTAAGACCTTTGTTTAAAAGAAGTTGAAATCTCCTTTCACATTCAGATGGAGGATGTGTAGGAAACTTTAGCTTCTTCAATTTGTACATGGTCATTTTTGTTTGCTAGATTCTCCTTGTTCATGAATAGGAGGACGAGGATCCATCGGGTTCCTAACATCCTTTTCATGACAAGGAGAGAATGGTTTTTCACATGGAAGGATAATATTCAAGTCAGGAGGAGCATTCAAGATCACTGTACTAGCATCTCGAAGTCTCCTAGGTTGAAGAGGATGTCTATCAGGATGAGAAGGATCTTGATATCCTAGTCCTGTTGTGTTTGCTTCGGTTGGTATTTGTTCAAGAAGTTGATGAATTCCATGTTCATGTTTTGTGTCACAACTTTGTTTACTTAAGATAGGGAAATTGTTACCATATGTTTCTTCAAGATTTATGGAAGTGTTTGTGACTTTGTGATCATAAAAGGGGTGTGAATATGTTTGGTTAGAGGAACTAGATCCACTTGAGGGAGGAACCTTAGGTCCATCATTGATTTTAGGATGTAAATATTCAAAGTGATCAGGAGGTGCAATAGTAGGAAGATCTTGTGACTTCATGGAGGGATAAAAGGCTACATTGGCTTCTAAATTATCAAGGAAGTCATTATAGAACTTGTTCATGCTAACAACATCTTCTCCAATGATGTCTAGATCACGAGGACATCAATCATGAGGAGTTGAAGGAGCATGAGGTAGCTCAATATCATTAGGGTCACAGCCAAAGGCACAATTGGACATGTCTACCAATGATTTTAATGAATTCCAAAACTTATTGAAGGAAAATGCCATGATACAAAGAAACTAAGATGCAATAAATGAATAAAAATAGATATTCTAGAAATTAAAATAGAATGTAGGAAGAGTAAACTATAATGTAGAAAAATGCCAGAAAGATGCTAGAAATGTTGTCTAAAAAGTGCAAAGGGAGTGATTCGCCCAAGGTGGCGAATCAGTCCTAGTATGCAATTTTTTTATGTTTTTCATAAATTTTAAGATGATTTTAATGTTCTACAGAATACAACTAAGGATGCAAAATGCATATATTTTGTTTTTTCAATGAGATGCAATGAAAAAATGAAATTTTCACTAATGCAATATGAAAATTCCTAGAATGCAAAAACAAAACAATGTCGTAATTGAATGTTGATGCAAATTTAAACTAAGACATGCAATATGTGAATGAAATCATAAATGCAAAGTGTTCAAAATGCAGGTTCACCAAAATGAATTGTAGTCTAAGCTAAATGAAGTAAACTAAATGAAGTCTAAGATAAATGAAGTAAACCAAATGCAATTGACTGAGTTAAATGGATGAAAATGAATGAAATTTTGAAATTTAAACTATGTTTGAAAACAGAATGTGATATGCAAAAAATGAAGTAAATGAAGAAAATATGCATAATAGAAAGAAATAGGCAGAAATAGAGTGCACCTCGACAGTATCTGATGATACTAGAATGTTGTGGATGCTGGTTGAAATTGTTGATTTTTCACATTGGGGCTCATTCACCCAAGGTGGTGAATTAGTCTTGCTCTTGGTAAAAAACTATTAGAAACAAGTTTATGTAGATGTCGGCATCTAAAATCTAACAAAATTTAGATTTTTTGTCCTAAGGTGGGACTCATTCGCCAATGGTGGTGAATCAGTCCTCTCCCAAATTTTTGAAAAATTAGAAGACAACTTTGCAACACCACATCTAGAAATATCTGATTGTCGGGTTGCTGAAGTCAATTCTGCATGAAACAAACAGAAAACTTTCGCTAAGCTTGAAATAAGAATATGTTTACTTGAAGCACCTATTTGACTTTGTTCTCCACTTTTCAACACCAAAAACCTTGTTAAATATGCATACCTAGGTCTGCAAATATACATGCAATAGGGAAAAATGGTTGAGGGTTAGCAAATAGGGTTTTACCTTGGTCAAACCTCACTTTTGGTAATTAAACCCTTAATGAAATAATGAAATGAAAGAGAATTACAAAATAATAAAATGCAAATTATATCAACTTACCAAACCCTTGATAATACAAGTCTGAAGTAATATCAATGGATGCTCCAAAGTGCTTGAATATTGCTTGAATTGATGTTGTAAGATGCTTGAATGCTTAGATGTGTGAATGAATGCTTGAATGAATGAGGAGATGTAAAATGAGGTGAAAATTGCCTATTTATGCACACTTGTGCCTTAGTTTACCATTCATACCTCATCACAGGCTGACATCAAGTGTTTTTGAATAAAAACCTAAAAGGAAAATTTAAAATTTTTGAATTTGGGGCTAAGGGGGAATCATTCACCACCCATGGTGAATGGGTCCCACCTATGACCTAAAAACAAGTGTCAGGAATTAAGTTGTATTTAATATTGTTTGTTGGGATAATATTCAAAATACACTTAATTAGGACATATGAGGGCATAAAGGGGTCAAATAAGTCATAAGAAAGGGATAAATAGTGAAGTTGTGCCTAGAAAAGCATGAAATCTTGTTACAAGAATTTACAACACTTCAAAATAGGACTTGATGATGAGTAAAAAGGTTATTTTTAGGTGAATTGTAATGAATATAGTCTAGAAGAATGTATAAATGTCTTACAACACCTTCACAAGATATCATTATTTGAATTTTAGTACCTAAATATGCATGTTCAAGCCATTTTACATCAGAATATCAAAGCAAAATATATCAAATACCATGTTCAACAAGACCTAAAAGGCCAGGAAAATGACAAGGGACCATTTTTCTAAGGAAAAATTCCAATATTATATGTTAGTGTGAATGATTAGTCTATTCACTATACTTAAGTGTACTTAGGTCAAGATGAGGTTAGAAAACGTCTTATTTAAAGGAATATGCAACCTTTAAGCCTCTAGAGGTTACCAAGTTATTTGGTAATCCTCATGTGCTACCCTTTTGAGGTTGGAAGACATTCCATCTCACCTCAAATGCCACTCAACACTTGGCACACAAGGTTGATGATTTTGTCATAGAGGTTGTTGGTTTGCACACTCCAAGTGTTCCTAAGGTTGACACCTATATGAAACTTGTCTATCCATTTGTGCCAAACCTTGGGGCACTTGTCAATTTACCTCATAGGTGGATTACCTCATCCTTTCCTATATATGCAAGGATTTGTAATCATTATCATTTGGGTCAACTAAATACAATAGTAGCATATTGTTCATTGTGCTTGTCTCTTATTTGGACTAGATCTTCCTAATTCTAATATTCTTGGGTATGTGCAGGATCATCATGGAAAAAATATGCCCTTAAGTGGCAAAAAAATTAGGAAAATTAGAGTTAGGCAACTTGACGTAAAAATTTGAATAGGTTATCTATATTATTTCAAAAATATGTAAGAATAGAATCTATAGCAAATTGAATGTAGTTTCTAAACTACTAGGTTTGTTTAAAAAAAGAAAAATCTATTTGGTGAAAATTTGAAATTTCAATGCAGTAGTTGATCCGATGGATATTTTCAGTGGAAATTGAAGTGTCTCTGAATCTCTAGATTTTTGCACCATCAGAAAGATCTCAGTGTTTTGATTCCAAAGCAACTTGAATGGAGCAAAAAGGAGTCCGTTTGTGCAAGTTATGGCCAGTCAAACCTGGGGTCAAACTGGGATCTGGGGGCATCCAGGAAGCAAAAAATGACATCGTCAAAAGTTGTCAAAGTTGGCGTCATCATGAAGAGCTCATTGCAAGCTTTCCAATGCAACTCATCTCGTCGAAATCTAACATCGTATGCTCAAGATACAGCTGGTCAAAGTTTTGAGTTGACTTATGAGGTGACTGTATGGATGATGACGTCAGCAGATCGTCTGTACCGTATGGAATCCACTTGGATGAACTCGGGTGAAACATGTGGCAGTTGAGTCATCTGTACGGAACCAATCAGGTGGTGACACGTGTCTTTTTGTACAGTCGTACACACAGTCAATAGCCACATCAATGCACAATCAGCATACACATAGGTTGACATGTCAGATTGAGCAGCCAATAAGATCGCAACACATGGCACCCTCCTAGTGCAACACGTGGCCACTCTTTCTATTGGTAGTTTGTTCGGTCATTCTGATAAAAAGGTTAAGGGGATTCGATTCCCTAACGTCCAAGTTACGAGCACTCACCTCCACCACTCGGCCCCGCGGAATCCTCAAGAGTATAATGGGCAACGGTTTCTTTTGTTATTATATAGCCAAAAATTGGCTATTAAAAGCCAGCGGTCAGGGTTGAACCCCCGACCGTCGGCCCACCAAAAGGTTTAGCCACCGGTAAGCCATTCGATGGCTTTAGACATATGGGTGGCATTGGTTTATTTTCACAAGTTATTAGAAACCGATTTCCTTTTAATTTAAAACCAACTCCCTTAAATAAAAACAAACAATAATCTTATTGAAGATTAAATCAAATAACACAACCTCCCAAACGGTAAAAGCCCGTAATGAAATATGTGACGGGGCATAATAACCATTTAATGGTTTTAATAGGAGATTTATTTTTGATATGGGAGATTATTATAGAGTTATGTTAAGATTTATATGCAAAATTGGGAGATTATGTAAATCATATGGTTTTATACCATATTGAGTAAAGTTTTTGTATAAAAGGGGGTGAATGGGTGAGAGTGAGGCTAAGTGTGAAACTCATAATTTTCAAGTGAAACAGGTGTCAGGTGATTTGAAGTGGGATTGTAAGGAGATTTTTGAGCCATTTTTTGTACAACGAAGTATTGTTATGCTGCCGAAGTGCTTGAAGGAAATGGTCTCCGTGCATTGTACTTGATTTTGGAGATTAATCCCGGATCGGTTGTTCTCTATTGGAGCCGACCCGGAGATGTAGTCACGTTTGTGGCGAACTCCGTAATCAAATCTGTTTGCATCTCTCTCTTTCTTTCTCTCACTTTCTTTCATTATGTTGTTATCACATCGTCATTTTTATTATTGTAATTATTTCCATGAGTTAATTTTGTTCCAATTAACTTGAGTTAATCATTGTAAAAATTAAGCATTTGATTCTGCAAATAGTCTAGATCCTATACAGATCAAGTGGTATCAGAGCTTAGTTGACTATTATTGCAGTTGTTTTCTTGAATGCTAACGAGATCCAGGATTCATAAGGGTGAAGGAAAGCTTGAAGACTTTGATCATGAGATCGGGAAGGGAAAAACTTTTCCGAAGATGTCCTTGTCTGGGATGGAGGTTCTTGAAGAAATCAGTGAGCAGGAATTTCAAAGAGCATTCCTCGAGATGAAGGCTAAGGTGGACATTCTTTTCCAAGAAAGACAAGAATGGAAGGAACGTGAAGGAGGTTCGTCAAAGAAAGATGTTCATGAAGACAAGAAAGAGGAACAACATGGAGATGGTGGCAAGCAACCAGATCACCCCTTTTCTTCTCCTCCTCCCTCTTCTCCTTCTTCTCCTTCTTCTCCATCTTCTCCTCATTCTAATTCTTTTAATGCTCTCAAGAGTGGGCATAAGCCTAAAATTAAATTGGATGTAAATTTTGATTTACCAAAGTATTGTGGTGAACTTGATGCTAAAAAATTGGATGATTGGATTCAGCAAGTTGAAGTCTATTGTAGAGTCCAAAACCTGTTAGATGATGTTGATAGGATCCAATTAGCTACTCTTCATTTAGGAGGTACAACCTTAACCTGGTGGGAGAGTAAGTCTAAGGTAGAAGTTTCACAACATGGTAGAGTCAGTTTAACTTGGACATAATTTATTAATGCTCTTAAAAAGCAATTCTATCCCTTAGGCCATATGCAACAGTTAATGATGGACTGGCAAATGTTTAGGCAAGGAAAAGGTCAAATTGTCCAAGAGTACACCCATGAATTCGAGAAGAAGGCTATTGCTTTGAATGTTCCTTTGTACACCCAGGACACTTTGTTGAAGTACATAGGAGGTCTGCATTACCACCTTAGGCATTCTATTTTGGTTTTGAACCCTTGTAATTTGGATGAAGTTTGTGTCCAAGCTACCCACTTAGAGTTAAGGGGTAAAGGATCTTTTATTGATAAGTTTGATAATGATGCAAAGAAATCTTCTAAGGTTGCAGAGACAGGGAAAGGAAAAAAGACAACTACAGTTAAGAAGGATGAGAAACTTTCTTGCACTCATTATGACAGGAAGGGTCATGATGAAGAACATTGTTGGCAGTTGCATCCTGAATTGAGGCCTAAGTGGGATTAGAAATGTAATCAAAAATAGAAAGGTAAGGAGACAGCCACAAATGTTGTTATGGATCTTGGTTCAGATTCAGATGATGAGACTAAGATAACAACTATGGGTCTAAAAGGTAAAGCTCCTATTTCTGGTGTTTTTGTTGCTAGTAATGCTTCTACTTCTACAGTTAATGATTTCTCTGAAGATAAGAAAAGGAATGAGCTTTTTCATTTAAGGGTTGTTGCTAAGAACAGTAAAATTGATGCACCCATAGATAGTGGTTCTCAAGTAAACTTAATTTTTGAAAGTGTTGTAAGAAACTTGGGATTAAAAACTACACAAAATAAGCAACCTTATCCACTAGGCTAGATTTGTGAAAATGATAAGCTGCAAGTAACAAGACAATGCACCTTAAGATTCACAATCACTAGTAAATTTGTGGATGAAGTACAGTTTGATGTGGTTCCACTGGATATCTATGGGATAGTGCTTGGTAGCCCTTATCTTTATGACAGAAAAGCAATTTTCTATAGGGAAAAGAATCATTATCACTTGTTTAAAGATGGCATACATTATATTGTACATTCTCACAAGATTAAGACTGATCATTCTTTTGCAAACACAGGGCAGTTAAAGAGGGTAATTAATGCAAGTAAAGAGATAACTCTTATGTCTGTCAGTACAGGTGGTTCTACACTTGAACTTAGAGTAACTAACCAGGGTCAGATGTTGCAGGATGCACCCGCAGTACAACATCAGGGAATGATGATTGAAAGCATTGATGGTTCCTTGGGTAAAAATGTTCTTGTTGTAAAGGATTGATATCTTGTTGATTTATTCTCTTTCATTTTTGCATTATTGTTCAGCTTGATGCTAGTCAATTTTTTTTGGTTAGTGGCTACGACATTTGATGTAGAAGCTTATGGAAGTGATAGAATAATGTTTATGTTCAACAATGTTATTGCAGTCTTCATTGTGCTTGTGAGCCAGGTATTCAGATGTATAGAGGATATAGGACAAGTGGGGAGGCCAAATCCTCACTTAATGTCAGAGTAAATGTCACTTTTGAAGGTCCAAAAGGTCTTTAGTGGGGAGGCCTAATCCGGTGGATATTTTCAGTGGAAATTGAAGTGTCTCTGAATCTCCAAATTTTTACACCATCAGAAAGATCTCGGTGTCCTGATTCCAATGCAACTTGAATGGAGCAAAAAGGAGTCTATTTGTGCAAGTTATGGCCAGTCAAACCTGGGGTCAAATTGGGATCTAGGGGCATCTAGGAAGCGAAAAAATGACATCGTCAAAAGTTGTCAAAGTTGGCGTCAACACGAAGAAATTGTTGGAAGCTTTCCAACGCAACTCGTTTCGTTGAAATCTGACGTCGTATGCTCAAGATACAGCTGGTCAAAGTTTCAAGTTGACTTATGAGGTGACTGTACAGATGATGACATCAGCAGATCATTTGTACCATACAGAATCCACTTGGATGAACTCAGCCATGCAGAATCCTCAAGATTATAACGGGAAATGGTTTCTTTTGTTATTATACAGCCGAAAATTGGCTATTAAAAGCCAGCGGTCAGGGTTGAACCCCTGACCGTCGGCCCACCAAAAGGCTTAGCCACCAGTAAGCCATTCGATGGATTTAGACATATTGGTGGCATTGGTTTATTTTCACAAGTTATTAGAAACCGATTTCCTTTTAATTTAAAACCAACTCCCTTAAATAAAAACAAACAATAATCTTATTGAAGATTAAATCAAATAAAACAACCTCCCAAACGATAAAAGCTCGTAATGAAATATGTGATGGGGCATAATAACCATTTAATGGTTTTAATAGGAGATTTATTTTTTATAAGGGAGATTATTATAGAGTTATGTTAAGATTTATATGCAAAATTGGGAGATTATGTAAATCATATGGTTTTATACCATACTGAGTAAAGTTTTTGTATAAAAGGGGGTGAATGGGTGAGAGTGAGGCTAAGTGTGAAACTCATAATTTTCAAGTGAAACAGGTGTCAGGTGATTCGAATAGGGATTGTAAAGAGATTTTTGAGCCATTTTTCGTACAATGGAGTATTGTTATGCTACCGAAGTGCTTGAAGGAAATGGTCTCGGTGCATTGTACTTGATTTTGGAGATTAGTCAGATCGGTCATTCTCTATTGGAGCCGACCCGAAGATGTAGTCACGTTTGTGGTGAACTCCGTAATCAAACTCTGTTTGCATCTCTCTCTTTCTTTCTCTCACTTTCTTTCGTTATGTTGTTATCACCTTGTCATTTTTATTATTGTAATTATTTCCATGAGTTAATTTTGTTCCAATTAACTTGAGTTAATCATTGTAAAAATTAAGCATTTGATTCTGCAAATAGACTAGATCCTATACAGATCAGTAGTACTTAAATTTTAGGGAAAAAATAAGAAGTAGGTGTCTGTCTAACCACCCTAACCATAATAAAATTATAATATTTTTTATAATATTTTAGATATAAGTAAAGGACTCATGTCCTGATGTGATGCATATTTTTTTGTAATTTTTTTCCAAGTAAATAATTAATTATGAATTTTTATTACAACTTTTAAAAAATAAAAAACTCGTATGTTTGACCACCTTAACTTGGTCAAAAAATCATGAAATTCAACTTTTCTTTTTTTAATCCTATAGTATGTGAATCATAGAATGTGATGCATGTTTTGGATTCAAAAAATGTGATATTGTTTGAAAGCTATAGATGTTTTTCAATCAATCTATCAATCAGGACTTTAGTCGTAATTTGAATAGAAAATGAATAATGATTACTTATTAAATTAAAAGTAAAGCATAATTTATATTGGTGGAAAGCTGAGAATCTCTTTTGAAAACCCTTTTAGTTTCATCAATTTTGGGTAAAAAAAAGTCGTCAGCCACATACCCATCATATTGCCACTTTTTGGCCCATCATGATCCTACACATACTCGCTTCTTAGAGGTATTTTCCCACTTGTATTAATAAACATTTTTTTTATTTGTTCTTAGCATTCACTTTTAGATTATAAATATTTAACTATATTACTAGCCATCAAAATTAACTTAGGGGTTTGATTCATTACATAACGTTTAAAGGAGGAGATTTTTTTTGGCCAAAACTTAAAAATTGTAAAAGAAGAGTTTGTTTTTTTGTAATGAATGTAGCAAAGGAAAAGTGTATGGGGGGAGTTGAATTTTTTTTTTTGGTTAAAATTTTGAAAAAAGGAATCACTTTTCCCTTATGTAATGAATTTGGAAAAAGTGGGGGGATCATCATAATGGAGGTTTAATTTTATGTTTTTTTGTCTTTTATTGATGTTTGCAAGACATAACTTAATCTTTTCTTCTTAATCAACCTCATGACAACAAACTTATAGAACTAAAATAGAAATTGATATTGTAAACACACTCATATAAAGTCATAAATACTGAATTTGTGAAGGGAATTTGACAAATTATTGTACTTACACTGAAATATAAAGTTTAATGGGGAGTTGTACAATCACAACACTGGATCCTCAAGATTCTCACCTAATATGAGTGCCTTGGAGCACAACCTTTCTCAATTTCTTATACATCTCTGCATTTCTTCGACACTCCCTATCTCAGTTCTCTACTTAATTCTCTTAGCATTAAGGGGGGACTATGATATGTTATGCTAATGCTTCCTTCAATTAAAAAGTGTAGGAATCTTCTTTTTGGGAGGCCTCATAAACCTTCGATCTTGATCTCTTGTATGGGGGATTATTTTAGTGGATCACATTTTGAGATTCTAGTACTCGTAATCAGAATACTATCTGTATTTTTTACTTCACAAAGTTTGATTGACTTTGTGTACATTGGTTGAGTAGTATTCATATGCTCACTCATGTTGTGTTTTGTATCTCACATTTTGAGATTTACATTTCTTCAAGATTTATAATGCCAACAGACACAAGTTCATCATCAACAAATTTTACAACTTTGATATGCCTCATGAGTTCATCATCATGTTCCTATCATAAAGGGACATATTTTTAGGTCTTAAATCCTTCTAATTCTCTTTTTTGGAGAGGAGTTTTGTTCCCACTAGGTTTTCTTGTTTTTATCCTTTTTGTGAGAGAATGCATTGTACATGGGAACCTAACATGACCTCTACTAGGGACCAATTTCTATCTATTTACACTTTTTTTATCTCCCCAAGTATCACTTAAGGGGGTGTTAGTGTGAATAATTAATCTATTAACTATACTTAAGTATACTTAGGTTGATGAGGCTTGACAACATCTTGTCTAACTGAATGTGCAACTTTAAGCCTATAGAGGTTATCAAGTTATTTGGTAAACCTCATGTGCTACCCTTTTTAATTTGGAAGACTTTCCATCTCACCTCAAATGTCACTCAACACTTGGCACACAAGGTTAATGATTTGGTTGCAAACGTTGTTGGTTTGCACACTCCAAGTGTTCCTAAGGTTGACACCTATAAGACACTTGTCTATCCATTTGTGTCATATCTTGGGATGCTTGTCAATTCATCTCTTAGGTGGATTTCCTCATCCTTGCCTATATATACAAGGCTTTGTACTCATTATCATTTGGGTCGACCAAATACAATACTTACACATTGTTCATTGTGCTTGTCTCTTATCTCCTAGATCTTTTTAATTCTAATATTATAACTTCTACCTTGGACACTATTGGCTTCTCTATATTGAAATTAGATTTTTTTTTTCTTTCTATAAAGCTTCATTTACCCTTATATATTCCTTTCCTCTTTCTATTTGAGATACTCATCTTAGTTTGAAAGGCATGTTCAACTAGTTTTTAAGTAGACCTATTCATTCTTTGCTCGTGGGATTGAAGAGAACCTATAAGTTCATTGTTTGCAATATATATTCAGTGTACCTCCTAGTAACATGGAAATTTCAAGGATTAAAATGAGAAATAACATAATGTTTCCTCTAAGGATGTGGAGTGAAAAGATAGGAGGATTAGAAGTAAATTTCAAAGAAAATTGTTAAGATCAAGCATTTGTATGGCATTTGAGGTATGATCATCTTAATTTTGAAAATGATTGAGTTTGTTGCAACAAAAGAAAATGGTAAAAGGTTTACCCCCAATTCAAGAACCAATGAGTTCATGTGATAGTTGTATTTTGGTAAAAAAACATAGAGAAATCTTTCCAAATGGAATTTCATATAGAGTGTGGGAACCTTTAGAACTTGTGCATACAGATTTATGTGGTCCAATGCAAACACCATCATTAGGAGGAGAATTTATTTTATAACTTTCATTGATGATTATACAAGAAAGACATGGGTTTATTTTCTTAAGTATAATTCTGAAACATTTGAAAAGTTTAAAGAATTCAAAGAATTTTTTGAGAAGAAAAGTGGCCTATTCATCAAGGTATTGAGATCCGATAGAGGAGGTGAATACAAATCAAATGAGTTCTTATATCTTTGCAAGTATTATGGCATAAAGAAGTAATTCACCACAAGTTACACACCTTAGCAAAATGGTCTTGCAGAAAGAAAGAATATAACAATAATGGAGATGGAAAGAAGGATGTTGAAAGGTAAGGATCTATCTAGTGAATATTGGGTTGAAGCAGTAGCTTGTGTTGTATATATCTTGAAAAGGTGTCTAACAAAGAGTGTGAAAGAAAATATTCCTCAACAAGCATGGAGTGGTATGTATCATAGTGTATCACATTGCAAAACATTTGGTTGTGTTGCATTTGCATTTGTGCCAAAGGAATTAAAAATCTAGTTGGATGCTAAAGGTGATAAGTGTATTTTCATTGATTATTGTGAGCGTTCAAAAAATTATAAGTTTTTTAATCCTATCACCAAGAAGGTTATTATCAGTAGATATGTTGTATTCAAAGAAGAAGAAACTTAGGATGCAAGTATAGATAAATTCATTTCAGTTGATGCAACAATACCTCATGATGAAGAAGAAGAGAAGGTTCAAGAGAATGAAGATGATCAAAATACTATACAAGAAGGTACCCCATCAAGGACTCCACAAAGAGAATAAGGTGAATCATCAAGCCACTCCTCTCCTAATTTACAAGTAATGATTCCAATCATACACTTGCATCATTGAGATCAAGAATTAGAGGTAAGCAGTTTAGAAGTTTGTAACTTATGATCAAGGAGAAGGAATAGATTTGCAATCAAATTTTTCTTTATTTGTTCATGATCCTATCTATTATGAAGAGGCAATTAAGGAAAAACATTGGTTTGATGCAATGAATGATGAAATGAAATCTATTGAAAAGAATGATATGTGGGAGATAATTGATTTTCCTAAAGGAAAAGAATGCATAGGTGTGGAATGGGTTTATAAAATTAAGTTTAATACAAATGGGGATGTTAAAAAACATAAAGCAAGATTAGTAGCTAAGGATTTTGCACAACAATATGGTTTTGATTATAATGAAACATTTTCTCCTGTAGCAAGATTTGATACAATTAGAATGGTATTAGCAATTGTTGCTCAACATGGTTGGAAAGTTTATCAAATAGATGTGAAATTAAATTTCTTGAATGGATTTTTAAAAGAAGTCTATGTACAACCACTAGAAGGATATGAGGTAAGTGGACATGAAGACAAAGTATACAGGGTGAAAAATGCACTTTACGAACTCAAGCAAGCACCTACAACATGGCACAGTCAAATAGATGCATACATGATGGATAATGGATTCAAAAGGAGCAATAGTGAGCCTACATTATAAATGAAGATCAACAAGTAAGGTCATACTTAGATTGTTTTTTTATATTTTGATGATTTGATATTTACTGGAGAATTGTCTATAGGCATGTTTAAATCATCTATGAAAAGGAATTTGAGATGACAAATTTGGGATTACTAAAATATTTTCTTGGCATTGAAGTTGTAAAAAATGATAATAGAATCTTTATTTGTAAAGATAAGTATGCAAAGGATTTTTTGAGGAGATTTATAATGGTGTATTACAAACCATCATCTACTCCTATTGCAATAGGTACAAAAATTAGCAAAGATGATAATGGGTCTAATGTTAATTCAAATATATTCAAAAGAATTGTTCAAAGTTTGATGTATCTCTCAATAACTAAGCTATATATTATGTATGGAGTTAGTTTGATATCTAGATTCATGGACTCACCCAAAGATTCACATTGGTAGGTTGGAAAAAGAATATTGAGCTATATTGCAAGGACAAATGAATATGACATATTATACTCCACAATAGATAAGTTTGAACTGGTTGGATATATAGATAGTGATTTTGCAAGGAGCATTGATGATCGAAAAAGCACTTCAAGATATGCATTTCATCTTGGAACATGTATTGTTACATGGGCACCAAAGAAATAACCAATCGTCACAATCTCATCCACAAAAGTATAATATGTGGCAGGTACATCAACATGTCAAGAAATATGGATGTGAAGAGTTTTGATGGATTTGATGCATCGAGTTTTGATGGATTTGATGCATGAACAAAAAGAACCTACATTTGTCTATTGTGATAATAATTCAACTATCAAAGAATCATGTTTTTCATAAGAGGAGTAGGCACATTGATACATGGTATGACTTCATTCAAAAGTTGGTGAACAATGGAGATATCAATCTTGAGTACTGTAGATTCAAAGATCAACTGGTAGACATATTGTAGACATGTAAAATATACATGCATCTAATCTAGATTCACTAATTTCAATTTTTCCTTAATTATCACTCTACTAACCATTTTAATCAAATATTTTTTATCTGATTAAAATTCATCATGTTTCCTGTTTTATTCAATCTTTATTTAATTAGATAAATGAACTTTATCTAATTAAGTATATCATTCTATTTTATTAAATCATATTCTTCTTTGTAATTAAATAAATCAATTTTATTTAATTAGTCTCCTAAAGTCATCTCTTTAATTAAATAAATCAATTTTATTTAATTAGTCTTCTAAAGTTCTCCATTTAATTTAAATAAATCCAAATATTTAAGTTGAATGTCACAATCAACTAACCTCCATTAAAATTAATCAAATCATGATTAATGCTAATCCTAATCCTCCAATTCCCTAGATTTTACAACTTGCATGATAAATCATTTCTTTTGATTTATTAAATCCTCTAATTTCCTTCAAAATGGGATCTTTATGGAATATGCTTCAAATTTGAAAATCCCTCCAAGTGGATTTTTCCTTCCAACAAAGCATTTAACTCCTCTTACATGTCCATGTGCATTGAGCCAAGTGGCATTCAATTCATTTATTTCCCTCTCCAACAAGTCATTTCATTAATTTCAAATTCCACCTAATATTGATATTTACTAGCACATTCATCAAAATGTGCTCAACCTTCCTCCATTCACATCTTGACAAGTGGCACTTGGCCATTGGATGTTGAATGATCCCACATTCCTCCATTTTTCTCATTCTTCCATCTTTTCCTTCTATAAATAGAAGGATTTTCTTCTCATTTGGGATCCACAACTTAGAGAAAAGTTACTATCTTCATATTTAGAGAAATTTCATCCATTTCCATAGCATTTTTCAATCATCATAGCTAATTTATTACAGATTTCATCAAGAAGCTCATTGTTCTTCATCATCAAGTGGATCAATCTTCATCAAGCTTGCAACGGGATTGGGAAAGGGCTAATTTCCACATCAAATTGGCACCAATTCCCCCATGGGATTGAGATTTTGTATTCTTTAATAGGATTTAATAGCTTTTCTTCTTTTGTTCTTCATTTCATTTCCTATTTTGAGCATTGTAGATGAATTTCATGGGGAATCTTAGTTCCAACTTGCATATGGATCTAACATTGTGTTTGTCTGCTGTGTTCATGCATGTCTAGGATTGGGGTTCACATTTTGGCACTGGAAGGAGGGAAAGCATGAAGATTTCAACATGTTGTTCTAAAAAAAATTGTGGTTTTTTGTTAGCTTTTGTGTCTGTAGGAAACTGCATCGCTATCAGTCCAACGACACCATACAATGATGTTGACTAGTCTAGTGATGCCATACACTAATGTTAAAAACTCCAAACTACGTCTTTGAGGTCTTCCCGCACATAAATTCAAATTTTCAAACTCTGATGCTAGGCCATTTTTCTGTCACTGAACTTCCAAATTTCAAACAGCTCTACTTGCCAATATAGCACCGTGATTGCGCTCTCTATCCCTACTGCAGAGAACTGTTGTCAGTCCTAGCGATGCCATATAGCACCACTGATCTCTTCAAAACTATGACGCATATGCGGGTTGCACTGTTGGGGTGGGGTAAAAAGTTAATTTCCAATTTTGTTGACATGTGCCTTTTTTCCTTTGATTATTTTGAGCTATTAACCTATTTTCTACCTCTGTGTTTCTTGGACTAATCAGTTTTTGTAGGTGGATTCAAGGGAGGAGAAAGGAAAATTTTGAACTATGACATCATTTCTTTGTTGTATTAAGTGTTTTTGAACACTTTTGGGACAAATTATAATTCCTCTCCTAACAATTTTCTATCTTTCATACTCTTTAAGACTTAATAGATTTCAATTAAATGGGTTTAAAAAGAACAAGGAAAAAGTATTAAAAAGAACCTTAGGAAAACTTACTAGATTTTGTTTAAAGTTTAACAATTGAACAAGCAACTTTCACTTTTCTTTTTGGTGCTTAAAAAGAACTCACTCTTAGTTTGAAAGGAATAAAATGAACATGTGCTTCTATGTTTTGTAATCACCTACCCAAAGTAATATCATCTTAAAGACGTGTGTGCTTCTCTCATGCCTCATGGTGATCTTGAGAATTAAAAGGGATTTTGTGATATTAAGTTGTGTAGGTGATTTCCCCACACTTCAATTTGGGTTTAAAAATTGGATGAATCTTGCGAGTGTGAGTGGAACATATTGCATGTGTTCTCTCTTTGTTTCTCAACAAATATCAATCGAACTATGGATGTGCTTGGTCACTTTTTTGTTATCTTAGAGGGCCTTCCTTGTGGGAAAAAGTAATCACCCAAGGGAATGACCCAACCAAGAACACACTAATTCCAAGCGACTTCCAACCAGTATATAAGTGTGGGTACTTGAGGAAAGGAAAGTATCACGAGGATTCTTTTGATGAGAAGGTTAGCAATGGTCTCTTGCAACATGGATGATCCCCCATGAATGGAATGTCCCTACTAGAACCTTTGTTTAGAAAGTCCAAAATCCTTGATTTATTTGTTTGTGCAAGAATGGTCATTCTGAAGTCACCCCACATTTTTATGGCTCTTAGTAGAGATGAAAAGTATTCCATGGAAGTTTCATGGGTATTGGTGCTTGGTTGACCCAATAAGTGTGTGTCGTGGAGGGGAGCCAATGTGGACAAGCATCTAATCATCGGCTAAGAGTAGGCATAGATGGATTTATCCAAGTGGGGATTCAACAAATATTGACTTTCATATCCATAGGGTTGTGCATGTTCTTGGAATAAAAAACACTCTGCTTGATCATAAACATTGGGAAAACAAACATTCAACATAAACATAAAATTTCAAACCATTTAGATGAGCAAATACCTTTGACAAAATTTAAGTGCTATTGCTTTCCCTAGGGATTCCATCCTCATAGGTTTCTAAGCATTTAAATTTATATCTCAATTTTCTCACTGAAGTCAACAATAGGAAACTTTTTCCTTGATTTCCTTGATTTCCACATAATACACTTTTTGGGATGATAAGAAGTTAGGACATTAGATATCTAGTTTGAAAACCTAATGAAGAATTTTTTGTGGTAAACAAAAGTCATTGAGCAAAGCTAAAGAACAATTGAACCCCACATGTGTGTCCTTCCAAATGATTTCCTGAAAGATCAAAGTTTGAAAAACAAAAACCAAAGGTCTTAGTCAAAATACTCTCAAGAAAAGGTTGTCTATGCTCTATGAATTCAAAGAAAGATTGGGGTATGTGCAGGATCATGATGGGCCAAAAAGTGGTGATATGATGGGTATGTGTAGGGTATGTGGCTAATGATTTTTTTTTTACCCAAAATTGATTAAATGAGAAGGGTTTTTAAAGGAGATTCTCAGCTTTCCACCAATATAAATTATGCTTTACTTTGAATTTAATAAATTATTATTATTATTAATTTTCTATTTGAATTACAACTAAAGTCATGATTGATAAACTGATTGAAAAACATCTATAGCTTTCAAATGACATCACATTTTTTGAATCTGAAACATGTGTCACATTCTATGCTACACATACTATAGGATTAAAAATAATAATAATAAATTTCATGAAATTTTGACCAAGTTTAGGTGGTTAGACATACGATTTTTATATTTTTAAAAGTTGTAATAAAAATTTCATAAATAATTATTTACTAGAAAACAATTACAAAAAAATATGCATCACATCTGAACATGAGTCCTCTACTTATATCTAAAATATTATAAAAAAATATTATCATTTTATTGTGGTTAGGGTGGTCAGACAGACACCTATTTCTTTTTTTTTCCCTGAAATTTAAGTACTACTACATTGAAATTTCAAATTTTCACCAAATAGATTTATTTTTTTAAATAAACCTAGTAGTTTAGAAATTACATCAATTTTCTACATATTCTATTCTTACATATTTTTGAAAAAATATAGATAACTTATTCAAATTTTTACGTTAAGTTTCCTAACTTTGATTTTTCTAAATTTTTCACCACTTAAGGGCCTATTTTTTCCATGATGATCCTACACGTACCCATTGAACTTCAATTTTTATAAAAGAACATCAAGGAGCAATCCCAATTTGTATGAATTCTTTTATCAACAAAATCCAAATATTTTTCAGTAATTTGAGCATCTTGTATAGGAAGTAAAGTATGTTCTTCAAAACTGAGGTCTTGTAAACAAGAGTCTTTTAGGTTCATCTTAGGATCAAATCGAAACTTCATCCATTCCTCAAACATCAATCCAAAAATCACCACACCATTAACTCTTGAAAATATTGGAAAAAAATCATTCATGCTAAACTTTGGGAAAATCCTCTTGAAGTCAAAACAAATCTCAATCTTGTTTGATTAGCTGTGTGTAGATGCATCCTTCTCCACATATTTAATAAAATTATCAAAATCCTTGCGGAAAATTCTATCCCTTGATAACATCCAACATCTTGGGGTTTAGGAGTTCACAAAATCTGAAATCAAAATCAAACCAAAATCATCTTGTTTGGTCAGGTGTGTTTAGATGAATCCTTCTTTACACACTTAGTCAAATCATTAGCTTGTGCACAAGTTTACTCTAGGACAACATCCAACCTCTTGGATTTTATGAGTGCACTGTCCAAATCAAATCCAATCTAGTCAAAGTCAAGATCAAAACCAAATCAAATCAAGAATCAAAACCAAATCAAATCAAGAATCAAAAGTCCTAATGTTTAACATCTCCTTCAAGATTTCTCAAGAGTTCAATCATTCATATCATCCATCTTTCATCTCATCATCACACTTTGATCCTTAATTGTCCTAGATTTTGTCTTTTGTGCCTAAAGTTAGATCAATCTAAAGAATTAGAGGTACATCTCACACATTCTTGAAAATTGATCCCTATTTTATGGTGCAAACTAGATTACAACACAATAAGAACATGGAGACCAACAAAGAAACATCAAATTTAAGTGACTTGAGCCAAACCACCCCCCAAATCAATCCAATTGAATCAAGCAATCCCCTAACTAATCTTCCTTTATCATCAAAAAATCCTCAAGGGGAAGGTCAGGTAGAGGATGTCACCAATAATGCCTCTGGGATAACAAAAGATGAGATCATTGAAATGGTCCAAAATCTTGAAAATCAAAGAATTTTCAATGTCATGATGAAACTCCATCCCTCACAATATATGCTTGAATTAGCAAAACAAGGGGCTAAACTCCCTTCCGATTATGATGTAAGTACTATTGTGGAACAACCTCTTGGGATCATACCTCTGATTTCACCCACACCTCCATTCCAAAGCATCACTAAAAGCATCCCCCAAATCACACCATCCATTACTCCATCTCAATCGATTGTCAACAAGGGGAGCATATTACTTCATGCACTACAATCACACCCCCTTGTGAACAACCAGTATTTGGAGGAAAACACTATCTTGGGGCAATCCGTCCCATTAAATTCGCAACACCCATATGTTTTTCTCACCTTCCAAGATCCCAATGACCGATCATCATCCTTTCACCCAACACTGGCATTTCTGCTCAACATGCAAACCTCTATCCCTTTGACCTCATAGGGAGAAGGTGGATTATTCAGACCAATGGGAATCTTTGATCCTTCATCATCATATTTTCCTCAAGAGAATACACCACCCATTTTTCCACCACTTCCACCTTTAAAATTAACATCCACACCACCCCTCGGTTTAGGGATTCCCCCTTTACCAAATATCAATCAAAAAAATCAATGCAACCCCTCGATCATCAATCAAAACATCATACTGAATCCTCCCATCTTGACATCGATATCACAACAATAGGTGGAAACCATCCAAACAACCCAAGAAATCAATACATCTACCATCCCCCAAAATGTGGTCTCTCAAGGACCAAGCACATTGATTGCACCATCTACCATGCAAATCCCTATCATTAATACAATGATGCCTCTCATCACAACAATAAACACCATTTTGAATCCGCCACCACCACTGCCACCAAACTCAAACACAACAAACCAATATAGCATCATGTTGCAAGCAGCTCAACAAGCTACCTATCAAAAGGAACTCCAACAAATTCAAAATCAACAAGTTGCATAGCTAGCCGCTTAGCAAGCACAATCAAAATTAGTTGCACAACAAGCACAATAATCACAACAGGGTGCTCAAGCTCAAGCTTTGTTGCAACAAAAACAAGCCACCCAAGATGCCCAAATTGCGCAAGCAGCTCAAGCCGCTCAAGTCGCTCAAGCTAGCCAAGCTACTCAGGCCGCTCAAGCCACATAGGTGCATAGGCTACCTAGGCTACTCAAGCAGACCAACAAGCACAGGCTCAAGCTGAAGCCCAATATCAACCTCAGCAAGCGCAAGCGCAAGATCAATACTAGGAACAGCTATAAGCAGCCCAACAACAAGCATATCAGGAAGCCCTGCAACACTACCAAGCACAGCAAGAAGCCACCCAATTGTTAGCCCAACAACAAGCATTGTTGGCACAGCAGAAGCAAGACCAACAACAAGTGTTGTTGGCACAACAACAGGATAAAAAAAAAGCATTGTTGGCACAACAACAAATGTAGGCATATCAGTAAACCTTGATGGTGTAGCAGAGCTTGCAACAAACTCCCACCAAGACATCCAGCACTCCGCCTAGGCATCAATCAAACACCTCGACCACTTCAAAACACATTCACTCCACCCCTTGATCCGCAAGATGACGTGACAACACAAATCAAATTACTCTCGTAGCAAGTGCTCGATCTCTAATCAGAGAAAAAAACAAAGAAACCAACCAACTTGTGTCCCTATCTGTTTGACATGAGCCTTGCAATGGTACCCTTCCCAAAGGGGTTTGAAATCCCCAAATTTGACAAATACTGTGGGACAAGAAACCCTGAAGATCACATCAAGGAATTACAGGTACATTGCATGGAGGTCACACATGACAATACCTTTTTGATGCAACTATTCCCTAGAAGTTTGGCTAGTCTGGCCTTGGAGTGGTTCTCTCGACTTCCTCCTAGCATCAAAAAGTTCCAAGAAATTGTAGATGCATTCCTAAAAAATTATACATTTAACATTGGTATGGATGTTAGTCTAGAGGAACTATCTACTCTTAAACAAGGTAAGGGGGAATCATTCACCTCTTTCCTACAATGATGGTGATCCAAGGCCAATAGGAGCAAGTGGGCCATGCCAGAGGAATAAAATTTTTGCACTATCATTTCTAACCTTGAGAAAAACTTTCCATTTCATCTCAAGGTGCAAGGTATCACCATGTATGACCAATTGAGCTCCAAAGCACTTAACATTGAACAAACCCTTATTACACAAGGAGGGACTCTCACATATCCAGAACATCAAGACAACTAACCTTCCACTAGCTATAATGAAAAACCTCACACATGGGCGAGAAACAAGAACGTCACCAATGATGGTGTGGTGGATGCCAAGGTCATAATCAGTGCTCTGAAATAAAACACCCAAACATACCAACAACTACAAAATAACAATCAAAACAACATGCAAACCAATGTGGTATCACAACAACCAGCCAACAATTAGGTCAACAACCTAAATAATCAAGGGGGACCACCTCTGCGAAACAAGTATCCCCCCAAGTAGAAGTACACATCCCTTGGGGAATCAATTGAATCAGTCATGAAGAAGCTGGTAAATGAGTATCTTATCAAGATCCCCACGTATGAGAACTACTAGGAGCCCTAAGTGAAACCACCATGGTACAATGAGAATTTCACCTTTGTGACTTTCATAAAATCAAGGGGCACACAACTGCTAGCTACATGAGGTTGAAAAATCTAATCCAAGACCTCATCGATGACAAAATCATAAATGTGGAACAATTAGCTAGAAACCAAGACTTAAAAATATACATGAATCTGATGCCAGATCATAACAAAGGGAACAACAAAGGTAAGAAAAAGAATGCCAATGTGAACCATGTGTGTGATCATGTTGTCACATCCCTAGATTAAATGGTCACTATTATTAACATCAAAGTAGCCAAAAGCTGATTGTGGAGTCACCACACGTGGCAAAAAAATCACCATTGCTAGGTCATCACAGCCACCTAGAGCATCTACCTCAAATCCAAAATCTGTTCCTAGTGGTTACAACGTCTTAGACCATCTGAAGAAAACCCTTGCTCAGATCTCCATCATGGAGTTACTGAAGATATCACCTGCACATAGAAATATCCTTGAGGAAGCAATGGCTTCATCCACCGTCTTCAAGAATCTTGATGTTGAACAATTTGAAGCTATGGTCAGAAACATCATCACCCCAAATATCCTCACATTCTCTAATAAGGTGTTTCCCACCCAATCGTATCACACTCATTCACTTCACCTTGAGGTCCTAGTTCATAAGAACAAAGTCAAAATTATCTTGGTGGATGGGGGTGCAGGTTTAAATATCTATTTGCACAAATTGATAAAGAATCTGGGAATCTCAGAGGACTCCATTGAAAAAGGAAAGGGCATCACAATCAAGGCTTATGATGATCAAGAAAGAGTGTCTCAAGGAACTATCCAACTCCCTATTCAAGTAGGGCCAACCATCATGGAAACTACCTACTAGGTCCTTGACCTTGATTTGTCTTACAAAATTCTCCTAGGACATTTGTGGATCCATGGGATACAAGTAGTAGCATCAACCTTTCACCAATGTGTCAAATTCGCATACCAAAACCAAGAGGTCACGATTCATGGGGATCCCAAACCCTTTTCTTATTGAAAGAGCCTAGAAGAAAAATACTATAAAATCCCCCAAGATTCAAAGAACAATGAAGGCCCTTCAACCCCATATGTAGACCAAACTACCTTGGCCTCCACTTCTAAGACAAAGACACCTACCATCTCTAATATTTATGAAATCAAATTCATTTTCCAAGACAAAGAGTGTGGGGATTATAAAATGAAGAAGGGTGCTTTCATAGTAGGAGAGTTACCTCAATCTCCTAGGTCTCATGGATAGCCCCAACAAGCTAAAATATCATCCCAAATGTTCAGAGTTGGCCCTTCTCAATTCAAAAGTTGGGGAGACCTAAGTTGAGAGGTGGTAGATGAGAGGGATATATCAAGCTTTCTATACCAACATGAAAGTTTCGTGCCTGATCTACCTATGGATGAAAGTAGCAAGAGACTACAAATGATGCTTAGTATGCACTATGATAGAAATAAGAGACTTGGATAGAATGATAATGGTCTCCTAATACCCCTCATTATTGAGACACACATGAGAAATTTTGGCCTTGGATGTACCCCTCTGAGTGTAAGCATATGTGGCAAAGGTCCCCTAGTTAAAGCAGTCAAAACTCCCCCTCAGCTATTAGTGGTTGAACTTCGCTTACTCGTATCCACAAGTCGAGTCATAGAAAACTTCACATTTGACATAACTGACATCTGTAGTAGTAGTGATGATGAGGAAGTTGTCATAACTAACTTACCAATTCTATTTGAGAATTCCTCTCTCCTTATGATTAGTACCTTGTCATTTGAGTCAACTAGTCAAACCCATGAAATAAACTTAGTTTATCCCCAGCTCATCGATCATGACCAATGAGGACCACCAATTCTAGACACATTCAAAAATGATGAAGTTCTCTTGGAATTCATGGGACTACAGGATACTATACCATGTGGGGATCACAAGGCTAGATTTGACATCATACTAGACACACATGCCTATTACAAAGAAAAAATTGAATCCTTAAGTCGCAAAAGTGGAAACTTGAGAATAATCTCTAGGTCTTTAAGTGAAAACCACACTGTGGCACTCTCTGACTCAAAAAAATTAAAAATAGAGGACATATCTGATGGTGAAAACCTCTCTGAGGCACCGAAGGATGAAAGATTCAATATTCCTCTCAGTGCCATCCATCAAGAGAAGTCAGCGGTTCTAGTAGAAACGTGCAATCTAGTCAACTTGGGAAAAGAAGAGGTACCACACATAACATTCTATGTAGAGTCTCTCTTAATGAAAGAACAGGAACTCCTATCTACATTCCTAAGAGAAAGAAAGGTCAACTTTGCATGGACCTATGTCAATATGCCTAGACTCAATCCAAAGGTTGTGGTTCATCACCTAACAGTATATCCTGAAGGAAAACCTATGAGATAAAAGCTAAGGAAAATGCATCCCCAGATAGCTCTGTTGGTAAAAATGGAATTGAAAAATCTCCTAGATGTAGGATTCATATAGTCAATAGATTATCCAGAGTAGCTCTCAAATCTTGTACTTGTCTCAAAGCCCACTGGGGGCATCCGTATCTACACAGATTTCAAAGACTTAAACAAGGCATGTCCCAAGGATGACTTTCCACTTTCCAAACATCGATATGATAGTGGATATGATAGTAGGACACGAGATGTTATCCTTGATTGACAGATTCTTGGGATATAACCAGATCATGATAGCAAAGGAGGATCAACATAAAACAACCTTCACTTGTCCATGGGGGTTGTACTATTGGAATACGATGTCATTTGGGCTGAAGAATGTAGGCACAACCTATCAGAGGGCCATGACACTGATCTTTCATGACATGATCCATAAGACAATGGAGAATTACATGGATGATATATTAGCCAAGTCAAAGAAATGGTGAGATCACATAGTGACATTGAGTTCCAGGGTATGTGCAGGATCATGGTATGCCAAAAAGTGGCAATATTTGTAGGGTATGTGGCTGACGACTTTTTTTTCACCCAAAATTAATGAAACGAAAAGGGTTTTTAGAGGAGATTCTCAGCTTTCCAAAAATATAAATTATGATTTAATTTGAATTTAATAAATAATTATTATTCATTTTCTATTAGAATTATGACTAAAGTCCCGATCGATAGGGCTGATTGAAAACATCTATAACTTTCAAACGGTATCATATTTTTGAATCCAAAACATGCATCACATTCTATGCTTCACATACTATAGGATTAAAAAGAAAAATTAAATTTCATGAATTTTTGACCAAGTTAAGGTGGTCGCATTGCGAGTTTTTATTTTCTAAAAGTTGTAATAAAAAATTCATAATTAATTATTTACTTGAAACAAATTACAAAAATATGCATCACATCCGGACATGAGTCCTCTACTTATATATAAAATCTTACAAAAGATATTATCATTTTATTATGGTTAGGGTGGTCAGCAGACACCTACTTCTTATTTTTTCCCTGAAATTTAAGTACTCATTGAAATTTCAAATTTTCACCAAATAGATTTTATTTATTTTTAAATAAACCTAGTATTTTAGAAACTAAATTCAATTTTCTACAAATTCTATTCTTACATATTTTTGAAATAATATAGATAACTTATTCAAATATTTACGTCAAGTTGCCTAACACTGATTTTTCTGAATTTTTTGCCACTTAAGGGCCTGTTTGGCATACCATGATCCTGCACATGCCCTCCATATTTGAAAAACTTGAAAGTACAAGGTCTACTTAAATCCAAAAAAGTGTGTCTTTGGGGTTCAGTTAGGAAAACTTCTAGGCTACATTGTATTCATGAGACAAATTGAGGTAGATATAGCTAAGGTCAAGGAAATCCTGGAAATGGAGGCACCAAAAACATTGAAACAACTAAGAGGCCTACAAGGAAGGCTCCAATCAATCCGTAGATTCATAGCACAATTAGCAGACAAGCAAATCCTGTACTCTCATCTACTCCACAAGGGGGTAGCATACTGATGGGATGACAAATGTGATCAGGCCTTCAAGAAGATCAAGGAGTATTTACTCACATTTCTAGTACTCATGCCACCCATTCCAGGAAAACCCTTGATCTTATACATATCAGCAACATCAAGAGCTCTCGATGCTCTCCCAGCACAACATGATGAAAATGGGAAGGAAAGAGCCATCTATTATATTAGTTGAACAATGGTGGGGAATGAACTGAACTACACACCTATTGAAAAAGCTTTCCTAGCAACCATGTTTGCAGCTCAAAATTTTAGACATTACATTAGCACACCAAATAAAGCTTATCGCAAAGATAGAACCCCTTAAGTACTTACTTTCCAAAGAAACACTTACAGGGCCGATAGAAAAATGGGTTATGATCCTCATAGAGCATGATATTGAGTATGTGGAATGCAAAGCTATCAAGGGACAAGCAATCGCAGATCAATTGGCAGAAGCACCCATATATGCAAAAAATCCACTTGTATCACAATTCCTTGATGAATCAATCTTCAACTTGAGTGTGCCAAACCATTGGAAGATGTACTTTGATGGGTCCTATACACAACACGGGTCAGGAGCAGGGATTTTCTTCATCACTCCATAGGGATATTACATACCTAAATCATACAAGCTGTCATTTCCATGCACAAATAACATCGTCGAATATGAAGCTCTTGTCATAAGGCTAATGATTGCAGTGCAGTGAAAAATAATGGAACTTGAGGTATACAGAGATTCACAACTCATAATCAACCATGTAAATGGTGAGTACCAAACAAAGGATGACAAGCTGACTCTCTACAAGAAATTGGTGGAAATTCTTAAGGAGCCCTTCATTGATATCTCATTTGAGCAGCTACCAAGAGAAAATAATAGAGTAGCAAATGCAATGGCTATAATTGGATCACTCCAAGAAATATTGTGCAACGTCCCAACACAAGAATTCCTCATAGAGCAGCCTCTCATGCTCACATTCAAGGTACTGGAGCCTGAATTTGTGTGTGAAATCATTGGTCCTGGTGATCCCTGGTACCATGATATATACACTTATCTAAGAATAGGAGTCCTCCCAACTGACATAACCCCGAACCTCAAAAGAGCCTTTGTCAAAAAGGAATCTCATTTTTTCATTGTAGGAGATACCCTTTACTGTAGAAGCATTGAAGGAACCCTGTTACGCTACCTAAACACTGAGGAAGCCTTGACTACTTTAACTGAGGTACATAATGACATTTGTGGTTCACACTCAAGTAGAATGACCTTGGCTAAGAAATTGCTGAGGATGGGGTACTATTGGCCTACAATGGAAAGAGAAGCACATGACTAAATTTCAAAAGGTGTGTACAGTGTTAGCAGCATGGGGACCTCATCCATGCACCAACTCAAGAGCTCCATTCAATTGTCACACCATGGCCTTTTTCATAATGCAGACTTGATCTCGTTGGGAAAATTTCCCCCACCTCATCTAGCGGACATAAATTCATCATCACCAACACTAATTATTTCATAAAGTGGGTGGAATCCATCCCCATGACCTACATCACTGGAAAGTAGATATCCAAGTTCATCCTAAACTATTTAATATGCCTCTACGGTGTCTCCCAATTCATTATCTCAGATAATGGGACACCTTTCAAGAATCAAGATGTCCATGACCTATGCCATAAATTAAAAATCAAACATCACTTTTCCACTCCATATTTCCCCAAAGAAATGGCCAAGCAGAAGCCACCAACAAAACCATTATGAAAATCCTCAAGAAAACCATCAATGATGTAGGTTGTGACTGGAATTTGTAGCTAAATTTTTCCTTATGGGCCTATCAAACCAGCATCCTCACACCAATAGGTTCCACCCCATTTTACCTAGTCTACAGATCATAAGCCATACTCCCTATCAAGATCGAGCTCCCGTCACTGAGAATATCACTGCAGAACCTCATCATAGATGAAGAATACCGGGTATCAAGACTGAATGAGCTCGAATTACTAGATGAGTAGGCGTATGGATGCCTTAAACCATTTACAAGTCTATCAAAACCTACTCAAGAAAAGTTACAATAAGAAGATCAGGAGTCGGACATTCCAAGTCAGAGAGCTTGTGCTAAAGGAAAATCAGAAAAATGTCCCCAATCCAAATAGCAAGGGTAAATTTGAACCCAATTGGTTGGTACCTTTCATCATCATAGCAAGCTACAAGTCAGGGGCATATCAGTTATCAACTCTAGAAGGAAAGCCTCTATAGGAGCCCATGAACAACTCTCATCTCAAAAAAATTTATGCCTAATCTTTCAAGGTGTAAAACAAAAATTACAAAAAAAATGTCCTAAAAAATGGTCCTGATGAAAACACGGCAATCGGGCATCTTGGTGACAAAAAAGCATAAAAATCCAAAAAATCAGAAAAAGGATCAAAAACAGTAAAGAGAAAAATCGTCCTCTAGTGAAAACCACTTCGGTGGCACTATGGGCCAATACCTTGGTGAAAACCTGGCAAATAGGTGCCTTATGTAAATAAGCACCTTCCATCCACCAGGATCTCCATGGCCTATAATGCATCATCCATCCACCCATCCATCATCCATCGTACCCCATATCTCCATCTGTTACCCATTCGCATCATAGCTTGGTCTTATGTTTGTGTCATGATCCCTCCTAGTACTACTCAACCCATTCTCAAGGTTAGTTTGTTCTGCCTTTATCGGAGTAGTCTATTGCATCACACTGGGGGCATGTTATCATCAGATCAGATTCATCTATAT
Source organism: Sequoia sempervirens (assembly GCA_007258455.2). Taxonomy (NCBI): domain Eukaryota; kingdom Viridiplantae; phylum Streptophyta; class Pinopsida; order Cupressales; family Cupressaceae; genus Sequoia; species Sequoia sempervirens. The sequence goes on from VDFB02281492.1 coordinate 592,994,075, forward strand.
TCTTGGAGTCTTCCCAAAATAAAAAAATCCAAAAGCATTAGAAAATCAAAAAATCCAAAAACATAAAAAAATCAAAAAAAATCCAAAAACATCAGAAAATAAAAAAATCCAAATACATCAAAAATCAAAAATCCAAAAACATCATAAAATAAAAAAATCCAAACATCAAAAATCCAAAAATCCAAAAATCCAAAACATCAAAAATTGAAAAAATAAAAACATCAGAAAATCAAAAATCCAAAAACATCGAAAATCGAAAAATCCAAAACATTCATAAAATCAAAAATTCAAAACATCCAAAACATATCAAAATCCAAAAATAGGTCAAAAAGTAAAAAATAGAGTCGTCTTGTCAAACTATGGGTCTCTAAGCTCTGAACGTAGGCAAGGTTGATCTTTGAATCATCCCCCAAGACACTTAGGTTAGTCCTTTACAAGTTTGTCATAATAAACTGGCAATCCATCTGTTCATATCTCATCAATAATCGAGTCAGTGTCAGTCGAACTATGTGGTCTCTGCATGTATAATGTAGGCAAGGCTAATCTATTGATCAGCCCCCAAGGCCCCTAGGATAGGTCTTTAGGTTAGGTCTTTGCTCAAAATCTCAGAAAACACCTAAAAATAAGAAAACTTGAAAAACAAAACATTTGAAAAATCTCAAAAATACCAAAAACAGCCTCAAAACATTTCAAAAAGATCAAAAACATTCAAAAAACCCCAAAAAATCATCCATCCCCATCTCTCTTTCACCCGAAATAAACATCACTCATAATAAATCATTGTCATCTTCAACCTTTGGTGAAATAGTCATAAACAAGTCTAGCACCTGGTTAAAAGTGAAAACTTAATTGTCAAGGTTTCAAGTCTAGGTTAGTAAGTAAACAAGTTGGTCAACTCTTTGTGTCAATAGCTTATCATCCAATCAATCCCACATCAATCATTTGATATCATCATGTCCTATGATGAATCCTTCCTTCAATGGACATCAACATCAGGCATCACCGTAGTTTAGTCTCGGCTAGCGGTATGAAGAACATTAGCTTGTTTGTTTAATTTATCTTTGTCTTTTGACTTATCTTATTCGTGCTCATTTCAATGACCTCTTGATGATGTCCAAATGAAGGGATTTAGAGAGAAAAGAATGGAGCAATGATCATTATCTTTTATCTGTTGTGCTTGTTGGATATTCTTGTAATATAACTTGGTCATGCGTCCTTTGTTTGGATGTAGGGAGGATGTTCTAGGTGTCTTGTTGACCACATAGAAAGGCTTTCCTTCCTATGTTTTGGTCTAAGATGTTTGGAATATCTGAACTGCATTTTAAATAAGGTTCAACATGCCAGGTGTGAATAGGAGTACTCCTATCTGATTATGGAGTCAAAGTCCATCATACTAGGTATAACACCATCCTAGCTCTTTATACCTCAATGCATCATGCCTATGTGTATTATCAAATATAAAGTAAATGTCCCTTTTAAAGTCCCAATTTCTAGTAAGGAAGATCATCATCATCATCATCTTTTGACTTGTTGGATCCTCTTCTTTCTTATATCTTCTTTTTGTCCTAACATGGTACCATGACAGTTAATCACAAATCATCGCTAATGCATCCTTCTTGCATCCATAAACCATTAGCATGTTGCATATCATTCACATGCATTTTCATCAATGCATAATATAGATTTGTTAGTCTAAGCATATCATAAACCATACATTTGCATAAAACATGGACATTGCATACCATATAGGCATCATTCATCTCATCCATCTCACATGCATTGCATCATCATTTTAAGTTTTTTAGGATAATATAAATTGGTTATTCTAAGCATCTTAAAACCATCTCATTTGCATCATCATCATAACCATCCATACGTCCATCTTGGGGAAATGTATCAGTATACTTCTTTTCGTTGGGGCATCTGAAATTTTTTTTTAAAAATGAATTTTAATCTTGGCAGTTTATTCTTTGAACCAATGCACCAGGTACATTGCTTCAAAGAGGGGGAAAATGTAGACATGTAAAATATACATGCATCTGATCTTTGTTCACTAATTTCAATTCATCCTTAATCATCCCTCTACTGACCATTTTAATCAAATAATCTTTATCTAATTAAAATTCATCATATTTCCTCTTTTAATCAATCTTTATTTAATTAGATAAATCAACTTTATCTAATTAAATATATCATTCTACTTGATTAAATCATATTCTTCTTTGTAATTAAATAAATCAGTTTTATTTAATTAGTCTCCTAAAGTCATCTCTTTAATTAAATAAATCAATTTTATTTAATTAATCTTCTAAAGTTCTCCATTTAATTTAAATAAATTATCCAAATATTTAAGTTGAATGTCACAATCAACTAACCTCCATTAAAATTAATCAAATCATGATTAATGCTAATCCTAATCCTCCAATTATCTAGATTTTACAACTTGCACAATAAATCATTTCTTTTGATTTATTAAATCCTCTAATTTCCTTCAAAATGGTATCTTTATGGAATATGCTTCAAATTTTAAAATCCCTCCAAGTGGATTTGTCCTTCCAACAAAGCATTTCACTCCTCTTACATGTCCTTGTGCATTGAGCCAAGTGGCATTCAATTCATTTATTTCCCTCTCCAACAAGTCATTTCATGAATTTCAAATTCCACCTAATATCATTTATTGGAACATTCATCAAAATGTGCTCAACCTTCCTCCATTCACATCTTGACAAGTGGCACTTGGCCATTGGATGTTGAATGATCCCACATTCCTCCATTTTGCTCATTCTTCCATCTTGTTCTTCTATAAATAGAAGGTTTTTCTTCTCATTTGGGATCCACAACTTAGAGAAAAGTTACTATCTTCATATTTAGAGAAATTTCATCCATTTCCATAGCATTTTTCCATCATCATAGCTAAGTTATTGCAGATTTCATCAAGGAGCTCATTGTTCTTCATCATCAAGTGGATCAATCTTCATCAAGCCTACAAAGAGATTGGAAAAGGGCCAATTTCCACATCAAATTGGCACCAATTCCCCCATGGGATTGAGAGTTTGCATTCTTTAATAGGATTTAATAGCTTTTCATGTTTTGTTCTTCATTTCATTTCCCATTTTGAGAATTGTAGATGAATTTCATGGGGAATCTTAGTTCTAACTTGCATATGGATCTAACATTATGTTTGTTTGTTGTGTTCATGTAGCTCTAGGATTGGGGTTCACACATATTTACAAAAGTCTTAGCAAATGAGCAATTTGAATATTTGTGAGAAAATTTGGGTATTGTAAATATTGATGTAATTAGTAATAGAAACTAGGAGGGAGTGTTAGAAGGTTCTAGTAATTTTTACTAGCTCGATGATAAGTTCTAAGATTTAGATTTTCTATTTTTAGTATATAACTATATCGATCAAGATAAAATAATAAAAAGTGTTAAACATGTGGGTCTATTTTAGAATTTTCTTGTAAAGACTAAAGTCCTCTATAAAAGAGACATATGTAATTCATTTCAAACAAGCAATAAAATATTTTGAATGCAACAACTCATATTTGGCTTTGTTCTTTTGTGTCTCTGCTTTCCAACAGCCAAAATATTCCTAGTTGTTGGTTGCATAATTATACAAAAACAAAACAATGTTGAAGAACATGAGCTGCCCTAGCAAGAACATAATATTGTCGGGCAGCCCAATTTGTGTTTTCCAATTTCACTAAATTGGAAACGGTGTGATATTAGCTCATTTATCAATTTGTCTATTATTGCTTACGTTTGGAAGACATCTCCACATACTTCCCTATCAAAGTCAATTAAAACTAGCAATCACACCTTAGTGTGCAATGGGTACGCCGAAGAGGTGTGGAATGTCAATTAGGAATTTTTTTATCTATTTTTTTGCATTCCTATAGTACATGAGGTCGATTGGTGGGCCAATTAGCAAATGATATTTTTTGTGCAACAAAGGTCATAATGATTAAATAGGAAACATTTATATCAAACTGACCAAAACCATATATGGGTAAAATCACAAAGTTGTGTCACACTTTCAGCCAATTTATCAGCACAACTAAATTTAAGTATTTCTAACTAAAAAATGATTTTGGTCAAACATATGATCTAGTAAGATTCATTCTAGCTAAGTTAGATACTTACACAACTTTTTCAACTAAAATTTTTGGCTAAAAATATATGGAGCACCACTTTGAGTCCAACTTACCAAAAAAAAAAAATTATTTGAAAAACTTGAAGTTTCAATAACTCCTACTAATGTAAATAATTTTTTTTTTTAAATATAAAAATACCCTTTTGTAGATCCATAAGTGTAGTTTTCAAAAATATATTTATTTTAATAGTTTAATTATTATTTATATTTTATATTTTATTTTTACTAAAATTAGGTTATCAACACAAAATATTAAGTTGATTACTATGCCAAGGAAAAATACTAAAACTTATTAAAAAAATTGAAAAAAATATAATGCACCAGATAAATGAATCTATTTCAAGATGGTATATTTTTTTTCAATTTTAGATAAATATTTAATGTGAAAGTTGACGTCTGATGGAAACAATTGATTTTTGATTCACGCACATTTTAATATTTATTTAAAAATATATAATTATCAAAATTGGAAAAAAAATATTTGTGCACTAAATTTTCAAGTTATAAATACACACAAAAAATTTGAAAGAAAAAAAAAATTACTATAAAAAGTTTGACGTCCCATGCAACTTCATTTTTCAGTATTTTATCAACAACTAAAATATAGTGTTAATTTATTAAAACCTAGTTTAAAATAATTTTTTATTTTTATTTTTAAAATAAAAACATAAAATATACTAAAAAATACATATTTTACTAGTTTACACCATTCCAAAATTTGAAACATATATGCCACTTTTTAGTGATTCAAGTTTAAAAGTTGGATAAGTGTTGGTCATTTCCTTTATAAAGTGTGACACAACTTTATGCTTTTACCCATATCTAAAATGAAATACAATCTCTATCAAAATTGTAAATGGTTATATCTAGAAATACTTAGAGATATACAAATTTACAATGAGCTATACAGTTTCACATAATCGATATAGATATTATAAAGAGATATATAGAGTATTATCATATCTTAATATTATGTAGAACTTAAAAATATATAAATAGAGATATAACATTATCATTATCTAGAGTAATAAAATATGTGCAATTTAGTCAAATACTACATTCTCTAGTAATTTAGGATAATATCTAAAACTTGTAGGTTAAATCCTCTAGACTAGATACAGAGATAGATGGCTCAACCTCTATCTTAAAAATATATATATTTCTTAACTTTTATAATTCTATAGATATAGTTACATCTCTCTATTTTACTCCAAAACAAAACAAAAGTAGAGGATATAAGCAATATGGAGAGATAACGATTAATTATAGTTAACAAAAAAAATTACATTGTCATTAAATTGCTTGATGATAAATCTACTACAAAAATTGTGTCTGTTGTCAACCATGTCGATGAAAAACAAATTTCTTACAGCTGCTACTTCAATCTATTCAAACTTCAATTTGAAAATTATCTTGAAAATGAACATAAAGATCAATTAGTACTGATATTATTGATTGACCTTATATTATCCAATATGTAGTGATCTTTCCCTCACTAAGCTTTCCCAACTCATTTTCATAGAAAATGGTGTAGATTGGCTGTGTGGAGATGGACTACGATGAAATGAATCTCAATCGTTTATCATTTTTTCACTATTTTTCCAACTGTTTTCACCCCTTTTTGCTGCTTTCCCAAGTATTTTACACTTTAGGCAAGATGAATTGGATGGGTTGGCTGGCTTTGTTCTCCTAAACTACCAAAGAGATTATAGGTATATATCAGTAGTCAAAAAAAAATCATAATAATCTATGATATTAATTCAAGCTATTAATACTTATAAATAGGGAGTGTGTGTGTGAGTGAGAGAGATATTGAGAGAGGAGTGAGAGGGAGAGAGATAGTGTAACTTGGAATATAGGGATACTAAGTAATATGTTCGATTACATAGTATAGTTAAATTATAAAATAGATATAGACTATTTAACCTAATATTCTGAGCTAAACCAATAAGATATCAATAGAAGGTACCATCAACCAAAGGTGAAGAGCATTAAGCCTCAAGCTTGAATATAGAAAAAAGGGAGTAGGAGTAGTCTTACAATTAGCCATGTGAAACTATGAGAGAAAATTAAGAGTATACTTAGATTGTGTAGTGTTGATCCTAGAAGTAGATATAAATGTCTCAATTCTAAGAAAGTATAATATATTTCTAGGAGATATGTTACTTAACTTTCCATATATAGAGAGGGAATTATATAGAGATATATGATTAATCTCTATTTATATATTATCCTATAGGTGGATAGATATATCAGTCAATATATGATTAGTTTTACATATGAGATACTTAATAATCTTTGTGTAAATTAAATAGAGATATATAATTAATTTACAATATGGAGAGGTAGAAATAGTATAATATTTTATAATAGCTAATGTACTTTCTATGAGGTTATTTCTAGTAATTTAATTGTTTAAATATAATAACTTATCATAACAGTTTCATCTCTAATCATGCATCTCTATCTCTCCCCATCTCTCCCCATCTCTCCCTCCCTCGCTCCCTCCCTATCCCCCTATATATATATATATATATATATATATATATATATATATATATATATATATATATATATATCTACCTCTCTCTCCCTTTCTCTTCCCATATATCTTTATCTCTCTCTTTTTCTTCCCATATATCTAGAGATAAATAGAAACCAAAATAATCGTTTAGCACAATATTCAGACAATTCAAAATTAAATATTCTATAGGGAAACCTATATTAGATAACTTGAAATAATATAGAGATAGAGGGGGCAAAAAAAGGAGATTAGTGTAAGAAGTTGAAAAAGGTATATCCAATTTACATCTAATGGCAATGGAGGATTTAACAGTCCCTCTCTCTCTACTCTAAATATAGATTAGTTAAATGGAAATAGTATACCAATTTAGGTTAAATCCTCATATTACACGGGTCTATATTCTAGTAATATTGACTATTAGGTTAAATCTTCTTGTAGATTATACCATATTAATAATTTAGGATATCTGAGAAAGGCACTTAGATATAAATAGAGATAGAGTAATAAATGCCCCAAATAATATTTTGAATAATACTTTCATAAACTATTATCATTGAGCTATACAGTGTTCCTCTCTATCCCTATACTTTCTTACATAAATAGTATTTATTGTACATATCTTCAAGGTAATTATTATCTCTTTTAGCTAATGATTAGACTTTTACTTTATAACTTTTACCTCTTATATTATAGTAGGGATAAATTATTGTAAAATTATATTGATTGTTTATTATAGATAATGATTATTGTTGATTGTTTGGGCCTTTTATCTCGAGGATATTGTATCTCTAATTACTTATGCATTTGTCTAGAGGATGTCTAAATTACTTGATACATGTATATCCATCTCTTCCATATCCATCCATACTCTCGTGGATGAGTATTATAGAGTATTATTCTATATAGGATAATGAGCCTATAGAGCATAAAAGCTTCCTCCAACTTCTCCATTTTACGATACTCATCCACGAGAGTATTATGTCACAATATCAGCCTCAAAGCCTGATTCTTCCATTAGATTCATGAACTCATATGCTCGTTCCAAGTTACAATCTCTGCAGAGAGCATGAATCATAATATTGAAAGTAAAAGCATTCGGAGGAGTTTGCCTCTTATCCATTTCAGCATAAATTTCCCAGCATAGATTGATTCTTTTAGATTTCGACGGTGCATTGAGAAGACAATTGCAGGCGCTGATATGGGGCACCAATATAGCTTCTGCCATCAGAGAACATTCCGGCCCAATTTAAGATATGAACCATTGTGCGCCAGCTCTGCATAGTGTGTATAAGACCTTGATGTTCTAAATGCTCGAAGAAGCGCTGCCCGAAAATGAAGGCAATAAAGAAAGCCTGAAGAATCTGAGGAATGTTGAGGGCGGCATGGGTGTGGAAACAAGAGAGCAACGCAGGCCGGAAGATTCGTCCCTCGTTCATCCGGACCCCAACATTGGCAATTGGCAGGTGTAAATCAACACTCCACAACCTTTGCTACCATTCTCCCTGCCTCTGCAAAAATGGGGGCTTTGGAACAGGGTATGGACATCCATCAAAGCATAATGGATAGGAAAAAAAATTCAGATGTTGTAGTTGCAATTGCCCGAGTAGACACCTCTGCAAAACCATAAGACAAGCTTTTCAGACGCGCGGTCAAAGTAACGTACGCCTTAAAAACGTTGAAGGAAATAGGTCAATGAAAACTGCGAATATCGAATGGTTGAAGTTGTTTGAATCGTATCCCATCCCGTGCCACTTGGGCCATCGATCTGATAATTTAGCTTTGTCTGTTTCAAATAGGGATACGCCTTCGGCGTAAATAAACAAGCACAAAACTACAGAAAAACACGGTTTACATTCAGAGTCCTGCAAATGAGGAATCGCTTGTCAAACAAGGGAATTATCGTTGACCAGTCCAATATTTTCTAAATATAAAATTACTTAATCAATACGCCAAGCGATGAATGTGAATTATTTTGGAGTATGGAACACTGTAGCGTTTGGAACCAACCAAATTGTTATCATCGATTGGCGTACTTGAAATTTAAGATTAAAAAAAAACTTGAATTCCTTGCAAAGAAGCAAGTTCTGAACCACTTTCAAAATGGAAATCCACCGAAAGTGAGTTACATTTTACCAGTTTCCCCAACGACGAAGCTCTCACGATATAGATGTCACGAAAATATGGATGTTAGATGTCATATCAACTCTTCCCAAAAGTGATTGAAGTTCCAGTGCATTGTAGTATTTCTCTTGGCATGCCAATAATGGAGCGTTAGGGTCAAATTTCAGTATTATCGTGGAAAAAATGTGTCGGTGTTGTTGATGAGAGTGTTTTTTTAGATTTTATTGTGTGTATTTTTTTTCATCAACGTTTCGGATTATTTTCCGTGATCCATCAACAGAATGAAAAAGGAGCTACATAAGAAAATTGTTGATTGTAGACCAAGATTGGAGAAAAAGAGATGGAGAGGGAGTTAATGTTCAGCTACGTTGACACTATGACACTCAAAATATTCAGAGTTTTCTGTTGAAAGCATTCAAAGTTCATTTATATAAACTCTGCAAATATTATATTTATATAAATTTTTTAATAAGGATTTTATATCATTCATGAGTTTGTTTTGCTATTCAATATAAAAGTATAACTCTATGCTGATATCTCTTTAAGTTGATAGTCAAGGATCCATTTCACCAAAATTGCTTAAGACACAATCTTGATCTCATCTCTTATTTCACACCTTCAAAGATTTAAACCTCGATAAATAGTATAGTCAAGAAACATTTCATATTATTGTTACCTCTTTATTTTATAGATTTATTATACATCTAATTTTTCACATGGAAAAGATATTTAAAAACTATAATGATTTAATATTATAATGGTTTATGTTAATTTTGTACATCTTATTTAATTTATAATGTAGTGTAAAGGTGTAATGGAATAAATTACATCTTAATAAAAATTTAGGTTAATTAAACTATAATGAAAATAATTTTATTATATAAACTAATGAGGTCAAGATTGTGTCTCAAATGACTTTGATGAAGTGGATCCTTGACTACCAACTAAAGAGATATCAACATAGACTTGTAATCTTATATTAAATGGAAAAATAAACTCATAAATGATATAAACATGTGTCAATGAGTTTGACTTAAAAAACTACACAGTTGAATCCTGATAGCAATATCATAATTTGAAATGTGGAAAATACCTCCTACTTATCAATTGAATTATTCTTTATATGTTCTTTCTATTGTGAAAACCCAACATTTAAATCAATGACACAACAAATGTCTTTAAATACCAAAATATACCAACAAGTCACACAAATGTGGTATCAAACTCATAATAACTAAAGGTGTGGGAAATTTTGAAATATGAATTAAATATTTACATTTTGAGATAATTTGCACACTCTTTTAGGATTGAACTAGGTCAACCTCATACCACATGAAAATGAACCTCAAGGATAAAATAATAATTATGAAGCATTAGTTGATTATATAGAAGTAAGTGTATATGAGATTACTATAATTATGAGTAAATGAATGTATGGGGATAAGTGTAAATAGGAGGGAATAAGAGTGTATAGGGATCAAATCTTGAGACAAAATAAGCATAATTTTATACCACCTATTAATATGTAATTGCATGATCCCAATTTTACTAATATTTTCATCAACATAAGCCCAAACTAAATACAAAGTGGCATGGGTATGCTAGTTTTACCATTACATTTTTATCCCACTTTGAGCTTGATGTGAATCTAATATGAACATGCATTTAAAATCATATGGGAATTATCCAACAATTTTAAAATTAAATATTTAGAGAATCATAGGGATGGTAATTTGTATAAAGTAAGAAATAATTCTTGGATACTTCTTTTATTCCTTTCCTTAGAATGAGTACTCCATTAAAAACTAAATAGAAATTGTATATGCAATGAGTAGCCTCTATCACACAACTGAAGTAGGAACAAATAACAATATTTTTTAATGATCTATGGAAATAAAAATTAGAAAGAAGTAAGAAGGGTTAGAAAATTTTACGATATGACCATGTATTTGATTTTCTTATGATGTGGTAGTCTGATTCTATGCAATGTAATGATAAGTAGCTACATGATTTTGTATCAAATATATACATGATGCAAGTGTGTTATAAAATAAAGGTTATATGTGATGTGTTAGAGTAAATTACATTTACCCACTTAAATTTACTTAGGCTATTGCATTTAGTTTAATAGTGCATTTAATTAATTGGGTGGTTTTTTCCCATGTGGGTAGTTTTTACACCCGTTACTTGTTTTTATTGCCTTTTTAATTTACTTTGTACATTGTGTAAAATCACCTCATTCTCAATGCATTTATCTTCGGTGAAATATCTTCTCTCATTCTTGTGAAGGTCTGCTCTCTTATGATGCATTAATATGTCTCCACACAATGTGGAAAATATATTAAATATCTATGTGATACACTAATTTGATAGATCTCCATGCAATGCAAGAATGTAATATGATCAAGATATATCTAGATCTAGTGATGTGTTTATGTCTAGTGAAATTTGATATTTAAATATCAATCATTAAAAGTTTTAGAAATAATATATGCTCAAATTTAATTGGTTATATTCAATGGTTTTAAAGAATTGGAGGAGAGATATAACAATACATTATAAATAAAATGATAACATATCAAGCTAATTGAGTAATATGAACTTTGTAAAAATGCATCATAATAAATAACGTAAGAACTTGAATTGGTGATAAGAATCCAATAATAATATTACTCCAAATATAGGAAAATAATGCTGGAAAATTTACCCTAAAGGATACATAAAGATCTTATGTAGGAATGATTACCTCAACCATGAGAAAACATCAAGGTAGCACCATATTCTCTATAAGAACTTGTTAATATATATGTCAATATAAGATATAAGTAGTGATTAAAGACAAAAATTAGATAAGCATACGATAATGACATAATAAGTATTAAAGGTTATAGCAAGATCATGGTTAAAGCATGTAATTAGAAACATGGTCAAGATAATTAGTAACAAAAATTATAAGATGAATCATTAGTAAGTATAATAACATAGAAGAAATGATATTACAAGTATTATCAATGTGGAACCATACAATCTAGACATGGGAAGGATAGCAAACTGAAAAGATGTAAGCATAATAAGGATTATAATAGGGTATGTGCAGGATCATGATGGAAAAAATAGGCCCTTAAGTGGCAAAAAATTCAGAAAAATTAGAGTTAGGCAACTTGACGTTAAAATTTGAATAAGTTGTCTATATTATTTAAAAAATATGTAAGAATAGAATCTATAGCAAATTGAATGTATTTTTTAAACTACTAGGTTTGTATAAAAAAAAAAAAATCCTATTTGGTAAAAATTGAAATTTCAATGCAGTGGTACTTAAATTTTAGGAAAAATATAAGAAGTAGGTGTGTCCGACCACCTAACCACAATAAAATGATAATATTTTTATAGGATTTTATATATAAGTAGAGGACTCATGCCCCAATGTGATGCATATTTTATTTTAATTTTTTCCATGTAAATAATTAATTATGATTTTTTATTACAACTTTAAAAAAAATAAAAAACTCGTATGACCACCTTAACTTGGTCAAAATTCATGAAATTCAATTTTTCTATTTTTAATCCTATAGTATACAAAGCATAGAATGTGACACATGTTTTGATTCAAAAATGTGATACCGCTTTGAAAGCTATAGATGTTTTTCAATCAGCCTATCAATTAGGACTTTAGTCGTAATTTGAATAGAAAATGAATAATAATTACTTATTAAATTCAAAGTAAAGCATAATTTATATCGTTGGAAATATGAGAATCTCCTTTAAAAACCCTTTTCATTTCATCAATTTTGGGTAAAAAAATAGTCGTCAGCCACATACCCATCATATTGCCACTTTTTGGCCCATCATGATCCTGCACATACCCAACAATTGAATCATTATGTTTAGGGATGGGTGTGACATCATAAGCATGATAAGTAAGTATATGATATATTAAGATCGTGATAAAGGTCATAATAGCATGTAAAGAACATTATATGTATAAAAGATAATGAACATAAATCATGTCACATAAGGTTATAAAATCGTGTAGATATAGAACAAGTGGTGATGAAAGTGACAAACATGAAATATGAGTAAACACAAAAAATTAAGAAAACATGTTGGTATATTTTATTTCTTATGTATTTATTTATTCCTTTAAATTACTATGCACCTTAAGATAGGCTTACTTAGGTAGGTGATATCTTGTATTTTATAAATATGGTTGATGTAGACACCTCAAAACTACTACACTAATTATTCACTATTTTTAACACCATGTTTACACTACTACCATGCTAATATCATCCTAATGAAATCAATTTCATGCTAATTACCCCTTTTCATTCAATACACAGATCACATGTCTAATTAAATAAATAATTCATATTATTTAGTTATGAGGTTACTTTTTCTCCATTATTTAAAAATAAAAAATAAAAAAAATCTTTTTCTCCATTTATTTTGAATAAATAAATTGTAGAACCCCAATCCTAGACCTACACAAACACAAGAAACAAACACAATATTAGATCAAATGCAAGTAAGAACCAAAATTCCCCTTGAAATTCATTTGCAAAGCTCAAATAGGAAATAAAATTAAGAAAAGAACCAAGAAAACAATGAAATCCTATTTTAAGATGCAAACACTCAATCCCATGGAGGAGTTGGTGCCAATTTGATGTGGAAATTGGCCCTTTCCCACCTCCTATGCAAGCTTGTGATGATTTGATGAAGATTGATCCACTTGATGGTTGATTCAATAGAGCTCCATGAAGAAATTTGCAATAACCTAGCTATAAACTTGATGCAATGGATGAAAATGGATATACTTGAAGATGAAATTGAGTATAGTAGACTTGCTCAAATTGTGGATGATCAAAATGAGAAGAGAAGCCTCTTATTTATAGAAAGATGAGATGGAAGAATGCTCAAAATGAAGTAATGTGGGATCATTCAACATCTAATGGGAAAGTGCCACTTGTCAAGATGTGAATGGAGGAAGCTTGAGCACATTTTGATGAATGTGCACAATAAATGAAATTAGGTGGAATTTGAAAATTGTGAGATGACATGTTAGAGGGAAAAATAATGAATTAAATTCCACTTGGATCAATGCACAAGGACATGTAAGAGGGAATGAATTTCTTGTTGGAAGGAAAAGTCCACTTGGAGACATTTTCAAACTTGGAGGAATATTCCCCTAAAGATGCCAAGTTGAAAGAAAATAGGGATTTAATAAATCTATTAAATGTATTTTCATGTGTAAGTGGAAAAAGCTAGAGGATGGGACATGGATTAGAGTTAGAATTGATCAAGATTTGATTAATTAAGATAATGCTAGATGATTTGACAATTTTGACTTAGATTTTAGGATTTAAATAAATCAAAGTTGAGAGGAAAATGATTTAGACTTAGTTAAATAAAGATTTTGATTTATTTAATTAAAGGGGATGATGTTAGATTGAATTAAATAAGGTTTAATTTATTTAAGTTAATAAGATGACTTTATATATTTAATCAAATAAAAATGAATTATTTAATTAAATAGAGATCCGAGGATTAATTAAATAACATTGATTTATTTAATTAATGAGAGAGAATGACCTAATCAGATAAATGATTATTTATTTAATTAAGGCATGAAGAGTGATGACAAGCTAAAGAGATTATTTAGGCTGAAATGGTGTTAGTGGTCAGGATCAAGTATGTCGGTATTTTTTCCATGTCTACATTTTTTCCCTCTTTGAAGCAAAGTACTTGCTGTGTTGGTTCAAAGAATAAACTGTCTTAATCAAAATTCAAAAACATTCTGATTTTCAAATTTCCCCACGGCTACCCTGGCAAATGAATTATGCTAACATACTGCCCCCTTGAGAAATCAGACAAAAATTTGGATTTTTGGGTGATCTCACGAAAAAAGAGGATAAGGTGCCTGACGGGTCCAAAAAGGCTCTAGGATGCCAAAAAATGAGATAAAATGCAAAAAATGATGCAAAACAGCCATCTATTAGGCGAAAATAGGATCGGGCGCTCAAAATCCTAGTCAGACAGCTAAACAGGGTCAAAAAACCCTAATTTTGAGGCTTAATAGGCCTCGAGGGGCCATTTCCAATTCATTTGCACATTCAGCCCTTTGAGATTTTGCATTTTTTGAGCTCTGACCACTTTGCAAGATGGTGCAACGATAGCTTCCCCAACACATTTTGGATCGAGTATGCACACACTAGAGGCTACCTGGCACTGGACCACTAGTGAGTCATCTTGACCTGACCTTATTTTTTGATTTTCATGTGCATTTATTAGCTTAGGAATTTAGGTCTTTAGCAGCGGTCCGATATAGCACCCCTTGAAACTCTTTTTCGGCACCGTGCAACCTCAAATTATGTCACAGTCACGAATAGCGATGTTGTGACAGTTTGGAATTTAGGTTTAAACTCCAAATTGAATCACATGTGAAAAGTGTGTTGCGGTGGGCCTCTTTGGAAATTAGGGTTTAGCGTTAAATTGGGTCACTCCTCAAACTGTGACACCATAGTGGAGTTTGAGGGTTAAAGGCTCCTAGCAGCATAGTTTGGAACTTTCAAACTATGTCGCACCCACAAACAACGACGCACAGGCTGCTTTAGGTACACCGAGACAAGACATGATCACGATTTTTCATGAATTTTAACACGGTGGCTTCCCTGATGCAAGAGGAGGTGATGATACTTCATTAACGTGAGCACAGGTCCTGGGAGCTTTTCGGCATTTTGTAGGGTATGCCTGAGTGACAGCAAGAGAACCTAGGGGCGATCGAACTTTGGTACATTGCCTATGCACCTCCCGTGAGGACACATTTGGGGATGATGACAGCGCTCATAGAGCGGTGTCGCAGCAAGACATCCTCCTTCCACCTTCCGACAGGCGAGGCCATGGTCACACTAGAGGATGTGTGGCAAATACTCAGATTGCCTATCCACGGAGAGCGTGTGATATATGATGTGGATGTCGGGAGGGAGGCCTGCTATGACATGATGGGCCTTGATGAGATTTTCTTTTGCGAGGGATAGTTCAAGCTAGAGCATTACAGGCTCATTGTGTCACCCTTTCGATTGGTTATAGCAGCTATCATATCAGGTCTTGTTGCACTAGATCAACAGGGCTGATATTTTAGTCCTGGATGGGGACTCGCTTGGGAGCACATGGTCCGATGATGAGTATTTGTTTGCATGGGGGCCAGTATTGTTGGCCTCATTGTATAGAGATTTGCATGAGTTTGCATACATTAACGATAGAGCCATCAGGGCGGGAGTCACATTCCTTCATATCTAGGCCTGGGAGCAAATTGATGTGCTTCGTCCAAGAGTCATTCCTATCGATATGGAGCCAGATGATCTAGTTGTTTGGAAACACAGAGGAGGTATTACTTTTACGCATATAGGACAACATGGGATTCCCCATTGGAGGAGAGTCCTTGATGATATGCAAGCTTTCACATGGTGGCCATATCTTGGATGGCCTACATGGTATGATGATATGCAACAACTCTTTTTCGCTTGATAGGACAGACTCATGCAGGGCAAGGAGCACATGATTTTTGAGAGGTACCTATCGAGCCACGTGCAGAAACAATTCAGGGAGCCCTAGGATAGGCCCAATGATTAGTATGTTGTGATATTTGCGCGTACGACGAGTCATACCTCATGGGGTCGATACATACATGTAGCCAAGGCGATGTAGAGTTTTATGTAGCTGGTGGCCCGGCCATAGCCATATGATCAGGGTCAGGCAGATGCAGGTACTACCTAGGCGTACAAAGATTGGTTCTGGCCACCTCTTAGATTGACAGTACTAGGCACACCATCCGCACTACGTAGGGCCAAAGGCAAAGGAGCAGGTCGAGGCTAGAACTAGGGAGGCCGAAGGGGTAGAGATGGAGACAGGGACAGAGATGGGCCACCACATCAGCCGAATCAAGACAAGAGCCCACAAGATCAGCCCCATCAGGATGCCCTAAGACAAGACTAGGACTAGGGGCGACATGACAAACTAGATGGGCAGGATGGGTATGACGGCCAACCACCACGGGATTAGGGACCTCCACCACTGGCCGATCAAAGAGATGCTCAAATATTGCAGCTATAGGCTTAGGTGGTAGGCTTACAGGGATAGGTGGTTGCCTTCACGACAGAGAGAGACCAACTAAGATAGGAGAGAGATCAAGCTGTCTAGCAGAGGTAGGCTATAGATGTTAGGGCTGCACAGGAGATGGGTTATCGTCAGCAGATTGAAAGCATGTCTGCCACCTCTTCTCGGAGTTTAGTGTCATTGTAGGAATACAGGGATGCCATCCGAGAGGTGGATTATTACAGATTCCATTACAATTAGGTCATGCCCCAAGCGTCATGGGTCCCAGATTATTCTCAGCGGATAGGATACAGACCTCCTGAGGACCATGGAGAGAGACAACCCGACAACGGCAAGGGCAACCAGTAGGGTTAGAGCAGTTTTTTTATCAGAGATAGGATTCTTTTTTGCACCCCATCCAGGCTCATTTTTTATAGCCCTATGGGCCATTGTACTTTATGTATTCGATACACACTTGATCTAGATTTATACCATGACAGTATATTATTTGATGATATATATGAGATGAGATGGTTTTGATCTGATGTATGATGTGATATGTATTAATCTATTTTATGCATTATGGATGGATTCTACTTTCTATATGCAATGGGTTACATGTGATGCAATGTGATGATGTTGTGTGATGCAACGATTTATGGATGCATTTCCTTTTCAGTATCTTTTCTTATGCACTTTTTATGATGATGTATGCAAAATGTTATGATATGGAAATTCTTAGACTAACAAATCTATATTATGAACTTAATAGATGATGATGAGATGTATGAGATGTAATCTTTTATTTTCAGTACTTTTTTCATGTATGATATGGTGATGCACTTATTATGTTATGATGATGCAAATGGTATGGAATGATGTATGATGTTTATGATATGATGCTTATGTTATGGTAATGCCTATGTATATGATGCACATGATATGCTCTTTATGATTGTGCAATGGATGTTTTATGAGGTATGTGACATGAGTTAATAATGCATATGGGATGATTTATTTTATGCTTATATAATGAATGCATATGTATGGTTTATGAGATGCTTAGAATAACCAATCTATATTATGCAATGATGCAGGTGATATGATAAATACTTTCTAGATATGATATGATATGCGCTATGTAGTATGCTGATGGTTTGTGGATGCATGATGAATGCATTGGTGATAATGATTTGTGATTAACTATCAAGGTACCATGTTAGCACAGAAAGAAGATAGAAGAAAGCAAGAGACTCCAACAAGACATGAGATGATGATGATGATTTACTTACTGAGGAGTTGGTATTTTAAAAAGGGCCAATTACCTTATGTTTGATAACACACGTAGGCACAATGCATCAAGGTATAAAGAACTAGGATGGCGTTGCACCTAGTGTGATAGAATTTGACTTGACAATTAGATAGGAGTACTCCTGTTCACACCTGGTGTACGAAACCTCATTCAAAATGTAGTTCGGATATTCTAAACATCTCAAACAAAAAAGTAGGAAGGAAAGCCTTCCTATTTGGTCAACAAGACACCTAAAACATCTTCCCTAAACCCAAACAAAGCACGTATGACCAAGGTTATATTGCAAGAATATCCAACAAGCACAACAGATGAGAAGATAATGGTCATTTCCCCATTCCTTTCTCTCTAAATCCCTTCGTTTGGGACATCATCGAGAGGTCATCGAAATGAGCGCAAAAAGATAAGTCAAAAGACAAAGATCATAAAGTAAACAAACAAGCTAATGTTCTTCAATACCGCTAGCCAAGACTAAAATATGATGATGTTTGATGTTGATGTCCATTGTAGGAAGGATGCATCCTAGGAAATGACGATATCAGATGATTGATTTGGGACTAATTCGATGATAGGCTATTATGCAAACAACTGACCAACTTGTTTACTTACTGACCTAGACTTGAGACTTTGACAATTTTGAGTTTTCACTTTTTACCTTGCTAGACTTGTTTCCAACTGTTTCACCAAAGGTTGAGGGTGATGATTGCTTTATTATGAGCGGATGTTTATTGCGAGTGAAAGAAAAATGAGATGGATGGATTTTTTTTTTTCAAATATTTGGATGTTTTTGGAGTTTTTGAAATGTTTTGAGGTTGTTTTTGGTATTTTTAAGGTTTTACAAATGTTTTGATTTTCAAATTTTCAAATGTTTTGGGAATTTTTGAGATTTTGACCAAGAGACTAACCTAAATACCTATCCTAGGGGCCTTAGGGGCTCATCAATAGATTAGCCTTGCCTATGTTATACACGCAGAGACCACATAGTTCAACTAACATAAACTCGATTATTGATGAGATATGAACAAATGGATTGCTAGTTTATTATAACGTACTCATAAAGGGATGACCTAAGTGTCTCAGGGGATGATCAAAGATCAACCTTTCCTATGTTCAAAGCTCAGAGATGACGTAGTTCAACAAGAAGACTCTGTTTTGGACTTTTTTGACTGACTTTTTGACCTATTTTTGGATTTTGATATATTTTGAATGTTTTGGGATTTTTCTAATTTTTTTGATTTTAGGATTTTAAGAACATACATGAATCTGATCCGACAAGAACATGCCCCTAGTGTGATGCAATAGACTACTCTGATAGAGGCAGGATAAAATGACCTTGAAAATGGGTCGAGTAGTACTACGAGGGATCATGACACGAACACAGGACCAAGTTATGATGCGGATGCAGATGGGTGATGGATGGAGATATGGAATGCAATGGATGATGCACAACGATTCATGAAGATCCTAGTGGATGGAAAGTGATTATTTACACAAGGCACTTGTTTGCCAGGTTCTCACCAAGGTACTTTCCTAAAGTGCCACCGAAGTGGTTTTCACTAGAGGACGATTTTTCCCTTTACTATTTTTAATCCTTTTTCTAATTTTTTTAAATTTTTTTCTTTTTTTCTTTTTTTTTCTTTTTTTGTTGTCACCAAGACGCCTGTTTGCTAGGTTTTCATCAGGGTGACCATTTTTTCAAGACATTTTATGTTTCTTTTGTATTTTTGGTTCTATACCTTGAAAGATTCAGGAATATTTTTTTTTGAGATGGGAGCTATTGATGGGATCTTGCAAAGGCTCGCCTTCGAGCGTTGATAGCTGAAATTCCCTTGACTTATAGCTTGTTGTGATGACAAAGGATCCCAACCAATTGGGTTCAAATTTACCTTTTCTGTTTGAGTTTGGGACATTCTTCTAATTCTCCTTTAGCACAAGTTCTCCAACTTGGAATGTCCGACTCCTGATCTTCTTATTATAGCTTTGCTTGAGTCAGTTCTGATGCACTTGTAAGTGATTTAAGGTGTCCATACACCACTCATCTAGTAGCTCCAGCTCATTCAGTCTTGATACTCAGTATTCTTCCCTGTGATGAGGTTCTACAGTGATATTCTCAGTGATGGGAGCTTGATCTCGATGGGTAATATGGCTTTTGATCCATAGACCAGGGAAAAGGGTGTGTCACCTGTGGGTGTGCAGATGTTGGTTCGATAGGCATAGAGGGCAAGATTTAGCTACAGATGCTAGTCATGACCTGCGTCATTGACTGTTTTCTTGATGATCTTCAAAATGGTTTTATTGGTGGCTTTTGCTTGGCCATTTCCTTGGGGATAATATGGAGTGGAAAAGTGATGTTGGATTTTGAATTTGTCGCATAGGTCACGAACATCTTGATTCTTGAAGGGTGTCCCATTATCTGATATAATAGCTTGGAGGACACCATAGCAGCATATTAAATAGTTCAGGATGAACTTTGATATCTACTTTCCAGTGATGTATGTCATGGGGATGGCTTCCACCCACTCAGTGAAATACTCAGTGGTGGTAATGATAAACTTGTGTCCATTGGATGATGTGGGGGTGATTTTTCCAACGAGATCGAGCCCCCACTGTGAAAAGGGCCATGTTGTGACAATCGAATGGAGCTCTTGAGCTGGTGCATGGATGAGGTCCCCATGTTGTTGACATTGTAGAAACCTTGTGACATATTCATGTGCTTCTCTTTCCCTAGTAGGCCAATAATACCCTGTCCTCAACAATTTCTTTGCCAAGGTCATTCCGCTCGAGTGCAAACCACAAATACCGTTATGTACCTCAGTTAAAGTAGTTAAGGATTCTTCGAAATTTAGGCAACATAACAAGGTTCCTTTAATGCTCCTTCGGTAAAGGGTATCTCCTAGGATGACAAACTGAGATTCTTTCTTAACAAAGGTTTTCTGAAGGTTTGAGGTTATGTTGGCTGGGAGGACTCCTATTCTTAGATAAGTGTATATATCATGGTACCAGGGATCACCGAGACCAACGATTTCACACATGAATTCATACTTTGGTACCTCAAATGCAGGCACAAGAAGTTGCTCTACCAGGAATTCATGCTTTGGGACATTGCGAGGGATATCCAATAGGGATGTAATTGTCACCATGGCGTCTTTCACTCTATTTTTTGCTCTAGGTATCTGCTCGAATGTGATCTCAATGAAGGACTCCTTAAGGATTTCCACCAATTTATAGTATGGAGTGAGCTTGTCATCTTTAGTCTGATACTCATCATTCACTTGATTGATTATTAGTTGCAAGCCCCCATAAACCTTGAGAGCCATTATATGCCACTACACTACTATTTTGAGTCCTATGGTTAGAGCCTCATATTCTACGATATTGTTTGTGCAGGGAAATGCCAACTTGTAGGATTTTGGTATGCAGTCCCCCTGTGGCGTGATAAAAAAGACTTCTGATCCTGATCCATGTTGTGTGTAGGAACCATAAAAGTATAACTTCTAATGGTCTGCTATGCTCAAGTTGAAGATGTATTCATCTGGGAATTCAGAAATTAGCAGATTCTCTAAATACATTGGTGCTTCTGCCAGTTGGTCTATAATGGCTTTCCCTTTGATGGCCTTCCACTCTAAATACTTGATGTCATATTCTAATAGGATCATGACCCACTTAGCCATCCTTCCTGTGAGCATTTCCTTGGAGAGTAGATACTTGAGTGGGTTGATCTTGGCAATCAGTTTGATTTTGTGTGTCAACATGTAGTGTTTGAAGTTTTGTGAGGAAAACACCACTGCTAAACAAGTTTTTTTAATGAAGGAATAATTTAACTCATGCCCTACCATGGTGTGACTGATGCAGTAGATAGCCCTCTCTATTCCATTTTCATCGTGCTAAGCTAGGAGAGCACCAAGAGTTGTTGTTGCTGGTATGTAAAGGATTAGAGATTTTCTTGGGATTGGTGGCATAAGCAATGGAGGTGTGAGTAAATACTCTTTGATTTTGTTAAGGCCTGATCACACTTGTCATCCCACGTGTACACTACCCCCTTGTTGATTAGGTGAGAATATGGGATTGATTTATCTGCTAATTGAGCTATGAACTGAGAGATTGACTGGAGCCTGCCTTGTAGGCCTCTCAACTATTTCAATGTCTTAGGTGCCTCCATCTTGAGGATTGCCTTTACCTTAGCGGGATCTATTTCAATTCCTCTCATAAACACAATGTATCCCAACAAGTTCCCTGATTGTACGTCAAAGATGCACTTCTCTGGATTAAGGCAAACCTTGTATTCCTCAAGTTTGTCAAAGATGGCACTTAATGTTGCTATGTGGTCCCTTCTCTTTTTGGATTTCACCAATATGTCGTCGACATAATCTTCCATAGTCTTATGGATCATTTCATGAAAGATTAAGATCATGGCTCTTTTATAAGTTGCTCCAGCATTCTTTAGGCCAAACAACATCATGTTCCAATAGTATGTCCACCATGGAATAAAAGTCATTTTATGTTGATCTTCTTTGGCTATCATGATTTGGTTATACCCAGAGAATATGTCCATTAGTGAAAACATCTCATGTCCAACTGCCATGTCAACAATCATATCAATGTTGGGAAATGATAATTCATCTTTGGGACATGCCTTGTTTAGGTCTCTGAAATTTGTGTATATACGGATGCCCCCATCAGGCTTTGAAACAAGAACTAGATTTGATACCCACTCTGGATAGATGATTGGTCATATGAACCCTGCATCAAGTAGCTTCTTCAATTCTATTTTGACTAACAAAGCTATCTGGGGATGCATTTTTCTGAGTTTCTGTCCTATGGGCTTTGCTTCAGGGTAAACTGCTAGATGGTGGACAAAAATTTCTAGATCAAGCCCGAGCATGTCGGCATAACTCCATGCAAAGTTGACTTTTATCTCCCTTAAGAAAGTAGCTAGGAGCTCCTATTCTTCTGACATCAATGATTCAGCATAAATGTGATATGCGGTGTTTCCTTCATTCCCAAATTGACTGGGTTGCACTTTTCAGCTACAACCACTGACTTTTCTTGATATAGAGCACTGAGAGGAAGATTGAATCATTCATCCTCGAGCACCTCAAAGAGGTTTTCACCATTGGATACATCATTTTTTTTTACTATTTTTGGGTCAAAGAGTGCCACAACGTGGTTTTCACTCAAAGACCTTGAGATTATTCTCAAATTTTCACTTTTACAACTAAAAGATTCAATCGTCTCCCCATAGTAAGCTTGTGTGTCCAAAATGATATAAAAGTTAGATTTGTGATCTCCGTATGGCACTGTATCCCGCAGTCCCATGAATTCTGAGAGTGGATCATCATTTTTGAAAGTGTCTACAACTAGTGTTCCTCGTTGGTTGTAATCGATGAGTTGGGGGTAGACTAGGTTGATTTCATGGGTTTGACTAGTTGACTCAAATCACATAGTACTAATCATAAGGAGAGAGGAATTCTCAAATAGCATTGGTAGATCAGATATGACATCTTCCTCATCACTACTACTGTAGACATCGGTTATGTCAAATGTGAAGTTGTCTAAAGGCAGGCCAGTAGATATAGGTAAGTGGGTATGTGCAAGATCATGATGGGCCAAAAAGTGGCAATATGATGGGTATGTGGCTGGCGACTATTTTTTTACCCAAAATTGATGAAATGAAAAGGGTTTTAAAAGGATATTCTTAGCTTTCCACCAATATAAATTATGCTTTACTTTGAATTTAATAAGTAATTATTATTTATTTTCTATTCAAATTACGACTAAAGTCCTGATTGATAGGCTAATTGAAAAACATCTATAGATTTCAAACGATATAACATTTTTTGAATCAAAAATATGTGTCACATTCTATGCTTCAACTAATATAGGATTAAAAAAATAAAAATTGAATTTCATGAAGTTTTGACCAAGTTAAGGTGGTCAGACGTACAAGTTTTTTATATTTTTTAAAAAGTTATAATAAAAAATTCATAATTAATTATTTACTTGGAAAAAATTACAAAAAATATGCATCGATCGAGGCATGATTCCTATACTTATATCTAAAATATTATAAAAAATTATTATCATTTTATTGTGGTTAGGGTGGTCAGACAAACACCTACTTCTTATTTTTTCCCTAAAATTTAAGTACCACTACATTGAAATTTCAAATTTTCATTAAATAGATTTTTTTTTTTAAACAAACCTAGTAGTTTAGAAACTACATTCAATTTGCTACAGATTCTATTCTTACATATTTTTGAAATAATATAGATAACTTATTCAAATTTTTACGTCAAGTTTCCTAACTTTGATTTTTCTGATTTTTTTGCCACTTAAGGGCCTATTTTTTCCATGATGATCCTGCACATACCCAAGTGAAGTTCAACTGCTATTGGCTAAGTGGCAGTCTTGACTGCTATAACTAGGATACCTCATCCACATATGGTTATACTCGGAGGGGTACATCTAAGGCCAATATTTCTCATTCGCGTCTCAGGAATGATGCGTACTAAAAGCCCGTTGTCATTATGTCCAAGTCTTTGGTTTCTGTCATAGCCCATGGTGAGCATCATTTATAAGCCTTTACTGCTATCATCCATAGGTAGATCAACAATCAGTCTATTTTCTTGGTACAAGACATGGGATGGGTCCTCCTCGATTACTTCCTGGCTGAGATGTCCCCAACTTCTAAAGCTGGAAGATCCTGCTGTGAAGTTTTGGGATGAGGAAACATCATTTGATTGCGGTCGTCCTCATAACCTGGGAGATTGTGGTAACTCTCCTACCACAAAAGAATTATTTGGAATTGTATAGTGTCCACACCCATTGTCCTGGATAATGACCTTGATATCGGAGATGGTGGGGATGGCGGGTGTCTCTGTCATAGAAGTGGATGTGAGAGTAGCTAGATCAATGTATGGAGTTGATGGGCCTTCATCATTTTTAGGCACTTGGGGGATTTTGTAATATTTTTCTTTTAGGCTCTTGCAATAAGAAAAGGGTTTGGGATCCCCATGGATAGTGACCTCTTGGCCTTGGTATGTGAACTTGACACATTGGTGGAAGGTTGATGCCACTGCTTGCATCCCATGGATCCATAGACGCCCCAGGAGAATATTGTAAGGAAAATCGAGGTCAAGGACCTGATAGGTGGTTTCCATAATTGTTGGCCCTACTTGAATAGGGAGTTGAATAGTTCCCTAAGATGCTCTTTCTTGATCATCGTAAGCCCTGATTGTGATGCCTTTTCCTTTTTCAATGGAATCCTCTGGGATTCCTATATTCTTTATGAGCTTGAGGGAACAAATGTTTAAACCCGCACCTCCATCCACCAAGATTCTCTTGACTTTGTTCTTATGAACTAGGACCTCCAGATAGAGTGTATGATTGTGAGATGGTTGGGCGAGAAAGTATTGATTAGAGAATGTAAGAAGATTTGGGGTAATGATGTTTCTGACCATAGCTTGGAATTGTTCAACATCAAGATCCGCGAAGATGGTGGATGAATCCAATGCTTCTTCAAGGATCTTTTTGTGGGCTGATGATATCTTCAGTAACTCCATGATGGAGATCTGAGATAGGGTTCTTTTCAATTGATCAAGGACATTATAGCCACTAGGAATGGATCTCAGGTTGGAAGTGGGTGCTCTAGGAGGTTGAGATGACCCTGCGATGGTGATTTTTACACCTCTTGTGGTGACTCCACAATCAGCTTGGGCTCCTTTGATCGTGATAATAGTGCAATATTCATCTAGAGATGCGACGACATGGTCGTATACATGATTCACACTTTTGAAGGTACCCTTTCCTTTTTCATTGTTATTGTTCCCTTTGTTGTTGTGATTGGGCATTGAATTCGTGTAGATTTTGAGATTGTGATTTCCCACTGGCTATTCCACATTTATTATTTTATCATCAATGAGGTCTTGAATCAAGTTTTTTAACCTCATACAACGGGAAGTTTGTGTCCCTTGATCTTGTGGAAATCACAAAGGTGATTTTCATTGTACCACGACAGTTTTACCAAGGGTTCTTGATAATTTTCATAGGTAGGGATTGTGATGAGTTCTTCTACCACTAGCCTCTTCATGATGGATTAAGTCAATTCCCCAAGGGTTGTGTACTTCTGCTTGGGGGAGTTTTTGTTTTGTTGGGGTGGCCCCCTTTGATCATTCACATTGCTGATTGTTTGATTATTTGGCTATTGAGTCACAATGTTAGTTTGATGATTGTTCTGATTGTTGTTTTGAGGTTGTTGCTAGGGTGTTGGTGTGTTTTGTTGAGGAACATTGATGACAAATTTGGGATCGACAACACCATTGTTGGTAATGTTTCTTTTTTTTTCCCATGTGCAATGTTTGTCGTTATAGCTGGTGGATGAACGATTGTTTTGTTGTTCAGGATATGCGGGTGACCCCCCTTGTGCGATAAGGGCTCGTTCAATGTTAAGCACCTTGGAGATCAATTGGTCGTATGTGGTGATACCTTGCACCTTGATATGGAATGTAAAGGCTCCTTCGAGATTTGAAATTATAGTGCAAATTTTTTGTTCTTCTGGTATGGCCCATTTGCTCCTATTGGCCTTGGATCACCATCATTGTAGGAGGGAAGAAAATGATTCATTTTTACCTTGTTTGAGAGCTGATAGTTCCTCTAGACTGACATCCATATCGATATTGAATGCGTATTTTTTTATGAATGCGTCTACTATCTCTTGGAATTTTTTGATCCCTAGAGGGAGACGAGAGAACCACTCCATGGCTTGGCCAGCCAAATTTCTAGGAAATAGCCACATCAGATATGTATTGTCATATATGACTTCCATGCAATGCACTTGGAATTCCCTGATGTGATCTTTAGGGTTTCTTGTCCCATGGTATTTATCAAATTTGGGGATTTCAAATCCCTTTGGGAACGGTTTCATTGCAAGACTCTTGTCAAGCGGATAGGGACACAAGTTGTTGGGTGTCTTTGTGGTTTTCCCTGACTGAAGGTCAAGCACTTGTTGCGAGAGCAACTTGATTTGTGTTGTCACGTCATTTTGTGGTGGTTCAATTGTTGGTGGGATAGGTGTATTAGTTGGTGTGTTGGTGGATGGTGCTTGCACATTTTGTTGCGCGAAGTATGCTTGTAATTTCTATTGTACCAACAACACTTGTTGTTGGTCCTATTGTTGTTGCGCTAATAGTGCCTGTTGTTGAGCTTGCTATTGTTGTTGGGTTGCTAGTCGGGTTGCTTCTTCTTGTTCTTGGTATTGTTTCAATGCTTGTTGGTATGCTTTTTTTTGTGCAAGGTATTATGCTTGTGCCTATTCTTGTGCTTATGCTTGTTGAGCTTGGTATTGGGCTCGAGCTTACGCTTGTGCTTAAACCTAGGCTTGTGCTTGTTTGGCAGCTTGTGCAATCTATGCAGTTTGTGCAGCTTGTGAAACCTACGCAGCTTGAGTTGCTTGAGCTGCTTGTTGTGCTTGTTGCACCTATTGTTCAGCTTGAGTGGCTTGTGCTGCTTGTTGTGCTTGTTGTATGCTAATTGTGTTTGTGCTTGCTGAGCGGCTAGTTGTGCAGCTTATCAGTTTTAAATTTGTTGAAGTGTATTTTGATAGGTAGCTTGTAATGTGATGCTATATTGCTTTGACATATTTGGTATGGTGTTTGTTGTTGTGATGAGAGGCATCGATATATTGATGATTGGGATTTGGGTGGTGGATGGTGTGATTGATATGCTTGGTCCTTGAGAGACCATGTTTTGAGGTATTTGGGGGATGGTTGATGATGTAGTGATGACTTGCATTACTGGGATGGTTGCCATCTATTGTTGTGATATCGATGGCAAGATGGGAGGATATGGTATGATGTTTTGATTGATGATCGGGGGGTTGGTTTTATTTTTTTGATTGATATTTGGTAAAGAGGGAAGCCCCAAACTGAGAGGTGGTGTGGATATTGACAGTAAGGGTGGAAGTGGTGGAAAAGTGAATGGCATACTCCCCTGTGGAAATGATGAAGATGAAGGGTCAAAGATGCCCCCTGGTCCAAATAAGTCACTTTCTCCATGCGAGGTCATAGGGAGAGAGGTTTGAGGTGTTGTGTGAAATGACGATGATGGGTCATTAGGATCATGAAAGATGAGGGGGACATATGGATGTGATGGATTTTGGGGGACGGGTTGTCCCAAGATAGTGTTTGCATCCAAATCTTGATTATTCACAAGGGGGTGTGTTTGTAGTGCATTGAGAAATGTGCTCCCCTTGTTAACAATGGGCTAAGTTGGAGCAATGGATGATGTAATTTGTGGGATGATTTGAGTGATGTTTTGAATTGGGGGTGCAGATGAAATTGGGAGTTTGGTTGATATTGGAGGCATAATCCCCAAACATGGTTCCATAATAGTGCTCACATTGAAATTGGAAGGGAGTTTAGCCCCTTGTTTTGCTAATTCAATCATATATTGTGAGGGATGGAGCTTCACCATGATATTGACAATCCTATGATTCTCAAGATTTTGGACTAATTCGGTGATCTCGTCTTGCATCATTCCAAAGGCATTATTGGTGATGTCCTCTACTTGACCTTCCTCTTGAGGATTTTGTGATGATGAAGGAAGATTAGTTAGGGGATAGCTTGATCCAATGGGATTGATTTCAGAATTGGTTTGACTTAGGTTGAACTTGAATTTGATGTTTATTTATTGGCTTCCATGTTCCTCTTGTGTTGTGATCTAGTTTGCACCATAAAATAGGGATCAATTTTCTAGAATGTGGGAGATGAATCTCTAATTCTTTGGATTGATATAATTTTAGTTACAAAAAACAAAATTTAGGATGATTTAAGGATCAAAGATGGGATGATAAAATGTGTGAAAGATGGATGATATGGATGATTGAACTCTTAGAATATCTTGAGGGGATGCTAGACTTTTGGGACTTTTTTTGATTCCTGGATTTTCTTTGGATTTTTCTTTTGGATTCTTGGATTTTGATTTGACTTTGATTCAGTTTTGGATTGTTTTGATTTTGGATGATGAACAAATAGATCAAAATATGTTGGATGTTATCTATGGGATGGACTTGCTCATAGGATGATAATTTGACTAAGTGTAGGGAGAAGGATGCATCTACCCACACCTAACCAGTTTGATGATAATTCAACTAGGCATATGGAGAAGGATGCATCTACATATACCTAGCTAAACAAGATGATTTGGTGATAATTCAACTAAGCATATGGAGAAGGATGCATCTACATATACATAGCTAAACAAGATGTTTTTGATGTTTGATTCAAGGATTTTGATTCATGGATTTGCCAAAAAGTCTAGCATGAAGGATGATTTCAAGATTTTCAAGAGTTGTTGGTGAGATGATTTTGATTTGATGTTTGAAAGATGGAAGAAGGTTTTGATTTGATCCTATGTGTACCTAAAAAGACTCTTGTTTACAAGACCATGGTTTTGAAGAACACACTTTACTCTAAACAAGATGCTCACATTCTTGAAAAAGATTTGGATTTTGACAATAATAGAATGAGTACAAATTGGGATTTTTTCTTGAAGCTCTTCTATAAAAGTTGAAAAGAAATCTTTGTCTGAATTCGTAGAGCATTGAGAGACGCTTTTGATGATCTTTTGGACTAAAAGCTTTTGACTTTGGTTTCTAGATTTTGATCTTGCATAAGATCATTTGAGACACATGTGTGGGGTTCAATTGTTCTTAGCTTTGCTTAGTGACTTCTTTTTACCACAAACAATTCTTGATTAGGTTTCTTCAAACTATATTTCTAATATCCTAATTTCTTATCATCCCACAAAGTGTGTTATGTGGAAATCAAGGAATTTAAGGAAAAAATTTCCTTTTATTGAATTTAGTAAGCAAATTGAGATATAAATTCAAATGTTTAGAAACCTCTAAGGATAGAATCCCTAGGGAAAGCAATAACACCTGAATTTTGTCAAAGATATTTATTTCCTAAAGGCTTTGAAGTTTGATGATAATGTTGAATGTTTATTTTTTCCAATGTTTAAGCAAAGTGTTTTGTTTCCAAGAACATGCACAATCCTATGGATATGAAAGACTGTATTTATTGAATCCTCGCTTGGAAAAGTCTAGGTATGCCTACTTTTAGCAAATGGCTAGATGCTTGACCCCACTGACTCCCCTCCACGACACTCACTTATACGAGGCAGCCAAGCATCAGTACCCATGAAACTCCCATGGCATACTTTTAATTTCTACTAAAAGCCGTAAAATTGTGAGGCGGCTTTAAAATGATCGTTCTTGAACCAACAAATAGATCAAAGATTTTGGCCTTTTCTAAACAAGGGTTTTAATGTGGGAATTTTGTTTGTGTGGGGCCATCCATGCGGTGAGAGACCATTGGTTCCCTTCTCACCAGAATAATCCTCGTGATACTGACCTTTGTTCCAGTACCCACACTTATATCCCGGGTGGAGTTCACTTAGCTTTAGCGTGTTCCCGGTTGGGTCATTCCCTTGGGTGACTACTTTTTCCCACAAGGAAGGCCCTCTAAGATAACACAAAAGCAAGCAAACACATTCATAGTTCAATCGATCTTTGTTGAGAAACAAAGAGAGAACACACGTGATATGTTCCACTCACACTCGCAAGATTTGTTCAAATTTTAATCCCAAATTAAATGTGGAGGCAATCACTTACACAACTTAAGATCACCAAAAATCCTTTTTATTCTCAAGATCACCGTGAGGCACGAGAGAAGCACATACGTCTTTTTGGTGGTATTATTTTGGGTAAGTGATGACAAGACAAAAAAGCACATGTTCATTTTATCCTTTTAAAGCAAGATTGACTTCTTTTTAAGCACCAAAGGAAGTGTGAGATTTTGATTGTTCAATTTGTCAACCTTAAACAAAATCTAGTAGATTTTCCTAAAGTTCTTTTTAAACCCTTTGTAGCAAAAATGAAAGCTTTTGTAGTGTTCTTTTTAGTGTCCAAATGAAATTTAGTGTATCCTAAGCACATGAAAGGTAACAAATCCTTAGAAGAACTATTATGAGTTCTCCCAATGTGTTAAAAAAACACAAAAAATTTCAAAAACACTTGATGTAATGAGATGATGGTCATTATGAACCTTCCACTTTGTTTCCTTCCTTAACCTTTGATTAAGCCAACCTGCAAAAAACCAGTTAGAGCTGCAAAACAGAGGTTAAAAAAATAGTTAGTAGCCTAGATGATCAAAATAAAAAAAGAACATGTTAAAAAAATAAAAAATTAACTTTTTACTTCACCCCAGTGGTGCAACCTGCATATACGACACTGTTTGAAAAACTAAGCGGCATTGTATAGTGTCGCTAGGTCTACAAGTAGACCTCTATAGCAAACAAGAGAGCATGATGGCAGAATAGTTTTGCTCAGTGGCACAGTTTGAAATTTGAAAATTCAAGGGCCCAAAAATTAGACCAATGTCGTAGTTTGAAGATCTAAATTTCCAAGCGGGAAGGTTGCAGCGGCAGAGTTTGGAGTTTGCACCATCATTGTATGGTGCCACTGGATTGATAGCAGTGTTGTATGGCGTTGTTGGAATGATAGCGACATAGTTCCCTGTAGACACCAAAAAAATAGAGAAAAACATGAAATTTTGTTAAAAAATGTGATTAGAACTTGATATTTTCCCTCCTTCTAGCGCCAAATGTAGAACCCCAATCCTAGACCTGCACAAACACAAGAAAAAAACACAATATTAGATCAAATGCAAGTAAGAACCAAAATTCTCCATGAGTTTCATTTGCAAAGCTCAAATAGGAAAGAAAATGAAGAAAAGAACCAAGAAAACAATGAAATCCTATTTTAAGATGCAAACACTCAATCCCATGGAGGAGTTGGTGCCAATTTGATGTGGAAATTTACCCTTTCCCAACTCCTATGTAGGCTTGTGATGATTTGATGAAGATTGATCCACTTGATGGTTGATTGAATAGAGCTCCATGAAGAAATCCGCAATAACCTAGCTATAAACTTGATGCAATGGATGAAAATGGATATACTTGAAGATGAAATTGAGTATAGTAGACTTGCTCAAATTGTGGATGATCAAAATGAGGAGAGAAGCCTCTTATTTATAGAAAGACAAGATGGAAGAATGCTCAAAATGAAGCAATGTGGGATCATTCAACATCCAATGGGCAAGTGCCACTTGTCAAGATGTGAATGGAGGAAGCTTGAGCACATTTTGATGAATGTGCAGAATAAATGAAATTAGTTGGAATTTGAAAATCATGAGATGACATGTTAGAGGGAAAAAGAATGAATTAAATGCCACTTGGCTCAATGCACAAGGACATGTAAGAGGGAATGAATGTCTTGTTGGAAGGACAAATCCACTTGAAGGGATTTTCAAACTTGGAGGAATATTCCCCTAAAGATGCCAAGTTGAAAGAAAATAGGGATTTAATAAATCTATTAAATGTATTTTCATGTGCAAGTGGCATAAGCTAGAGGATGGGACATGGAGTAGAGTTAGCATTAATCAGGATTTGATTAATTAAGATGATGTTAGGTGATTTGACAATTTTTACTTAGATTTTAGGATTTAAATAAATCAAAGTTGAGAGGAAAATGATTTAGACTTAGTTAAATAAAGATTTTGATTTATTTAACTAAAGGGGGTGATGTTAGATTAAATCAAATAAGGTTTAATTTATTTAAGTTAATAAGATGGCTTTAGAGATTTAATTAAATACAAATGAATTATTTAATTAAATAGAGATCTGAGGATTAATTAAATAACATCGATTTATTTAATTAATGAGAGAGAATGACTTAATCAAATAAATGATTATTTATTTAATTAAGGGACGAAGAGTGATGACAAGCTAAAGAGATGATTTAGGATGAAATGGTGTTAGTAATCAGGATCAAGTATGTCGGTATTTTTTCCATGTCTACATAAATAAATATATTTCCATTCACTATCCAAAAATAAATTAGTAAAATATAAAATTATTCACATGCTCATTCACAATCTATTTGCAATAAATCTTGACAATTTATATTTTATCTTAACCTAGAATATAATAAACATTTAATAAAGTTACCCAAATACATCTCAACCATCCATTCAACATCAAAATATAGATTGTTCACATTATCAAAAAATAATATTCAAATACAACCTCAATCCTTCATGAATAATAGCAATTTTAAATAGATACATGTCAAAATGTCATCACATCCACCATACAAGCTTGATAAGTACATGTTGCAAAAATATTTTATGATCCTTGAGCAATCACAAATCAAGAGCACATAGACTCAACAATGGTGATTCTTCATTTGGTAAGGAAAGGAAAATATTGTTGTATTGTCTCCTTTATTTCTCTAATGGAGGTTATGATTGATTTAGAATAAATCAATTAACATTATTTTAATCTATTTGTATAGATTGTTTAAAATTTAGCATATATATTTTGGCATACCTACATATAAAGGAAAGGATGAGGAGATGAGAACATGTGATTGAAAGGCTGACTACCCATACAAATATGAGATACATGTGGGTACACTCAGGACAAGTGTGAGGAAACATGCAATGCATGAGTGTGGGGTGAGAAAAAATCAAATAAGTCTCTCTAAGTGAGCTAAAGTGTAGTATGAATAGGACTTAGTGAAACTAGATAGGAAAAACACTTTTTCACACTAACACAATTCACTTAATACTATTGTCACCAAGGAAAATCTTTCCTTGATTATATGTTGTGGAAGTAAAAAGCCATGCCTTGTGGAGATTCATATGGTACAAGCAACCTACATCAATGAGCCAAGTAATATCACTTATAATACGAGAAGAAAAAAAAACACACATCATGATCACCACCATAAAAAGATTTTATGTAGAGGAATCCAAAAAAAAAATTCTTTCTACACTTCTTCTTCACATGCTATTTCTACCCATAATTCCAATACTTTCTTTTTCTTGAGGTTTTCATCATTATTTTCCTTTGTATCTATCTTTCTTATTATCCCATTTTAACCCACCTTTATCCTTGGGCCTTCTTGAACATGCAATGAATCCTTTGATCCATCATTCATGTAATTTCTTCTCATCTCATGTAAAAGAAAAGTAGTTACGAGACCATCCATATTTAACTTTGCACCACCACCACTAATGGAGACAATTAAATTTTTTCGTAAGTACCAAGTAAAGAGTAAAGAAATATGATTATCTTCCTTGGCTAGATCTTAACATCTACATAAACTAGTTTACTCGCCATATTTTATATTTAAAGAATACAAATACATTTTGAGATATAATTTATTAGTTAGACTTTTAATTTAATAAACATCACCTATCCCCGTCCATAGCTTGTATGCAATGCTCACTTCATCAAACATTCTAAATGGTTTTGTATCTTTTTCAATAGCTCTTCGTTGATATCTTTCTTCAAGAAGATCTTCCATCATAAGCTTCAATATATCATATCTAGTGTGCCATTAAATTTCTCAATATCCAAATGAAAGATACAGATAATCATTTTTAATCCTTCACAAATCTATAAAATTATGCAAAGCAAAACTTTCTATTACAAAAAAGACTTTCAACACTTTTTGAAAATGTTCTCCATATAGAACCATTAATTCTAATATCATATATTGAAAAACAAGATGAAACTTCTATAATAAAATAATTCTAAATGTATGGAAATTTTAAAAATTACAATTTATTTGGTGAGTTTTACAAGACTGTAATAATAAATAATAATTATTTAAAAGATTCAAACAATTTGTCTTAAATTTTAATTAATTATTGTAGTCAAATGTGAATCTAGCGAGCTGGATAGCCACCGACGTGTTTCACCACAATGTTGATGAATTTATTTATTTAATGTTGTGTTCAGGAACGCGGTAATCAATCATTTTTGTGGTTTTGTGCTTGTCTTATAATTGATCTGCTCAATGCCAGAATGAGAAGACAAGCGATAGCAGACAAATACCTATCGAGTTGATCAGCTGTTTGACCGGGTTGATTTTCTTTAGTTTTAAAGAAATGCAAATTATGGTGACAACAGCTAAGAGAATTTTTGCTGCCGGCCTTTTCACGCGGATGATCTGTTCACGAGATCTAACTATAAATATCACCATAAAAAATGGCAAATTCATATCTTGGAAAGTCTTTGAATACGTTGCCTGGTAGTTTGTTTTACAGTAGTCTACCTTCTCTTCCTTTTTTGCTGCTATTGCTTTTGTGATTAGGAGATGGATGAGTTGGGAAAGTCCCCAAGCTGTCATGGCGTGTCATTCGAAATGCATAATCCACCCGTTGCTGCACGTCATTTGCTTTATAAACCCATGACTTTAAATGCTTGGAAGAAGCGTTCCGGGTCCATTAACAAGGTTTTTCCCGGCCATGAATCCGGAATGTTCGAGAAATCACTGAGTCGTAGATCCAGCAGTCATTTCTGTGATTTGGACATTGAAGGTGATGAGGAGGAAGATGAAGACGTGGAGCAACAGGCCGAGCTTGATTCAATAAGGCACTCCAGTTTACCTCACATTGCAGAAGAGGATAACGCTGTTCCACAGCCCACTTTTGTGAAAGTGCCTTCCAAGAAACCGCCGGAAGCTGCCAAGTCAGGGGAGTCGCGTTTGGGGGTGATATTGCTGGATCAGGGCCTCTTTACTGTATACAAGCGTCTTTTCCTCCTCTCCTTGATACTCAATTTGACTGCACTCATTTTGGCTGCCATTGGTAACTTTTCATATGCTAAGAAAGAAGCTGCTCTCTTCTCAGTGGGGAATATCCTGGCGTTGGTGTTGTGCCGCAACGAGGCCTTTCTGAGATGCGTGTTCTGGTTGGCGGTGAAGGTGTTGGGGAGGTCATGGGTTCCACTCGCTCTCAAGACCGCCACAACATCGTTCCTTCAGTGCGTAGGAGGAATCCACAGCGGCTGCGGCCTTTCCTCCGTCATGTGGTTGATTTATTTCCTCGTGCAGACCCATTCTGAGACCACCTCCCCAGAGATAAGAGGCGTGGCATCGGCCATACTGGCGCTTCTGGTGATAAGCTCACTCGCAGCGTTCCCTCTCGTCCGCCACTTACACCACAACGTCTTTGAAGGATTCCATCGTTTCACTGGCTGGACTGCTCTAGCTTTGCTTTGGGTTTTCGTCCTACTTTCTGCAGCTTACAATCCTGCTCAGAAATCCTACCGACTGCGCGGTTCCATTCTGGCAAAGAAGCAGGATTTCTGGTTTACTTTAGTCATCACCTTTCTCATAATCCTGCCATGGTTAAGCGTGAGGAAAGTAGCAGTGCAAATATCGGCTCCTTCCGGTCACGCTAGTTTGATTAAATTCTCAAGCGGAATCAAAGCCGGCCTTCTCGGCCGCATTAGCAGATCTCCCCTCTCAGACTGGCATGCATTCGGGATAATCTCCGACGGAAAAGATGAGCACATGATGCTCGCGGGTGCGGTGGGAGATTTTACCAAAAGCTTGGTATCTGATCCGCCAAAATATCTGTATACCCGTTGTGTTAAGTTTGCAGGGCTGCCGTATCTGATAAACATGTACAACAAGGTGGTAGTGGTGGCCACAGGCTCGGGCATCTGCGTGTTTCTCTCCTTCATGTTGCAGCCTTGTCCAGCAGAGGTTTATGTCATTTGGGTGGCCAAAGCGATAGAGAAAAACTTTGGAGACGATATTGTGAAAAAGATCAAAAGCTACCCCTCTGAAAAGATGATAATCCATGACACGGCTTTCTCGGGTCGTCCAAACGTGCCGCAGATGACGGTGGAAGCAGTGAGAAAATGGGGGGCGGAAGTGGTGATAGTCACTAGTAATCCGACTGGGAGCAGAGACGTGGTTAATGGATGCAAAGCGGCAGGAATTCCAGCTTTTGGGCCAATCTGGGACTCTTGATTTCATGTTTTTATTACAACACGTTACTTTTATCCCTATAAATAAGATAGCTAATTATTTGCAACCGGTAGAACATACACTGAATGCAAGCACATAAAATTGTATAAGCAATCTTATAACCGAGCGTAGCTTCAGCAACATAGATGAATTGGCAATTGCCTTTTTATGTCTTCAAAAGTACTTTTAAATTCATTCATAAGTCCATTCTATATTTCCATCCTTCTTAAGCATCGCATTCAAAGGTCTCAATATCTACGCAAAGCGTGTTACAAATTTTTCTTGCAAAAACAATTTCGATTTGGCTTCTTTTGGTTTTCAAGTTAAACCTCCTTATAAGGTTAGTACATCTGGTAAATGGTCTCTTTTCTTTATGGATGAAATAATTACAGATGGCCATTCTAGAGGTAATTCTGGTGCTGCAAGGATTGGTATTGTATTGAAACTTATGAATCCAAAAGGCATCCTCTCATAGAGTCATAGTCCTATCTGTAATAACTTAGTTTCTATGTGGTCATCTACTCTGAGTTTCTATATAGGTTTCATGTACGATAAGGAGGCATATTTTTAAAAATAAATAATTAGGGTGCAACCCTTAAGTAGGATTGAATTCAATTATCAATCTATGTTTAAGATTGACACCTATATAATGTAGCAAAGGCTAATATGATCAAATAGGGTCAATCCTTTGGTCCCACCCAACCAAGGGGATTTAACCCCAAGGAAGGTCTCACCACCAATACACCACTGGTAACTACCCAACACACCACTAGTTGCCAGCCAAAATGCCATCACAACTTGGCCCATGCATAGCCCAACATTCCCTAGCCTCCCTATTCCTAGAGTGCCATAATCTTGTTGTCCAATATCACCTAGCATCATCACCATTCATGCACCACTATCCCACTACACACTTGAATTTTACTACCTTGTGGCCACTAATGAGCCACTAGTGCCTCTGTAATGTTCCTAAAATGAGCATTTTTCTACTCACCATAACTTCGGAATATGAACTTAGATTTTTTACTTATTATAGGCCTTGGAAAGCCCTTTTTGAGAGCTTAGTCATGATGGTAGAATGTTTCAATGAATTTTTATGCTTATTTTTATAGTTTTTAGTCTAAACCTCCCTTTTGCTTAAATTTTTTGATAAAGCATATTCTTTGCCCACAATATGAAAATCAAGAAACAAATTCAAATTTATCAAAAAAATGTAAGGATTATGATTGTAATATTAGAAATTTAGTTTGGAAATGATATTTTTTCAAATTTTATAAAATCGCCACCTTGGTTCATGCTTTATTTTTACATAGTTTTATACTACAAATACCTTGTAATTATTTGGGGGGCTCTACTTTCAATAATATTCTATTATGGGTGGTTGTAAGGTATATTTCTAGTGCCCATTTGTTTCTTTAAGTGTAGTTTATATTGGCTCAAAACTAATATAAAGTACCTTTAATTTACAACAATTTTAAGGAAAAATCAACTTCAAGTCATGAGAATCCATCCCACTTGAAGATTAGTAATTCACGCTCTCTTTGAAATTAAATGAATCTCCGAGTCTCCCTTAATATTAAAGAAGAATTTAAGGGATAATTACATCTTTTATGGAAAATGGGACATGTTGAATCTCATTACTTGATGTCATAGTCCTATTTCTTAGACACTTGTAAGAACTCTATAACTAGAATTTTTTAAATGCACTAAGATAAAGTGATGATTTTTTTTTAATGTTCCTATAGGAGATTTAAATATCATTATTTCTTTATATAGTATACTATATAATAAATTTCCATGAGGGATTGTGTATGTTCCTTGTTACTTATTCTCATAAATTTATTTAATGTGTGGCCCTCCATGCCAACAAATAATGCAATATTCTAGCCTCATGTGTGTGAACCTTGTTCATTACACACCCTTTTTTAGTTTCTTGTAAATCATATTAGACTCGATGTTACTCATTCATCTATCTAGACACATTTTTACCACATTTCAATTGATCCTCCAATACCTCTCCCTTTTCAACATTATGTGGGTGTCATCATATGGTTCTACTAATGCTTCCTTGGTTTCAATGGAGTAATGGAGGGAACATTCTACCTTATTCAGTTGATTGTTATTTATGTGACTCTAGTGCTTATGTAGAGAACCACGTGAACATATAGTAGTGTCAATGGTTTCACTCATGTAGTATCTTTTTTGTCTCCTTAATCATAGTACCGCCTATATTTTCAACCTCACTAATTATGTTTCCTTGTGTCATTTGTGCATATATGGTTGAGTAGTTTAATTGAAGGAACTCATGCATATAAAGTTTAGGCAAACAGGAAATTTTGTACACATATAATACTATTCTTCTATTCACTTACTTCATTCAATACGTTTACATATTTATAAAACTTGTATATCTTATAATATAGGAAACCTCCTATAACAAATCCATTACATAGATAATTATGGGGTTAACAAATAAATAAAATCATAAATATATGAGATATTTTAACAACTCATAATACAAAAAATAAACCACAAATAACTAACAAATATTTATTATATGACACACTAACAACCTATTGGAATGATGTAATATTTCCAACACACACAATATTACATCATTCTCCAAATGTGGATAGGTGGACTAAAAAGTCTTAATGACCACATTTAGTAGTCCATCATAACATATGAGTAGGTACATACACATCTATTCAAGATAAACAATAGTGGAACTCACCTCATTTTACTTCTAAACTTTATAAAAGGATAGGGAGAAACATGTCTACCCATGGAACCAAAAATAGGTACTAACACATCTATCCAAGGTCATAAAACACATTTTTATAGGGAAAAACACATATATCCAACACAAAAGTTATCAATAGGGACACACACATTTCTCACAACAATTATGATTGGGAACGTACACATCCAATCATAATTACCAACTTTTTTTATTGGAAACAAGCACTTCCAATCACTATCAATAAACAAATGTGATTGGGGAAAAACACATATAACCATAAAAAACTAATAATTATTCTTGGTGATCGACACATCCAATCACAACATGAAAATCTTGAGAATGAAGTCCTCATTGTTGTGTTTGTAGTCATCATTATAGATCAATGTAATTATCACAAATGTTATGAGATGGGTACCACTACCACCTAGAAACTGATAATATCTTTACTCATTTTGGCATAAATAATTTTGTCACTATTACATTTTTTTAGCCCCACTGCTAGTGACTAACAAGACATCACTAATTGTCCTTAAACATCTTGTACCTCCATCCTCAAGTTGATTTGCTAATTAGATTATTTTTTTAAAGAGCAATTTTAGAATGCCTCCCCTCAATATGGATGTCATTTACAAGTGATAGTGTGTCTAATTATAATTGAGGAAATTTTTACTTTTTATAGTTTTTGAAACTTTTACATTTTTACATGATAGTGACTCATGGAAATAGACCTTGTTCTCAAATAATAAAACTTGACTTTGAATTGCATTGACAACATACAATATTCTTATTTAAATTTTATACTATGATTCAAAATGTCTCTATAAGAACTAATAAAACATGTTAAGGCATTCAATTATCCACAACAAGACAATAACAACCTACCACTTTAAAACTATTAAAACATCACTTTAAGAAATTATCGTTAGGCACTCAATATTCTTAACCTTAGAATTTTCCTCTTGGCATGTTTACACCCACTCTTATAAATAATCTATCATGTTGGAGCTATCGTCTATAATTGAAATGAGCCCTTCTATTGTTGTAATATCC
This sequence comes from Sequoia sempervirens, assembly GCA_007258455.2. Taxonomy (NCBI): domain Eukaryota; kingdom Viridiplantae; phylum Streptophyta; class Pinopsida; order Cupressales; family Cupressaceae; genus Sequoia; species Sequoia sempervirens. The sequence goes on from VDFB02281492.1 coordinate 593,034,955, forward strand.
TCTTTCTCCTCTTTTCTAGGTAAGAATACAATATCATCGCATCCTTGCCATAAAATATGAATTTGTTGCACATTATGAAATGAAAATTCCAAATGCTTTCCTTCAATGCATCTTGTGTAATGGATCTCTACTGAAAACTTAGAACTTTGAATATTTGTATGCCATAAAAGTAATTACTAAACTCTTCTTCATCTAATGTTGCATGGCATATAATAATTTTTCAAGTTTAGATAAAATTGAGAAATATCCTTGTTGAATCTGAAAACATTAAAATAAAGTAGATGACATATTACTCCCTACATGATTCTTAAATAGAAATGGACCAAACATAACATAGAAAAAATTTCATTAAAAAATGTAATTGGTTAAATGAAACCAACCATTACTTTAAAATTTATTCATATTTTTTTTTGGCTATTATGATATTGCATTCTCCTATACTATCAAAACCTCCTCCTAGTAAAATAAGTGAGCTAGATTCACATTATTACGCATGTCCCCTACAGGCACATTTTTACTTGATACTTGTTTGTTAAAAATGAAAGTAGTTTCTTCACCACTACTACAATTAATTGCACCATCATCTACCATAGGATTGACTTCATAAACCACCATCTAGACACAAATTGCTCTCTAAAAAGGAGGTTTTTGGTTTTTATTTAATTTTCTTACTCTATAATCACATTCATGTCCCTCATTTTCTATGCAAACCAACTCTCTCATTATGCAAAATATATTCAAAATATTTTAGGGTTTTTTTCTTCTCTTTCAAATAATTCAAAAAAATTGAAGCTATAGTTTCTGGTAACTATTGAGAGAGAAATCATGATTTTAGCAAGCTGATAGTAAAGAATATTTTTGGAGGCCCAACTCTACTTTAATAGCATTTAATAAAATTTGGGAAAAAATTAATAGAAGATAAATAGAAAGTTTTACGTGCACATATAATACTATTGTTCTATTTAGTTAGTTCATTCAATGCATTTACACATCTATAGAACTTTTATATTCTATATGAATAGAAACCCCCTATAAAAAATCCCCTACATAGATAATTAAGGGACTAACAAATAAATAGATTCCTAAATATATGAGTTATTTTAACAAATCATAATACAAAAAAATACATAAAAAATAATTAAGAAATATTTATTAAATGACACACTAAAAACCTATAGAAATGATGTAATATTCCAAACAATGCAACACTTCTCTCTCTCTCATCCTAATCTACATTCATTGTAGGATTTTTTTATTATAGTCAAAACTAGTTCTTCTTTAGCAGAGTTCACAACTTCAACATGCTTCAAGTGTTCTTCATGTTCCTATATTTCAAGGATATTTTTTGAAGAGGTTTATTTTTCCTTTTAATTCTCTCATTTGGAGAGGATTTTTTCCCAAAAGGTTTTCTACTTCTCTCTATTTCTAAGAAAATTTTATTGTGCATAACTACTTCATTACACCTTTTTATCAAAACTCATTTTTCTTGTGTTTAGTTTTATCACGAAGTATCACTTAAGGGGGAGTAGTAATGTAAAAATTTATTTCACCCATCTAGCTTGACTAGGTCCTATTCACACTCCAATTAAGCTCACTTAGAGAGACTTATTTTTTTTCTATTGTCCCAGGAGTGTAATAAATATATCCTCACACTTGTCCCAAGTGTTCCTGAATGTGTCTCATATTTGGAGGGGTAGTCAAAATTTTAGTCCTACCTTCTCACCTTCTAATCCTTGGTTTTATATGGAAGCATTATTTGTACATTTTAAATGTCTATGATAATATTATTATTATGAAATTCATGTTTATGAAATTTCTTGTATCTTCCAATTTCATCTTTGTACTACATGTGTCCTCACATTTGTCCCAAGTGTGCCTAAATTCTTCTCACATTTAGAGGGGTAGTTAAACTTTTAATCCTACCTTATCACCTCATCATCTTTAATGCAAGGATTCTTTGTAAATTTTACACTTGTATGATAATATTATTTTTGTATAAATTTTTATTTATGGAGGTCCTTTGATCTTGTAAGTTGATCTTGGTTTCTCCAATAAATTATTGGTAGGGGAAATCTACAACTGTGTTTTAGTAATGGTAGGGTTAAAACCTTATTAATATTTTTCATATTTTAGGACATGTGAGAAACTTACCTTTTGTGACCAATTTGAATGATTATAGTGTACATTTAACATTTGGTAATTATGGTTGCAAGTTGGTGAATAAGATATTGATGGCATCTAAAGTATATCATAGTGGGATCTTGTTTAGGCTAAATGTCTCCACGTTTTAGAACTCTACTAATGTAACTAGAAAGAATAAAAGTGTGTATTTTGTGTCATTGAAATTTCAGTCACATAAATGTAAAATGTACTAGGAACATTATTAATAAATTATTGTTGATGGTTTTTACTATTACTTTATTGGTAAAAAAATATTTCTCGTGAGCATTATGTGTTTCATAAATAGAATAAATCTTCATTTCTTATTAAAACTTATATATTAAAGAGATCATTGGAAACAATTGATTTGGATGTTTTTAGTCAAATTGATGTGGTTTGTATGAAAAAATATAATTGGTATATTATGTTTTATTCATTGATGATGCCTCTAGAAGCATCTAGATTTTATTTTATGTATGCTAAAATAAATGTTTAATTAATTTTAGAGAATTGAGGGCCTTAGTTGAAAATAAAATAAAGGTGATGAGATCCAAAAATGGTGATTATTATTGTTATAGAAAATTTTATCATTCCTATAAGTATACAAATATTATTTAGCCGAAGACTAGACAATGCACACCTTAACAAAAAGGTTGTAAAGATAATAAACTAAACTTTGATGGAAAGAGATTTATGTTTGTTTAGTGTTACATAGAATTAGGTTAATGTTTTTAGATAGTGGATATAAGTAATAATTTTTACTTGATTAAAATATATCCATATTTAGCTCTTGTTAAGAAAACACTTTATGTAATGCAAAAAATTAAGAAACCTTATGATTCTCATTTAAGGGTCTTTGGTTTTGAGGCTTATGATCATGTACCTCAAGAAAATAAATCTTATTAGGATCCAAAATCTTAGAAATGTATCTTCATAAGATATGGTGAGAATGTAAAATATATTATAAGCTCTAGAATTTAATAACTCAAAAAATGATTCATTAAAAAGGTGTGATTTTTAGGGAATATAGAGATTTTTCATGTTTTGAACAACCAAACTAATAAAATCAGAAGAAAATAGAACATTTTGAGACAAAGCTTGAGAAGTGGGAAGATGAACATGTAGAAGAATAGATTGATGGATCAAATGATGGGTATGAAGAAAAGAATTCAAATGATATTTCAAATGAAGATATGTAAGATGAGCATATAAAAGAATTGGTAGAGCCAATTACTCCTACATTGAGGTCCACTAGATAATAAAATCTAGCTGATAGGTATAACCCATCATATTTTTATTGTGTATTTACTTTATTGAGTATTGATAATGAACCTAAATCTTGTAAGGAGGTTCTATCTTTAGAGAATAGTGAGTCTTGAATACAAGTAATGTAGGAAGATATTATGGACTTGGAAAATTGTGACACCTAGGATATTATGATTTTTATAACAAAAAAAATCCCATTTGTTGTAAGTGGGTTTATAAGAAGAAGATTAGTGTAAATAGATGGTTAGAGTACTACAATGCCAAATTGATAACCAAGTGCTACTCCCAAATGAATAGAATCAATTTTGAGACTATTTTCTCTCCTCTTGATAAGTTTTTCATTACATAAGTAGGGAAGGGCCCTGACCCTTACAAAAAATAAAAAATAGAGCCAAACAGCTTAGTAAAATAGACTAGCCCAACATAGCCAAACAGAGAAACAACAACCAACACAGAACCAGTCAAAAACAACAAACTACAAGAAATTGTTCAAGGAGTAGTACTTGAACCAAGCAAAGCCTTAGAGGGTGAGTTAAATGAAACTGAAACCTTCTTAGAAGAATGCTTCTTCTTTCTATGCACCATTGTCCAAGGAGAATCAGAAGCTGAAATTGAGAAATTTTGATCAGAGGGAGAAGACTCCCCTCTAGAGTAGCAGACAAGAGGAATAGTTGATACTTCAAGTGAAGCATCTGAAACAATATCACTTTCCAAAATAGGGGCAGCAAGAGAAGCATTACTGACAGCATTAGGAACAACCATAACTAGAGAATGCCTCGTAGTATCCACAAGAGGTGCAACATCCACCATAACCAGTTCAAGTGACATAGAAAGAACTTGCAAAGGAGAGTTTGCAGTGGCAATGGGAGCATCATTGATATTATCTTTTCTCATAGAAAGAGAAGGAGGCCTTGAGTCATCATCGAAAGAAGCAAAATCAGTAGCAGGGTATACTATTAAGTGCTCACGGAGTGAATTCTTCCACCAAGTAGAAGAGGAAATAGTGTGGGAGCCATGTGACCAATAACAAAACAACATCTGCGGTGAAATGGAAGACCCTCATAATCCACCATTTGAGACCATGACCAATCATTAACTTGCAAAACCACCTCACCAGGAAGAGCCTTCGAAAGATCAACCTACACGAAGATCCTAGCAAAGGAGGTATGGGTAAAATTCTTAGAAGCCTTATCCACTTTCAAGAATCAGCCTATGGCATTACCAATGCACTCATAGGTAGAGGAGCACCAGAACTATAAGGGAAGATAAGGAAATCTTACCCAAACAGGCATAGCATTTAAGGGTTCATTCAAAGGATTAAAAGAATAAACCCAAGGTCTAATGGAGAGGGGGTGAGAATCCCAAACACACAAGCCATAGTCTAGAATAGCTTGTCTATCTTCAGGAGAGCTGAAACCCACAACAAAAAAACCCCTTGTAGGAGGGTAAATCTCCATCAAACCATCAACCAGGGGAGACCAGGTTGGTGATCCAAAAATTAAAATTAGGGAGGGAAGGCCACAACCGACAAAATCTACAAATAAGAGCATTTTTAGAGCAAAAAGCAATATTTTTCAGCAACTTCCATACCAAGAGAGACAACATGAGCACTATCTACACACCACAAAGGATTCATAGATCCCTCCCTAAGCCTCTTGGACTTCACAACATTGACAAAAGAAGGTTGAACATGGACACCCACCTCAGTAGTAGAGAACCGCCCCCACAGTCACATTCGTATTAGGGTAAGTTGTAGCCACATTTGCCACAGCCACCCTAGAGCCAACATTAAACTCAGCCTCACCAACCGGAGGCACAATAGAAGGAGGTCCCATAGAATTCCCAGCCACATCCACCGACATTGAAGAGGGAGAAAAAAGATCCACAATTAGGTTGCAAATGGGCGACTGGACCACCGAGTGAAAGATATCCTACAAAGAAATTTTTAATTTTTGTGTAGAGTGAGAGGTGCCCAAAACAACGCAATTCAAATCCTGGGCAGAGTGGGAGGATGCCATTGGAATTTTTCTACTCTCCTCCTCTTGATATGTTAATTTCTATTAGATTTATATTATCTATTTCTACAACTTTGATTTTGAAAATGAAAAATGAATGTTAACAATAATTTCTTGTGTTGAGATATTAAGGAGGATATTCACATGTAACAACCTAATAATTATAAAGGAATCTCACAATATCATAAAGTTCTAGCTCCTCATAGAAAGCCCACTCTATAACTTTCCCACCCTTAGCATTTTCAAATTCCTCAACCTTCACTCCTTTGTCTACCATGTTCTCAAATAGTGAGGGCCCCAGTGAGCTTCCCCATCCTCTGTCTTTGCTAGCATGGCTAATAAAAGCAATATTTTGTTAGGTTCTGCTCCTCAGGCTTCTAATGGAAATTTTTTATCCTTGTCTTCCTCATTTTCTTGGCCCCGACTCACAAATAAGTCATATCCTTTTTCTTCTCCCAGTCTGGATTCTTTCCTTTCTGACTAAGACCCTTCTTCCTATGTGAAAAAGTTAATTAGTGGCAAAGCCCCAAGTTTAGGGTTTTCCAGGTCTTCTCCTTCCTTTAGGGCTTCTTGTGTGATGGACGGTCTCAAGGTTTTTGTTTTAGATGATATTATGCTTGAGACAATTACTGATCGACAACACTCCCTTGTTAGCAGTTCCTTGGTTGTAGATGTAATGTTGATTAGGTTAGGAAATGGACTGAACCTATTTGGAATCTTAAAGGTAGTGTATCCATTAGTGTAATGGCCAATGACCTTTTTCTATTTAATTTCAAGGTGCATGAAGATATGCTCATCTAAGTCCTTTGAGGGAGTAAATTAACCAAGTGGTGGAAGAAGCACTACAATTGTGGTTTTGTCCTAAGGACTGAAGGAACAATGTTATGGAGGTCTTAAAAGGGAGTGGAACCCATGACTTTCCTGACACTTGCATTGCGACCCAGATTGCGTATCATGTAGTTTTTTTATCATTGTTTTTCTTAACAGTTTTGATACAATTATATTGTTATACAATTGTTGAGTGATATTTGTCCCATCTTTTTGTTGCCTTGTAAAAAGATTGGCACCCTTTCAAAAACCTCTTTTACCTAATAAAAAATTAATAAACTCTAAAGTAAACCTTGATCGTGCTACACATGATAATATTGACAAACCAAGAGTAGGATGGAAGATAAGGGACTTCATTAGAAAGCTTGTGCACACGACTTGCAAAAAAACTTGCACCCAAGATAAATAAGGAAGGTGAAGTCCAAGAACGAAAAAGTGGATCCAAAAGACATATTAGTTCAAGGTGACAACATAATGATTATGAATAGTATAAAAAAAAAGGAAAACACAAGTTGGAAGTGAAGAAACATTATGGATATGAAATTGCACAAACTCAATAAAATGGATTTCTTCGCCTTCAATCACTACTATAAGGAAGGGAACAAGCTAGTAGATTCACCAGCAGTCTACTTAATTGAGCACCTAGAAGATTTAATAATAAGTGACAGGATACATGCTTGGAATGGGATATGTTGTGAGACAGATCTTGAACGAAAGTATGAGATGACAATTTTGAAAAGCATTTTTGCTAGAAGGTGATGAGGGTAATTTTCTACATGCAGACATTGCATAAAATCACGTCAAATAGACTGATTGTACAGAAAAGTAGATTGATTGTACAGAAATCGATTCGCTTGGTAAAATGTAACTATCCTTTAATATCAAGAGTTTTAGCGAGCTCAAGACCACGATAAATTGAACTTCAAAATCACGATTCTAGTTGGGAAATGGGAGACAAATTCTCCAAGCAGATTCAACAAGTGATAGATGGAAGTAGTATTTTTCATTGCATCCCCTACGATAAAAAGAGCATTACATATTGTAATTGTGTTTGATCTCCTTAATCAAACATCAAGGAGCCTCAATGTTCCTGGTCAAGGGACTGGTAGATTCTTTTATTACCAAACCATATAGGCTACACTAAAGAAGCCATCGCCGGCTATGAAATGCAATCTAGGGACACCAAGATTGTCAACCCTTTTAGCAGCTACGAGATGGTAAAGTTCCCATATATGGCAGATATTGTACGGTTAACCAGAGATGGTCTGGTTGGAGATTCTTCAGGGCCGTTATGGGAGTTATTAAGCTGTAGTGGTCAGGTCCTCCATGAACAAAGATATGAAAAACAACCAAAAATATGCAGTGTTGCATTTCCTAATAGAGTACCCCTGTTTGTGGGCTTATGATTCTCCAACATCAAGCTCAAACTTTAGTACTGATGAATAAAACTTGAAAATTAAGTTATGTTTGCAAACAAAAAGGTGTAATGGCATTTAGAATGAGGATATCACTGCAATGAGCATTCGCTTTCTCCAAAATAGTTATAGGATTTTTTGGTAGAGATTCCCACTAATTTTAATGGATGATCTAGAATATAAATTTCTTTGGAATTAATATAAATGGGAGCAGAACTTAAGTCTGCAACTTATAGATTAAAAAACTGATAAACATCATTAAATTCAAGGTATGTGTATTTGAATTAGGTTTTAATAAAAATGTTAAACTAGTGTTAAATAATTAATGGATATGAGATTTTTTTTAAAGTTAATAGATAAGGTAGTAAGATTAAACTTTATTATATACATATATAGAAAAATAGAGCCGCTATCAATCACTTCTGAAAAGAGGGTTTCTAAAATCAAATTTGTCTGCCTTTCACTATGGTGGATGATTTCACTCTAGCATTGTGGTCAAGGAAAATAGCTTTGAAATTCTGCTAAAGGATTTGGTTATGTTAAAGCACCCTTCATCAAAGACAGTGTATCCATCCTCTTTTTTCCTTCACATCTCCACAGAACACATGTAGGATCAACGAAGGCACAATGCATAGTGGTGTAGGGATGGTAAAGCTAGTCTCTAGATTCCATGACTTGAGGAAGACTAGTTAATGGTGCACGGGCTAGAGCAGGTCCGTCTCATAGGGGATAACTGGACATAGCCACATTTGGGAACAAATCTCCAATAAAACAAAGTCACTGCTATGATAGGATGGACAAAATAGGGAAATAACAAATAATGCAAAGACAACAGAAAGTTGACAAAGAAAACATGTATATTTAAATATTCCTTCTTACTTTTCAAAAATACAAAATCACAGAGGGCATGCTCTATTTTACATGAACAAAATAAACCATAAACTATTTGGACTACTGTCCAATACAAAAGGTGCTACACTCACACCAAAAACTGAAACTGGCTACAATTCTGTAGTTGATGTTGTCACTGCGTTGTGTCTAATAATCATTCTTTTTGTGCATTGTTGTCTCCTAAACATTCCCTTATGTTGAATATGCCTTTTGTTGTTGCAGGGTCTCCACACAATACAAAAAACTGACTAACTAAACAACAATGAATGCATACTTTCATTTTATCTTTTCTTGTTTTCAGCTCATGAAAATGAGTGCTCAAACCAAATTTCAAATTCACCTACCACAAATAAATCCCAGCAAGTAACATCTACAAGAAATCTCAAAAAAGAGCACTTATAATTTCAATTCAAAAATACCAACCATATTAATTTCTTCAAATTTACGTTGGGTTGTTGTTGCAAGTTACATGTTTGGCAGAGATGATGGGTTTGTTGACTGTAGAGTTTTAAATATTCCAACACTCCCCCTTAATCTACAAGTCAGCTGCTAATTTGCAATTTCCTTTCGGAGCGGATCTTTGAAGATATCTACCATGCCAAGCCTATCCCTTAGGTGTTCAAAATTATCTTTTGGTAATGCTTTGGTGAAGATGTCAGTGAGCTACTGCTCAGATTTACAATATTGTAATTCAATCTCACCTTTTTTTACCAACTCCCTTATGAAATGATATTGGATCTGAATGTGTTTGCTTCATCCATGGAAGACCAGATTCTTTTTCAAGGCTACAGAAGAAACATTGTCACAATGAATGACTATGATGCCTTGTTGTTGTTGTAAATCTGCAAGGATCCTCCTCAGCCAAATAGCTTAACATGTTGTATTTTCTACTATGTACTTAGTTTCTGTTGTACTGAGAGAGACAATGGGCTGCTTCTTGGATGCCCATGAGATTGCACCCGATCCCATGTTGAAGACATACCCTGATGTGCTCTTTCTATCATCCACATTTCCTACCCAATCACTATCTATGAAACCATCCAGCTTAAATTCATTAGATGCACCATACATGATGTCACAACTTGTTGTTCCATTGACATACCTCAAAATCCTCTTTCATGCTTGCCAATGTGTGTCCTTAGGTTTCTCCATGAACCTAGAAATCAAACTTATTGCATACATCAAATTAGACCTAGTTAATGTCAAATACATCAAACTTCCAACCATACTCTTGTAGAGGGTTGGGTTCACATATCTGTTGTTGTCCTCTTTCCACAGTTTTAGACCTGTTGTTGTTGGTGTGGGGGAAGGTTTTTTGTTGTACATTTTAAACCTCCTTAGAATCTGTTTTCCATAGTTATTTTGTGAAATAAATATACCATGCACTATTTGTTGAACTTCAATACCAAAAAAATACTTCAACAAACCCAAATCCATCATCTCAAACTCAGTTTTCATCACCTCTTTAAAATCAACTATTTTTCCATCACTGTTACCAGTAAAAATCAAATCATCTACATACAAAACATCAATTAAAATGTCACATTGAATTGCTTTGATGTAGAGTGTGGGCTCACTGCTACTTTTTCTAAATCCATTTCTCAACAAATAAGAGTGTATTATGTTGTACCATGCTTGGGGTGCTTGTTTCAGCCCATAAAGAGCTTTCTAGAGCCTTTACACTTTGTCTTCTTTCCCTGTGACTTCATAACTAGGAAGCTACTCCACATACACTTCCTCCTTCAACACTCCATTCAAGAAGGCTGACTTTACATCCATTTGAAACACCTTCCATTGATGTTGTGTTGCAATTACTATGACTATACACATTTTTTCAGCCTTGTAACTGGTGCATATGTCTCATCATAATCTACACTAGGTTGTTGTTTGTATCCTTTCACAACTAGCCTTGCTTTTTGTCTTTCAATTTTTCCTTCGGCAGTACACTTGGTCTTATAGACCCACTTCACTCCAATCACTTGTTTATCCTTGGATAAATTGGTCATCTCCCATATTTGATTCCTCTCTATAGCCTCCAACTCTTCAGTCATGGCCTTACGTTGCTTCTCTTCTTTCATTACTTCCTCAAAATATGTTGGATCACTATAAGAGAATAATGTAAAATCCAAGTTTTCAATAAGCATACCTTGTGTTGTCATAAATATCCCTCACACTCTTTGTCTTTCATGGCATTAATGATGCAAATGTAGGGTCTGAATTAGCTTATGAGCTACTACTACTCTAACATCTGGAGCTACTATCAAAGTTACTGCTCTGTTGTATCCTGGAGCTACTACTCTGATGTCTATTCAAAGTTGTTCTACTAAACACTGCCAGAGTTACTATTCTACTACGCATCACCAAAGCTATTGTTTTCTAATGCTCTACAGTGGTTTCTTCCCAAGCTACTACTCTGTTGAGCTCCCCCTAAGTTTATGTCTTCTAGAGCTTCTTCATCATTAAGGGGTATTGTAACTAAAAAAATACCCATGGTGTCATCCACCATTCCATCCCATGCTTCATTCTCAATAAACACATCTTTAATGATCACCACCTTCATAGTGATGGAATTGTATAGTTTGTAGGCTTTTGATTCTTCACTATAGCCTTTGAAGATACACTTTTCACTCTTATCATAAAATTTATACCTCTTCTCTTTTGGAACGAGTGCATATGCCACACACCCAAAAATCCTTAGATGGTCAACACTCCATTTGTTGTTTGTTCATGCCTCTTGTGGGATCCTATCACAGACAGCCTTTGTGGGGCACCTATTTGGTATATAGACTATTGTTGCTACAACTTCTGCCCAAAAAATGTGTGACAACCCTTTTTCTTTCAGCATACTTGCTGTCATATCTTGAATGGTCCTATTCTTCCTCTCGACCACTCTATTTTGTTGTGGGGTATACCTTGTTATAATTTTTTTGTGAATTCCCTCATTCCTACAAAAATTTAAGAATTCTTTGGAGATGTACTCTCCCCCTCTATCTGTCCTAAGGGTTTTGATATAGTGACCAGTCTCCTTTTCAATTGTTGTCTTAAACCATTTAAATTTCTCAAAGGTTTCCAAATTTTTTTTCAATAAATAGACCCAAATTTTTCTACTGTAATCATCTATGAATGTCATGAAATAGGTATTTCCTCTTAATGTGGGGGTTTTCATGGGTCCACACAAGTCTGAGTGCAATAGTTCAAGAAATTATTTTTCTCTCCTAGAATACCCAGATTGAAATGGCTACCTATGTTTTTTTCCTAAGATGTAAGCCTCACACTTGCCATCGGGTTCTAGAATAGATGGTAACCCTCTAACCATGCCTTTTCTAGACAATAAAATCAAACTAGAAAAGCTTAAGTTCCCATACCTTAGATGCCAAAGTTTGGATGGGTCTTTGATGACTATCTTGAATACAGACTGTTGTTCCACTGCCGACTATTGTGCGACTGTTGTGAGTGTCAGGGAACAATGTTGTTGTGCTTATGTTGTGTCTATCATAGATACTATGTGCATCCTTAGAGGAAATATTTTGTCCCTCTTCATTTTCACTACAACCATTACTTTCTTGCTGCCTCATTTGTCAAATATCTTGCATTCCCCATTCTCCATCAAGATTATATAACCATTTTGGACCGTTTGTCCAATGTTCAATAGATTATGCTTTATGTCAGGGGCATAATAAACATCTTGGATATTCTACCTTTCACCATTCTTGGTTTGAATGCTGACAACACCTTTTCCCATGATAGGGACTTTCTCATCATTTCCCATTTTGATTTTTTTTATATTGCTATCTATGGAGAAAAATAAATTCTTGTTACCACTCATGTGGTTGTTGTGTCTATTGTCCAAGTACCATACTTCATCATTGTTGCATTCAACAAGGTTGCAAACAATGAATACATTGGATTGTTTCTCATTTCCAGCCTTGTTCTCATTTGTACATTGGCATTCTGACTCCCATGGTCACGTTGTTTCTTTCAAAAATCACTAGCATAATTACCATACTTGTGATAGTAATAACACTACACATTACTTTTTTCATACCTCTAATTTGAACTGTCATTCTTCTTCTGGTTATGGTTTCTTGACTGTGAGTTTCTTGGCTTGTATGTGCTGTCAGAACCTCCTCTTCCATAATTGCTTCTACCTCTACCTATTTGACCTCTGCCTCTGTTGTTTCTTCATCTTCCTTGACCTCTTGCATTGGTCTGAGCCTTAAAGGCTTGCTCTAGGGAAGGAGCAGATTTGTTCAACCATTGCTCATGGGTTTGTAGTGAACCCATCAACTCATCTATAGTCATTTTGGACAAGTCTTTTGCCTCTTGAATGGAAATGTCTATAAGATAAAATCTAGAGGGAAGACTTCAGGATTTTCTCAATAATCCTTCACTCTTCTAGTGTTTCCCCATTGATACTCAACTAATTTATCAAGGTATACACTTTAGTATGGAAATTAGAAATTGAGTCACCATCTTTCATTTGCAGAGTCTCAAAATCTCTTCTTAAGAGTTTCAACTTCACCAATCTCACTTTATTAGTCCCCTTATGATTATTTCACAATATTTCCCAAGCTTGCTTTGAGTAATTTTTTGCTACAATATGTGGAAAAATAGCCTCAGTCAAGGTTGCCTCAATCAAACTGAGGGCTTTTGCATCTTTCATTCTTACTTCTTTCAACTAATTCTTTTGAGGATTTGAAAGGGCTGCATAAGTTGTTGGGTCTATGATATCATTGAACCCATTGATGACCAATTTCCATAGGTCATTTACAACCAATATAGTCCTCATCTTCTTAGCCCAAATTTCATAGTTCTTCCCATCAAAATTTGGTGGTTGTTGCCAACCTTTGCTCTCACCTCCTACCATTTTTCTCAAATTTGAGAAGACTAATCAATGCCTAGATAACCTAGGGATTTTCTAAACACACCCACAATAACAAACTTCCTAGAAAAATAGGGCTCTAATACCACTTGTTGGCAGGTAGGGGTGCAATAAAACAAATTCACTGTTGTGACAAGATGGATAGAATAGGGAAATAACAAACAATGTAGAGACAATAGAAAGTTGACACATAAAACATGCAGATTTATATATTCCTGCTTACTTTTAAAAAATACAAAATCACAAAGGAAATGCTCTATTTTACATGAACAAAATAAACCATAAACTATTTGGACTACTATCCAATACAAAAGGTGCTACACCCACACCAAAAACTAAAATTGGCTACAATCCTGTAGTTGATGTTGTCACTACGTTACGTCTGATAAACATTCTTTTTGTGCACTATTGTCCCCTAAACATTCCCTTTTGTTCAATATGCCTTCTGTTGTTGTAGGGTCTCCACACAATACAAAAAAATAACTAACTAAAAACCAACAAATCCATACCTTTATTTTATCTTTTCTTGTTTTCAGCTCATGAGAATGAGTGTTTAAACCAAATTTCAAATTCACCTACCACAAATAAATCTTGGCAGGTAATAGCTACAGGAAATCTCAAAAAAGAACACTTATAATTTGAATTCAAAAATACCAACCATATATTAATTTCTATAGGTTTACATTGTGTTTTTGTTGAAAGTTATGTGGGGGTAGAGATGATAGGTTTACTGACTATGGAGTATTAAATATTCCAACACAAATCCCATTGAAATAAATTCAAGTGATAATGTTTAAAAAGAGAGATAAAAATGAGGAATCTTTCACAAAGTGTAGATTAATTGGTAGGTTCAACAATTTATGGCTCTACTTCCCAAATCTACACTAGTGGATCACTACATCCTATTAGGGAAGAAAAAATTGAAATATATCCTTGTGCTTGTGGTTTCTTCATTATGGTTTTTTGAGAGTGTGGAGGATCAAAATACTAACCAATGCTCTTTGGGCATGGGAACAACATTTATGTTAAACTATGGCATCCTTTATTCAATCCCTCCACTAATCCTTTGTTATTATGTCTATTTGGGTTTCTCTTTCCAATCTTTGTTATTATGACTATTTAGGTTTCTCTTTCTAATATCTCGCTTCACTTCTAGGTTGAATCATTCATTGAAGCTATCGATGATTTTTTAGACAATTTCTTGACTACTCATAATGAATCTTTTGATTTTATGCATACAACCTTTTATCTAACATATTGGTAGATCTAGGTACTTAAAAATAGCTTTTGAAATAAATAGTATTAAAGGATAATGATCATTGCCAAACCCAATGCTTGGATTATGAGGGATTGTCTTTTCATTGCAAAATATGCTTGAAAATTGGCCACCTTGTTGTAGAATGTCCTAGATCCAAAGATAAATCAAACCATCTAATCACATGGTGAAAATATGTTGATATCATCACCATTACACTATTGATAGTCCATTGGGAAAGCATGAGCCTTCTCTAGAGCCTTTGTAAGACATGGTAAAAAATTTTGCACAACAAGATTCATCTCAATTTAAGAAAAATTCAAAATAGAAGGCATTAATAGTCTCTAATAATGATCATTATTATCCATAGGTGGGTGCCAAAAAACCACTACAACATCTAAAACATCTCAACCTTCCCATCTAACTTTGGAGACAGATAATTAAGAAGTAATGAAGAATGGAAAGTGGTGCCAAAGAAAAATAATGTCTCCTATAAAAGAGTTGAGGCCTACCACAATATCCACCTATAGTCAGTCGCATTTCAAAAATAGTGCTAATAGCTCCAAATTGGATTAAATCATTTATGATGAGATCCTAACTTTTAGGAACTTTATGGTTAATATTATACACCCTTGGTTAAGGGTTTGATGCATTCTATTTTTAGGCCCTTCTTTTTGAAGCTTCCCAAATCATGTTAATTTTAGTTTGCATTTTTATGGGTATACCTAGGCCATACTCATCAATCAAAAAGAAATAATAAGCTTTATTAATTTTAAATTTAACATTGAAAAAATTATGTTTTAAAAAGAAAATTTATAAATTTATAAAATTAGATTATGAATTTGTAGCGTAGAAAAATGGATCTTTGGACATTTTCACACTCATTTAGGTCCTTCTTGTGGATGTTTTCTTAGTTTTTCCTTGATTTAGTGTTGTAATGTGATCAACACATTCACACTAGGTCTTGGGCCCTTGTGAATTAATAAGAATTTCATAATGCCTTGCAAAAGTGTTGTGAAGTGTTGTAACACACCTTCACACTTTTCTAGGATCCTATTAATATATTTCACCTAAGTACCCTCTTTTTATCATTTACCAAGTGTTATTTCAAAGTGTTGTAAAGTGTTGTAACAAACTTTCAAACTTTTCTAGGCTTGTAATTAATAATTGGACCTTTCTTATGCTTTAATTGGCTCCATTTTACACTTATAGGCCTTATGTAGTGTATTTTTGAAAATGATCCCGATAAACATCATTTAAAATATCTAAATTTTGAAACCCACTTAAAATGCCTTAAGTGGGACCCATCACCATTAGGGGAAATTGAGTCTCCTTTGGCACAAAACTCAAAATTATTTCAAATTTCTAATGGGTTTTTATTTTCTAAGATCTAAGGTCGGCCTGTGATGTATTTTCAAGAATTATTGCATAATTGTGTATAAATATAGGGTTTTCCCACTCATTTCAGCCCCAATCACTCATTCAATTAATCAATCAATCACTTAAGCATTCTAAGAATTTTCAAGCATCTTTAAGTCTACATCCATTGGAGCTATTACTTGCATGTCTGCAAAATTCTACTTCAAGGGTTTGGTGAGTTGTAGCATTTTCTTTGTTCATTCATTAGTATCTTTCCATATTTCATTTCATTTTCATGGGTTTAATTCCCAACAAGGGGTTTGACCAAGGAAAACCCCTATTCACTAACCCTCAACAATTTTCCCCTCTCTTTGCATGTGATTTGCAGGTCTAAGTTATAGATTTATCAAAGGGAAATATTGGAAAAGTTTTCAACAAATCATCAAAGCTATTCAAAGTTTTCAAAGCCCTAAGAGAAGCTTAGATAACACCTACAGGTTGAATTTGATAGTTTTGGACCCAGATCTGAATCAGGAGCAAAAGTGTAGACTAGGAGCTACAAATTCAACTTTTGAATTTCTAGAAATCTGGAAGTGGACTGATTCACCATTAGTGGCGAATGAGTCCCACTTCCTAGGCTCAAACAAATATTTTTGCAGTTTTGAGTACCTAGTTGTCTGAAACTTGTTTTGGTAGAGTTTTCCCAAAACAGGACTAAGTCGTCTAGCCTAGTGTATGAAGCCCAATTGGCATCAACAGTGAATTCTTTAGGATTCTAGAGCTCCATTCCATCTCTTTCCAGTCTCCAAGTGCAGACTTTCAATTTCATAAGTTTATGTTATAGTTTACTTACATTTCTAGGTCTTTTTGGATATCACAACGTGTTTCAAACATCTTTTTTCTACGTTTTGCATTAGTAGTTAATCTCTTTTATCAGTTTTCAGCATTTAGGACAATCCCCCTTTGACTGATTTCAATCTCATTTGCATTGAAATCTCAAGGGCTTATTCTTGAGTGATCCATTAAGATTTTTGGTACCTCTATCCTTTTAGGTGTAAAACCCTAGAAGTGTAAGAGAGCTCCCACATACACAAATCTTTGGTTCATTTTGGTGAACCTACAGTTAGAGCATCATATTTCATATTTAGAGTGCATTTAGATCCTAGGAATAACTTACAATAACATTGCATTGAATTTCGCAATTTATATTCTAGGGTTTCAAAATTTGCATTAGTGAAAAGCTTATATAGCTTGCATTCTTGCATTTCATCTCATTAAAATTTACTAAAATTCTGCATTTGCATATCATATTTGCATTAGAAAACATAAAAAGCATAAAATTCATTTTCAAAATTTTGAAAATTTTGAAAAAAATCACTACTTGGACTCATTCGCCACCTTGGGTGAATCAGTCCAGCTACATATTTTTCACTACATTTTCTGGCATTTAATCTTCAATTTCTGAATTTTTTTTTTTGTTTCTGCATTTCAATTTTACTTTCCAGAATTTTATTTTTAAGCATTTCATTCTTGTTAGTTTACATTACATTTGCATTCACCCCAAATTTAGAAGCCCTTGCATGAGTGTTTGGTGTCCTATTGTTAATACCTTAGTGAGAAGAAGTTCAAGACTCATGTCATCTCATGATAACACAATGGTTGTGGATCTTGGGTTATCTAGAGCTTCCACTCCTAGTATTGACACTAGTACACTAGGCATTGATAATACCCTTAGCAACTCTTTACCTTCAGGTAGCATGCACATGTTGAACCAAGGACTGATGATATCCCGTAAGAGAAAATCATTTAAATTCATGAGGACTTAGTCCACCTGAAACATCAAGTCAGCCTTGAAAACATTTCCGCTACTACAATTCCTACCTTAGAAAACATTCACCTTATGCTTGAAAGTGATGAAGTCCTTGACCTTGTGAAAAACATAGTTCAAATATTTGGAAAACATCTTCCTTCAACCTCTGGCACTCCTATAATAGCAAAAAATATTTCCAACCAAGGAGGAACTAAAATTCCTCCTGCCTCGACAATAGCCTCAATACCTACCTATACCACTCCTCTTGAATCACAACAACAATCCAACAAGTTAGTAATGTGATTCCTTCCATGGGTATTCCTGCTAGCATCCCTAGTTCCTATGTGGCATCGCATGTTCTATCTTCTACCATATTACCACCTATAAGCATTCCATTCACTTCCTCTCCTAGTACATATATCCCATCACCACTTTCACTTCCACCTCATACCACTTGTACTGATCCTCTCATAACACAACTTTTCCAAACTGTTTCATCCATGCAAAAATAAATCTCCACCATAAACCAAAATTAAAATGGCCCACCCATATACTATGTTAAAAGTTGCCCATTGTCCTTGGAGATATTGTGCACACCAATGCCACAAGGTGTAGAGGTGCCTTATGTAGTGATTTTTTCCTTGATGATAAACTGTTTGCAAAATTGTTTCCTAGGACTTTAAAAGATACTACCTTGGAATGGTTTTCTTCTTTACTGAACAATTCAATTCGTTCATTTAATGAACTTGTTGATGCATTTGTAAACCATTTCCAAGTGCACATGGCTCTTAATAAAACCTTGGTTGATTTGATGAGATGCAAGTAAAATGAAGACAAAAAGATAACTGATTTTATCTCACACTATCAATCACTTTATTCCCAAATTGATGTCAAGGTCCCTGACCCACACCTTCAAAAGATGTTCATAGAAAACCTACAAAGTAAGATTCAGGACAAGCTCACTATGATGAAATTCCCATCCTTGATGCACTTGTGTACTGCCCTTTGTGATTATCAAAATTCAATTAGTAGTCGCGATACAAGGTCCACTTCTAGTTGAATTAAGAAATCTGAGCCCGCCAACCAAAACACTTCCCAAACATTTAGAAATAAAAACAAAGGGTTCCTTCAACTTAATCATCCTTAGCCTAATCCTCAAAATGTGAATAACCAAATAACAACTGTTAAAACCTTGGTTCCCTTTAGTTATGGTGATCCAAAAAGACAATTCACACCCTTCATAACACAATGTCCCAACTTTTACAACAACAAATGATTATTTTTCCTACTATCAAAACCCCTGACCCTACTAAGTTTTACCCGCAAGCTTTAAATCAAATGCTTATTGCCACTATCATTGACAAAATGGACATGACACAGAACATTGTAAGCATCTTAAACATCTTGTGTAAAACCTCATTGATTTCGGTTGTTTATTCGTTGCAGGAGTTAGTGATCAAGGCAATAAGTCTATTACTCTTTTGAATCAAAACTTGCAAATTTTCACTGATACAATTCTCAAACATAATGTTTCATTTGTCAAAACTAGTGAAAATACAAAGAATGATGTGATGAATGTTGATATAGATGACGAACATCATGATCCTATCTCACATGATATCAATATTAATCCTATAGATGAAATGGTAGGTGCGATAGACGTTATCCCTTGTAAGGGCCGACCTAAGAGCTCTCTTGAGATGTCTTTATCCTCTAAGGATATAATTAAACATCTACCGATCGTCCTCTACATAGCCGGTCTTATCTATGACAAACCCACTAATGGGATACTAATTGTAGTGCCCCTCCACATTTGGCCTTCATGACATTTGAGTAAGTTCGTTTGGTTGAATTGAGTTGTCACGTTATGTTCATTATTATATTGTTTAATTT
The DNA here is from genome assembly GCA_007258455.2 of Sequoia sempervirens. Lineage (NCBI taxonomy): Eukaryota > Viridiplantae > Streptophyta > Pinopsida > Cupressales > Cupressaceae > Sequoia > Sequoia sempervirens. The sequence goes on from VDFB02281492.1 coordinate 593,054,729, forward strand.
GATTTGAACTTATGTAGTAAATTAATTTAGAATTAAAATAATAATTAAATATAGTATGTTTGTAAAATGGTTCAATGAAGATATTAATTATTAATTATTAAATTAAATTATTATGTGGATGTCGATAGTTAATTATTAAATTAATTTGCTAAGTTATAATGATTCAATAATTATATATTATTACTTTTATTAATGATGAATAGTTAATGAAACATGATAGATTATTATTGCATTTATAAAAAATGTTTATTTTAAATTTAAACGTAGTGGATGATGTTGTCTAGAATAAAATATTAAATTGGATATTAAAATAAAATTTTAGTGATAATGTTAAATTATGAAAAAATAATTTAAAAGAATTTGGATTGAAGAAACATTTCGCATGCAAGTGCATGCACAGTCTCGAAAGAGGATCGAATGACAACTTGCCAATTTTTTGTTTTTAATGATTTAGCATTTGATTTTTATTTTTAAAAAAACAAAAATAATTTCTTTAATTGAAATTGGAGGTAAAGGAAAGGGAGTGAATTTTCCAATTATTCAACAAGAAGTTTGCTCTGCAATTACTTTTCTTTCTCAATCATTTTAGAAGAAAATACAAAATTTTGAAAATTGGTTCTCTGGGTAGTGGATCGGAAGACTGCGAAAGAGCTCATGTTTGCATCCTTCTCCATTTTTCGAAGCGTGTATTCCAGGTTGGTCAATGATTTTTGTCTGTATGTACTTCATTTTCAATGGATTCAAGTAGTGTCTTGGTAGGGCGTCGATTTATTTTGATCTCAGCAATTTACTTAGCTTTTAATTGTTTCCTTTAAGAGATTGATATCTTCTTTCATATCGCCCCATTTTGTGGTATTGAATGTCAACCATTTCAATTTTTTCTCTGTATTTTCTTGCTGCCTTTCATGGCATTAGTCATTTCCTTCAAATGTTTAGCTTGCAAATTTGCTAAGGTTGTATTACTGGTATTTAAAATTTCCATTGATGGTTATATAAGAGGTCGATTTCCCCTTGAGTTCACCTTTCTTCCATGTACATGATTTGGGAGAGACTTGAGGCATATGTTGTTTAGATTGATTTTTATGTTGTATATTGTGGGCTTAAGTTTCCTGTTAGTTCGGCTGGTATGCGAATAGAGTATGGTGTCTAGCGTTTTATATTAATAGTCGACCCTTTGTCTCTTTGGAGTTTTATCTTTACTCCCAGCATAGTTTTGTTACTATTCTATGCTATACCTATTCTTGTGAAGAAGGAAATCGATTGCTTGAATGGCATCCAATGCCATGTGTATGTGTTCGATCTATGTTCTAGATGCTCATACCTTCTTTTGAGTTTTCTTCTGGTATCATTTGGGAATTCCCACCCTAGGTTAGTGTTGCATAGCCTCCTTGTCTGCAACTATTTCATCAAATTAGTTCGATTTAATTCGTAATATCCTTGCCAAATTACATGCTATTTAAGCCGCTTTTATCCCTGTTTACTTCCAATTATACTTTTTGCCTTCTATGTCTTATCCAATGTGAGTTCAGGGGAGAATCGATTTGTGACCTAGTCATATGTATTCAATCTTTGTTCATTAGAATCTGCTGCCATGTTTAGTAATGCATTCTTTCTAGCCTTTTCATGTGTATATAGTTTTGCTGGCCATTGCATGCTTAATTCTATGCGTGTAAACATCCTTTTAATCACATTACTCACTTGGAACTTTGTAATCTGATTTTCTCTCTTCGTTTTGCGTCTAATCGGGTCATAACAGCAGATAGAAGGTCCTTGTGTTCTAGGTATTTTGTGTGCAGAAGCCTTGGCCTTGATCGACATGGTAGATTTCGCATCACCATCACCTACTAGATCAGCTTGAGACAAGTTCAAATATACATTGATATAAAGATCTTAGAAGAATAAGAATATTGTTTGAATAGGAAATTCCAATTTGGATAATTATTGTTAAAGTAAATTAGGCCCTTATCCTATAAATATATTAGATCACTTTTCATAAGCTAACTAAGTGAATATATATTTATAATTCTAGTAGTAAAACAATAAATGGAATTTATATATACAGACCTATATTTGTAAGATAATAATTCTTTGGTGATAGCTTTCAATATGTAGAAGTTAATAAAGTAAATAGGCTTATATTTGAGTTGGGAAATGTTATTGATTATTTTACAAGGGAAATTGATTTGCTTTTGTTTAGAAAATTGAAAAGAGTTGATTTAGAATGTATATATATAGTCATATAAGGTCCGATGTTAGAATGAGACCACTTTTGTTTTGTAAGTACATTGTAACGAAGTTATTGTATTGGTGTATTAAATTAAGTGAAGGGAGTTCTATTTTCCTAGTGTATAATCAGTTATGGAATATCTAATGAGTTAGTTTTCCAATTATTAAGTAGTCTTCAATTATGTTTATAAGAGCAAGGTAAATTTAAATGTATAGATGTGATTAGAGACTAAATAATGATTGATTAAGTGTATTCTTAAATTGGATAGTCTATATGTAAAATAGTTAAATTTAGAATAAATGATAAGTGGAGCTTTGCATGTTAAGGTTGCCTTGCTCATTTGTGTGCTTGCATTAAGTAATATCTTTGAGTTTTGGAAATGTGTGTTTGGAAGAGGAGTGATTTATTGTATTTAGACAACTATAGAAAAATATTGGTTAAAATAAATAAAATAGATAATCTTTTAAAGTGTTGATTTTCTCGATGGTTGAATTGTAAGTTAGGTTAATTGATATCATAGACAATGGTAAAGTATTGGGAGATATAGTAAACTCTATTTTATTTTATTTTATAGTTTGATAAACTTGAATGAATGAAATATATTGTCTTGTGAATAGAGAATTTGTTCTTGGACTGATAGTAAGTGTTGACTTTATGTATAATAATGTGTTGTTTATTTGAAAATTAGAATACTTGATATTGTAGTTAATTATGAGTTATTGTGAAAATTGGTTATAAAATGAAGTCAATAATTATGTAATGAGTTTTAGGAAATGGGAGAATAATGCCTCTCATAGATGTTTTGTTGTTGATAGAATATTGTGTTTGGCCGATATTGAATTGAGTTTGTTGATCATTGTGTTATGGAATATATCATGGTTGTTTTGAGTATTTGTTCGTATTGACTTATTGGATTGATTTTAAAGTTGAGTTGTGAATCAGCTATTCGTTCTTATTGCCGTAGTTGTTGAATTTTGTAAAAGTCGTTTGTTAGCCAAATTTGTTAGTTTGTTGGGGTATCATGTGAGGAGAAAATTGAGTTCTCCCCTGGATGCCCTAGTGGTTGATTTACTATTTGTAATGGTGGTTGAATTTGTATTGAATTATTTATGTTAGCCTTGATTGAGTTTGAAGATATCATTATGGTATTGCCACTCTTATTCTGCACTTGTCATTTTGTGATTATGAATTTTATATAGTCATTTTGTGGTGCCATGATGTGAGTCTTCCTCTTGCGTTAACTTTGAAATGAGGAGACTTTATGTGATAACTTTCTTGTGGTCATGTTCTAAGATGGTTGGGAACCCGTAGTGATTGAGTTATACTCATTTGGGAGGTTATGGGTAGATGGATTTTTAGGCTTGCAGAGGTAATGGGGAAACTCGCTTATGTTGGATTTCCATGGTTGGATCTTTGTGAATAATTTGTTATATTATTTATGATTTTGAGCTCTTGTGGGTGTTACCTTGTACCATAGTTTTACCTTTGTTATGGATTTTGGGCGAGAAGGTTCATGCCTCCCATATGTACTTGGTTTTCACGATTTTAGTGTTTTGTGTGATTGGTACACCCCCTTGATGTCATTAGGTTGTTTTGGTGCTACTAGGGAGAGTGGCTCTTCATGGGGGCCAGTGCACAAAGGGGTAGCATGGATAACCCATGGAAGAATTAGTTAATAAGTGATAACCTAATAAAATTAACTAGTAGGTTTGGGTAGGTTCACACTAAATAAGATAACTAAGATGCCTCACCCATGTCGTTAGTGCTTTTGTAGACTAAGGGTGGGCTTAGAAGGCCATGGTCAGCAAGATCACTACCTTGTCCTCACAATAGGCTAGTGGTACCACATGTGTCACCCTATCAGGCCGATGCCTAGGGAGAGGCAGCTAGGGTAACCATAGATGGGGGTCGACACCTAGTGAGAGGAAGATAGGATAACCCATGCTAGGGCCATGCAATGACAATCTTCCTATAGTATTATTTCTTATTCCATTGCCTTTGTGAGCCTCTAGAAGTAGTCGTTTGATGTAGTTGTTAATTATGTTTCTTCTTGCTCTTGTTTGCAGAGTCTTGTTGCCTTTCCGGTTGGTTGTTCTATGTTGTGGGTCTTTCTTGTCATCTCCTAGCATGTGGGGCGGGCCTTCAAGTCTGTGTGGTCGGGTGGAACGTGCTATGAGCCCCATTGGGTTCCCAAACAGAGTTTGTGAAGCAAGGAGTTGTACCGATGCAATTGATCTAGATCTTCACCACAGTTCAGTTGTACCTTGTTCATTTTTGCATTAATCTTGTAATTGATGTATCCTTCCCACTATGTTTTGAGAAGCATTTTAGTACATTTGTAAACCTAAAATGATGTAATTTCATATTGATGTATATGTATATTCTAGTTTGGTCAATGTAATGTATATATGTTCTTGACTATATCATGTGCTCATATATGGATGTATGATCGTTGTTTACATAAATTGTATATAATGGTTTATAATGTAATCTTGTAATGTGGTAATTATCATTAAGAAATGGGTTTATGTTTAGTAATGCAATCATGCGTACCCTAGAGGACGTATTAGATATTGTATATGTATAATAGCATTACATGGATTGTATGAAAATTTTCATCTTACATTATGTTTTATTTTTTCTAAAAAATTATGCTATAAATTGTTAGTTTTTATATTGTCATTTGGGGTTTGCATGGCGGGGCATTACACTAATACATCCCGCCTATGGAGAGAACATGATCACCAAGGAATTTTTAGTATGGCATGAAATTTATCAAGATGACTATGATAAACCAAAAGAATGGATCAAGATGCACAATGGTTTTTCTTTCCCTATGATTGGATCGATCACCCTTCCATTACAAATAAGACTAAAAACATCAGATGTCACATTCTCCATCATCCCGTAGTCAGACCAATTTTTTTTGAGGCTAGGCTATCCATGGCTTCACTCAATGAGATTCATCCATTCAGTTATACACAAATGTTTAAAGTTTCCATTTGACAATGAAATATTCACTATCCACCATAACTTGGATTTAACCCCTTCTCTTCCAAAGGAAAATTTTCCTTAGTAGCCTTTTGGCCGAAGCCCATGGAACCTATAATGCCACGACAAGACTTTTTTTCATAGCTAACAAAAAATTTAAAGCAAATAAAATAGCATAATTGTCTCTCCAACATGTCCCCATCTACCTTTGGCACTCCCATCATAGACGAAACCATGCTTCAACCTGAAAAAGAACCAAACAACCAAGATCAACCAACACTAGAAACTTCCCTAGCATCATCCAAAAGATCAAGAGACAATGAAAGCAACTTTGTCATGCCTCCTCAAATAAAACAAGTTTACAAAGCAAAGGAGAAAGTGGATGACCAACCTCCTATGGTTCCTTCTATTCCTCCGCTTAGGGAAGAAAAGAAACCTATGGTTGATCAACCTACTCCTTCACAAACACAACTTGACAACAAAAATAGAGGAAACAGAGGTGCTAGAGAGCATAGGCATAGATGTCATGCCCTTGCTCGCAAGCTACATGAATAGTTGAGTATAGAAAATAAAAATAAAAATTTGACCAAAGCAATACATGATGACTCTCCTCCTCAGAATGATCCAATGCAACAATCACAACAAGAGTTACACTCTTCATCAGGTATTATCATTCATCCTCCTGTTGTGATTAATTTGGATGACAATGATGATCTATTGCTAAAATTGACAAAGAGGTGCATAATGACTTGAAAAAAAAAAATTCCTCTTCTATGAGCTTAAACAAGAAATCTCCTATACAGAGTAATGAACTTGGTACTCCTATTTCAGCACTTTCCCTTGTCCCTTTTGCCAATTACCCACCCTTGGCATATAATGAACATGATTGGGAGGTGGATGGCCTTCTCAATGGATGAATCACATTTTCCTTACTAGTCTTTTACACTTTTATTGCATTTATTTTTCCTTTATGTGATTTCATGTGTGTAATGTGATCCTCTGTGATGTTCTATTTGATGTTCTCTCTCTTTGTGACATTCTTCTATTTGTACATTCATTCTTCTCTATGTCATGCATTGCTTTCACTTTGCATCTTTGTCTTTTTCTTGTGTTTTCCTTTTGGGGATGATGCAAGGCATTGAGACATTCATGTCTCTTTCATGTTGACCCAAAAGGATTTCTTTTTCTTTGCCTTTACTTTTGTCTTTTTCTTGTGTTTTTCTTTTGGGGATGACGCAAGGCATTGAGACATTCATGTCTCTTTCATGTTGACCCAAAAGGCTTTCCTTTTCTTTTCCTTTTATTTTTCCCTTTTCTTATGTTTTTCCTTTTGGGGATGACACAAGGCATTGAGACATTCATGTCTCTTTCATGTTGACCCAAAATCTTTTCCTTTTCTTTTTCCTTTTTTTTCATTTGTCTTATTTTTTCCTTTTGGGGATGATGCAAGGCATCGAGACACCCTAGTATGTTGCTTCCATGTTGACCCAAAAGGTTTTTCTTTGTTTTCACTATCTTTGTGTCATTCTTCTAGTTCTATGTGTATTTTTGGGATGATGACACTTCCAAGCTCTCTAACAAACATTGCAGTAACAAACATACTAACCCCAAATGCATAGATCCCTTATGTGTTTGGAGTTTTCATTTTGGGGGCAACCCTCTCTTTTCTTTTTCCCTTGCATGACATAGCCTTACTCAAAAACATATGACTTGGCATAGGGATTTTCAAGTTGGCTCTCATGTCTTCTTTGTTTTCATTTTTCATCTACTACTCTAAAGTAATTTCTCACAACATGGTGTTTAGCAATTTGTTTAAAGTGGGGTCATACATTGGCATTATTCTTATTCTTTTGCATTTTTCCTTTTCTTGGTTCTTAGTGCAGCCTTCTTACTTCATACAATGTGTTTTTTGCTTTGTGGATAACATTGGGTATGATGTCTTTCATGAGTGTGACCTATCTTAGTATATTACATTCCTCTTAGTGGCTTGATGTGACACACTACATCCCCTAAGCTGCAAATCTTCTATTCTTTGATTAGTCCTCTCTTGGAGACATTAGACACAATGTTCCCTAAGTTAAAGACCTCGCATGGACTAAGCAAGACTCCTTTGAATATTCTTTGCATGTTGCATTTTGCATTTTTTGTTATATGGCCACCTTGCATAACACAACTTGCATGCCCGTGGTGCCATCACATTTTTTCATGAACTCCAAGCATATGAAGTTTTTCTTGTCTCATGAAGCTCAAAAAGTCATTTTCTTTTGTGGCACCTTATTAAAGTGTAGACATGCAAAATTAATATTATGCATTCGATCAGATTCAGTCAAATTAGGTCTCACGTTAGGCCCATTCATCACTTTCATCCATTCATTAAATAATCTCATTTCCTAAGGTCATTTATCAAATAAACATTGTCATCAGCCTTTTAATAAATCAAACATCATCCCTTTAATTAAATAGATCAAACATTTATTTAATTAAATCCAATCCATATTTCATCCTTTTCTGATTTAAATAAATCCAATATTTAAATCATGAAAGTCAAACTCACCTAATCAGCATTAAACTAACATAATCATCATTTATTTAATCTAATCCTGATTAAATGCTAATCTCACCCACTTGCATTCTCTAGATATCTCCACTTGCACAAATAAATTAATTTATTGATTTATTAAAAAAAACCCTCATTTTCCCTCAACATGGCAAGTTGATTTGTCCCTCCAACATAGCATTTATTGTTGTTTTTCTTCTCTCCCTCTCAAAATTTATTACAAAATCTAAATTCAAATTCTCCCTCTCATGGGCACTCTTCCCAAATCTTGCCCAACCATTGGCCTATCATCACTTGACAAGTGTCCTCTTCTCATTGGAGAATCTTTAGTCCCACATTCACCATCTTAGCCAATCTCTCATCAAGAAAATCTATAAAAGAAGGCCTTCATTCTCATTCATGGGACACAACTTTTATGCAAGGTTACTCTCTTCATTTGAGGACTCATCTTGCTCATCATCTCCATTTGCATTTCATCATTTTGGCTTCTTAGCAAGGGTTGGGAAAGGGTCACTAGCACATGTGACACCAATCCACTATGGAATAGGTAATTGTTAAGTGTTTTCATGATGCTTTTAGTTTTCTTTTACCCTTTGTTACATTTTGAAGCATTTGCAAGGTATTTCATAGGGTCATTCTTGAGGAATTTGTGAATTACTAACCTTGTATGAAGTTTAGTTTTGCAGATTTCAAAAGTAATGCACCACATTTGGCACTAGAAGGAGGGTAACCTCCAATAAACTTCAAAGCTATAGACATTCTAACTACATGGAAATCAGAATTATTTCATATTATTTGTTAGTTGTTTTCTTATATGATAATATCAATGCTTCTCATTTCAAATGAAATGTTTTGACATCTTAACTAGCCATATGATCGTGTGATAGTTTTTGTCTTTGGGATTTTTGGATTTTAAAGAGTATTTATAAGCTTTCCAATAAACATAAGTTGTTGGTTATATTTGGTTACTAGAAAACAAGACTTCCTTATAGGTGTTTCAAATCCAGGAAGGTTGCACCTCACATCAAAGCTGCATTTGTTGTTGAATGTTAGAAATGGAATAAAATAAAAAATATTTTGCTTAGATTCAACTCATGTTAGCTAATACTGTTGTCTAGGTAACTAGCATATAAACTAGAAATTTTGCAGCTACAAAGGTTTTACTTAAATGCATACAAATAATAAACACTTATACATTTGGATAAGTGCTTTGGTGTCTTTCCTTTTCTTTAGCATTAAGAGAAGTGTATTTGTACTGTTCATGTCATTCCAAAGGAAATGAATAGAGGTGTAAATCATTCCTGTAAAACAACTCAAGAATAGTTATACACAGATGTAAACAAATTCCCCGTACAAATTAATAACTCAATCTTGAACTCTACAATGCAAACATATTTTGAAAGAAGGAATTCTTGTGGGAAATTTGAGTTTGGCATTAAAAGCAATCTTCCAAACTAAAGATATGTGCAGTTATTTCAGTCTAAACTACAGGGCAGCGTTTTTTTTTGAAAATCAAAGAAAAAAACTTTCACCTACTAATGGCGTAATTTATATCATACGCCTATTCATTAGCATTTAAAAGTCTAACAATTCTTTGTTGCTGTTCAAAACAATGCTAGAAATAAATGTGCGCCCTCCATATTTGCTACATCTTGGTGCTTAGATTTGTGATTAAAGAACTATGGCAATAATCCTTTGATTTGTTTTGTGATTGTGTTCTTAAATGATGGTACGCTAGAGGAGTTAGCCTGTGTGTTGTTTCTTTTTTTAGTTTAAAACTCTAGCTGCATGATACAGGTCAAAAAGGGGAGAAAACCAAAACTGGTGGCACCCAACTTGTTTTCATTTGACAAAGTCCACCATTGTTTCGTACTCATAATACTAAAAGTTGTTTATCTTAGCCATTTTTTAGTCATGAATCTATCAATGCATAGAAAAGGCTGAATCATGTTTTCTGCGCCATCTTGGAAGGACAGAGAGCTAACAAATACTCTTATGGGCTGCTCTTTAATGCCAAACCAACTCATCTAATGCATATAGTAAATACTACTATCTTTAGCATTATATACACCCCTTCCCAATGTGTGGCATTTATTCTTTTTTGGCATATGCGCAATGACATTAAAAGTACCTACTGATTATCACTAGTCTAGGTATTTATGGCTAGGGCTTAGACCATTTATCCATGATTCTCACATTTAGTTTTTTTTGCTTTTTTTTAGTTGACTCATTTCTATTTTTTCATTATAATTAATACTTTGGTTGGCTTGATAGTAAGATAGAATACCTTTCAGGTTATCTTTCGTTATTTATTAAGTCAATTAATTTTTTTTTATTTTTTTATTTTTTTTAATCAATGATCTTGTATCATGGGGTTAAAAAATTCATGTGGCTTGCTAATTTTTTTTTTCTCAAAATGGTAGGAATATCTTGTGATGTTTTATTTTCTTTTTGTTTTGTAACACATGCGTAACTCTTATTTTTGATATTTGTAGGAAAACGAAAGCACAAGGTACAAGGAAAGCGAAAAGTCAACAAAGGTGCAAGTGAAGGAAAGCGAAGGTGAAGAGAGAAAGCAAAAGAAGGAGGATTTTTTTAAAAAATCAAAGTGTTTTTAAATGCTTTAAGTGTTTGTTTAACACTCCTTTACGAAATTGTTGTCTTTCGTTTTTAGGACACTAATTTTCATTTGGGTCTAAAAAGAACAATTTGATTTTTTCCATTTGCAAAAGGTTAAAATTCAAGCTTAGACACTTACTAGATTTTGTTTTGGGCTAAAAATTGGACCAACAATCCTCACACTTCATTTTGATGCTTAAAATGAACTTGCAATTGCTTTGAAGGCTATAAAACGAATAAGTGCTTGAATTGTGTGATTTTGTCTTTGGTGCATTTTGAGTGTGTATCCTCTCCCCTTGCGCTTCATGCGATCTAGAGTGCAAGAGAAACACTCAAAATGCATTTTATTGCTTTGAAACACTTTGATTTAGGTTTAAAATTGAACAATATTTTGTGTGAGTGTGAGTAGGGGCATTTTCGCGTATATTCTCTTTCTTTGTGCCGTCAAAGATTGATCGAGTTACGAATTGTGTTTTTGCTTTTTTTTGTTTATCTTAGAGGGCCTACCTTGGGGAAAAAGTACTCACCCAATGGAACAACTCAACCAGTAACACTCTAAAGCCAAGAGTATTTTCAGCTGGGATATAAATGTGGATATTGGAAGAAACACCAATATCATGCGGTTGACTCTGACAAGATGGATCCGAAAGGGGACTCTTGCCACGTTGGGTCAACTCCTACAAACGGAAAGTCCTTACTAGAACCCATGTGCCAGAATTTTCCAAAATCCTTAATCTATTTATTGGTGCAAGAACGGTCGTTCTGAAACCGCCCCACACTTTTACGGTCTTTAGTAGAAATGGAAAACATGCTATGGGAGTTTCATGGGTGTTGATGCTTGGCTGCCCCGTATAAGTGAGTGTCATGGAGGGGAGCCAGTGGGGTCAAGCATCTAACCATTCAATAAAGATAGGCATAGCTAGACTTGTCCAAGTGGGGATTCAACAAATATTGTCTTACACATCCATAGGGCTTGTACTTGTCTTGGTTTGAAAACACAATGTTGTATTTGAAAATATTTGCAAAACAAACATTCAACATGATTTTCAAAATTTCAAGCCCTTTAGGAGGAAAATATCATTGACTAGATTCTTGTGTTGTTGCTTGCCCTTGGGATTACATCATTAGAGGTTCCTAAGCACTTGAATTTACATCTCAATTTTCCCCCTAAAGCTAAACAATGCGTAATCTTTGCCTTAAATTCATCAAATTTTCACATAATATACCTTGTGAAATGAGACGAAGTTGAAACATTGAACATTCAGTTTGAAATCTAATCAAAGAAAGTGTTTTTGGTAAAATAAAACCATTAAGCAAAGATAAGAAAAATGAATTTTCATGTGTGATTGGAGACTCACAAATCCCAAAGCAAAAAAATCATTGAAAATCCAAAAATGAAAGTTCATATGAAATCAATCCTTGGTTACAAAGGTCTTTAGGAAGCATATGCATGCTCTTCAATACCTAGGTCTAGGAAAACAAAGTGGTCTTTTTAGGTTCATCTAGGGATCAAAACAAATCAAACCTCTTTCATCCATCTTTCAAAACATCAAACATCATTTCATAAATCATCTTTTGAAAAACCTTGAAATCATCCTTGAAGTGCTAGGCTTTATGAAAAAATCAAGCGAACACAAAAAACATTGAGACCAAGTCCTTGAAACATTTATCAAAACACATTTTGGCTAGGCATGTGTAGATGCATCCTTTTGCATATACTTAGTCAAAATTATCAAAAATCATCTTGTCTAAACTTAGTGTATGTATATGAATCCTTCTTCATATACTTAGTGAAACAATCATCTTGTTTGGGTAGGTGTGGGTAGATACATCCTTCTCCTCACACACATCCAAAATCATCATCCTTTGAACAAAACTATCCTTTAGATCATTAGCAAACATCTTAGGGTCTTTTTGCTCAAAATCAAAATCCAAATCAAGATCAAGGACAAAGTCTCAAAATCCAAAAAATCAAACCAATCAAAAAATCCAAGGTCCTAGCATTTCATTCAAGATTTATCAAAAGCCAAAAACAACACCCATAAACATCCATAACATCCTTAAACATCATCATCATATCATCATCACTTTTGATCCTAAAAATCATCCTAAAAAACTTTCACTTTGGGACATAAAATAGAGATTAATCCAAGGAATCAAGAGATTCATCTCCCATATTTTTGAAGATTGATCCCCATTTTATGGTTCTAACTAGATCTCAATACAAGAAGAGTATGGATCCAACAAAGAAACACCCACTTCAAATTATCTTAGCCAAACCACTCTTGAAATGAATCCCATTGGGGATGGAAATCTCACAATTAGCCTTCCAACATCATTGCAAAACCCACAAGAGGAAACCCAAGGGGAGGATCTTACCTTTGGAATGTCTCACAAACAAATAGCTGAAATGCTCCAAAATCTGGACAACCATAGAATCATCAACATCATGATGAGACTCAACCCTTCATTGTACATGCTTGAACTAGTAAAACAAGGGGCCAAGTTGCCTTCAGATTTTGATGTGACCACTATAGTAGAGACATCTTTTCCACCAATCTCATCCACCATCCCCATTTCATCTACACCCCCATCTCAAAACGTCACGAAAAATATCTTGCAAATCACAACATCATTTGCTCCAACTCAACCCAACGTTAACAAGGGAAACACATTTCTCAATGCTCTTCAATCACATCCCCTTGTTAATAATCAAAGATTGGACGTAAACACCACATTGGAACAAAACATACCCCATAATCCATTACAAAAAAAATTTCCTCTCACTTTACATTATGACCCATCATCAACATCTTTTTAGAGAGCACCTCAAATCCTCCTCCTCACAAATTCACAAGACGAGGAAGACATGTTCAGACTAGGGGCATTTTCAACACCACAACACTCTCACAAGGATTCACCCCCTTACATTTCCACCTCTCCCACCATCACCATTGTCATCTACATCACTCCTTGGTTTAGGGATTCCCCCTTTACCGAGTATCAATCAAAACAACATCCATATCATCAATCAAAACATTTTTCCAAATGCTCAAAACTTATTGTTGACATCACAACAACAAATGACAAACACACAAGCAATGGAAACATTATCAAACACCCCCACAACATTGCAAAGCATGGTCTCTCAAGGGCCAATCACATCAACAACACCACTTACCACATCAACAACACCATCCACCAATCACATAATCAACACGACAACACCATCCACCAACCAAATAATCAACACAACATCATCATCTACCACCATACCAAACCCACCACCACCCCCACCACCACCAATGTTCACCACATCAAACCAATTCGACGCAGCATTACAAGCTGCTTTTCAAAGAGGATACCAACAAGTGCAGAAACAAAAATTCATGCAACAAGCCGCTCAAGCTGCGCAAGCTAACAAAGTTGCACAAGCCGCATTACAAGCACAACAAGCCCAAGCTTTATTACAACGGAAATAGCAACAAGCCACCCAAGCCACACAAGCATTACAAGCACAAAGGGTTGCTCAAGCACAACTTTTATTACAACAACAAGTAGTGCAAGCGCAAGCTCAAGCTCAAGCACAAGCGCAAGCTCAAGCACAACTTCTTGCATAAGCAGCACAAATGCAAGCATATCAGCAAGCACTAAAGCAATACCAAGAGTGGCAAGAAGCAGCTGAATTGGCAGCCCAACAACAAGCATTGTGGGAACAAGAACAAGCAGAACAAAAATCATTGTTAGAACAACAACAAGCGCAACAACAAACACAACAACAAGCGTTGTTGGAACAACAACAAGCGTTGTTGGAACAACAACAAGTGCAACAACAAGCACAAATCCTAACCCAACAACAAGAATTGTTCATCCAAAAGCAAGTAGAAGCCTACTTCGCCCGCCACAACATACTGATACCATTGAACAATGCACCAACCAACCCATCCATCCAAACCACGATTGCAACACCTCAAAACACATTCATCCCACCCCCTAATGCCTAGAATGATGTGACAACACAACTCAGGTTGCTCTCGCAACAAGTGCTTGACCTTTAATCAGGGCAGACAACCAAAACACAAAGCAACTTGTGTCCCCATCCATTCGATAGGAGCCTAGACATGAAACCATTCCCTAAGGGATTTGAGATCCCTAAATTTGACAAATATCGAGGGACGGGAAACCCTGAATATCACATCAGGGAATTCCAGGTTCATTGTATGGAGGTTGCATATGACGATACTTACCTGATGTGGCTATTCCCTAGGAACTTGGTAGGAAATGCTATAGAATGGTTCTCTCGCTTACCCTCAGGCATCAGAACATTCCAGGAAATTAGAGATGAATTCATTAGAAACTACACATGTAACATTAAAATGGATGTTAGTCTCGAAGAACTATATGCTCTGAAACAAGGAAAGAATGAATCTTTTGCTTCATTTCTTCAACAATGGCGATCCAAGGCCAATTGAAGCAAGTGGACCATGCCAGAGGAACAACAAGTCTGCACAATCATCGCCAACCTTGAAAGCCACTTGTCATTCCACCTCAAGGTTCAGGGAATCACCACATACGATCAATTGATCTCCAAGGCGTTTAGCATCAAAAGAGCCCTTGCAACCCAACTCGTCGAATCAATGCCATACCATGAACAACAAAAAAATTGCCCACCATCAAATTACAATGATAAACCTTGTACATGGGTGAGAAAAAAAACATCACTAATGATGGTGTCGTCGATGCCAAGGTGGTCATTAGTGGTCCACACCAAAATACACCCACACCGTAAATCCAACCACAACACCAAAACACTCATCACACAACATACCAACCCAATAATCCCACCATCAATAACGTCAATGACCAAAGAGGACCACCTCAATGCAAAACATACCCCAAACAAAAATACACTACTTTGGGGGAACCACTTGAGGACATCATGAAAAATCTAATCGATGAAAAACTCATCCAAGCTCCTACATTTGAGAATTATCAAGAACCTGATGTCAAACCTCCTTGGTACAATGAAAATCAACTATGTGAGTTCCACAAAATCAAAGGCCACACCACAAACAATTGTATGAGACTCAAGAACATCATCCAAGATCTCATCGACAAAAGGATCCTAAATGTGGAAGCAACTACTGGGAATCAGGATCTTAAAATCTACACAAATCCAATGCCAAATCATGGCAACAAAGGGAATAAAAAGGATAAAGGAAAAGGCAGTGTAAATCATGTATACGAAATAGTTGTTGCCAACCTCAATGGAAACTACATGGTCATCACCATCAAAGGCGCCCATACTGAAGATTGTGGAATCACCACAAGAGGCAAAAAAGTCACCATCGCAGGATCATCCCAACCCAATAGAGTCCCTACATCAAGAGTTGTTCCATATACCTACAATGTTGTAGACCAACTCAAAAGAACGCCAGCACACATCTCCATCATGGAGTTGTTAAAAATCTCATCAGCGCATTAAAAGATCCTTGAGGAAGCATTAGCCTCATCTACCGTCCTCACAGACCTCAATGCAAAACAATTCCAAGCTATGGTCAGAAACATCATAACACCTAATCTCCTTACGTTTTCTGACCAAGATTTTCCCACCCAACCATCTCACAATCATGCACTTCACTTAGAGATCATTGTGAACAAAAGAAAAATCAAAAGGGTCTTGGTGGATGGAGGTGCAGGATTGAACATCTGTTCTCTTAGCCTCATCAAGTAGTTGAAAATATCAGAAGATTCCATTGACAAAGGCAAGGGCATCACAATAAGAGCATACGATGACCAAGAAAGAGTGTCTCAGGGAACAATTAAGCTCCCTATCCAAGTAGGGCCAACACTCATGGAAAACACATGTCAGGTCTTGGACCTCGAATTGCCATACAATATCCTCCTGGGACGCCCATGGATTCATGCAATGAAAGCCGTAGCATCAACCTTCCACCAATGTGTGAAATTCACACATAATGGACAAAAGGTTACCGTCCATGGAGATCCTGAGCCATTTTTATATTGCAGGAACCTTGAAGCCAAATATTACAAAATCCCCTAAGTGCTAAAAAATGATGAGGGGCCATCCACATCATACATTGATCCCGCCACTCTCACGTCCACTTCTACGACAGAGACACCTGCCATTCCCACCATATCCGATATCAAGCTCATCATCCAAGAGGATGGTTGTGGAAGTTATAGGCTCCCTAACAATGCTTTTGTGATAGAAGAGTTTCCACAATCTCCAAGATCACAAGGACGCCCACAAGAAAATCAAGCTCCCACATCACAAACTTATCCTCAAAATTATCTTGAATTCACAAGATGGGGAGAACTTGGCCATGAGGTAATTGAAGCAGATCCATCAAACATATTGTATCAGGATGAAAGACCGGTAGCTAATCTACCAATGGATGAAAGAAGCAGAGGCCTACACATGATGCTTGTGATGGGCTACGACCGAAATCAAAGACTGGGACAAAATGACAATGGGCTCTTAATACCAATCATACCTGAGACACAACCTATAAAAAATCTTCGTCTTGGATGTACCCCTTCGAGAATAACCATATGTGGCCGAAGTCCTCCAGTTAGAGCTGCTAATGTTTCTCCTCAGTCAGTAATAGTACAACTACACTCACCCATAGTCACAGGTAGAGACACACATAATTTTATAACTGAGCCCTACATTAGTAGCGATGACGAAGATACCTTATCCAACCTACCTAGGTTATTCGAAGATACCACCCTATGTATGATTAGTACCATATCCTTTGAACCAGATAGTCAAAATCATGAGATCCGCTTAGTCTACCCCCAACTGATCGACTATGACCAACGAGGACCACCAGCTCTCGATACATTCAAAAATAATGAAGTGCTCTCAGAATTCATGGGGTTGAGTGATAACATTCCAGATGGAGATCACAAGGCAGGATTCATAATGGAGTTGGATACACATGCCTATTATTGGGAAATGATTGAATCCTTCAGTCGCAAAAGTGAGAAACTAAGAATCATATCCAAGTCCTTGAGTGAAAACCACACCGTGGCACTCTCTAACAAGAAAATAGTAAAAATAAAGGACGTATCTAATGGTGAAAACCTTTCTAAGGAGCCTGAGGATGAAGGATTCAATCTTCCCCTAAGAGCTATTCATCAAGAGAAGTCAGTAGTCTTGGTCAAAAAATGCAACCCAATCAACCTAGGAACAGAGGAGACCCCGCATATCACATTCTCTGTGGAATCACTATTATCAGAAGAACAAGAACTCCTAGCAGCATTCTTAAAGGAAAGACAAATAAACTTTGCATGGAGTTATGCTGATATGCCAGGACTTGATCCAAATACTGTGGTCCACCACCTAGCAGTGTATCCAGATGCAAAACCTGTCAAACAGAAACTTTGCAAAATGCATCCTCAAATCACTTTGTTAGTCAAAATGGAGCTCAAAAAGCTATTAGATGTTGGATTCATCCAACCAATTGATTATCCAGAATGGGTATCAAAATTGGTACCTATTTCAAAACCTAATGGAGCTATCAGAATCTGTACAGATTTTAGAGATTTGAACAAAGCATGTCCCAAGGATGACTTTCCACTTCCCAATATCAATATGATAGTGGAAATGACAGCAAGGCATGAGATTCTATCACTAATGGATGGATTTTCAAGATACAACCAGATTATGATAGCAAAAGAAGATCAACACAAGACAGCTTTTACTTGTCCGTGGGGGACCTACTACTAGAACATGATGCCATTCAGCCTAAAGAAAGCAGGAGCAACCTATCAAAGGGCCATGACACTAATATTCCATGATATGATTCACAAAACATTCGAAGACTATGTCGACGACATCCTAGCAAAGTCAAGAAAAAGACAAGATCATATAGCAACCCTAACTTGTGCTATCTTTGACAGATTGGGGGAATACAAAGTCAGACTAAATCCCAAGAAGTGTGTCTTCAATGTACAGTTAGGAAAATTACTAGGATACATAGTGTTTATGAGGGGTATCGAGGTGGATCCAGCAAAAGTCAAATAAATCCTTGAGATGGAAGCACCAAGGAATTTAAAACAATTGAGAGGCCTCCAAGGCCGACTTCAATCCATCTGACGGTTCATAGCACAACTGGCAGACAAGCAGAACCCATATTCACACCTTCTCCACAAGGGGGTATCATACAAATGGGACACAAAATGTGAAGAGGCATTCGACAAAATAAAGGAATATCTACTGACACCTCAAGTGTTAATGCCACCTATCCCGAGAAAGCCATTGATCTTATATGTGTCAGCAACAACAGCAGCCCTAGGAGCTCTCTTGGCTCAGCATGATGAAAACGGAACAGAGAGAGCTATCTACTATATCAGTAGGACAATGGTTGGTCATGAGCTAAATTAATAATTCATTGAGAAAGCTTGCCTCGCAGTAGTGTTTGCATCCCAAAAATTCAGACATTATATGCTAGCACACAAGATAAAGCTCATCGTGAAAATTGATCCCCTCAAGTATCTCTTATCCAAGGCAATGCTCACTGGCAGAATGGAAAAATGGGTCATGATATTATCAGAATATGACATTGAGTATGGTGAAAGAAAAGCCATCAAGGGTCAAGTTATTGCAAACCAATTAGCAAAAGCACCTATGTATTTAGAGAATCCCCTTGTCTCAGAGTTTCCAAATGAGTCTATTTTTAACCTCAACGTTGTTGATCATTGGAAACTATACTTCGATCGTTCATACACACAACATGGATCAGGAGCTAGTGTTTTCTTCATCACTCCACAAGGGGATTACATACTGAAGTCATACAAATTGGCATTTCCTTGCACCAACAACATAGCAGAATACGAGGCTTTGACTATAGGTCTCAAAATAGCAGTGCAATGGAACATCATAGCTCTCAAAGTCTATGGAGACTCTCAGTTGATCATAAATTAGGTCAATAATGAATATCAGACAAAGGATGACAAGCTAACTCCATACAAGAAATTGGTGGAGACTCTCAAGGAATCCTTCATTGACATAACATTTGAGTAGATTCCAAGAACCAACAACAGAGTCGCTGATGCCATGGCTACAATTGGGTCTATAGTAGACATCCCTCACAATGTGCCAAAATACGAATTTCTGATCGAGCAGCTTCTTGTTCCCACATTCGAGGTACCAGAATCAGAATATGTGTGTGAAATCGTTGGTCCTGGCGATCCTTGGTATCATGACATCTATACATATCTTTGAATAGGAGTCTTACCTGCTGACCTACCACCGAGCCTAAAACGAACCTTTATCAAAAAGGCATCTAGAATTGTCATCCTAGGTGATACCTTATACCGTAGAAGCATAGAAGGTACCTTACTATGTTGTCTAAATGCTGAGGAGGCATTAACTACTCTAACCAAGGTTCATAACGGTATCTGTGGCTCACACTCGAGCAGAATAACCATAGCCAAGAAACTGCTGAGGCTGGGGTACTATTGGCCCACAATGGAGCGAGAAGCACATGATCACGCTAAAATTTGTTTACAATTTCAGCAGCATGGGGACCTCATCAATGCTCCAGCTCAAGAGCTTCACCTGATTATCACACCATGGCCCTTTTCGCAATGGGGACTTGATCTCATTGGAAAAATCTCACCCACCTCATCCAATGGCCACAAATTCATTATAACTACAACTGAGTACTTCACAAAGTGGGTGGAAGCCATACCCGTGACCTATATCACTGGAAAGCAGATCTCAAAATTCATCCTGAACTATCTCATTTGTCATTACAGTGTCCCACAGGCCATTATCTCAGATAATGGGACACCATTCAAGAATCAAGATGTCTATGACTTGTGCAAAAAATTCAAAATCCAGCATCGCTTCTCCACCCCATACTATCCCCAAGGCAATGGCCAAGCAAAAGCCACGAACAAAACCATCCTCAAAATCCTCAAGAAAACAGTCAATGACGCAGGTCATGACTAGCACTTGTAGCTTAATCCCGCCCTCTAGGCTTATCAAACTAGCATCCATACACCCACTGGTGCCACCCCCTTCTCCCTAGTGTATGGATTAGAAGTTGTACTCCCCATTGATATCAAGCTCCCATCCCTCAAAATATCACTGCAAAATCTCATCACTGATGAAGAATATCGGGTTTCAAGACTAAATGAGCTGGAGTTACTAGATGAGAGAAGAATCGATGCTTTGAATCACTTACAAGTCTATCAAAACAAACTCAAACAAAGCTACAACAAGAAGATCAGAAGCAAGACTTTCCAAGTCCAAGAATCGGTCTTAAAAGAAAATCAGAAGAATGTCCCAAATCCCAGCAGCAAAGGAAAATTAAAACCCAATTGGTTAGGGCCTTTCATCATCATAGCAAGCTATAAATCAGGGGCATATCAGCTATCAAAACCTGAAGGGGAACCTCTGCAGGAGCTCATGAATAGCTCCCATCTCAAAAAGTTTTACGCCTAATTCTTCCAAGTATAAAACCAAAAAATCCAAAAAATAAAAAAAGAAGTCCTAAAAAATGGTTACTTCAGCAAAAAACTAGCAAACAGGCATCTTGGTAACAACAAAAAAATCAAAAAAGTAGAAAAATCCAAAAAAATCAGAAAAAGGATCAAAAAAATTGTCCTCTAGTGAAAACCACTTCGGTGGCACTTTGGGCAAGTGCCTTGGTGAAAACCTGACAAACAGGCGCCTTGTGTAAATAAGCACTTTCCATCCACTAGGATCTTTATGCCTTGTTCGGCATCATCCCTCCATTTCGCTTCCATCATCCATCTCATCCATATCTCCATTCATCACTTATCCACTCACATCCGCACCATAGCTTGGTCCTATGTTCGTATCGTGATCCCTCCAAATTTACTACTTGGCCCATCCTCAAGGTCAGTTTGTCTTGCCTTTATCGGGGTAGTCTATTACATCATGCTAGGGGAACGTTCTCATCGGATCGAATTCATGTATGGTCTTAAAGTCCTCAAAATCAGAAAATTCAAAAACATTAGAAAATCAAAAAATCCAAAAACATTAGAAAATTAGAAAAAACCAAAAACACCAAAAGATTAGAAAAAAACCAAAAACATCAAAACATCCAAAAATCCAAAAAATAGGTCAAAAATTTATTCAAAAAGCCAAAAACAAGGTCATCTTGTCGAACTACGTCATCTATGAGCTTGAACGTAGGCAAGGTTGATCTTTGATCATCCCCCAAGACATTTAGGTCAGTCCTATAGGAGTTTGTCATAATAAACTGACATCTCATCATGTATATCGTCATCTGTAAATCGTTCAAGTCGTCAGTCGAACTACGTGGTCTCTGCATTTATAACGTAGGCAAAGCTAATCTGTTGATCAACCCCCAAGGCCCCTAGGATAGGTCTTTAGGTTAGTCTCTTAGTCAAAATCTCAGAAAATCCCAAAAACATTGGAAAATCGAAAATCAAAACATTTGTAAAACCTTGAAAAATACCGAAAATAGCCTCAAAACATTTCAAAATGTCAAAAACATCCAAATATTTGAAAAAATCCATCTGCCTCATCTCGCTTGCATCCACAATAAACACCATTCATAATAAACTGATCATCATCCTCAACCTTTGGTGAAATAGTTAGAAACAAGTCTAGCAGGTTAAAAGTAAATCTCAAAAGCATCAAGTCTTAAGTCTTAGTCAATACGTAAACAAGTTGGTCAAGTCTTTGTGTTGATAGTCCATCCAAATAGTCTCATATCAATCATTTGATAACATCATGTCGTAGGATGAATCCTTCCTACAAAGGGCATTGGTTATCAGAAAGGACATTTTGGATAGACGAAATGACATGCCGCCATCCACTAACATGTCCTAGGATGTATCCTTCCTACAATGGGCATTATCTTTTGGCAATAAGTTTCGGTTCTTATCCTTAAAAACACATTCCCTTTTGGTTAGGGGTATTGAAGAACATCAACTTGTTTGTGTGCTTTATCTTTTTCTTTTGACTTATCTTATTGCACTCAGTCCAAGGACCTCTCGATGATATCCAAATGAAGGATTTAGAGAGATAGGAATGGGGCAACGATCATTATCCTTTTTTTTGCTATTCTTGTTGGACATTCTTGTAAAATAACTTGGTGAATACATTCTTTGTTAGATATGTATGGAGGATGTTTCAGATAGCTTGTTGACTATTGCATTGATTGGTTATACCTTTTCGTGTTTTGGTCCGAGATGTTTGAAACTTCTAAAGTGCATCCTAGCAAGGTTTTTGTGTGTCAGGTGTGAACAAGAATACTCCTATCTATTTGTTGAGTCAAATTCCATCACACTAAGTACAACGCCATCCTAGTCCTTCATACCTTGATGCATCGTACTTAGGCGTGTTATCAAACATAAAGTAAGTGACCCTTTGAAAATCCCAATCCTTGATAAGCAAATTATCCATCTATCTTTTCTCATCTATCATCATCATCATCATCATCTCTCAGGATGTTGGTCTGTTGGATCCTCTTGTCATCATCTAATTTCTTCATTTTCCGCACTAACATCATAGCATGAATAGTTAATCATCATCACCAATACATCCATCATGCATCCATCATGCATTCATCTTGCATCCATAAATCATTAGAATTTTGCATATCATCTCACATGCATCATCATCATAATATAAATCTGTTAGTCTAAGCATCTCATAACTCATCCATTGCATAATCACAACATATCACATAATCCATCTCATCCATCATCACATCATATCATCATTTAAGTTGTTTAGGATAATATAGATTTGTTATTCTAAGCATCTTAAAATCATCTCATTTGCATTGTCGTCCATGACCACCCATTTTTAACCTCTTTATTGCGAGATCGACCCTCAAATCGAATCGTTTCACTCGATCTCTTGAGGGGGCAATGTACCAATGTACTTCTTTCCACTGGGGCATCCAAAAAATCATAACTTTTTTTGAATTTTGATCATAGCAAGTTATTCTTTGAACCAACGCAACAAGTACATTGTTTCAAAGAGGGGAAAAATGTAGACATGCAAAATTAACATTATGCATTAGATCAGATTCAGTCAAATTAGGTCTCATGTTAGGCCCATTCATCACTTTCATCCATTCATTAAATAATCCCATTTCCTAAGGTCATTTATCAAATAAACATTATCATCGGCCTTTTAATAAATCAAACATCATCCCTTTAATTAAATAGATCAAACATTTATTTAATTAAATCCAATCCATATTTCATCCTTTTCTGATTTAAATAAATCAAATATTTAAATCATGAAAGTCAAACTCACCTAATTAGCATTAAACTAACATAATCATCATTTATTTAATCTAATCCTGATTAAATGCTAATCTCACCCACTTGCTTTCTCTAGATATCTCCACTTGCACAAATAAATTAATTTATTGATTTATTAAAAAAAACCCTCATTTTCCCTCAACATGGCAAGTTGATTTGTCCCTCCAACATAGCATTTATTGCTGTTTTTCTTGTCTCCCTCTCAAAATTTATTACAAAATTTGAATTCAAATTCTCCCTCTCATGGGTACTCTTCCCGAATCTTGCACAACCATTGGCCTATCATCACTTGACAAGTGTCCACTTCTCATTGGAGAATCTTTAGTCCCACATTCACCATCTTAGCCAATCTCTCATCAAGAAAATCTATAAAAGAAGGCCTTCATTCTCATTCATGGGACACAACTTTTATGCAAGGTTACTCTCTTAATTTGAGGACTCATCTTGCTCATCGTCTCCATTTGAATTTCATCATTTTGGCTTCTTAGCAAGGGTTGGGAAAGGGTCACTAGCACATGTGACACCAATCCACTATGGAATAGGTAATTGTTAAGTGTTTTCATGATGCTTTTAGTTTTCTTTTACCCTTTGTTGCATTTTGAAGCATTTGCAAGGTATTTCATAGGGTCATTCAAGAGGAATTTGTGAATTACTAACCTTGTATGAAGTTTAGTTTTGCAGATTTCAAAAGTAATGCACCACATAAAGTTATCAGGAGGTATAACTTTGGTATGGTTGATCAAGAATCCTATTATGAGGCATGACTTTCCCCATAGCCATCTGTGTGTGTGTGAGTGCATACCAGCCATGAGTGTATGTTTCTCACCTTCTAGGATTTCTTACCCGACAAATAGCCAGGAGTTCCATCACCTCAGAGTAAGTATGTGTTTTCCATAAAAACAACCTAGATTTGATCCACATCAGGATGGACAAACGATTGAAGCATGATCCGATTCTCTCTTTTCTTTCTTTCTTTCCTTTTCTCCCTTTCATCTTTGGCAGTGTATGACTAGTCTTGTTGTTGCTCTTTACATCATTTTCATGTGTGTTCCTTTGTGCTTATGTTTGGTTTGCTATGGGATCTTGATCCTAGGGGCATGATCACCCCTCTTGATCATCGTTGTCTCATCTTTCCAACATAGGTGCACTTAAATCCCTCCTGATGTGTGTGTTTGGCTACTTTAGTGTGAGCTTGAAGCAGGTTCATCCTCTCACTAAAGTGGGGGCTAAATGTAGTGTAGAAAAATGGATCTTTGGACATTTTCACACTCATTTGGGTCCTTATTGTGGATGTTGGGTTAGTTTTTCCTTGATTTAGTGTTGTAATGTGGTCAACACATACACACTAGGTCTTGGTCCCTTGTGAATAAATAAGAATTTTATGATGCCTTGCAAAAGTTTTACGAAGTGTTGTAACACACCTTCACACTTTTCTAGGATCCTATTAATATATTTCACCTAAATAACCTCTTTTTATCATTTACCAAGACTTATTTCAAAGTGTTGTAAAGTGTTGTAAGAAACTTTCATAGTTTTCTAGGCTTTTCATTAATAATTGGACATTTCTTATGCTTTAATTGGACCCATTTTACACTTGTAGGCCATACTTAAGTGTATTTTTGAAAATAATCCTAATAAACATCATTAAAAATATCTAAATTTTGAAACCCACTTAAAATGCCTTAAGTGGAACCCATTCACCATTAGGGGCAAATGAGTCCCCTTTGGCACAAAACTCAAAATTATTTCAAATTTCTAATGGGTTTTTATTTTCTAAGATCTAAGTTCGGCCTATGATGTTGTATTTTCGGGAATTATTGCATAATTGTGTATAAATATAGGGTTTTCTGACTCATTTCACCCCCAATCACTCAATCAATTAATCAATAAATCACAAGTAAGCATTTAAAAAAATTTCAAGCATCTTTAAGTCTACATCCATTGGAGCTATTACTTGCATGTCTACAGAATTCTACTTCAAGGGTTTGGTGAGTTGTAGCATTGTCTTTGTTCATTCATCAGTCTCAAGTTTCATATTTTATTTCATTTTGAAGGGTTTAATTACCAACAAGGGGTTTGACCAAGGCAAACCTCTATTCACTAACCCTCAACAATTTTTCCCTTTCTTTGCATGTGATTTGTAGGTCTAAGTTATAGATTTATCAAAGGGAAAGATTGGAAAAGTTGTCAACAAATCATCAAAGCTATTCAAAGTTATGAAAGCCCTAAGAGAAGCTTGGAGAACACCTACAGGTCAAATTTAACAGTTTCAGACCTGGATCTGAATCAGGAGCAGAAGTGTTATAGATCGGGAGCTACATATTCCACTTTTGAATTTCTAGAAATCCAGAAGTGGACTGATTCACCATTAGTGGTAAATGAGTCCCACTGCCCAGGCTCAAACAAATATTTTTTTAGTTCTGAGTACCCAATTTTCTTAAACCTATTCTGATAGAGTTTTCCCGAAACATGACTAAGTCACCCAACTTGGTGTATGAGTCCCAGTTGGCATCAACAGTGATTTTTTAGGATTCCAGAGCTCCATTTCATCTCTTTCTAGTCTCCAGGTGCACACTTTCAATATCATAAGTTTTTGTTATAGTTTACTTGCATTTCTAGTTCTTTTTGCATATCACAACTTGTTTTCAAACATCTTGCATTTTCTAAGTTTTGCATTAGTAGTTAATCTCTTTTATTAGTTTTAGCATTTAGGACAATTCCCTTTGACCGACTTCAATATCCTTTGCATTGAAATCTCAAGGGCTTATTTTTGAGTGAGCCATTAAGATTTTGGTACCTTTCTCCTTTTAGGTGCAAAACCTAGAAGTGTAAGGGAGCCCCCACATACAAAAATATTTGGTTCAAAATTTAGGATTAAAATTTTAATATAAAAATTAAATTAAATTTTTTGAAAAGTTGTTATTTTATTTGGACTTTTTTTTTTGTTTTATCTTGAAAACTGTGGAATATTTTTATATGTATAAATTATTTTTTAATAAAAATAAATTAATTAATTATGTAAATAAAATAAAACTATTCTTAAATAAAAAAAAAAAAATTTATGTCCATATAATTATATAAAATAGTATTAAAGTAAAATAAAATAACTCTTAAGTAAATAAAATAATTCAACACTTTTAGATAGATTTATTTTAGATATCTAAAGTAGTTATTATCCATAGAAGTATTTAATAGTATAATTATTAGAATTAATAAGTAAATCTAATAAGTAAAGATATAAGATAATATTTATTAAAATACAATAGATATTCAAAGTTAATAATAAATTCTTAAAAGGAGTCTGCACAGGTAGTAGAGTTGGCTTGGGGAGTGACTTTGCTCCCCATTGGTCTTGAGTTCGACTCTGCTCCCAAGTCTAAGAGGTGGGACTTCTTGCTGGGCCATGGGGACACCTTTGTTACAGTGTTAAAAAAAAAATCTTAAAAGGGTTACAAATTAGATATAGTAAAAATAATATTAGTTTTATTATTAAAATAATATAAATATATGTTAGTCTAATTGTAAAAATATTAATATTA
This sequence comes from Sequoia sempervirens, assembly GCA_007258455.2. Taxonomy (NCBI): domain Eukaryota; kingdom Viridiplantae; phylum Streptophyta; class Pinopsida; order Cupressales; family Cupressaceae; genus Sequoia; species Sequoia sempervirens. Next base: position 593,081,970 of record VDFB02281492.1, read on the forward strand.
ATGAATTTTATATAAATTATAATTAAATACTAATTTAAAATTTTTAATATTAATAAATTTTATATAGATTATAATTAAAGATAGTAAAATAGATATTGTATTAAAATTTAAAATAAGTTAAATATATTCCTATTTAGCATTAGAAGTATTTATTCTAAAAATAAAAATCGTTAATGGAAAAAAAATGCAATACTATCAATTTTGAGTTAAAAATTAATTAGTAATATTAATATATTATTAAAGAATATAAAAGATACATTTAAATTAAATTATAATTACATTAAGAGGTGTAATTAAAGTAGTAGCAAGGGGTGGAGTATAATGTCATGAACATTTTCAAAAAATGATTAAAGATTTGACATACAAAAATAATAAAATATATGACCCAGATATAAATGTTTAATAAATTTTAAAATTACTATTAAATGAATAAAATAATTTTAATGAAATAATTATGTACATTAAGAAATATAATAGAGAAAAGTTATGCATATAAAATCACATATTATGTAGGCATTAACTAAAATGGTAAGAAAAATATTAGATTTAAGTAGAAATAGTCCCTATCTATTGCAAGCAACCATTGTTGCACGATTTGTTGGACCTTTTGGGGGCACACCATGAGTTAAAAATGTGGCAGATACAATGTTCAGCCACACATTCCTGAGAAAGAATAGATCAGAATTTACCAATTGGTACCTCGCAAGATTGGAGCATCACTAAAATCTACCGTCAAATTTAGCCAATGCTCATACCAAACAGCTTAATACGTGGCACCTTCTTGCTTCCTTGAGCACCTTTCCAAAGCTTTGGCTCGCTTGTATAGTGAATATTTGATATGTTTTTGTTTTACCCCACTTAAATGCATTAATTTCCAAACCTCATACCTCCTATCGAATGGGACATGCAGTTAATTTTTTATTTAAATAACTTTGAGGCTTTGCTAATGGGAAATTCTCTGTATGATCGATTACTTCGATGCAAATTGATGGATGTTGCACAAGTTAGCTAGTCATTTTAGGGATACATGTCATTAATGTCAAATTGGTTGCATAGTACTTCACAATTGATCTGGTATGTGTCAAAAATGGTAATAAACCTTATTTCAAAATTACTCTAGCACTTCTTCTATCGAGAAAGATTGCATTTAATTTATTCTCTCTCACCTAAAATGTGTGAGGCAGAGGAATCTCTTCCTCTTTATAGCATTGGAGTTATACCATTGCTATCATTCTTCACAACATTGTCTGGTGAACACGTCGTAGTGGACACTCCTATCTTTCTTACTTACTCGTGTCATCAAATGACCTTCACAGGGGTCATAATAGGCCTCTGCCTATGGCGTATAATGAAATATCCCATTGGCATGGATATAAAAGTGATGAAGATGATCCTAGGTGTTGACTTCATCAAGCCTTCTGAAAGGTATAGGGTTAAAATAGACATCACTTCACGCTTCATGCCTTCCTTGCTCGATCTAGGTGAGCAAAAGGAAATGACGAAGCAGTTAACCTCCAAACTATTCAAAAAACACAATTTGGAAGGGTTGGACAAAACCCTAGCCTTAATAAGGCTTGGTCTTGGTGTCCCAAGGCCACAGGGCATTCAACATGGGCATGCGAAAGCTGGCAAAGTTGAATGACTTCCTTTCCTAGGAAAATTTTGCTCAGTCACACTGACACAACACAAAGCGACGGTGAATATGGTGTGTGGTTTTTTGAAGAAAGTCAATAACCTAGAGATTATCACGGATCTCCAATGGATAATGGATTTTGATGCCTCCCCTAATGTTTGATGAGGGTCTCAACTTATCCTTTTTGCTAAAAATGTCATATTTATGTTTCCTCCCTTTTGTAATGTTTTGAGGCTTTTTTGGCCTCATTGTGCCTCTCTCTATTTTTCAACGACATTGTATATGTGTTATTTTTTCCTTCATCTACACTTTTGTTGTAAGATTTATTATACTCTTATGTATTTCCACTTTCTATCAATATACATAGTTCAAGCTTATTGCCATATACGTGTGTGTGTGTGTAGATATATTTATTTAAAAATAAACAAATAAGTTACAGATAAATAGATAATATTTATTATATTTTTATTTTTTAAATCAAGACATATATATATATATATATATATATCTTAAATATGCCTTTCTAAAAGATGTCAAGAGATATTAGGTTTGAGGTTATTTAAGACAAATAGGCATCTTGAGATTGATATCTTTTGATGTCTTTTAAATAGATATATTTAAGGTATTTGTGAAAGATAAATTAAAAAATAGTTATTAATATATAAATATAAATTAGATTTAACAATTAAATGAAGAGGTTTATCCAAGGGTTGTAGTACAAATTGTTAAGCATAATTAGTGAGGGTTATCATATGCTCCTTGATTATACTATCTATCAAGGTTCAAATTCTTTAGAGAGGTGATTGGACTAGGTTGATTATTCTTAAACCACAATGGGTTCAATGGTTAAAGATAAATTTTGGTCAATAAGAGTAGGACAATTATTTTCCATTTTTTGGTAGGGATAAGGTGTAAAATGGCATTTGACTATTTGACTATTGAAAAGTGTGATATTTAAGTATTGTAGCTAAGTTTGACTCCTAGATAATTATGATGGACTAAATCTCGTCATAATTTAACCAAAAAATGACTTCTCATTTAGATATATACTCCTCGTAATATTAAAATCTAAAAAAAACAAAAATACCAATCTTATTTAATCCAATCATTTTCATAAAAATAAATAAAAATTCACAACCAAAACTCTTTCAAAAGATGCAACCATCATTTTGGCACATATTTCACTGTGCAAGTCAAATAAAACAAACATAAAACTACAAAAGCGCAGAGTTTGATTAAGCGTTCACAGCTCATGTTCACTGTAATTCAAGAATCACTTGCCAAAAAAGTGGATCATGTAAAAAAAATGTATTCCTAAGCATACCCATCACATTACGCCAAGTGATTTTGATGTGAAATACTGCAGGATGACTTATACAACATCACAACATTAAAAACTATATAAATTGTTATCACTTTAATATTACTGTTTTGAAAACCGCGTAAACTGATTTACCAGTTTCGCTAATGACAAAGGTCTCCCGATGGAATTTATACTTCACTATTGTATTTCTTTTGGCATGCCATTGATGGAATTCGAAGGTCAAATTTCATTTTTATCCTATAAAAGTGGATTGATTTTGAAATGATTTTGTTATTTAGTTGTTCGGTGTCATGTCACTCATCTACTCTTGAATTGTTTCTATGTTGATGTTTAAAAGTGTATTTTACAATTCTAGAACATAAATTATATGATAATCAATTTTAAGTAATTTTGATCAAATGATAAGTGTAGACAATTATTTTATATTTTTTATTCTATATGATCAAGAAGGGTATTATTAGAAAGATCTCGATAGAGCTGTTAAATAGAAATAAAGAATATATTTGGTTGCATAGCATAGTCACACCCTTTTTATTAGGATATTCTATTAGTTTGTCACTCGATACCTCATATACTAGCTTATCCTTTATACCTAAAGACTTATTTTGTAATAAATCAAATGAAACGGACAATTAAAGATGTAAAACTAGTTTATACCTCTAAAATTCAATTCTTTTATGTTTTTTTGCTTCATTTATAACGTGAAAACTCAACAAGAATAATTCTTTGAAGTTACAACAAGCATGAGCTCTCATAAGGTTTAATACATCTGCATTATTGAGTTATGTAGATTAGTAGAACTTGGCCTACACTAATCTACTAAGGAACAAGGACGAGATTTTTTTAACAAAAAAATTAATTATTATGCAATTTTTTTTATCTATGCTTATATTTTATTGGGAAATAGAATCAAATACTTTTAAAAGGGGAAATTTTATGTGAATATAAAACACAAAATTAAGGTTGAATACAAGATCACTTCACTCTAGCTATAATTTTTTCTACTTGCCATGTAATTGAAAGACAAGAAAAATTAGATAATCAAACATACTTAATCATCCATAACTACTCAAAGAAAACCCATATGCTACTATGAAAAAAGAACTTCCCAATGACTTTGAGAAAATTTTACGCATTTTGTCAAAGTCAACTAATCAAAAATGGCAAGCTAGAAAATGTATCCATAGACATGTATTTCATTATCCCCTAAAATATTTAGTTATTCATGGAGACATCTAAATCATTAAAAAAAATATTTGTTAGACAATACTTTCTTTATTTTAATACAAAAATATATCCATCAATCCTCTCAAGCTTTTCCATGTATCATTTGGTCACCCTAGAATACACTATAGGTGGCTCTATACAAAAGTATCTAAAATATCTTTTATCTTAAAAGATACATATACATGTATGTATGTATGTATGTATGTATGTATGTATGTATATGTGTGTGTGTGTGTCTATATAGACATATACATACATACATATATATATATATATATGGGTATGTGCAGGATCATGATGGGCCAAAAAGTGGCAATATGATGGGTATGTGGCTGATGAATTTTTTTAACCCAAAACTGATGAAACAAAAAGGGTTTTTAAAGGAGATTCTCAGCTTTTCACCAATATAAATTATGCTTTATTTTTAATTTAATAAGTAATTATTATTCATTTTCTATTCAAATTACAACTAAAGTCCTGATTGATAGACTGATTGAAAAAATTCTATAGATTTCAAACGATATCACATTTTTTGAATCCAAAATAGGTGTCACATTCTATGCTTCACATAATATAGGATTAAAAAAAGAAAATTGAATTTCATGAAGTTTTGACCAAGTTAAGGTGGTCAGACATACGAGTTTTTTATATTTTTTAAAAGTTGTAATAAAAAATTCATAATTAATTATTTACTTGGAAAAAATTATAAAAATATATAAAAAAAATATGCATCACATTTGGGACATGAGTCCTCACTTATATCTAAAATATTAAAAAAATTATCATTTTATTGTGGTTAGGTGGTCGGATAACCTACTTCTTATTTTTCCCCAAATTTAAGTACTATTGCATTGAAATTTCAAATTTTACCAAATAGATTTCTTTTTAAACAAACCTAGTAGTTTAGAAACTACATTCAATTTTCTACAAATTATATTCTACATATTTTGAAATAATATAGATAACTTATTCAAATTTTTATGTCAAGTTGTCTAACTCTCGATTTTTCTAATTTTTTGCCACTTAAGGGCCTATTTTTTCCATGATGATCCACGCACATACCCATATATATATATATATATATATATATATATATATACATACATATATATATGTCCCCCTAGTTGGGACCCATATGCCACAAGTGGCATATGAGTCCTGAGTGGCCCCTTTTTAGGGTTTGAGTGGGAAATTAATGTTTTTAATTCAAAAAATTTATTAATGTCAACATTTGGAATCTCATAAATGGTAAATTAGATGAAGTACCTAAATAAACAAGGTTTCAAACCATTATTTTCATCTAGGAAAGCAATTCAAGGCTTAAGCATTATTATATCAACTTGAGAACTCAAGCATTCTTTCACAAGAGAATTCAAAAGAAAGGAGCACATAAAGTTGAAGTCTTGGAGCAGCATTATAGTGTTTTTGCAGGTCTTCAAACTCACTTCTAATTCAAGATCTAGCATTGTCAAGGATTGATGATAGTTTACTATGGAGAATCATGATGGATTCTAGGTTGGGGAGATACAACTAGCCATTGAACCAAGCCTAATGACTTGTTTCCTAAGTGATTGCATCCTCCATTATTATTCTACTTTCTACCTAAAGGAAGGTACATGCATTATTATGGCTTATTAGGGTGATTAGAGATCTCCCAAAGAGTCATTGTCTCCATGTTTCATTCATGCATCTTATTCTAGCTCATTAGAATAGGGTTTGAATGCATTTTAGATCTCCTAATCCTAGATGAACTTAAGATTAGGGCTTGCACTCATATTTACTTTCAAGATATATTATTTCTATCAAGGTTTAACTACCAAAGTAGGGGTTTGATCAAGGCAAACCCCCCATAAGCAAATCAATACTATATTCTATTTTGCAAGATCTTTAATAGGTTTAGATCCAGAAATCAAGTTGGGAAGGAAGAACAGAGATAGGAGAACAAACTCAAATCTTAATTTTTTGAAAAAGCATAATGGGACTGATACACCACTTGTGATGTATGAGTCCTGGTATAACATCTTTTCCAAATTTGGGAGGATTTAGACTTACCACTCTGAAATTATAATCTCTTCCTGGAAACCCTAAACTGGGACTAAATCGCCCCTATTGGCATTTGAGTCCTAATGTGCATTAAAAGTCAATATTTTTGAGATTTCAAACATTAATTCAATTATCTTTAGTTTCCAAGTGTACTTTTGTTTATCTCCAATTTTTTTTTCTTGTTTCAGTTCATTTTCTAGGTCATATACTTGAGTTTGCATGTCATTTACATTTCTTGTCTTTCCAAGCCCTTGCTTGGTGGTGAACCCCCTTTTAATATTTAATCACACCCTGGGACACCTTATTGTAGATCTATTTCCCTAATTTCATCTCTATATTGAGATCTCTAAGGTTTCCTTGAATGAAATTTGAAGGAAATAGGTGGGAAGGTCGTAAAACCCTACCCTTGTGTTTTATCTCCTAAAATGTGGAACAACCTACTTCATCAACATTTCATTTTGGTGAACCTAACATGAACCTAGCCTTTAGAACACCTTCTTTTCTGATTTGGAGTGCATCATATTCCTGGATCTAGCTTACATTAACTTTTCATTAGGTCTTCCATTAGTTAATTTACATCTAGGGTTTCTAAATATTGCATTAGTGAAAGTGCATATAAGTTACATTTTTGCATCTTGCATCATCGGATTTGACTTGAAATCTATAATTGAATTTAGTCTAGACAACATTCAAACTAGAAAACCTAACATTCACTCAGAATTTGCTAAAATTAGTGTCAAAACCCTAATTTCAGACTCATACGCCCCTCTAGGCGATTTTGATTTATGTGTATTTTGTGTGGATTGTTTTGCAACATTTGAATTCTTGAAAAACACTAACTAGGACTCATATTCCCCTCTAGGCAATTTGGTCCCATGTTATATCTCAAATTGCATTTTACAGCATTGAAAACCTTGTTTCTGTATTTTTGTTTATTGTTAATAGATTTTTGTTTCAGTTTACTGAGTTTTTGATTCATGCATTTTGTTAGATCTAGCTTAATCTAGATTCATTTCAATTGTGGATAGAATTAGATTACTATACTCGTCATTTCCAGTAGTTCATAGTTTGGTAAGCTTATATTACATTTGGAATTCATTAGAAAACAAAACAAAAACACCTATAAACCGATGAACCACTTGGAGAAAGCATAGTTATTTGAGTATGTCAAATCTCTTTTTCCAAGTCAACCTAACCCTCAAGCCTTTTAGTAGTGATTATTTTGGCATGTTAGATGAATCCCTTGAGAATTTCATCTCACAAGGTTCATCCAATAAGGCTTGCTATAACAAACTGGCACAAAGAGAAGTTAATGCAATTCAACCTCAATTCATCCTTTACCCATCTTCAAAAAACCTCAAACTCAAAACAAACCCATCTTCACCCTTCAACCACCTAAGAATAATGTTTCACAAAAATAAAGTTATAATACCATTGCTCATACATATAATACTAGAAACAATCCACAACCAAAACAACCAAATCCAACATCCTTACCTTTACCTAACCCTATCTTGCCTAACGCTCCTTGTTTACCAAGATGAGTAGTGGGAAGGAGTATTGGACCTAATTCAGAATTCACCTAATTATCATACCATGCTTCAAACCTCCTTGCAACATGTAGTTCCCTCTAGTACAAATGTAAGTGATGTGGCAGCTCTAATTTAGGGAATGAATGTGGTTAATGTAGACATTACTTTTCATCAACATGAGCTACCTCCTTTGGAAATGAGAAAGAAAAATGATGCCTTCATAATGATAGTTATCTATAATAGGTTGGGAATAAAAAGAACCCTTGTTGACAATGGCTCCGCCCTTAATGTGTGTAGTGTGACCCTTTTGGATAGACTTGGCATGGATAAATCAAGAATTGAACTTAATTCCTTGTCGATTTAAGGATTTGATAATGTAGAAAATCAACTGCTTGGTGTGATTACTTTGCCTAAATTACAGTTGGAAAGGCTACATTACAAACTCCTATTCATGTCATGCCTGATAATATTTCGTACAATCTTCTTTTAGGAAGACCTTGGATTCATGAGATGCATGTGGTGCCTTCAACTCTTCATCGTATCATGAAGTATGTCTATAACAATATTTAGTATACCAAGTTGAAATAAACCCTGAGCCTTAAAGTTGCTTACAAGTTGAAAAAGGAATGACTTGAGTCCTCTAAACACATTAATTCCAACATTGAACATAGAACCCATGAAAGAAGAGAAACATGAGATGGAAAAAATTTTGAGGTTATTGGAAGATGATTGGGGTTCCTTAGACTTCATGCATTCATTTATGGGAGAATACATGATCAATAAAAAAGCAACCAATGGTAATGTCAACATAGAATTTGGAAGAAAACTCACAAGCATCTATCTCATCTACTCTAGAAGAGGACACAAGCTATACAACAAAATTTGATGAGAAATACTATCGACAACCACCAAACCCGAAAGAAATGGAGAAACTTTATGGAAGAGGTTATGAGCTTATGAATCAACTTGGTTATAGTGGAAAAGTATGTGGAAAGAAAGAGCAAGGAATATGTGTTCCTATAGAGCTTAATACACAAGAAACAAAAAGTGGTTTGGGGTCTTTCCCTTCTAAGATAACACAAGAAAATAAAATACCTTAATTAAACATCAGTTCACCATCATGTGTAACCCTAAAAAAAATCTCACCTTGAAGCATCCCAAATTGATTGATACAACTTGTGAAGAATCATTGGAATACTTTGAAGATGATGAAGCCTTGAAAGAAATGCTAGGAGTTTATGAAAAACCATTTACTCCTAAAAGGAAATTTGTTACATGTGCTATGATTAGTGCTAAGAAAGAAGACGGAGAAAAGGAAAGTAATGAGATTAATAAAGATAATGAAGAACATAATCTTGAATTCCTAAAACAAACCACACTTCCTTTGGGAGATACAATTAACATACCGATGAATATCACTAATGAGGATAAATTGATTAAGATAGCAAAGTGCCTTGACAAAGATGCACAAGAACACCATGCAACTTTAATTCATTACTTTCCCGAACTTTTTCTTGTACTTATTTGGATATGTCGGGAATTGATGCTAAAATAGTGACACATAACATAGTCCTTGCAGAAAATGCTAGACCAGTCAGAAAAAAGATACGAAAGATGAATCCTAAGATAGCCTTATTGGTTAAGGCCAAAATTGAGAAACTCCTCGATGCTAGTTTTATATGCCCTATAGATTATTCTCCTTGGATCTCGAACATTGTTGTTGTCATCAAACTTGATAATCATATTAGGATGTGTATGGACTTTTGTGATTTAAATAAAGCATCTTTAAAAGATGATTTTCATCTTCCTAATATTTACATGATAGTGGATTTGACTACGGGACATTCTTTGTTGTCATTCAAGGATGGATTTTCTGGATATAATCAAACTACAACTTGGAGAACATTTTGTTGGGTAGTTGAATACCTTTTGGATTGAAGAATGCAGGTGCAACATATCAACGAGCTATGACATCAATATTTCATGATTATATACATAATATTTTGGAAGACTATGTTGATGATATTCTAGCCAAATCTTTAAATCGACAAGATAATGTGAATATCCTTTGAAAAATATTCAATCGAATGTGAAAATATAACATGAGATTGAATCCAAAAAATTGTGTCTTTGGAATAGATAGTGGAAAACTTTTAGGTTTTATAGTATCTCACAGAGGCATTGAGGTGAACACAAAGAAAATTGATGCTATAGTTAACATGCCATGTCCTAGAAACATTTCTCAAATGCACACTTTACAAGGAAGAATTCAAGCTATTTGTCATTTTGTAGCATCCCTAGCAGACTGAACATTACCTTGTACACATCTTCTTAAGAAAGAGGTTCAGTTTAACTAGAATAAGGGTTGTAAATAGGATTTTGAGAGTTTGAAAGATTACCTTGCTACTCCACTTGTTTTACAACCCGTTATGCAAGATAAACTGTTCATCCTTTATATAGCAACATCAACCCATGCTCTCACAACATTGTTGGCTCAACAAGATGAAAATGGTAAGGAACACCCTGTTTATTACATTAGTCGAACTCTAATTGATTGCAAAACACAATACACAATGATAGAAAAAAAATGTTTGGCTCTTGTATTCGCTACTAGTAAATTGAGACATTACTTATTGAATGCTAAAATATATGTGATGATGAATTTTGATCCTTTAATTTAACATATTTTCACTAAAATAGATTTATTAGGACGCCTAGCTAAGTGGGTTATGTTGTTAACTAAGTTTGACCTTAAGTTTATTTTGGAAAAAGAAATTAAATGGAAAGACTTTACCAACAAAATAGTTGATGCTTCCTCTACCCTTGCATTACCTAATAATGATTCATTCCCTAATGATAATGTGTTGACGATTGAACTCGATACATGGGAGTTATACTTTGACAACTCTAAGTGTAGAACAGGCTCCAATGTAGGGGTTATAATAGTCTTGCCGAAAGGAGAACCTATTCCCTTGTCTTCTCACTTAAACTTCCTATGCACAAAAAACACAACAGAGTATGAAGTGTTAATTTCCATATTACATGCCGCTTTAACTTTGAGAGCCTGAGACAAATATATTCGATGATTCACAATTAGTCATTAGGAAAATAAATAAAATGTTTCAAGAAAAATATGACAATACTCACAATGATTATTTTAGAAAGCTTTGATTCATTTACCATTGATAACATCCCACATAAAGTTAATCCACATGTATTTGCAATGGTGAGTGTGGCTTCCCTTATATCTCCTAAAGACCCTTCAAAATATTACACATTCATTATCCATACAATTATGAAACCATCAATAGAATCTAAAGTTGAAGAAGTGCTATTAAACACCATAGAAAGCTCTAGTGAATGGTACACACTGATATTTAATTATTTAAAAGAGGGTACCTTTCCTAAGCTGACAATAAAGAATATTCGAGCCCACCTTCAAAAATTTGCATCTAGATATATAATCCTTCCTAGCGTATTGTATAGAAGTTCATTTGATGGTCTTTTACTTAGATGCCTTAAACAATCTGAAATCCCCATAGCACTTGCAAAATCTCATGTAGGTGCTTGTGGAGGTCATTTTGGAGGAAGATCATTAGTTAAAAAGTTAATCCACATGCGATACTATTGGAGGAATATGGAACAAGATTTCTTTGAATACATTAAGAAATGTCACAAATGTTAGGAACATAGCAATTTGATTCACACGCCTACTTTTGAGCTTTGTTCCCAAGTTCCTATTTGGCCATTATCTGTATGGGTTTTGGAACTTATTGGAAAAATTTCACCATCTTCCTTTGTTAGACATACATTCATAATTACTGCAACAGACTATTTCAAAAAATAGGTAGAAACTATTCCCCTTCATTCAACAACTATTGATGTAATATCTCATTTCATATTGGAACACATTATTGGTCTCTTTGGACTTCCTTCTACATTAGTTTTAGACAATAGGACACCATTTAAGAATAATGATGTGAAGAACTTCTTAGAGACATTTAACATCCAACATCATTTTTCAACACCCTACTACCCACAATCTAATGGTTATGCCGAATCAATTAATAAGACTCAAGTGATAAAATCTTAAGGAAGATAGTAAGCAAACATAATAAGTATTGGAAAACGCAGTTGACATATGTGTTATGGGCTTATCGTACTAGTATTAGAACATCAATCAAAAATATTCCTTATAACGTTGTCTATGGTGCTAAGGCAATAATGCCCTTGGAGTTAGAGATTTTTCATTAAGAATTTCTCTTTAAGGACTTATTGATGACAATACTTATAAAGAACAACAATTGCATCAGCTTGAAATGCTTGATGAACAGTTCATTAACACTCTTGAGCATCTCCAAGCTTACTCTAGAAGAATGCAACGTAGTAATTACAATGATAATTTCATCCCTCATGCATTTATTAAAGGTTATTTGGTGTTATTTGAGAATCAACATGACATCAATGCCACCCCAACTAGAAAAGGAAAATTCAGTAGAATTTGTTAGGACCTTACATAGTTGATGAAAGTTATGGGTCTAGAGCATACACATTAATAGAAATGGATTGTAAACCTCTTAAAGAACCTATTAATACCACACATTTGCTTTGGTATTATGTCTAATCTTCTTGAATAGTATGAATGATAAAGCAGTGGTGTTAGAGTTAGTACATGACATTCTATGTTCTCTCGCATTGCTTAGTTCTTAACAAACAATCATTTGTGTGTCTTCAATACTAAAATAATTATTTAATTTAATTTTAGGTGGTTACTTTAGGTTTCATACTATTCAAGTTAGTCTTGTATGTTGTGTTAGATTAGATCCTTATATGTTAAAATGAAGAAAAATTGTGGAGAGGTGCTTTCTTTTACTTCTAGGGTTTTGGACCTAAAAGGAGGGAGACACTCCAATTTTTCAACCTTTCACTCAAGAACAAACCCTTGAGATTTAAATGCAAAGGAGATTGAAATATGACAAAGGGAAGGTTCTAGGGAAATTATAACAACTAATGAGAGTTCACCACCAAGTATAAACTTAGAAAAGACAAAATGTTGGAAAACATAGTGTGATATATAAAATAACCTAGAAATACAAGTAAAATGTAATAGAAAAATATCAAACTGTAAATGTGCACCTGGGAAGCTAAAGGGGGTAGAATAGAGGTATGGAATCTTGAAAATTTTGTTGATAATGCTAACTAGGACTCATACGCAAGTCTAGGTGAATCAGTCCAGTTTCAATTAAACTATGTTGGAACAAGTTTCAAACAAATGGGTACCCAGATTTGCAAAAATCCTTGACAGATAGGTAGAGTGGGACTCATTCGCCAATAGTGGTGAATCAGTCAACTTCTAGATTTTTGGAAATTCAAAATTGGATTTTGTAGCTCTCAATATACTCTTTTGTTCCTGATTCACATCAGGATCTGAAGCTACAAAATTCAGCCTATAGACCTTCTCCAAGCTTCTCCAAGGCTTGTTTTCAACTTTGAAAACTTTGATTTTTTTTGATAACTTCATGAAAACTTTTCCAATCTTACTCCTTGATAAATCTACAACCTAGACTTGCAAATCATATGCAAAGAGAGGGAAAAATGTTGTGGGGGTTAGTGAATAGGGGTTTTCCTTGGTCAAACCCCTTGTTGGTAATTAAACCTTGAAACAAAATTAAATATGGAAAGAGAGTGATAAATGAACAAAAGATGATTTTGCAACTCACCAAACCCTTGCAATTAAGTGTTCCAAACATATAACTAATGGCTTCAATGGATGTAGACTTGGAATCTTGCTTGATGTTGATGCAATGCTTGCTTGAAACACAAATACTTCATCACAATTGTTAGCTCTAAAACAACATGATGCAAGCAATCTTTGACATGATGAAAGACACTTGAAAAATGATCTTGAATGCTTGATAATTTTCCCTTAAAATTCCTTGAATGCTCTCATGAATTATCAAATTCTCATGTGAACTATATGCATGAATATTTGATTGCTTGATGGGATAAAATGAGAGAAAGAACCTTGTATTTATACTCACTTATGCAATAATTCCTGAAATTGCAACACTATAGGCTGACCTTAGATCTTGGAGAATAAAAACCCGCCAGAATTTTAAATTAAATTTGAATTTTTATTTAAAGGGGACTCATTCGCCCATAATGGCGAATGAGTCCCACCTTCAGAATTTGGGGTGGGTTTCGGTATTTTAATGTTTTAAATGCCTTTTTTGAGATTATTCTAAAAAATACACATAAATAAGGCTTTTGGATGCAAAATGGGGCCAATTAAAGCATAAGAAATCCCAATTATTAATGACAAGCCTAAAGGAATGTGAAAGTGTGTTACAACACTTTACAACACTCCAAATAAGGCAAGGATTAATATTAATTATGATTAAAATTATATTTAGGTTGATAAAACCCTAGAAAAGTGTGAAAGTGTGTTACAACACTTCACAACACTTTTGCAAGGCACCATTAAATTCCATTAGTTCACAAAGTCCCAAGACCTAATGTGAATGTGTTATCCATATTACAACACTAAATCAAGGCAACATTAAGCCAAAATCCACAAGAAGGACCCAAGGGAGTCTGAAAAAGTCAAAGGATCCATTTTTTGACACTACATTTAGCCCCCACTTTAGTGAGAGGATGAACCTGCTTCAAACTCACACTAAAGTAGAAAAACACACACCAAGAGGGGTTCCAATGAACCAATGTTAGCAAGATGATACAACCAACAATCGAGAGGGGTGATCAAACCCCCAGGATCAAGATCCCATGGCAAACCAAACATAAGCACAAAGGAACACACATGAAAATGATATAAAGAACAATGACAAGGCCAATCATACACTGCTAAAGATGAAAAAGAGAAAAGAAAAGGAAAGAAATAATCGAATCAAGCTTTGACTATTTGTCCAACCTGATGTGGGTTAGATCCAAGCTATTTTTTCTAAAAAAATGCATACTCACTCTAAGGCGACTCAACTCCTGGCTATTCGCCAAGTGAGAATTCCTAAAAAGGTGAGAAACATACACTCATGGTTGGTATGCACTCACACATACACATAATTCGCTATGGGGAAAGTCATTCCTCATATTGGGCTTCCCACTCAACCATACCAAAGTTATACCTCCTAATAACTTTAATAAGGCACCACACAAAAATGAATTTTTGAGCTTCATGAGACAAGAAAAAATTTGTATGCTTGGAGCTCATGAATAAACGTGATGGCTCCACAACCATGCAAGTTGTATTATGCAAGTTCGCCATATAACAAAAAATGAAAAATGAAACATGTAAAGAATGTTCAAAGGAGTCTTGCTTAGTTCATGTGAGGTCTTTCACTTACGAAACATTGTGCCCGATGTCTCCAAGAGAGGACCAATCAAATAATAGAAAATTTGCAACTTAGGGGATGCAATGTGTCACATCAAGCCACTAAGAGGAATGCACTATGTTGAGAGAGATCACGCTCATGAAGGATATTACACCCAATTTCATCCACAAAGCAACAAACGCATTGTATGAAGTAAGAAGGTTGCACTAAGAACCAAGAAAAGGAAAATGTAAAAGAATAATGCCAATGCATGCCCCCACTTTAAAGGAATTTCTAAAAACCATACTATGAGCAATTAATTTAAAATAGAAAATGAAAATGTGAACAAGAAAGAAGACATGAGAGCCAACTTGGTAAGCCCTATGCCAAGTCATATGTTTCTGAGTAGAGTTGTGTCATGTGAGAGAAGGAAAGGAAGAGGGGTTGCCCCCAAAATGAAAAAACCAAACACATAATAGATCTATGGATTTGGGGTCAATATGTTCTTTGCTACAATAAATGTTTTTAGAGAGCTTGGAACTATCATCATTACCCAAATACACATAGAACTGGAAGAATGACACAAAGAGAGCGAAAACAAAGAATTTTTTTTGGGTCAACATGGAAAAGACATAGGGTGTCTCGACACCTTGCGTCATCCCCAAAAGGAAAGCACAAGACAAATGAAAAGGGAAAAGGAAAAAGAAAAAGGAAAAGATTTGGGTCAACATGAAGGAGACATGAATGTCTCGATGCCTTGCGTCATCCCCAAAAGGAAAACACAAGAAAAAGATAAAGATGAAATGGAAAGGAAAAGAAAAAAAGCCTTTTGGTTCAACATGAAGGAGACATGAATGTCTTGATGCCTTGTGTCATCCCCAAAAGGAAAACACAAGAAAAAGATAAAGATGAAAAGTGAAAGCGATGCATGACATAGAGAAGAATGAAGGTACAAATAGAGGAATGTCACAAAGAGAGAGAACATCAAACAGAACATCACGAGGGATCACATTACGCACATACAATCATAAAAAAGAAAAAGAAAAAGAGAAAAAGAAAATGCAAAAGACTAGTAAGGAAAATGTGAGTCAACCTATGAGCAAGTCATTTGCCTCCCAATCATGTTTTGTGTATGCTGAGGGTAGGCAACTAGCCAAAGGGACAAGAGCAAGTGTTGAACTAGGAGAAGCACCAGGTTCAACACTCTTTATAGGAGATTTGTTTTTTAAGCTCATGGAAGAGGAAAACAATGTATTCAATTCATTATGCACCTCTTTGTCAATTTTAGTTGTTTCCTCATTGTCATCCAAGTAAATCACAATAGGAGGACGAATTATAATGTTCGTTGAAGAGTTCAACTCTTGTTGTGATTGTTGTATTGGATCATTTTGTTTTGGTTAGGGAGGAGGGTCATCATGCATTGCTTCTATCAAGTTTGTATTTTGATTTTATTTATTTAACTCTCCATGTAACTTGCAAGCAAGGGCACGATGTCTACGTCTACACTCTTGAGCAACTTTGTTTCTTTTGGTTTTGTTTTCATGTTGCTTTTGTGTATAAGTGAGTTGATCAACCATAGGTTGATTTTCCTCCCTAAGGGGAGGAACGAAAGGAACCATAGGAGGTTATTCATCCACTTTCTCTTTTTCTTTGTAAACTTGTTTTATTCTAGGAGGTGTGGCGAGGTTGTTTTCATTTTCTCTTGGTCTTTTGCATGATGTAGGTGAAGTTTTTGTTTTTGGTTGGTCTTGATTGTTTGGTTCTTGTTTAGGTTCAAGCATGGTTTCATCTATGATGGGAGGTTCAAAGGTGGATGGGTACATGTTTCAGAGAGATAGTTCTGCTATCTTCTTCGCCTTGAACATTTGATAGGACAAGAAAAAGAATTCTTCCCTTGGCTTGATAGGTTCCATGGGCTCGGGCCAAAAGGAATCTAGGGAAAAGTCTCCTTTGGAAGACAAGGGGTTAAAGACGCTATGGTGAATAGTAAATATTTCATTGTCAAAGGGAAACTTTAAGCATTTGCGCACAACTGAAGGGACAACTTTCATGGAGCGAAGCCATGGGTGGTCTAACTTCACATGAAATTGTTCCAATTGTGGGATGATGGAGAATATGACATCTAATATTTTTGGTCCTATTTGTAATGGTAGGGTGATCAATCCTATCATAGGGCACACAAATCCATTGTGTGTCTTGATCCATGCTTTCGGTCTATCATATTCATCTTGATAGAGTTCATGCAAAAGTAAGAATTCCTCAGTGATCACATTCTCTCCACAGGAGAGATCTATTAGTATCCCATTAGTTGGCTTGTAATAGATTCTGCTAGATATGTAGAGAGGACCATCGGGAAAATGTTTAAGTATATCCTTAGAAGAGAAATCAATGTCAAGAGGATTCTTAGGTCGGCCCTTATGAGGGATGGCTTCTATCACCCCTATCATTTCATCCATAGGATTGATATTGATAGAAGCATTTTTTTCATCATTTGTATCAACATTCATCACATCATTCTTTGTAGTTTTGTTGGCTTTGACAAATGAAATATTGTGTTTGGGCATTGGGTTGGCAAAAATTTAGAAATTTTGGTTCGAAGGGGAAACATACTTATTGCTTTGATTGCTAACACCTCCAATGGATAGACAACCAGAATCAATGAGGTCTTGCACAAGATGTTTAAGATTCTTACAACATTCTGTATCATGTCCATTTTTTCAATGATAGTGGCAATAAGAATTGGTTTTGAAGCTCGGGGATAAGGGCTTATTAGAGTTGAGGGTTTTGACAGGTGGCAAGGTAATCATTTGTTGTTCTAGAAATTGGGACATTGTGTTATGAAGGGTATCAAGTAAGGGAGTGAATTATCTTTTTGGATCTCCATAAGTAAAGGAAACCATGGTTTTGAAAGCATCTACTTGATTGTTGACATTTTGAGTGGTTTGTTGAGTGGGCTTGAATTGAAGGAATGCTATATTTTGTTTCCTAAAAGGTTGGGAATTGTTTTGGTTTGCGGGTTTGAATCTCTCAATTTGGCTAGAAGTGGACCTTGTATCTCGACCACTAACCAAATTTTGATAATCATGGAGGGCAGTGCATAGGTGCATGAAGGATGAGAATTTCATCATAGTCAATTTTTCTTGGATTTTTCTTTCAAAAATTTCTATGAACATCTTTTGAAGGTGTGGGTTGGGGACCTGGACATCGATTTGGGAATAAAGTGATTGGTAGCGTGAGATAAAATCAGTTATCTTTTCATCCTCTTTTTGCTTGCATCTCATCAAATTGACCAAGGTCATCTTGGGAGTCATGTGCACTTGGAAATGGTTTACAAATTCCTTAACAAGTTCATTGAATGAACGAATTGAGTTGTTTGTTCAGGAAGAGAACCATTCCAAGGTAGTATCTTTCAAGGATCTAGGAAAAAAATTTCCAACAGTTTATTAGCAAGGAAAAAGTCACTACATAAGGTAGTGTAGGCATTAACATGGTTAGAAGGATCTCCCTTCCCTCCGTACTTCTCAAATCTAGGAATCTCTACACCTTGTGGCATCATTATTCGCAATATCTCCAAGGACAATAGACTACTTTTGACATAGTATGTGGGTGGACCATTTTGGTTTTGGTTGATGGTGGAAATTTTCTTTTGAAGGGATGAAATGGTTTTGAATAGTTCAGTTATAAAAGGGTCATTGCTCATGTTATGGAATGAAATTGAAAGTGATGGAGTGTATGTGGTTGTAGGAAAAGTGAATGGAATGATTATAGGTGGTAAGGTAGAATATATAACTTGTGATTCCACATAGTAACTAGGGATGCTAGCAGGAATACCCAAGGAAGAAATCACATTACTAACTTGTTGCATTATTGTTGTGACTTGGGGAGCAGTGTAGGTAGGGATTGATGCTATAGTTGTGAGAGGAAAATTTTTTGTTCCTCCTTGGCTAGCAACATTTCTTGTGGATAAAGGACAACTAGTGGTTGTAGGAAGATGCTTTCCAAATATTTGCACTATGTTTTTCACAAGGTCAAGGCCATCTTCACTTTCAAGCATACAATGAATGTTTTCTATTGTAGGAATTGCAGTTGTTGAAATGTTTTCAAGGATTATTCAATGTTGTAATTTTACTAGGTCCTCATGAATTTGAATTATGTTTTCATGTGGAGTGCTATCATTCCTTTTTTCAACTTGCATGCAATTTGAAGGTAAAGAGTTGTTAGGGGTGTTATCCATGCCTAGTTTACTAATTTCAATACTAGGAGTGGAAGCTCTAGATAACCCAAGATCCACAATGATTGTGCTATTATGGGGTACCATGAGTCTCAAATGTCTTCTCACTAAGGTATTAGCAATAGGACACCAAAAAATCATGCAAAGGCTACTAAATGTGGGGTGAATGCAAATGCAATGTAAGCTAACAAGAATGAATTGCTTAAAACTGAAATTATGGAAAGTAAAATTGAAATGCAGAAATAGCAAATAGAAACTTAGAAACTAAACTATAAATGACAAAAAATTCAGTGAAAAATATATAAAGGGATTGATTCGGCCAAGGTGGCGAATGAGTCTAATTTTTAAAAAAAAAATTAGAATTTTTGAGTTGAATTTGATGCTTTTTATGTTTTCTGATGTAGATATAAGATGCAAATGCATAATTTTACTATTTTTTAATGAAATTAAGTGCAATAATGCAAGCTAAATGAACTTTTCACTAATGCAAATTTTGGAACCCTAGAATGCAAATTAAACAATGCAAAATCTAATTCAATGCTAAATCTAGGATGTAAATGTACTCCAAATCATAAATATTCAATGTTCTATATATAGGTTCACCAAAATGAAATGAATAATAATGGTGGAGAGGTGCTTTCTTTCACTTCTTGGGTTTTGGACCTAAAAGGAGAGAGACACTCCAATTTTTCAACCTTTCACTCAAGAACAAACCCTTGAGATTTCAATGCAAAGGAGATTGAAATCTGACAAAGGGAAGGTTCTAGGGAAATGATAATAGCTAATGAGGGTTCACCACCTAGTGTAAACTTGGAAAAGACAAAATGTTGGAAAACACAGTGCACAATATGCACAATGACCGAGAAATTCAAGTAAAATGTAACAGAAAACTATGAAACTAGAAATGTGCACCTGGGAAGTTGAAGGAGGTAGAATGGAGGTATGGAATCTTAAAAAATCTGTTGCTAATGCTAACTGGGACTCATACACCTATTTGGGTGAATCAGTCCAAATTCAAGTAAACTATGTTGAAATAGGTTTCAAACAAATAGGTACTTAGATCTGCAAAAATCTCTAACAAATAGGTATAATGGGACTCATTCACAAATAGTGGTGAATCAGTCCACTTTTCAATTTTGTAGATTCAAAACTGGATTTTGTAGCTCTTAGTTTGCTCTTCTATTCTAGATTCAAATCTAGGTCTGAAATTGCAAAATACAGCCTATAGAACTTCTCCAAGCTTCTCCAAGGCTTGTTTGCAACTTTGAAAACTTTTAATTGTTTTGACAACTTGATGAAAACTTTTTCAATCTTACTCCTTGATAAATATGCAACTTAGACCCTCAAATCACATGCAAAGAGAGGGAAAAATGTTGTGCGGGTTAGTGAATATGGGTTTACCTTGGTCAAACCCCTTGTTGGTAATTAAACCTTGAAATAGTTCATGAAATTTGGAAAGAGAATGATGAATGAACAAAAGATGATGTTGCAACTCATCAAACCCTTGCAATTAAGTGTTGCAAACATATAAGTGATGGCTCCAATGGATGTAGACTTGGACTCTTTCTTGATGTTGATGAAATTCTTGCTTCAAACACAAATCCTACATCACAATTATTACCTCTAAAACAATATGATATAATAAATCTTTGACATGATGATAGACACTTGAAAAATGCTCTTGAATGCTTGATAATCTGCCCTTAAAATTCCTTGAATGCTCCTGTGAATGATCAAATGCTCTTGTGAACTATATACATTAATATTTGATTGCTTGATGGGATGAAATGAGAGAAAGAACCTTGTATTTATACTCACTTATGCAATAATTCCTAAAATTACAACACTACAGGCCGACCTTAGATCTTGGAGAATAAAAACCCACCAGAATTTTAAATTAAATTTGAATTTTATGTTAAAGGGGACTCATTCACAACCCTGGGAGAATGGGTCCCACCTAAGGGGACTCATTCACCCATAATGGTGAATGAGTCCCACCTTAGGAATTTGAGGCGGGTTTTGAGATTTTAATGTTTTAAATGCCTTTTTTTGGGATTATTCTAAAAAATACACATAAATAAGGCATGTGGATGTAAAATGGGGCCAATTAAAGCATAAGAAAGCCCAATTATTAATGACAAGCCTCTAGAGGAATGTGAAAGTGTGTTACAACACTTTACAACACTCCAAATAAGGCAAGGATTAAGATTAATTATGATTAAAATTATATTTAAGTTGATAAAACCCTAGAAAAGTGTGAAAGTGTGTTACAACACTTCACAACACTTTTGCAAGGCACCATTAAATTCCATTAGTTCACAAGGGCCCAAGACCTAATGTGAATGTGTTATCCAGATTACAACACTGAATCAAGGCAACATTAAGCCAAAATCCACAAGAAGGATCCAAACAAGTGTGAAAAAGTCAAAGGATCCTTTTTTCGACACTACATATGCATTTAATGTTCTTTAATTAGACCATAAGTGCATTTAATTTAGCATAACATACATAATCATAATGCTACATCTAAAATAAATCTAAGATAGTTTTAATTAGATCACATAAATATTGTTAGATGATGGAGACATTTATTAAACAATCTTACAAATATTGTTTGATAAATCACATTGCCATCTAACTTAAACACATTAACATAAGCAATCAACCATAAATGATCATATATATATATATATATGTATCATCAAAAAAATAGTACATCTCATCAACTATACAATGCTAGTGTTGCATGTGGCTACCAAATCCCTTAGGACCTAGTGATCACATCCATCGAGAGACAGTAGTATGCAATTGTGAACTAATAAGAGAATCCAATGCATATTGTAGGGCCCCTACTCATCCATCAGCCACAACCTCTTGTTTGATGACCTCTAGGTGCTCTCACTCTATGCGGTCTCTATCTGCTTGTAGCCTAGAAACCTTTGTACAATGTCTCTCGACCTCCATCAAATCCCAAGATGACTGAAGTTCCTCATATGCAGCCTACAATGCTAATAGATCACCCTCAACTCGACCAGTGTGCCTAGTAGCACCTTGGTATGCTCCTCTCAACCTAGTGAAAGGTTCAAATAGCTCTATATGTTGCTCAATGATAGGTGGGGGCATGTAGTCTATGTCAATAGCCCCATATCTTAGTACATGAGGTACTATCTCTACGGTCACTCATTGGTAGAGATCATGCAACTCTCTCATGGACCTTGCAAGAATCATAAAGCTAATCAGTACAAATCACTATATATATATGTATAAATTAAAAGCATGAACATAGGTATAATCATAAAAGCATAAGAATAATTATAAATAATGTGTCATCACCTAGACCTCCGACCGACTATGTAAAAATAGCCTCTCCATGCTCATAGGTTTTGGTGTGTGCTCTCATTGCTGACTGTGATCTAGTAACATGGGTGGGATTTGAATCTATGCACTCATGGGAAATTGGGCCCTCATCCACTGTATCACTGCCCTCACTCATCAACTGGCACTCCTCGTCCTCGTCCTCCTCCCCCTCCTCATAGTTTGAGTTTTCCTCCTTGTTGTAATCCTCCTCTACCTCATCGTTAAATAGGTTTGCATCCCTGACCCCTGCCTCCTCGCCTATCTCCTCCTATTCATACCTCTAATCTAGGAAACATCTTTCAAAGCTTATAGGGTAATCCATAGGAAATATTGAAGTTGGTCATGTTGCAGCCCACCACTCCTCATATGCATCTGTAGAACCGACATCATCAATGTCAAATACTGGGGGCATATCTGGATACCATTTTTCATCTAAATTAATAGATACAACATCATCCACTATTAGTCGTATTGTATCTCCTAGCCTCTGGGCACTCCTTATTGATCACCTATAAAATGGTTGTGCTACTAGTGGCACCTGTACCTATTTGAATTATCGAGCATGACATGATCATAGTAGAATAGTCTTACTACATAATCGTGTCACCCCAGTAAAAACTATCGGGTCTCATCTAACCACTATTGTATTAGCTACTAGGGTCTCCACAAGATCTCCTCCTAATCCAGGCGGTCAATTATGACTCTCCAAAAATGCAAATCTTTGTACTTCCACACTCATCTTAGTGGATAAATAAAGGAGCATGGGTATCCTAGGACGCATATAGACAAAAATCATGTTGGCCTGGTCCATGTGATGTGCTCTAGGAACCAAACCTATAGAAGTGTATAATGCACGATGCTCTTGACCTCATGGTAAGAGAACTGTCCTAAATTATAGTACAAATGTGCAAACATGTTGCAACCCCATGCATAGAAAGTCCTCCAATGCTCCATCTCTTGTATCATGCGACCTAGTCCTCCATCTAGGCGTGCTCCCCAACCATCTAGGACTAGTACTAGGGCTATGGTGAAGATAATAATCCATCTAAGAAGTGGTGATCATGCATAGAGTAGCCACTATAGCTCAATATGTGGCCCCACGATCTCATCTAAAATCAATCCTCCAAGATAGTACAGTACATCTTCCCACATCTACCTGTATGAAAGGTCCTTTGTGAAATAGATAGTCTCACCTTGAATGGGAACTTGAAGAATGCAATGTACATCCTCTAGACTAATCGTCATCTCGCCAATCGATAGACAAAAGGTGTAGGTATTTTCATCCCACCTCTCTACTAATGCCATTAGCATGGCATCATGGTATCTCATAGGAGGCATAAGATACACCCAATATAATCCAATAGCTCATAAATTCTATTCATCCTCCTCTGACAGTGTAATGTCATAATCGATAGAACAATCTATCGCCAAGACGTTGTCATGACTGTGGAGGAATCTAACAAAAAAGAAAAAATATCACCTATAAGCATTCTAAAATCTTAAATTTTATACATCAACGGTCAAAAAGTGTCCTAAAGTTTCTCTGCTATAATTTTATGAGGGTCCTAGACACTTTATTCCCTTTTTGGGACACTTCACGAAAAAGTGGGACACTTCGCGAAAAAGTGGGATACTTCACGAAAAAGGGGGACACTTTGCAAAAAAAGGAAAGCTTTGTGACTTTTTATTCTAGGATCCTAAATCTATCTAGAAATGTGTAAAACATAAAATAAATGCATAAAAATGAAGCTAAGGTAGAGAAGAATTCACTCACTAAATGTTGCAGGTCACCTCATGCTACCTCCTCATGTAGGCTCTCAAGTCTTGAGGGTGTATATGCTCGTACACTTGACATTCTCACTCACTCTCCATCGAAAAAAAACTACAAGAAGGTAAAAGACAAAATGATCACAAATTACTTCAATTTTTACTCTTATATATGTTAAAATTAGGTTATTTGCATAATAGGTTTAAAAGTGCCTTTTCATTCAAACTAGCATACTAGGGGATAGAGAGCTCCATTTTCGATGCTATTGGTTGCATTTGATTCATGATTTCACTCCCATTCTCATCAAATGTCTATTATTATTTGGTATGGTACTTGGAAATACCCTATGATGTGACTTATGCAATTCGATGCAGTTATACTGTTACCTTGATTCCACCTCCATAAAGCAAAGGAAATCAATGGGGAGCATACATCTACCCTCAAATTTGATTTCATGAATAAGTTAGATAAGAGGATATCTTTTTTAACAACTAACGAATTGGTTTTGTAGGATGTGATTCCTATCATTATGGTTTTGCAGATAGCTACAGTGGGGGCTTCATTCTCCTATGCTCATAAATGAATCCATATGACTATCCTTTTATGAAATGAAGTTTATTGTTCAAATTCCTTTAGCTTGCATATGCACGTAGAGTCATATGGGTGCTAAAGTGGGGGATAAATGTAGTGTAGAAAAATGAACTCCCTTCTTGTAGATGGTACAATTCCACACTTACTTAGGACCTATTTTAGTACCCTTGCATTCGTGACCATTTAAATCATCATTAGTAGGCCCCTAAGACCCTTTATTTTGGATCTGAAGGGTTATTTTGACTAAAATCTCGACAAAGTCAACAAAGGCATTCAATTTTCTAAACTCGTGATATTTTCTCATCCTAAAAAGCTATGGTGGGACTCATATGCCACATTGGGTGTATGAGTCCCCCTAGGTGGGACCCATATTCCACAAGTTGTGTATGAGTCTCAAGTGGCCCTTTTTTAGGGTTTGAGCAGGAAATCAAATTTTTGATTAATGTCAGCATTTGGGATCTAATAAATGATAAATTAGATGAAGTTCCTATACAAAAAAGGTTTCAAACCATTATTTTCATCTAGGAGAGCAATTCAAGGCTTAAGCATTCATTATATCAACTTGAGCACTCAAGCATTATTTCACAAGAGCATTCAAAAGAAAGGAGCACATAAAGCTAAAGTATTGGAGCAACATTATAGTGTTTTTGCAAGTCTTCAAGCTCACTTTAAATTCAAGATGGTTACCTATGGAGAATCATAATGGATACTAGATTGGGGAGATGTAACTAGCCATTGAACCAAGCCTAATGACTTGTTTCCTAAGTGATTCCATCCTCTATTATCATTCTACTTTCTATCTAAAGGAAGGTGCATGCATTATCATGGCTTATTAGGGTGATTAGAGATCTCCCAAAGTGATTCATCATCTCCATGTTTCATTCATGCATCTTATTCTAGATCATTTGAATAGGGTTTCATTGAATTTTAGATCTCCTAATCTTAGATGCACTTAAGATTAAGGCTTTCACTCATATTTACTTTCAAGATCTATTATTTCTATCAAGATTTAACTACCAAACTAGGGGTTTGACCGAGGAAAAACCCCCATAAGCAAATCTTGATACTATATTATGTTTTGTAGGCTTTTTAACAGGTTTAGTTCCATAAATCAATTTGGGAAGGAAAAAAAGAGAGATAGGAGAACAAACTTAAATCTTAATTTTTTGAAAAAGTGGAACAAGACTGATACACGACTTGTGGCGTATGAGTCCTAGTGTAGCACCTTTTCTAGATTTTAAAGGATTCAGACTTACCACTGTGAAATTCTAGTTTATGCCCAGAAACCCTAAATTGGGACTAAATTGGCCCTACTGGTGTATGAGTCTCAGTGTGCATTAAAATTCAGCATTTCCCAAATTTTAGACATTAATTCAAGTCTCTTCAGTTTCCAGGTGCATAGGTTTGTTTATCTCTAGTTTTTTGTTCTTGTTTCAATTCATTTTCTAGGTCATATACTTGAGTTTGCATGTCATTTACATTTCTTGTCTTTCCAAGCCCTTGCTTGGTTATGAACCCCCTTTTAATCTTTAATCACACCCTAGGACACCTTATTGCAGATATATTTCCCTCATTTGATCTCTAGATTGAGATCTCTAAGGTTTCCTTGAATGAAATGTGAAGGAAATAGGTGGGAAGGTCCTAAAACCCTACCCTTGTGTTCTATCTCCTAAAAGGTGGAACAACCTACGTCATCAACATTTCATATATATATATATATATATAATTGGCATATCCTAGATCTTCTATGTTGATCACACATGTTGCAATATACACCATTCCATGACATATTTTATAAAATTCATTACAAAAATATCTTTCTTGAAATTATTACTCCTTTTAATATTATGTACACATAATCAAATTAAATCTCTATAGGCAAGAAAAATCTCCATCAAATGCAAACACAACCAGCCTATAAGCACCTAACCCACTAGTTTCTAATAATAAATTGAAGGTTAGAAGGTAGCACATGATCAATCATGTTATCATTCTGATTGAATTCAAAAAACATGGGCTTTCTAAATTTTCACTCTATTACCCCTTCAATTAGGAACATGGTGTCAAAATATCATGCATGTCTTTGTAAATCCTTGTCACATTTCATCACCATACCACAATGAATCCTATAGAAGCATCATACCAATCTATCAATCAATTTCTCCACCTACTCAATTCCACTGGTAACTAACTATATTTGATCATTAGAAAAACCCATGTCCTTGTCATTTTTTCTCTTGAAGGCCCTAAAAGTGCATTTTTAGGATAAAACCTTTGTACCTTAGCTCTGAATCAATGAATCATGTTGATTAACAAATAATCAATTTTTGAGGGCGAAATGGAGAGAACAAAGTTACACATAGATTCCTTTTATCTTTTTTTATAATGCAATAGAAATATGAAACATCACCAACAATAGAATCATTGAGCAACCTAAAATATATATGTACAAGATTTTCCAAATACACTAAGTGGGCCCATCAAACACACCACCTTTGACCACATGAAAATCTATCATGAATTATTTTAAGGGTGGGCCCCTTTAAAAATACCTCATATCAATTGCACTCCCTTATTAACCATTATTTTCAATCATTAAGTCTTGATCATAATTAACATGTATTGATCAAGAATAATGATCTATAATTAGGGGTGAAATGGGTGAAAGCAATATAAGAGTCCCTACCTTTTGGAATTTAGTTACAATGTAATAAGAAATGAACATGTAAACCACCTCAACATCATTACACAAATAAATTATTAGTGAGCCTCTTTAAATGAGTTGATCAAAAAGATTGAACATATTTATTGTCTTATGGTGCATGGTTTCACTTTTTCTTTCATATTATAGTCTCATCTAAGTTAGCCACCTACCTTTTTCCCATTAAAATTGTAGCCTGACATATTAGTATGTATCCAATACAATATTTTTCATAAAAAATTATGTGATCACATGAAAATTAATACTCTAACCAAGCTACAAAATTTGTTCCCAAGACCATGTGGTATCTTTTCATCGATTCCATAAGGCATGAACCCATATGAGTTATCCACATAATTGTGCTTACCAACTAATGAGATCAAAACACATCAAGTCAAATATTTTTTGAAAGTGCCAATCTAGGAATTCATTTCAATCACTAGGTCCATTAAATAGCATGAAGATTGGATAGCTCATGTTGATCAACAATATTCAAGGCTAGGGGGGGAATATTATAGCTAAGGATGCATTCAACTAAAATTCATTGTTTTATTATAATGCAATAGGAAATGCACATGTACCGCCAAGAGAACAAAATAAGCTTTACTAAAATACTCGTTGAACAAATAAAGTGGATCCAAAAAACACAAATAAGGAGCTTCCACATGCTCACAAGATCCACAAATCACATCCATATGCTCATCAAGAAACTAATAAAAACAACACAAGTTAAACATAATACTCATGTAAATTGTATAGACTCATCCTTTAACTTGTTTCTCACTACCTTAAAATGTAACCCAATTTGATGGCTCACATTGAGCAACTTAAGACCAATGGATAGGGGTGAAAAAAGGAGTGCAAAGTCACCCATTAATACCCTTTAATGTTTTAAAATAGTTAAATGGAAAATGAACATATAACATGAGGGTAATAATATAGAATTTTCTTTGATATGGTGGTAAAAAATATGAAGAATTATAAAATTATGCTCTATCAAATGGTGAAGAAAATATAATTCATACTTTATGGAAAGTAATTCAATGAGAACCAAACTTAATATAAGTTCCTTCATTTGATGCATAATATAGAATTAATTGGACCAATTATTCATCAAAGAAAAAAAACTAATCTAAAATGTAGATTGGGCAATTTAAGTGTTATTTTCTACTAAAAACTCAAAAAATATTGAGATTTTAGTTTTCTATATTTTCTATATATGTTTTTGGGTAAAAGGTCAAAGGCCTAAAAAAATTGTATTAATCTTAAAAAAAAATACATTATTCAAAATTGAATGCACTCATGACCCATAAAAGGAAAAATAGAGAAAATATCTATAAGTTACCCCCCTACAGCCCAACATGTAGTCTAAAGTGATTGCACTAAATTCATGGTGCTCAACATTGTAAATATTTTCATGCTTTACACTTTGGAGACATTAGGGTAGAATTTGGTCTTGATACTTTATCTAGATAGTTTTATTGATTTATTTAACATCACTTCAAATAATAAAAAATATAATTTCAGATATAACTAACCTTTAAAGTTTAAGTTAAGTTAGGAAATGTAACCTTAATAAATAAGAGTATCAAACGTGCATATAACTCTAAATTTTATAGTTTTTCTTATCCAAAATTTCCTTTTTTTTTAAATAATCACTATTAAATATGTTTTATTGTTCGGTTCTCTTTAGGTAACTTAAATAATTTCTATATGTCATTAATTATATTTACTCTTTTTACTAATTTTTATTAATTTATAAATTTTTTTTAAAGATTAGTATTTAAGCATAATCATTATTCTAGGATGAGATAATCTCTACCTAATATTGTTTTAGGAAGACATATTTACAATTCAATTAATTTAAAATCATTTATAATTTGTTTGTTTGTTTAATGTCCAATACTTCATTACTTATATTTTATATTTTTCAGCAATATAATACATATTATGATAATTAAGTTTATTGAATAAAATATAAATTAATATTTTTGTATTTATTAAGTTACAATATTTTTTAATTATTAAATTTAAATTTGAACTTTTAAAAGGTCATTTAGAGTTTTAGTAGACCTTGATATAATGGTCAAAACTGTAATATTTAATAGGTCAAATTAGACCTATTTCTCTTAGTTCTTCCACTTGTCTATTTAATTATACAATCATGTCAACAATCATCCTCTACACAATGTATTATTAGGAAAACTATAATTTTAAATCAAATTCATGTAGTGTGATATAATCTAAATGATGGCTTGAACCCTTTTTTTATTTTGTCAAGTTCATGTGACATCCTCAAACTACTTCAAAATCACTTCTACCACTAGCTCCTATAAGTATCACAACATATCTTCTTCTATTAGCATAAGTGTCATGAACGCATAACACTCTTATAACTCTTCAACTTCCTTCAAGTGCTACTTAGTTGGTTATAGCATTATACAACCATCTATGGCATCTTCTTCAACCTTCAAAGGCTTCAACTCAAAATATTTTTCATGCTCAAACTTACTCTTGGACCTACACAAAAAAAAAAAAAAATAACACAACCTATTTGTTTCTAAAAGGAAACACTTAGAACCAGAAAAAGAAATAAATGTGCTTCAAAATAGCCATATAATCTTGTAAGGTTTAGTTAATCAAAAGAGCAACCTCACACAAGTAGGGAGATGTATAAATTGTTCATCTACTAAGAATCATGCATTTACTATATGAAAAAGAATGTATGGTAGTAAAATACCTACTATAGAAAGATGGCAATAACCAATTCATTTATCTAGATCATTAATTAAGATAAATTTACGGATTATATTTTAATATACATAAGCATAATCCTATTCCATTATTTAATATCAGTGTTAGAATCCCAAGCAATTGTATCTTTACTATAGCCATTAATCAGTTTAAGTCTACAAGAAACCTATATCATATACCTCTAAGAAAGGTTTAAAAGAAGTAATATGTACATATTTTTCTTATAAGATGAATTCATGATACAATAATATAATCTAATACAAAATTATATTTAACATTTATTTATCCAAACTTCTAAGCAAACATGGTCATATAATGCATTTCTTAACCATTTAATTTAAACCTTTTAGTATATGAAAATAGGTTAGGAAATCATTTCATGCATAGCTATATATTTCATTCTATCACTTCTTGACCTATTAGAATATTAGAGTGATTATAGAGGAATATTTGTACATACACACATTAATGTTCAAGATTATCTTACAATATGTTCCTACCTTATAAAATCCATCTATTTAATCTACTAGCTCTTTTAGCCTACAAATCTTATTTTCTTTGAATAATAAGTGCTAAAAACTATAAAAATATTTCAAAAATCTACCTAATTTTTTAAAAAGTTTAATAATTCAATGATCTTTCCAACAATGCAAAGAAGTTAGTCTCTTCATGCAAAAAGAAGCAATAATCGCACAATTATAGCCTATGGTAAAATTGCCATAACTTTCTCAAAAAAAATATAACTTCTAATATTCAAAATAACTAATAACAAATTTCCTAAATAACATAAAAAAAATTGCAAAACATTGGACCTCAAGGATTTTTATTGGGATAAGAATTTGAAATGAGCAAAGAACGGGATGAAAGAACTAGGTGAGAATCTCCCAGTTCTCGTACTTTGGTGCGAACAGAAGCTGGAAGAACTACCAGACAAGGTGTGTCTCCCAATGGTCTTCATGAGCTCGATGGGTCACCACCTATCCCTTCCCTTATTTCTCAGGGGTACCCTCATCAACAAGATGGAAAGCTCTTTTTCATCAGTACCAAAAAGGCAAGCTCTAATGGGGTTCAAATTTTTCACTCTCAAGAAGGGACTACCATTACAATTAAAGACCCTTCCATCAATCATTCACTGGAAAAAAATGGAGAACTCTCTCATCGAAAGGTTTTTGGGTAGGTTCCCTAACATTGAATTGTTGGAATGTGATGATGTTGATTGTTGTCATTAATGGTTGTCATTGATGTCAACATATCTTGGTTGATTGATTCTGATGCTTTGGTGATCCAGATTGGTGTGCTCTAGATGTTGTGTTGTGATGATATATCTTTGGTCGTGCTTGTCTTGGTCCCATTCATTTTTCAATATAATGAGATACACTCTTATAGGTTCAGACTGATCTAGAAATTGGCTAATGTGCCCTAAAACATTATTTTCATTGTAACATGTACATTCTATTTCCAAATATCATGGTAGCATGTTGATTTGAGTGAGGAGGTTCTGATTGGTCCATGTTTCATTCCTCTCCATCATGGGAATGTTTTGTGGTGACCTAATTTAAATGGTGTTTGGCTGACTTAGAAGACTCTGAAGACATTATGTTTGGTCAACTTAGGAGTTTATGGAACCATGGAATGGTATAAGTAAAAGTTGATTTTGTTTGATGAAAGAAAGTGTGATGAATGGGAAAATCAAGACATTGTGAAGTATACGAAGGTATATGACCGGAGGTAGTAGATAGTGAGACTCTATTTGGTTTCATTTTTGGTGACAGTTATTTCAGCGGTGGATTCCCTTTCATCATTCTTCTGGTAGTGAGCCTTTTTCTATAGGCAGTGACCCTTTCTCTTTTGGTAGTGATCCTTTTTATCTTTGGCTGTAATAGTCGGGTAGTGAGCCCACCTGCAGTGAGCCTTACCTGTGGTGAGCAACTTGGCAATGAGCCCTTTGTAAAAATCACCTTAACCAGTGCCACCTTAACCAGTGTTTTATAATTGACAATTAGCGTTCTTTGTGGTTTTTCCCTTCTTTGTTTTCCACGTAAATTCTAGTGTTCTTTGTGAATGGTGATGTTATGTGCTCTCATGTTCATATCTGTTAGATTATTTTCTAATTGATCTTTAAGTTTTCTCTGAATTAATTAAAGTGAAGAAAATTATTTTATAATAACTTATTCACCCCCCTCTTAGTTATCTATATTGTTCTACAATTGGTATTAGAGCTTTGGTTCCTCAAAGAAGAGCTTAAAAGCTTGGGGTAGATCTGATGATGCACAAAATAACAATTCTCGTATTTGATGGATCTAACTACAATTTCTAGAAAGTGCAAATGAGAGGTTATCTGATCTCTCTAGACTACAAGACTTGGAAAGTAGTTGAGAAAAAATATGTTGAACCAACAGCTGGTCCTAGTTCTACAGATGGGATTTCAGCCTATGAAGAGAATTAAAAGGCAAGGTATGCAATCTTTAGTACTTTTTCTAAGACTGAGCTAACAAAATTTATTTCATTAGGCACCGCTTATGAAGTTTGGGAAAAGTTGAAAGAAATCTATGAAGGAAATGATAGAATCAAATTATCAAAGAAGTTGACAGTTAAGCACATATATGAAAACTTGAGGATGGAAGAAGGTGAGGATATAGCAAGCTACTTTTAGAGAGTTGACAGTTCAGTAAATGAAGTCAAAAATCAAGGAGGCACTCTAACAAATGAAGATGTTATGGAGAAGATTCTGTTGAACCTAATGGAAAGCTATAGTGACAAGATTTTAGCTATTAAGGAAGTTTATGATCCAAATAAATTCACCAAAGAGAAACTATTTCGCACCTTGACCGTATTTGAGATGAAGAAACTTGTAATTTAAGAAAAGGAAAAATCTAAAACAACCTTCAAAGCCACAAAGATAGAAGAAGATCCAGATGATGAAAGTTCAAATGAGTTGGAAGAAAACTTCACAAGGAAACTAAATAAAGGTATCGGCAAGTACAAAGGTATGTTACCTCTTAAATGCTTTAGATGTGGAAAGATTGGTCATTTAGCAACTAAGTGTCCAAAAAAGGGAACAAGGAAAAAGTTTAAAAAGATCAATAAGAAGGCCTATTATGTTAATGAGAATGTTGGCATCTCAGATGATGAATCAAATCATGTGGATTGTTTGTTTTTGGTGGAAAAGGATGAGTTCCTAGATTTGATATCTCTAATATTTTTCTGAAATCTGATGATAACACTGAAGCTGCATTATTTGTGATTAATAGTGGATGTTCGAATCATATGACCGATGATAAAAGTAATTTTTTGAAGCTTGATAAATATGATGGAGGTTCTATTAGATTTGGACATGATAAAACATCACAGATTGTTGGAATTGGTTCTATTAGATTTGATGGAAAGCATAACATTGATAATGTTTACTATATGAAGGGTTTATATCATAATCTTCTGAGTGTTGGATAGATGTATGAAAATGGCTATAATGTGGTGTTTTAGGATGATGGTTGTGAGATCCAAAAGAGACCTGGAACTATTATTGTAGCTAGAAAAGGAACAAGTGGGAACATGTATCAACTGGAAGGAGCTACAAAGAGATTCTTATTTTCTTAGTCCAATGACAGCTGGCTCTACCACCGGAGGGTGTGTCACATCAAATTATATAATTTGGAAAGGATAAGTTCAACAAGGGAAGTTGGAGACTTTCCAAGACTGACCAAACCAGACAACACTATCTGCAAAAGGATGTCAAGAAAGAAAGCGGACTAGAGAAACGTTCCAAAGAAAAGAAGAATCATCTACCAATTTTTTAGACCTTGTACACACTAACCTTTGTGGTCTGACCAAAACAAGAAGCTTACAAAGTGAGAGATATTTCATGCTTTTAATAGATGACTATTCTAGATTAACCTAGGTTGCATTTTTAAATGAAAAATCACAGGCACTAGAAAAATTCAATATTTTCAAGGCAAGAGTTGAGAATGAAGTTGACAGAAGAATCAAGTGTTTAAGATCTGATAGAGGAGGAGATTTTACTTCTAATGAATTCAATAAATTCTTTGAAAAATATGGCATTAAAAGATGACTATCTTCCCCTAGAACACCTCAAGAGAATGGTGTAGTGGAAAGAATGATCTGGATAGTTTAAGAAGCAGCTAGAACAATGATCAATGAAGCAGGTTTACCACAGGTGTACTAGAGAGAAGCAATACACACAATATTTTATACTCTTAACAAAGTACTATTCCAAAGGAGGTATGGAAAGATATCATATGAGCTATGGCATGGAAGAGCTCCCACAGTAAAGTACTTCAAGAAATTTGGAAGCAAATGCTACTTCCAAAGAGATGAGGACAATCTTGGAAAGTTCGACAACAGAGCATATGAAGGCATATTTTTGGGTTACTCTACAAGAAGTAAAGTGTACCAGTGTACAACAAGAGACTGAACAAGATGGTTGAAAGTGCGAATGTGAAAGTAGATGAAGATATTCAGAGAAATCCTAACAAGAAAATTGAATATGAATCAAATGATGACAAAGAAAAGAAGGATAAGAAAGAAGAGACAGAGGAGGCTCTGAAAACTACAACTAAAACCCCAAAGTATGTATAGAAAAACCACTCTAAAAACTAGATTATTGGAGATTAAAATAAGGGAATCATCACAAGAAGCAAAGTAGCTCAAGGGTATGTGCAGGATCATCATGGAAAAAAAAGGCCCTTAAGTGGCAAAAAATTTAGAAAAATCAGAGTTAGGCAACTTGACGTAAAAAATTGAATAAGTTATCTATATTATTTCAAAAATATGTAAGAATATAATTTGTAGCAAATTGAATGTAGTTTCTAAACTACTAGGTTTTTTTTTTTAAATCTATTTGGTGAAAATTTGAAATTTCAATGTAATAGTACTTAAATTTCAGGGAAAAAATAAGTAGGTATTTGTCTAACCACCCTAACCACAATAAAATGATAATATTTTTTCATAATATTTTATATATAACTAGAGGACTCATGTCTAGATGTGATGCATAGTTTTTTATATTTTTTTTCCAAGTAAATAATTAATTATGATTTTTTTATTAGAACTTTTAAAAAATATAAAAACTCGTATGTTTGACCACCTTAACTTGGTCAAAACTTCATGAAATTCAATTCTTTTTTTTTAATCCTATAGTATGCAAAGCATAGAATGTGATGCATGTTTTGGATTCAAAAAATGTGATACCATTTGAAAGCTATAGATGTTTTTCAATCAGCCTATCAATTAGGAATTTAGTCGTAATTTAAATAGAAAATGAATAATAATAATTTATTAAAATCAAAGTAAAGCATAATTTAAATATTGGTGGAAAGATGAAAATCTCCTTTAAAAACCCTTTTTTTTCCATCAATTTTGAGTAAAAGAAAGTCATCAGCCACATACCCTACACATACCCATCATATCACCACTTTTTGGCCCATCATGATCCTGCACATACCCTCAAGAGCAAGTATTATTGTGTCTACTCTCGGAGACTGAGGGGTGATCCCACAAAGCTATTTTACAATTTTTGGGAGATTATGATTTTTGCTAAAATCACATATTTTTAAAAAATATAATGATTTAATCCTTAAAAGGTTCCATTTAAATAATTCCAATTGAAGAGGGTTTGATCAAACTACCTTAGATCAAACCCCCTTGGATAGAACCCCACTAGTTTTAAACCATACCTATAACAAAGTCTCCTTTACACCTATAAAAATGATGATAAAAAACCACTTTTGATTTACCTTTTGGGAGATGAAATGAATTCATTTAAATTTATTTTTTTGTAACTATGTAGTCCTTATTATAAGCTTCCCAAAAAGTATACTTTTAAATAAATTTAATTTTATTATTATATTTATTTTTTATTTCTTGTGAATGTAGGTTTTTCACCAAAAATCAAGCTCTTTGTTCTGCACATGTGGAAAAATAGAAGATTATCAAAGAAATTTTTTGAAAAATATGAGTGCACCACATATCAAAGTCCTTGATCCAACAAAAAAAAATTTGAATTTTGATACATAATAAAAAAGTTGTGTTATACAGTCTCCCTATGTCTGAATCGTAATTAGTTTGAATTAAAAACTTTATTAAGGAAAAAATATTCAATAAAACACTATGAAACCAATTGGAAGCACTATATATCATAGTTACAAATCCAAATTCAAAAAAATTATAATTTTATCCTTCATGGAATAAAAGTTGTGTTATACGATGAGCGTCACTCCTTAAAAATGGTGTGTACTAAAAAAAATTAGTTTTCAAAGGAGATGGAAAGAGAAGTGCAATCTGATTCTAAAAAAATTGAAAAAAATATATTTAGAATCTACAGAAAAAATTTCACAAATCACTAGTTTGCATCATCTTCAAATTCCTCACGGTTTAGCCACTATAGGTGCCCGAAAGTGAAGATTTAGTTAGAAAAACTCAATTCAATGTCTAGTTTGGCCAAAAATTGTAAACTAGTATTGTGGGATCACCCAAAGATTGTGGAAGAAGCATGCAATGATCATAATTTTGTGAAGGAAATGAAAGAAGAACTTGATCAGATAGAGAAAAATCAAAATTGGGAACTTGTGCCCAAACTGGCAAACAAAAATGTAATTGGAACAAAGTGGGTATTCTGGAACAAGTTGGATGAAAACGGAAAGGTAATGAGAAACAAGGAAAGATTGGTTTGCAAAGGTTACACTCAGGTCGAAGGTATTGACTTTGAAGAAACATATGCCCCTGTTGCCCAGGTGGAAGCAATCTAGATATTCCTAGCTTTTGTAGCTTTTAAGGATTTCAAAGTCTGTCAAATGGATGTAAAATCTACATTCTTGAATGGAGAACTGAAGGAAGAAGTCTACATTGAGCAACCAGAGGGATTCAAGTCTAGAAGTTACCCAAATGTTGTTTGTAGACTGAAGAAAGCTTTATATGGGTTAAAGCAGGCACCTAGAGCCTGGTATGGCAGATTAGATAAGTATTTGGTTGGACAAGGATTTCAAAAGGGATCTGCTGATAGTAATTTATACTACAAAATTCACTCAGATCAAATGTTGATTGTTGTGGTTTATGTTGATGAAATAATCTTTGGAGGAAATGATGATATGTGCAGAAAATTTGTAGATGAAATGCAAAAGGAATTTGAAATGTCTATGATAGGTGAGTTAAATTTCTTCCTTGGACTACAAGTAATCAAAATAGCAAAGGAATTTTCATTTCTCAATCAAGTATACCAAATAATTATTGAAGAAGTTTGGGTTGGAGAACTCCAAACTAGTTCAAGTACACCTATTGTTATTGGATTCAAATTGACAAAAGAAGATGATTCACCTAAAGTTGATACAAACATGTATAGGTTAATGATTGGAGGATTGTTATATTTGACTGCTACCAGACCAAACATTATGTATGTTGTTTGTTTAGTAGCTAGATTTAAGCAAGAACCAAAGGAATCACATGTTGATGTAGTCAAAAGGATCTTTATATATTTGAAGGGTACAAAAGATATGGGGTTATGGTATCCAAAGGACTTAGATTTCACTTTGAAAGTTTATACTGATGTTGATTCGGCCAGATGTGTTGATAAAAAGTAGAGCACAAGTGGTGGAGCTTATTTCCTTGGTTCTCGATTGGTTGCTTGGTCAAGTAAGAAGACTTCCCCTAAATATGGTTCAAGTTTGACAAATTTTCAACTTATCTCTCTATGGGGGTATCAGGTAGATGCATTGGAAAATGGGACAAATGCACTAGAATAGACCATAAATGTGCTGAAAGATAGGATGAAAGCTCTAAAACAAATTGCAGGTGCACCAAAATGTGAACTAAATGCATTGAAAGATGGGACAAATGAACTAGAATATGGACTAGATGCATTGAAAAGTGTGATGAATGCACTTGAATAGAACCTATATGTGCCAGACTATGCACCTAATACACTGGAACATGAAGTCTATGTGCTAATATGGAAATTGTCACCATTTTCTGAAAAGTTTGTTTGGTTTTCTTGTTTTCAACTCAGTGAATTGGGTGTTTCTGGTTAGTGATCTTCTAAATAGTAAGCTTGACTGGTTTTTATTGTTTATGAACCATGTGAATTAAGTGTTCTTAAATGGATGATCTCTTGAAAAATGATTTCAAACACAACAAGTTGTAAAATAGTTTTTCACCCTATGAGCTAAACATTAAGTGTATGCTCAAGGATCTAGTATGTTCCCTTTGATTTCCAACGATATTAAACAATAGCAAACAAATTAGTCACTTTTCTAATGTCAAGGTTCATTTACAATATCACAACCGACATCTTAGAACTATGTTAGCTCACACAGCCCTGTCACCCCCTAGAGGGTGCCTGTGTTTTTTCCTTTCTCGGGTCTTAACCAAAGTCAAATCCTCCACTTTTGGCTAGTAATCCTTAGTAGTTATATGGTGAGTATCTTGGGGGCAGATTCTTCCCTCCCCTTGCACTGTGAATATTAAAAATGTTTGGAGACTGACTCAGCTAGCTACTACACTTAAAGTTATTAGTAAGTGTTTTCATTTGGTGTGGAAAATGATAAACTCTCACAAGAGACCTCCCAGCCTTTAGAACAAAGGCTTTGGTGATGGTTATCAATGCACACTACCGTTGAAAGTGAGTTTCCTCAAATTCAAGTTTGATTATAGTGGGTTGGAATACTTGGATTTAGTCATTCTCACTTAGGTCGTTCCCATAGGGTGAGTACTTTTTCCCACTACGACAGGCCTTCTAAAGGTGCTATTGCAATAAATGAAAGAGTGATTCTAGCATTTTGGTCACCTAGTGAAGGGGAGAGCATAGGCCTGTCACTTTAGAAGTGCAACATACATGGTGTTCATTAACCTCTTAATTAAATTAGATGCCTAATTTAATCAAAGGAAAATAAAAATAACTTCAGCCCCTACAAACACCATTAGTAGTTTCACATAATTGTATTTGACAATGTTTTAAACACCTCCAAAATAGAAAGACACTGACTAGTTTCCAGAATTTTGAGTTTCTATAAATAAAATTGAATGTGCCAAAATAGAAACCATATGTGCTAAAAAATTCACTAGATTCACTAATAAAAACCCTAAATGTGCTTGTGTGCAAGTGTTTTTTTACTTGTAAATATGCAAAAAAAAAAAAAAATACAATGTAAAGAATACAAGACCACTTCGAGATTAGCTTAAGTTAAGCACAAATAAAAGAAAGATGAAACAAGATTGATTATACCTTTATATGTGTTGATTCTTTGGTTGGCCCTTGATTGAAGCTTGATGTGTGTGCTCCTTTGATAGAAATGTGATGGAAAATGGGTGCAAGGTGGGTATGTGATAAAATGAGCAATGTGGATGCAATGAGGATGAGAGCTAGTGCAATTTCTAAAATGCAAAAAGATATGCTTGATGATGGCTTGAAAATTTGAGAGAATAAGGGTTTTAAAAATACCTAAGGTCCCTTAATGAATGGAAATGGGGTATTTATAGAAGAAATTGAATTCTCTAGAGAATTCAACTGTCAGGATTGACCCACCATGGCTAAGATGGAGGGCTATGGTGAGTTGAGGACTCACAAGCCCTTACATCTTGTCATGTGGAGAATGAAGTGTCTAAAGGAAATGGTGAGATGGAAAGGGTACAAATGATGTGGAGGGACAAGTGATGTGGAAGAAGGAAAAGTGATTTAAAAGTACCTTGGGATATGAGAATATTTCCTCAAAAAGGAGCTTATTGTCCCCAAGTGAGAATGAAAGTGACATATGAGGAATTTTAGTATTCCTCAAAAAATCTCCATGGGGAAGAGAGAATTGGTTGGAGAAATAAATGTGAATGTTTAATTCACATGATTGAAGTGGATAAGGTGGTTGGGAGAATAAATATGAATTTTAAATTCATATGATAAGCACCTTGTGGATAAGACAAGGTTCTTATGAGGGAGGCTGAAAAGTACCTTATGGATAAAACAAGGTCCTTATAATAGAAGGTTCTTGGCTTCATGTGACTTGATGTGACCTTTCAATGATCACATGGGGAAGATGAGAATCCTTGGAGGAATAAAAGTGTATTTTAAATTCACATGGGGAAGACAAAAAGGAATTAAAAATTCCTTGAGGGATGGGAGAGTTGACCAAGATGCTGATTGGATTAGCTAATTAGTGATTAGCAGACAGTTAGTGGCTAATGAAGATTAGGAGCCAATTTACAAAAGTTGGAGGATGTGACACATCCTAATCAAGGATTAGACATGTGTACATTCCTAATGATGAAATTAGGAGGTGGATTAGGATTAAGGAAAAGTGATGGAGGATGTGACATGTGAGAAATTAAATAAATGCATTATTTATTTAATTATTTTGAGGAAAAGGGGGATAAAGGGTAAGGTATTTAATTATTAACTAAATACCTTTAGGGATTTAGAAGAATTAAGGGTATTAATTAAATAATAGCAATATTACTTCATTAATGCAAGTAAGAGGATATTTAGATGAAAAGGGATAAATTTGGACAAATTTGAGTGTCCAAATTTAGGTGTTTATATTTTGCCCCTCTTTGAGATGGTGTTACAAAGTAACATCATTTCAAAGAATATTAAAACATAGAACCCAAAATAATATGGTTAGTTTGGGAAAGATTCCCTAATCATTCAAATGAGTGACTAGGAAGAAAAATGATGGGGGTAAAGATGAAGATTAGGGATTGAGGATACCGCCTTGAGAGGACATGTTGGTTCAAGAGAACACAGGTGTGCTCTCGAAATGGATGAGACGATGAAAGGGGTATACAAGGAAGATGATGCAAAGTGATGGATAAGAGAGGATGATGTGCGAGAGGAGATGGGGAAGCACAAATGAATTTAAGAATAAAGGTGATGTTACCCCAGTCAAGCTATAAGCTAAAATGGGTTAATGATGGATGGAGTGTTGTCAATAAGGGAATGGTATGTCCCAAAACAACACAAGGATAGGGAATGATACATCCCAATAAGTGTTGTTGATGGGGGAAGGATACATCCTAGAACAACACTAAAGGATATGGAAGGATACATCCTGATGATGCTGAGGAAAATGCCATTGATGAGGGTAGGATATTCTAATGATGATGATTAGTAGTGAGACGGGGAACAAGACTAAGGATTTGATTAGATGATTTGTACTAGATTGAATTGATGAGGATTGGATGAAGATGTGAGATGAATGAAAGGACTAAAATGATGGGGATAAGATGCTTAGAATAGCCAATCTATATTATTCTAAGAAGATTGAAGAGATGATGATAAGAGATTGGATGGATAGAGGAGGCAGAGTGATGAAGGTTGAATGGATGGGGGGATGGGGGGATGAATTTTTGCACAACCAAAATCATAGGTCATGGGTTAGGTAGGGAAGGAATGGAGGGTACACGCAATGAAAAATAGGTGCAAGGTGGTCAAGACGCAAGATGGAGGATATGAACTAGTACTTGAATGCCAATGCAAGTGATAGAGCTAAGTATGAAAAATGCTTGAAATTATCTTGAGAGAATAAGGGTGTTTAAATTGCATAAGGTCCTTGAATGAATGAGAAAGGGGGGATTTATAGGAGAAATTGAATTCTCTAGAGAATTCAATAGTCGGGATTAAGCCACTATGGCCAAGATGCAGGGCTATGGTGAGT
The DNA here is from genome assembly GCA_007258455.2 of Sequoia sempervirens. NCBI lineage: Eukaryota > Viridiplantae > Streptophyta > Pinopsida > Cupressales > Cupressaceae > Sequoia > Sequoia sempervirens. Next base: position 593,124,107 of record VDFB02281492.1, read on the forward strand.
TGAGGAATCACAAGCCCTCACATCTTACCGTGTGGAGGATGAAGTGTCCAAAGGACATGGTGAGATGGAAAGGGTAAAAATGATGTGAAGGAGGGACAAGTGATGTGGAAGAAGAAAAATTACTTTAAAAGTACCTTGGGAGATGAGAAGATTTCCTCAAAAAGGAGCTTATTGTCTCCAAGTGAAAATTAAAGTGACATATGAGGAATTTTAATATTCCTCAAAAAATCTCCATGGGGAAGAGAGAATTGGTTGGAGAAATAAATGTGAATATTTAATTCACATGATTGAAGTGGATAAGGTGGTTGGGAGAATAAATATGAATTTTAAATTCATATGATAAACACCTTGTGGATAAGACAAGGTTCTTATGAGGGAGGCTGAAAAGTACCTTGTGGATAAAAAAAAAGTCCTTATAATAGAAGGTTCTTGGCTTCATGTGACTTGATGTGACCTTTCAATGATCACATGGGGAAGAGGATAATCCTTGGAGGAATAAAAATAAATTTTAAATTCACATGGGGAAGACAAAAAAGAATTAAAAATTATTTGGGGGATGTGAGAGTTGACCAAGATGCTGATTGGATTAACTAATCAGTGATTAGAAGACAATTAGTGGCTAATGAAGATTAGGATCCAACTTACAAAAGTTGGAGGATGTGACACATCCAAATCAAGGATTAGACATGTGCACATCCCTAATGATGAGATTCGGAGGTGGATTAGGATTAAGTAAAAGTGATCGAGGATGTGACATGTGAGGAATTAAATAAATGTATTATTTATTTAATTATTTTGAGGAAAAGGGGGATAAAGGGTAAGGTATTTAATTATTAACTAAATACCTTTAGGGATTTAGAAGAATTAAGGATATTAATTAAATAATAGAAATATTACTTAATTAATGCAAGTAAGAGGATATTTAGACGAAAAGGGATAAATTTGGACAAATGTGAGTGTCCAAATTTAGGTGTCTACAACACTAATCTTGAGAACAGAAAATGAAAACCCAAAGTCCTCTATGCGCTAGAAGAGAAAAGAGATGCACTAAAAGAGGGACTGAATGCACCAAAATATTAGTCAGATGCGTTGAAACAAAGACTGGATGTGCCAAAAAAACAGATAGATGCATTGAAAGAAGCTTCAGGTGTGCTACCTTGAAATTCATGATCAAACCTGCAAACAAAAACCTGCCAGAAAATGTTAAAAATGAGGCTAGGCCCCACGGTGGGTGCCAAAATGTATTTGAGGTATTCAAATATGTGAGTGCAAAAGAAAAGTAATACGACATAATCAATGAAACATTATATTAGAGAATTCAAATAATAATATAATCGAATTGAAAACAACAAAAATCTCTAATGTCATCCCATTGTCCTCTATCTCCAAGGATTTTTCAAGTCATTGTGTGGCTCTTAGATTGTTTGTATGCACATGACTTGTCAAATGACAACCTGAAGAATGAGATGCTGGAAATGTAATAAACCTTTCTACATGGTTGATTGATAAATGATATGTTGTAGATGATTGTGTCAAGATTATGATAATTCTATGATATTGATAATGAAAATGCTATGATTCAAAACTACAAAAATTAAGATGTAGCTAATTGTAATGCCATGATAATTCTACTTGATTCTATAATTCAAACACTACAATGATAATGCTAAGATGCTAAAACTAGAATGCCAATGCTCTCTAAAATTCTGCAAAGTATACTTATGCTCAATTCTCTATATGAAATGATGTAAATGAGGTTGTATTTATAGATTTCTCCAAGGCATAAGCTGATGTGGTAGGATTCAACAATCTAGATTTGATCTTGAGAGATGAAGAATCGAGGATGAAGAGGTTGGAGAGAATCAACGAGTATGTTCCCTTTAGAAGAACAAAGTGCTAGGTGTGGAGGAGAATCAGATGAGGGTGAAAGCCAAGTGTCTCAAGTTTGTTAAAATTTGTTGAGGAAATATGCCAATTAAATATTAAGAATTTTTAGTTTCATGAGACACATAATGAGGTGGAAGATGAGAAGTTAGTAGAAATGCAACTAAATTCAAATCTAAAATTTGAATTTAATAAAAGGGAGTTAATTAAATAAAACAAACCAATTAAAGTTGTTTATTTAATTAAAACATGAAGAAAGTGATTTAAGATAAGAAGAATTTAAGAAAGTGAACTATATAAATAAATCTTGTCAATTTATTTATAAGTAGACAAATTAAAGATTTATTAATTAAATAACTTGTATTTAATTAATTTTCTCGAGACCAATTTTAAGTGTATACAATTACAAATATTAAAATATATCAAACTCATGAATATATATAATATTAATATAACATGAAATAGAGTAATATGATTATAAGGTAGTAAATTATTGTCCAAGGAAAAATTGAACTATGGAATATGGAATATATCCCATAAGGTGATGCTAACATAAACAGATTGCTTTCCTTAAATCACCAATCCTTGTATTAAGTATTAAGCAGTGGTAAAGGAATTCAACACAAGTCAATGGTTGGTTTATAAAGGGATTCATCCTTGGAAAAAGATGTAATAATTAAAGGGTGTGATTGTTCGCAACACCATGAGGGGGATAACATGGGAACTCAAATAATAAAAAGGGGATATTAGGAAAAAAGGTTGTGATTAGTTATGGAGTCAGAAATATGGAAAAACAACAAGGCATGAAGGTAATATAATTGGAGAGCAGATTGAAAACAAAGAATAAGGATCAATAATTATACAAGGTCTATTGGATTAAAATATTAATATCAGAAATATATTGGAAAGTAAGTTCAAATATAACAATCAATATATATATATATATATATATATATATATATATATATGTATGTATGTATGTATGTATGTATGTATGTATGTATGTGTGTGTGTATATATATATATACATACATATGCATATATATATGCATATGTATATATAAAATATATATCTATACATATATAAATATAAATATATATATGAACAGGCAAAGGTAATTATCATAAATCAATTAGGAATGATTATATATTTAGATCTTTGTAAAGAATATATATAGATCTTAAATACGATTATGCAATAATGATGCTTTAAGTAGGTATGGATAATAGATTCTTATCCGTTTGAACTATACTAACGATATATTCTAAGTGTGAAGAACAGATCAAATTGGATTGGGAAATAAGGAGATCAATTTAGGAATTAAAAAGGAGGAAGAAAATGTAGATCGACTAGTAAGTAATAGTATTTTTGTTGCATAATCTATCTTGTGATTACAAATTTGTAAGTTAATATTTTTGTGGTAGGAACTATATGGGATTTTAATGTATTGATTAAATATAATTAGGGGTTTATGCATATTGTTATTTGTAATTTATGATATTACCTTTATGATTTGCTATGTATTGTTGATATGATTGTTTGTAAATATGAAGTCAATTATTTATTATGCACATATCTCTATCACGATGGGAGGAAGGAGAGTTACAAAAGAGGTATGGTAATGAGGCCCTCTTCTAGGTACGCCACCTGGGAGGGGATAGGATGAGCCCACATGGGCCAAAGGGGTACTTTCTTTTAGTCCAAAGGGTATTTCATTTAGGCCTAGGAGAGTTGGGCTACTAGGAAACCCTTTGAAACCTTACTCTCCTATCATGGTATAGCAATATAAGGAGACAAATCATGAGGAAATGGGGAAATATAGCAAGATGAGGGGATAACAACAAAATTAGAGTCCTCACTAAGTAGGCCACCTCATATGAATGGCATGGGCCACATGAGGCCAAAGGGGTACTGCCTTTTAGTCCAAAGGGTACTAATTTTGGGCCTAGAGAGGCCAAGGACACTTCATCAAGTCACTCTCTTCCATGTTCTCCCATGGTTGAGCATCCCTAGGATAAGGTAATAACTAGATTAATGAATTTACTAATGTTTAACCATGATACTCTACTTGCTAAGTTATTATTGTGATTGATTTCTAACTTATTTGCAAGGATTAAATTGAGCCAGGGTACTCTCTAAATCCATTATTTTCTTGGAAATTTTGATAATTTAGAGTAAAATTAATATAATTCCTATTAGGGACATTAAATTTTCTAAGGTAGCTTCTACTTTCTTCTCTAATTGCATGGAAATTTTGTTGGATAAAGAGTTGGTGAAGATGTTGGAAATATGTTATTTTTATCCTTTCATTTACTCTCTTTCTTCATTGGAGTTGGCACTTGAGCATTATAATTTTGAATTTGGGTTACCCTATTATTGGAATCTTTCCCAAACTTGAACTGGCTTCTTCTACAGTGCAATGTTTTTCCCTAGTTTTTATGAGGTATGATCTAGTCTGTGATATGACAAATAAATCACAACATAGTCTAGAGTTTTGGAGGAAGGATTTGGGTGATGTCATTTTCATCTTTGCTCTTACTTTGTTCAATTCAATTTACCTCCTTCTCAAATACCCAATCAAGGGCCTCCATGGACCATCATGATCCTCTACTGCTAGTCTCCTCTGCTAACGCTATTGAAATTATTGTAATTAAAAATTGTATCTTTTTTATATTTAATATATACTGTGGCTTTGCCAAGTTGAGCATTCAAAATGCAATAATTGATTTTTTAAGACTAAAAATACATTTATAATTTTTCTATGATTCATTTGTTTACTTCTTTGAGATATATATTTAATATTAGTCTTAATTATTAAGAAACATGTATGCAAACAAAATTCATAGTATACTCAACAAAAATATTATTATTAATAAGTTAATATACCATTAATATACTAAGAAAATTAAAATTAATGTGTAAAAATATTTCCCCGTTCGATGATATTCGATTGACAGTTGTATTGTTGGCAGTTGTTGTCATTGATGTCAACACTTGAGGAGCTTTGTGTAAGATTATTGGAAGTTGATGTCAACAATGATTGTTTGTTTTCTTTGATACCAACACTTGATGAAGATTGTTATATGTTTGGTAGTGGTTAACAATTTTTTTTTCAGTAGCTAATGACAACACTTAGTGAATTGTTTGTGGTTGACATTGTTTTTTATTATAGAATAAATAGGTTTTAAAGGGATCCCAAAACCCTTAACAGTTAGATAGCATAAGATCAAACATTAAAAGAGCATAAATAAAAACAAAATGCTGCCCACTAAGATGAAAGCAATGGAAACCAGGGCAACACAGGAAAAAAATGATAAAAAACCACAAAACAACTAGCCCCTAGGCTAGGTTCCTTAGGATCTCCGCCGCCTCCTTCTCCAACTTGTTCATATTAAGTGAAGACTTCTTGATCTCCTGGATGTTGACTAAAGCTTGGTCTTCCTTTTTCAAATTTGCTCTAGTCCTGTTACTCGGTCCCCCACTATTTGGCTGCCCTTCCTCTTTGTCCAAATCAAGAAACACAACAGTTTTAACATGATGGGAATTTTCCAAGTTCTCCACCATGGTATTCATGGTCTGTGTAGTGGATTTTAAAATATTATGGCTCATAACCAACACTTTATGGAGAAATTTTTTGATGTTCCTTAGCTGTTCCTCCATATCCGCCTGCTTGCCTTCATGGTTTCTTTTGAAATCTTGTAACTCATCCACCATTTTCTAGAGGCACTCAACCATATACTTCTTCTCCTCCTTAGTTCATAAATCAGTGGCCCGACCACTACCACTGCCTCTATTATTATCCTCATCATATTTCTCCATTTTATTGTTCATAGCTCTCTGGTTCAACTTAATCTCCTTAATTTCAAAGAACACCCATCTCATCAGCCTAAAATTATACATGACCCCATTGTGGGCTATAGCAAGAATATCAATGGGAAATTCCTATTCCTCCTTGAAATAGTGATCCCCTGCCTTGAGATCCATAGGGAAATAGGGCCTCTCATCTCTATCAGTTACAAGGTGGATGGAGATGAACCCGACTATGAGCCCTCTTCATTCTCATCATAGGAGGGGTCCTCCGACACCTTTCTCTTACCCTACTTCTGAGGAGAATCCCTAGATTTTCCTTTCCTCTTATCAGCAACCCTTTCCTTAGATGAAGGTGTCTGGTATGGCATTATTGACATGGCTTTAAAATGATCATGAATAAGGACAAGAAATCCATCATGAAGAATAGAATACCTAGTAGGGTTTTGTTTATGGATTTTCAGACTAGCATTCAGAGAAGGAACAAGATAAAAAGGAAAATAAATCTTGACCTAATGCCTAAAGTGATTAAGGAGGATGAAATGATACCCAAAGACTCTGGTATAATGGTCGTCCAGAGTGACATACTCCATCAGCACATTCAAGACCCTCCTCCAGTGTGATACAATCCTGTCTGAATCATAATAACTTCTATAAGTCCTTTGTAACTCCTCCCTCTCAACGTTTGACTTAGGAAATTTGTTGACCGCTTCATCGGATTGCTTCCTATCTCTATAGAACTTAATACCCTCCATCGCGAGGCCCATAACCTCAGCTTCTAACTATTCATTGATGTCCACTTTTCTGCCAAACAAGTTTATCTCACCATCCTTCCATTCTTTAGAAAAAACCCTAGTAACCTTCGAGTCCCAGCCATGGAGTTTCTCAATGAAGACAATAATGCCACCATTTTCCAACTTCTTCCAGAGCTTTGAATTACTCCTTAATTATTCATTTCTTATCAGCTCGACCCTACGAATTTTTCCACCCATCATATTGTAGGAAAGAATAGAATAGTCTAGAAGCTCACCAAAACAAGTGCCTAAAATGCCCAGAAAGCGAGCAAGACTAACAACATGCAAATAGGAAATAAAATAATTATCCTTGGCCAACTAAGAATAATCATTAACTCGTAGTCCCAAGACTGCAGGGAAGGACACTCATCCATCATTCATGGAAATGGGAAATTGCACCTTCCCGTGAGCAGAGTCATGTGTCATTAGGGCCTTAACGTCAGCCTCCAACTCATCATACCCCTACCACTTCATCTTTTTTTGAGCTTTAACTCCTTTGTTGGCAAAAAAATCTACCACTATATTTATTTCCCGAAAAGCATGTGAATATAACTTTTCTCAAAGTTATTAATAATCTCCTTAGAAAGTTCTATCCAATTCTCTATAGACCATGAGGGTTTCTATAGGCCCTTTAGACATTGTATTATATTGTTTGAATCCCCTTCAATCCAAACATTTTTGAACTTCAATTGGCTAGCCAGCTTCAAGGTATGAAAAAATTCAAAGGCTTCGGCAACATGGTTGGTTTGAGTGCCTAAGGGAACTACCACTGCCGCAATAAAGCAACCATTTTCATCCGTTATCACCCCTCCACTCTCGGCAGGCCCAAAATTTCCCTTGGCCGTGCCATCAAAGTTGATTTTAACCCAACCAGGGGGAGGGAGACTCCAAAATATTCCATCTCTAGTTCCCTTGGTAAGCCTAGACATATTGGACACATCCACATTAATTTTCCAAGCTCCCACCATTTTGATCTCATACTCTTGCATACTAATCTTGCCTTTTCCTTTATACCTGTTATTGAGCAAATTGAAGTTTTCAACCACTGCTCTAGTTATCTTACCATAGATCACTTCCTCTGAGAGAACCACATCCCTGAAGATTTTGTTATTGCATTCTTTCCAGATACCCCAAGCAAGGTGAGGAAAGATGTAGTTCCAAAGCAAATTCAACGCCCAATTTTTTGAGGGGGTCTTCCATTGATTATAAAAATCCACAATAGTTCCAGGAAAAACCCAACTGAGATCCCACATATGTAGAATCCTACACCATATGACATGAGAAAAAGGAAAAAGGAGAAAAATATGTGACGAAGTCTCAGCCTCAGCACAACACAAGTAACACCTATTAGGAAAGGAGAACCCCCTCTTATAAAGATTATCATTAGTCAGTAGTTTGTTTTGAAGGTGAATCCAAATAAACATATTGAATTTCAGAGTAAGGTTGTGCACCCACACCTTAACCTAGGTAGGGTAGTGGAGGAAAGAGTAACAAGAGGCCACCACAGAAGATAAAAAGTAGATTCCAGAGGAAGACAACTGCCAGACCATAGAGTCCTCTTGACCCTGCGAACTAAGCCTGGCTGAATTAAGAAGGGCCTACAGAGGCTGGAGATCCAAACTAATTGAAGAGATCTCAACCCACTGATTATTCCTCCAATAATTCCTGACCAAATAGCCAAACCTGGATTTGCAGTCCTCCATATGATTTCCATAGGTCAGAATATTGCATAGACACTCATTACCAATCCACTGATCTTCCTAGAACTAGATTTTCTTGCCATCTCCCAACTTCCAACAAGCTTCTTTACCAGCCAGGTCCCTGGCTTTAATGGTATTGTTCCATAGAGAAGAACCAATGGGGAGATTTTGAGAATTGAGAAGATCTTGAAAGGATTAAACCCCCCACAAATATTTTCTACTCCAAATAGCATTCCATTCACGAGTGTCCGCAAAAGTTCTCCAAACCTGCTTTGCGAGAAGGGCTTTATTAAACACTCTAATATTCCTCAAGCCAAGACCTCCAAACTTCTTGGTTTTGCACACATTCTCCCAGGCCACTAGTGAAATCCTCTTCTTCTCCACAACCCCCAACCAAAGAAAACATTGTTTTGGATATTTTCAATAATCTCAACAAACTTAGTAGGGATCTTAAACAAACTAAGGGCGTAAACGGGCAAATTCTTAAGAGAAGCCTTAAGTAATAGGACTTTACTAGCTTGAATCAAGAGGGCCCCTTTCTAGCCATCCAATTTCCTGTTAAACCTATCCACAAGAGAGATCCAAAAAAAATCCAAAGGTTTGGACCCTAAAGGAAGACCCAAGTAGGTAGAAGGAAGAGAATTAACACCACAACCTAAAATATTTGCAATCTTCCTCTGTCTATGCTAAGGGGTATTGAAAAAATAGAGGGAACTTTTGGCTCTATTATTTTTTTTCCCTGAACCTTCCTCATAATGTACAAGACAACTCTTTATAGCTCTGGCTTCAGCAATAGTAGCACTTCCCATAAGCATCATATCATCCACAAGCTATTGGTGTGAACAAGCCAGATTTGTTGAAGAAGGTTTTAATCATTTCAGGCTACCTTCCATCACTTTTTTAAAAGAGCCTCCCTAGAATTTCTGCCATCAGAGTAAAAAGAATAGGAGAGATAGGATCCCCTTTTCTGACTCCTCTTGACACCTTAAAAAAATGGGAAGGAGATCCATTTATGATAACCGAGGTACTAGTGGTAGAGACCAGTTCCCATATCATTTGTAAAAATCTTTCAGAAAACCCAAAAGCTTTTAGGACTTTAATCAAAAACTTGCAGTCCACCCTATCATAGGCCTTAGCCATATCCAGCTTGAGCATCAAAGCTTCAAGGGAGTGGATATTCTCATGAACCATGATAATTGTATCCAAAATCTGTCTGCCCGTAACAAAACCACTTTGCTGGGGAGAAATCAACATCAGAAGAACCCTAAGAAGTCTAGAAGTTATCACTTTAGAGATGATCTTATAAAAATAATTGCATAAGCTGATAGGTTAGAAAGAATCAAAAGAATTAGCACTAGGTAATTTAGGTATGAGAACAATAAAAGTAGCATTAAGCTCTTTCAGCAGTTTCCTAGCTCTAAAAAACTCTTTAACAACACTAGTCACATCATCAACAACAATTTCCTAGAAAACTTGGAAAAAGAACATGGGGAATCTGTCTGGGCCAGGGTCCTCATTCCCTTCGAAAGAAAAAATCACCTTCCTGATCTCATCCTATGAAGGGATAGCCATCAAAAGTTTGTTTTGATGATCATTCAAGACATTAGGAATAGCCTCAATAAGAGTCTACTGAGCATCCACATCCAAATCCTCTCCAAAAGAAAGGAGGTTAGCAAAGAACTAAATGGCCTCACTCCTAATTTCTTTCTCCTTCTCAATTTTGACCGCATCCTTCATAATATAGGTGATTCGATTGGAGGCCCTATGTTTCATGGTGGTCAGATGGAAAAATCTAGTGTTCTTATCCCCAACAGAAAGCCAAACAAAGCTAGATCTTTGTTTCTAGTAGTCCTCTTCTTTAGAGATAATATCATGATATTTAGAAAGAATTTCATTTTCCTTAGGAAGGAAATCTCCCACATAACCTTCTTTCTAGATACAGTCCTGAATGTCCCTTAAATCTTATTAGATAGCAGCTTTAGACTCAAAATATCCCCAAAAACTTCCTTGTTCCAGGTCCTAACCTTGGTTTTGACTTCACCAAGCTTCTTAGCCACTCTAAACATGGTAGTACCACTGACATTTATATCCCATCATTCTTGAATGCAATTAAATATATTAGGATGAAATAGCCACATTTTTTCAAATCTGAATGGAAAATTTCTCTTACCAGACACAAATTCAGCCACAAGACTTATAGGGAAATGGTCTGAGCCAATTCTTGAGAGAGAATTTAACGAGAAAAAGTAGTCTTTCAACTAGTTATCCAAAATTAAAGCCCTGTCAAGCCGAACTTGAATAATATCATTCCCAACCCTCTTGTTAGACTAGGTATAGGTAGCCCCCTTAAGGTCGACATCATCCAAACATTGAGAATTGATAAAATCCATCAGATCCATCTTACTATCCAACTAAATCTGAGATCCACAAAAAATTTTGGATCCCAGCAAAGGTGTATTAAAATCCCCCATGATAATCCAGTTCTCTAGAAATTGTAAAGGTGTATTATGAAAATGTATCCTCTTTAGAAATTGTATAATTATAATCTCCCTAATTATGAGTACCATCTAAGGAAATGAAATGAAGTCATCGACAAGCATGTTAGTCATTCTCCCAATATCTCTCATAATTGTGAGAGTATCTTGACACAAGAGAATGAAATTGGAAAGTTGTATTATACAACTTCTAAAGGTGGTTGACATTGTTATCAACACTTGAGAAGTAAGGTAGATTGTTGGCATTTTATGTCTCTAATGTCAAGTACTTGGTGAGAGATTGTTGCAATGTTTATTTCTTATCATTGGTTGTCATTGTTAATAACATTCAAGTTGAGTTCACTTTGATGTATGGAGATGATTGATGAAGTTCATGATTAGATGTCATGCCTTACTGAATTTCATTGGATGTCATGCCTTATTTGATGTTTGCTAAAGTCATGATTGAATGCCATGTCTTATTGATGTGTTATAAAGTTCATGATTGGATTTCATGCCTTATCTGATGTTTTCTAAAGTTCATGGTTGGATGTCATGTCTTATCTAAGAAGTATTTTGTGTGATTTTTGTCAGCAAAATTGGTTTCATAATGATATATTAAGATGAGGATTAGAAGCATTAGAAGTATTACTAGCATTGGGGAGATGTTTTTGAAGGTCTACAATATGTATTATGCTATCTCCTAATTTTCCAAATGAAGTATGTGTTTTTGAAAGAAAGTTCTAGCCTCTGCACATTGCTTAAGTGATTATGTTCTAGGAAGATGCATTGAAGTCTATTTGGGAGAATGCTCTGCATTTATCCAATGTTGAAGATTTGATCTTGTGGTTTTGGGTTCAAAGTTAGTTTCTCTATGGATGTTGCATTGTTATGTTTTATAGGTCACTAGTGTTGTTGAGGGGGTTTTTGTGAACGGTAAAAGGTTGGTAGTGTTGTTAGTTGTCCGGATTGGTCTGAGAAATGCTTTGTGTTTCTCCACATTGATGTCTTTGCTCTTGAATCATGGTGAATGTGGTCTCAATGGTTTTGAAGTGTCTCAGTTCCAATTTAATGTGTTGAAGTGGTCCACAAGTTGATTTGTTAATGTTATATCTCATGATTGAGCATTCTATATTTCTAGGATGAAGTATTTTGTTCCTATTTGGTTGTCGGTGGTTGCTAGTGGCATGCCTATATGAAATAAGTTTTTGGAAGTATTGTTGGATGTTTATGGAATATCCCCATGTGATCGACACATTGTTGATTAGCCTCTTTGGTGCTACATTGTGTCTTGAGTTGGATTTTTGGGTTATTTGTGGATATCTGGTCAATAGTGCTTGATCATTTGCTTGTGTTGTGCGCTTGGGGGTTTGCCCTAAAAATTGAAGATGTGCTATGATAGATATGGGTCCTGACCTATCTTGGTTAGAACCGCGTTAAGAAAATTCATTTAGAAGTATGTTTTTGGGTCAACTGGTTATGTGCTTCATGTTCTATCTACATGTTTCCTTTGATGCCAACTTAGTTTGATGTGCGCTAGTGTGTGAATTGTTTTGGATCACATTGAAAGATGTGTTAAGTTTTTTTGGTCCTCCCTATCTTTGAGATAGGACTGTATTATGTTTTGGTGATCAACTTGTTGTTCATTTATTGTTTATCTTCTTCTTGACTAACCTAATTAAGGTTTTGAAGAATTGTGGCGAATATAAATGCAAGATCATTTCAGATACAACAAGGTGGATAAGTGTACATGTGTGCAAACAAGAAAGTGTGGGTTGTATTTGAAGATCTCACAAAAGAAGTCCAAAAGTGTGATAGATAGAATTAGATGTGTTATAATGCCCCAGTTAGCAAAGTGTTATGATGAAAAATATTGTAATCTTTCTCTAAATATTTTTATCCTTCTCTAAGATAGTGAATCTCATTAGGTCCTTGTATCTTTCCCTTGAAGTTGTGTTAGCTTCAATTTTAGAAGTCATTTGTACCTTTCTCTAAGGTAGTGGACCTTAGTTTGCAGGTCCTTTTTATAGCAAGCCTTTATATTTTGAGTTAACTCTCAACATGGTTTTCCCCTTATTGGGTTTTCCACGTAAATATGGTGTCTCCTTGTGTATGGGTTTGTTCTTTGTTTCTTTCTTATTGCTATTGATTTATTTAAGGATAGAATTGTTATATAGTTCATTGCTAAAGTTTATTGATCTTGTTGAGGGTTTAATTTTCTATAACTATTCAAGGGTTTTTGTTAACATCTTCTTGCCTTCTTTTGTTCTCCTCCTTTGACATCAAGGACAAAGGGAAAAAAATCTCCCTAAAAAACTTACTTCGCTCCCCCTATGAGGAAGCCTCCCAACATTGATCCAAATAAGAGTGAACATGTAATATCTTGGACCAATACATACCCTGGTGCATATTATTGTAGATTAGGAGGGGGTAGAACCCCTAATTTCTTTTGGAGATACTCAAAAGTATCTTTGCTCAACGGTTTTGTGAAAATGTATGTAATCTACTCTTTTGTAGGTACATATTCAAATTTTACCTCATTGTCCAGAACCTTCTCCCTCAAGAAGTGATATTTAATGGATATATGTTTCATTTTGGAGTGTTGTACGAGATTCTTGGAAATATTTATTGCATTGGTATTATCACACATAATTGAGATCAGTTCATAAAATGATATGCCAATTTCCTTCAGTGTTTGTTTCATCCACAATAACTGAGTGCAACATGAGGATGTTGCAATGTCGCATATAGCTCATCATCCAACGCATCTAGGGTCCTTTCTAACTCATTGGCTTCATTTTTTAGTGCATATAGGGTCTTTTCTGGCACATTTACCTTAGTTTCCACCACATCAGCCTTATGTTCTAGCACATATATGGGGGGCAGTCTAGCACATCCGAGTTCTTCTCTAGTGCATTTAACATATATTTTGGCAGATATAGGGTCCTTTCCAGTGCATACACCTTATGTTTTGGAGCATTTGGGGAACATTCCAGCGCATATAAGCTTTGTTTTAGTGCATCTATGCCATCTTTTAGCGCATATGTACCCTGTTTTAGTGCATCCATTTGATTCACAAATAGAGAGCTAATTTAAACATCTGTCAAACAATAAAAACCAGATTTAGGAATTCTTTTCTCAGCACAGATCATACCTCATTATAACATCAGGTTAAACTTAAAGAAACTGGACTTTGCAAGTAAAATTATCTTAACTAAACTTGGATCTACCATATTAAGGTGCCTAAATCATCAAACCTATCTCTGATTGCTAGTCGAGTTTCATCATCAGGATCTATCATCCTTCATCACAAAACAAAACAATTTCATCAAATTTATCACCTTAGTCTCATCAATAGAATTCATCATTCTATTTTGACTTAGGTATCCCCTTGGCACTCTTTAAACAAAGATCAAATCATAGTAAATCTTTATCACTTGTATACCCATTTTAACAAGATCACAAAAACAAAAACTTAAAGAGAAAGAAGTAGAAACCCAAACCATCATTGTTGAAGGTAAAGAAAATCCCTTTCATACATTCCAACAACTTGAAAATGATGAAATCACTGATGAAGACATTCAAAAAGCTCAACAATACCCCAAATTCCACAAATTCATCGAGAATATTTTAGAAAAATATGGAGATAAATACCTTTTGATGTTGGCAAGCCAAGGTGTGAAGCTACACGATGACTTTGATGTAAACAAATTGAAGGAAACACCCAAGAGGACAAAGGTTGATTCACGCAACACAAATCTAATGCATGCTTTGACCCAATAAATGCAAAACCTTCAACAACAAATCCAAGAGATATTTCTTGCAAAAAAATTTCCCTTATCCTTTTGATAGAAATTTGAACATGATACCATTCCCACCAAACTGTGATCTTCCAAAATATGACAAGTATAATGGAAAATTTGATCCTACAGATCATGTAAGAGAATTTTGCACCATGAGTCTTGAGTTTGCACATGAAGAGACCTATTTGATGAGATTGTTTCCAAAAATTTTGGGTGGCCAATGCATGGAATGGTTTTCAAAACTTCCACCAAGTATTAGATCCTTTGAAGAGCTGGTAAATAAATTCATTAGTCAATATTCCTATAATATTCAACATGAAATAACCATGAAGGATATTTGCAACACAAAATAGAAAAAAGGTGAATCATTCCTTATATTTTTACAAAGATGGAGAATATTGTTTGCTAGATATGCTCATCTTATACCTAAAAATGAAAAGATGGAAATATTCATTGATAATCTAAATGATGAGATGAGCTATAGACTCAAATTGCAATGCCCACCCAACTTTGAAAAGATGATTGAAAATGGAATTAAAATTGTAGAAGCCTTGGTTAAAAGAGGATTATTAAAACTCTATAATGAAGGAAACAACTTAGAAAACTCCTCCAATCATTATAACAACAATGAGAAACCTAAATTCTGGAAAAGAAACAAAAATGTTGGTAATAATGATGCAATTGAAACACATAATGCAAAACCAGTCTTCAATCTATCAGGAATTACACCCAAGACCAATCAAAACACTAATCAAAACACCAATAAACACAACAATCAAAACAATACTAAATATAAACCACCACCATATCGAACACATCAAATCAAAGAATATTTACACCTTTGGGACAGTCACTTGAATCAACATTAAAAGAGCTTCTTGCAGCCAATCTTATAACATTACTAGAGGCACGAGATTGGGAACCACGAGTTAAACCATCATGGTGGAATGATGCCTATTATTGTGATTTTCATAGAAACAAGAGTCACAAAACAAATGATTGCATGCAACTAAAACATTTGGTGCAATATTTAATAGATAGAAAGAAAATATCAATAGAGGGACCTCAAACAAATGTTGATCATGGAGCATACAAGAACCCTTTACCCAACTATGAAAAAGGGGAGTCTTAGTCAACAAACACAAAAGGGAAAAATGTGAATTATGTCTATGATTCTACCATCCTTCATATTGAGGTAGTTAATAATCAAACTAATGGCATTGAAATCAATGACAAACAAGACATTATTAAAGCTAGTAATCAAATCAATGACATTGTTATAGCTAAAACTCAACTCAATGACATTACCATCAAATCAAATCAAATCAATGACATCAAAAAATACATGGATACAACTGATAATCAAATTAATGTCATTAAAATCAAAGACAAACAAGACAACATGCCAGTAAACATTACCACAAGAGCTCATTCTAAGTATGTATTGAAGGGAAGTACCTCTAAAATAGCTGATGTCTCATCAAATCAATACAAAATAGTAGACCAATTGCAAAATATTTCAGCACAAATATCCATACTAGAACTTCTCAAAATTTCACCAGCTCACAAGGATATTCTGGAAAAAGCTCTAGTGGACACCATGGTACCAACCAATTTAGAAGTTTGTCAATTCCAAGTCATGGTGGGACATTTGACTACACCTCATTGTCTATCATTTTTAGAAAACGATGATGCATCCTTTACTCATCCACACAATGCATCACTCCACATTCAGGTTTTAATCCATAAACATCATATCAAACATGTGATGATGAAGAAAGATCCTCTCAAGGACTGATTGTCTTGCCAATTCAAGTGGGACCGATTCAAAAAGATATAGTTTTCCAAGTTTTAGAAAAAGATTTGACATATAACATACTCTTGGGTCAACCTTGGATCCATGAGAAGCAAGCAGTGCCATCAACATATCATCAATGCTTGAAATTCTCCTTCAATAGACAAGAGATCGCCATTTTAGTTGATTCCAACAATCCTCAATATTGCAACACTCTTAAGATGGTCCAAGATACTTTTGTACCACAAAATAGAGAAGCTCACATTCCTAGTTCATCAAGCAATGACAACCAACTTAATCCTTTTTCAAATCAGTCTGAAAAAAAGGTCCAGTCAAAGGATAAAGGCATTGATGATTCCACTTCCTCAAGTAATGAAATTCGACTAAATTCTTTGTCAAAACTATTTGAGAAAAAAGTCCAATTGAAGGATAAAGGTATGGGTGAATACTCAATTAAGCAATCCTTATGTCTCTCACAGCTATTGCCTTCTCCAAAATCATATGGACAGCCATTGACATATAGACAACAATTTTCACAACCCACCATGCTCTTTGATGGCACATTTGTAAAAGAAAACACTCTAGTTGATGAATCTAAGGAAAAGACATTTTAAATTGGCTTTACAAAAATGAAGAAAAATATCAAATAGCAACAGCTTCCAACATACCAACAAAGCAATATGGTAAAGGATTCACGATCTTAGAAACAATGGGATATGAAGGAAAAGGTGTTATTGGAAAAAGAAAAGAAGGTATCGTGGAGCCAATTGAACCTATCACAATCAATCCAAAAGATAGGATAGGGCTAGGATACAAAGAAGAGACAAAACAAGAAGCCAAGCAACAAATTTATGAGTGAATCCTCCAATTGCAAGCTAGTTCTAAAATAGACTCCAATGAATATGAATGGGATTCACTATCTAAAGTATCTTTTGAAGACAAATAAATTGATCTGAAAAAGAGGTATACACCCATATGTATGGAGGGACAAAGTTTAGGATCTATACCACTCAAATTTGGATCACTACATATTAATGACTCTAGTGAGGATGATCAGACATTGAGCGAGATAGATGATTTGGAGGAGAGTAACATCATAGACCTTGACATTGCTATTGAACACCTTGAAAATTTTATGACTCTTATTGCTTGTGACCTAGACCAATCTAATGATTCCTTACCATTGGTACACCCTGAGCTTATTGACTGGGAACAAACCGAGCTGCTTGACATCCCAACCTTTGCAAACAATGATGCCATTGTGAACTTCCTTTGTTCTAAAAACCCCAAAACAAGTTCCACCAATGAATTTCATAATGAAGGTTCTAACAAGGGGAGTTCCAAATCTCTTAGCTACAAAATGAATATCAAAAATTGATCTAATGGTGAAAACCATTTAATGGCAGTATTAGATCAAGAAAAAGAAAAAGTAAAGAGAGTATCCAATGGTAAAAACCTCTCTGAGGCATCGAAATATGGGAGATTTGACACTCTTCCCACACATTATCATGAGATATCTTTAGTACTGGTTGAGCCTACACAATCTATAAACATTGGTACAACTGAAATAGTGAAGACCCTACATCTAGCAACATCCATGACAGCAAGAAAAACCAAGTTTCACTAAATTCTTTGAAGAGAGACAAATCAACTTTGGTTGGTCCTATGCTGACATGCCAGGAATAGATCCAAATCTAATTATGCATAATTTATCTCACCACTTGGAGTGAAGCTAGTAAAGCAAAAATTGAGGAAAATGCATCCACACATCGCCTACTGGGGAAAGCAGAATTGAAAAAAATATTGGATGCAAGATTCATCCAACCAATTGACTATGCAGAATGGATCTCGAACATTGTACTAGTCTCTAAACCTGACAATAAAATTAGAATATGCACAGATTTTAGAGACCTTGACAATTTTTTTCTGAAGGATGACTTTCCTTTTCCTAACATAGACATCATCATGGACTTAATAGTAGGGCATGAAATGCTATCACTCATGGACGGATTTTCAAGCCATAATTAGATAAAAATTGCACTAGAGGACCAAGACAAACAAACTTTCACATGCCCATGGGGTACATTCTATTGGAACACCATGCCTTTTGGGTTAAAGAATGCAGGAGCCACCTATCAGCGTGCAATGACAACCATCTTTCATGACATGATGCACAAATTCATGGAGGACTATGTGGATGACCTATTAGAAAAATCATTCACTAGAGAAGGACATCTAGAAATCCTGGATAAAATCTTCACTCAGTTGGAAAATTTCAATGTGCACTTAAACCCAAAGAAGTTTTTATTTTGAGTGACATCAACTAAACTCTTAGGATACATAGTCTTAGCTAAGGGAATCAAAGTAGATCTAGTAAAATTCAAGGCCATAATGGAAATGTTGCCTCCTAAGAATATCAGCCAACTAAGATCTTTGCAAGGAAGATTTCAATCCATTGGGAGATTCATTGCACAACTCATAGACAAAAGTCATCCTTTTACTCATTTGCTACACAAAAATGTTTCTTTCATATGGGATGAAAAATGTGAAGCTTCCTTTAATCAACTAAAACAATATCTGATGAATTCACCTATCTTGGTACCACCAACAAAGGGAAAACCACTCCTACTTTACATAGAAACTACTAAGGTATCTTTGGGAGATTTTCTAGCACAAGAGGACTATACAGGAAAAGAAAGGGTGATCTATTGCATTGGCAGGACACTGAATGGCTATGAGATTAACTACACATTCATTGAAAAAACTTTTTTGGCAATAGTGTTTGCTACTCAACAATTATGACACTATATGTTAACACACACCATCAAACTAATAGCCAAGATAGACCCATTGAAATATCTACTCAATAAATCCAATTTAACAGGAAGACTAGCAAAGTGGGTGATGATAATGAGTGAATTTGACATTTAGTATGTGGATAGAAAATAAATCAAGTTCCAAGCAATAGCAGATCAGTTAGCTAAAGCACCATTACAAGATGACCAACCCATGCACATTGAATTTCCAGAAGCAGATGTCCTTATAGTGTCAACACAATAGTGGATTTTATACTTTGATGGATCTTACATGCAACATGGATCAGGGGCTGGAATCCTATTGGTCACTCCTTAAGGACACACTATTCCAAAGTATTACAAGTTGATGTTCCCTTGCACTAACAACACAGCTGAGTAGGAAGCATTAATCATTGGTATCAAGATAGTAGTGGAATGGAAAATCACAGAGTTACAAGTCTATAATGATTCTCAATTGGTCATAAATCAGGGTAATGACGACTACCAGACAAAAGATGACTGCAAGCTAATGCCATACAAAAGAATTGTAGATGACTTCAAGAAGTACTTTGTTGAGATCAAATTTGAACAAATTCCAAGAGTGGACAACAAAGTTATGAATTCCATGGAAACCATCACTTCTCTTCTACAAATACCAAAAAAAAGAGCTCATTATGAATTCATGGTGGAACAATTGTTTAATCTCGTGTATGACGATACTAAATCCCAAGTCATGCACCATCTAGTTGAGGTTGATTCTTTAATCTATGGGAAGATTTACACCTATCTAAGAGACAATACCCTACCACCTAATCTATCCCAAAACCAAAAATGTAACTTTATCTGTCAAGCAGCTCAACACACCCTAATAGTCGATACACTTTATTGACGAGGTCTCAATGGTACTCTCCTTCAATGTCTTGAATGTAACGAATCTGAAACCACTTTATGAGAGGTTCATGAAGGTATCTGTGATACTCATTCAAGTGGTCTTACTCTTGCTAAGAAACTCCTACGCTTGGGATATTATGGGCCGAACATAGAGAAAGAATCTTTTCAATATTTCAAGAAATGCTAGAAATTTCAAGTCCATGGAAACCTTATACATGCACCAGCATAGGAGATGCAACCATTCACATCAACCTGGCCTTTTTGTAAATGGGGACTTGATCTTGTGGGTAAGATTCATCTATCTTCTTCTAATGGTCATAAATTCATCATCACAACCAAAGAGTATTTCACAAAGTGGATTGAATTTGTCCCTTTAACCACCATCATAGGTAAACAAATTGCCTCTTTCATCCTAAATTAAATTATTTGTCAGTATGGTATCCCTAGCTCCATTGTCACTGACAATGGTAGACCTTTCAAAAACTAGGATGTGCAAGAACTTTGTGAAAAATTCCATATCTAGCACTGATTTTCCACAAAATACTACCTTCAAGGGAATGGCCAAGAAGAAGCCTCAAACAAGACCATTCTAATTTTTTGAAGAAAATTGTCAACGATGTTGGACATGACTGGCATGTTCAATTAAACCATGCTTTGTAGGTATACCGTACTAGTATCTGCACTCCTACAAGAGCCACACCATATGCTCTTGTCTATGGATTAGAGGCCATTTTACCAATTTAGGTTGAGTTACCATCACTTCGTGTGTCACTGAAAGGACTCATTTCAGAGGAAGACTATAGAGTTTCTAGATTATAGGAGTTGGAACTATTGGATGAACGTCTTCAGCATGTAGTTGATCACCTAAAAGCCTATCAACAAATAATGTCAAGCTATAATCACAAGGTCAAACCAAGAACATTTCAGGTTGGTGACTTGGTCCTGAAAGAGAATCCTCGTAATCAACATGATAGGGAAAAGAAAGGAAAATTTGAACCTAATTGGCTAGGTCCTTTTGTAATTGTATCAGTCTATGGATCAAGAGCTTATCAGTTATCTACACCTAAACATGACCTGTTTGAAGAGCCTATCAACAACCTTCATCTCAAGAATATTTACACATAACTCATCCAATGCACGGTCAAAAAAGCAGAAAATCCAAAAAAAATCAAAAATACAAAAAAAATCAAAAAAGTTAAAAATACAAAAAAAATCAAAAAAGTCAAAAATACAAAAAAAATCAGAAAAATAGAAATCCAAAAAAAAGTAAAAAAGGAGAAAATACAAATAAGTGAAAAATCAAAAAAATAGTTACCTTGATGAAAACCTAGCAAACAGGCATCTTGGTAACAACAAAAAATCATATAATTGAAAAAAGTGCAATAAAAACAAGTAGTGAAAACCTAGCAACATACGCTTTTTGTGATAGATTAGCTTTTCCATCTATTGTCACATGTGTCGATCATCCACTTTTCACCATCACTATGCCTGATCATTAGCAAAACCTCATGTATATTTTTGGGAGTCATGGTTTTGTCTCATCTTGGTTTGGTTATCATTGTGCATATTCATAATAAATGGTTGGTTTCTCACTAGGGGGAAAATCCTAAACTCACTGGGGGCAATATACTTGGAGCTTAAAACAATAGACAAACAATAGTCAGACAACACAGTAAACACAACAATCACAATGAAAACTCAACATGGAACGTCAATCAGAAATTTTAAACACCAACCATCCAAATCAACAACAAAATTGATTAGTCAAAACAAATCTAACTGGATATTGTTTTGAAGCATGGTTTAATCACTTTGGCATGAATGTTCAATTGTTGTATCTTGATTTTTGTTATCATTTCTCTAGAGCAACTCAAGGATGTCATGGACTAGAGAAGCTATGAAGGAGAATGATTTTTCTTTGTCTGCTTTCTATGAGTTAATCATTACTATTGTACAAATTGTCACGGGACATGCTCTACAAAGTATCATTGATGACATTCTGAATTTGCATAGGAAAATGATTAACTCTTGTATGTTTTACGCAAGAAATACTTAGGTCATCTCAGTTCAATTATGCCTAGATGCTTATATTAACTTGCAATATCAAAAATCCATGGAAGTTGTACTTAGGTCATCATGGTCTAATTATACTATCGATGTTTGTACTAACTTTCAACATATTAAACACTCAATGATGATACCAAGCACAACAAATCCGCTTCCAAAATGAAAACATTGCATATTTAGATTTGCATGGTTAGGATAGATTGTATCCATATTAGTTTTGCATCTACATTTTAGATTTCTCCAAGGCTGGAAATTTTTTAAATGATTTTATCTCTCTTATCGATGGATTGAGTACATTTGACATTAACAAAAAAAAACAAGATCCTTCACAAATAGTCGCATAAACATATCATACATTAGAAAAAATTATCATACCATACATGCATTAGAATCATCACGCATCCATCCATGCATTAGATCATATATTTGCATTCGAAAAATACAAAAACATAAAGTGCATTCCATCTCATTTGCATAATTATATCCATCTCATATAGCGAAAAAGGCATCATTCATAAAGCATATAGAATCATAAACCATGCATCATCAAATGTTTTATCATTGCATCCATACATAATCATGGCATCATCACATAGGCATCACATAGCATATAGAACATAAATTAAATGCATCCATCATAAACATTCATCATACAAGCATATAGACAATGTACAGATTGATAATATCCACTACATCTCATATATAATCTAAACATAAATGTCAAGTGTTCAATGATATTGTAAAAGGTCGAGAGATACATCATCAAAATGGAAAAATAATCATGTCTCTAACTGAATAAATGTATACATCATCAAGTCTCAAATACATCAAATTTCCACACAAAGGCTATGTGTTACTACCCCCAGACAATGTCGGCCTAACTAAACCTCCTACTGCACCACTAGAGGGACCTACACCTATATCTTTGGGAGGTGGCCCTATCACACCCCTGCTCATCATCTGTGAATGACTACTACCTGATCAAGCACTAACTGACTGAGCATAGCTAGGGGCATACCACTATGGAGAAACTACCTCATAATACAGTAACCTGTAGTAGTCGGCCTCTCTAGCTAAATTTTGTACCTCCCTGAGCATGTACCCTATGGTGGTCCCCTCTAAAACTCTTTGTAGCCTCTCAGCCAAGGCCTCTGCATGTTCTCATCTCTGTCGCAAGCTATCTCTCTCTGCTATCAGAGAGGTGATTTGTGCCTGTATATGTGCCTGAGCCTATGTCAACTACCCCTATAAAGTTTGTACATGTGCCTATAAAGCAACTATATGCTCCTGTTGCTAATGGGAGGGAAAACGAATCTGAATCTATTGCAATCATGTAGACACTGTCCATCTCCTCCTCTGAGCCACTCTCACATCCAATACCAACCCACCACCTCTATCACCCCCATCTCCTCCATCACCCCCATCTCCATCTCCACCACCATCATCTCCTCCATCCCCACCTCCATCTCCTCCATCTCTCCTTTGCCTAGGTGCATGTGGTGGTGCCCTCTCATCATCATCCAATTTTCGTACAGGCTCCTTTGGGTTGGATATCCTCGGGAAGGGATGTGTGAAGAAATATTGAGCATAATCATTGGTCATCAAAGGATCTATAATCTTTGGATGGTAATCCCATATCTATGGTTGTAACCCAAATTACTAATGATAAGCTTCATCGTATGATAGGGAGGGCCCCCACTTTCGAATGTCTTATCAACATCGAGCATATAAAGCAAATCCCTGGGGCATAATTTGAACTCTGCCATACTGTTGAAACACCTTCATAATTAGGAATCACTAGAATAACATATGGCGTCTATCCAATCAAGTATCTGGAGGTGAAAAAATATGGCATCTCAATGTCATCCTTTGGCCACTGCTCGCAATCTAAATATGGCCTCCAGGTGACTTTCTCTAGATCATCCAAAATATCTAGTACTCCAATTTTCCTAACTTAGGCTAGACAACTAGACCTATATACCCAAAAACATATGATATGCCCACTGGACGATCCCTATATGCAATAGGTTGTGTCACAGCTATGTGCTTCCACACCCAAATCTGTAGCAATGTAACCCCGGCTGATAGACTAGCAGATCCAAGATAAACTACTTGATGAAGATCATGATACAAATGTGCTAGCATGCAGGATCCCCATGCATATATGATCCCTTGCATAATCATGCGCTCCAATATCCGGCCCTAGCCAACTGAGAGTCCCTTCGACCTATGGTCTGGACATAGAAAACCTCCAATAAATCTAGCTAGAATGCAAGGTAAGGGTTCATACAAAGGAACCATCTCCCACCATAGGATCTCATACCCATTAACCTTGTCACACTGGAAAATCCTCCTCAGGGCATCGATACCTCCCTGTTCTATGTGATCATAAACAACTAGCTCACCGTCAATAGGAATCCCCAAGATACAATATACATCCTCTGGCGTAACTTTCATCTCACTGGTGGCTAAATGAAATGTGTTGTGGCCACTATGCCACCTCTCAACCAAAGCAGTTAGAAGCCTCATGTTGATCCTATACTAGGGCATATCAATCAAAGAAGTCAACCCACATCGCGCAATGATATCTAAATCAGCCTGCACCAACTGCAGAATCATGTCCCACATCTTTGGGAAATGATCCTAAGACTGAATAACCCTAAAATCCTCCTATAATCATAATATATCCCAAATCAACATCTTACCAAGCAACCTATCAATCAATCTAATCAGATCTAATGAGATTTTGATCAAATCTCGATGAGCATTTATCATTGACCCTCACCTATCATGAGGTCAATCATCATCTATTCTATCATTGATTCTCACCTATCATGAGATCAATCAATCAACATCATCAAATATCATCAAAACAACAGCTGACGCGATCATCAAACATCAAAATCAAGGAGAATAATCAAAATTTCATCAATCTAGTGTCAATGCACTGAAACAATGCTTCTATGCGCTGAAATCATGGATGCGCTAAAAAAATTCATCAATGCACCAAAACAAGGTCCCTATGTGCCAAAATTCTAAATGCACCATAACATTCATCATATGCGCTAAATCATAACCTATATGTGCTAAATGACTAAATGTGCTAGAAAAGTGACTCTATGTGCTAATTCGTGACCCAAATGCACTACATCTCTCTATGCGCTAAATCATTCTATCAGTGCGCTACTTTGTGCTATCTATGCACTAATTCTCTAGTTGCGCTAAATAAATCAATCAATGCACTACAATATTCTTCCTATGCACTAGATAACCCTGTGCTAAAACAGATACTCAATGTGCCATATCGGATGCCTAATGTGCTAAAACACAAAATGCAAAATTCAAAACATGAAAAAAATGTGGGAAAAACTAATTCAAAATTCATGAAGAGGTTTCTTGGGGTACATACCGGAGGTCCATAGGCGATCGGGTGATTATGACATCGAACTCACTCGAATTGGTGGGTTTGAAACGGGATCACCAATTTGCTCCAAGTGCTCACTCAACTCAATCTCCAAAATGAAAATGAATCAAATGAGCTCTTTTTCACATCTTTTTACTTTTTTAAGGGGCAATTAAGTGGGATTTAAGTGGGATTGATTTATTTTTTAAAAAAACCAAGGCATTAATTAATCACTTGTCAAGTTCAGTATCTTTTATCGGGAGATAAATTGTCTCAGCATCATAAAATTTGGAAATCATCAAAAAATAATAAAAAATTTCAAAAATCTTAAAAATTCATAAAAATCCTGAAAATTCAAAAATTTCCCAATTTATCTTACGAGGGGGCATACTCACGTCATCACTTGAAAATTAGTGTCTAGGGCATATAAATTTTTTTTTAGCGGCACTATCAATTTTTTCTTTGAAGCAATGCATCACAAACACATCACTTCAAAGAGGGGAAAAATGTATATACTTAAAATTGGTCTAGAGAAAATTAATTATTTATACAAGTTATTTAATCAATAAATCTTTAATTCGTCTACTTATAAATAAATTGACAAGATTTATTTATATAGTTCACTTTCTTAAATTCTTCTTATCTTAAATCACTTTCTTCATGTTTTAATTAAATAAACAACTTTAATTAGTTTGTTTTATTTAATTAACTCCCTTTTATTAAATTCAAATTGTATATTTGAATTTAGTCACATTTCTACTAACTTCTCATCTTCCACCTCATCATGTGTCTCGTGAAATTAAATATTCTTAATATTTAATTGGCATATTTCCTCAACAAATTTTAACAAAGTTGAGACACTTGGCTTTCACCCTCATCTGATTCTCGTCCACACCTGACACTTTGTTCTTCTAAAGGGAACACACTCCTTTATTCTCTCCAACTTCTTCATCCTTGATTGTTCATCTCTCCAAATCAAATCCAGACCGTTGAATCCTTCCACAACAGCTTATGCCTTGGATAAATCTATAAATACAGCCTCATTTACAACATTTCATATAGAGAATTGAGCATAAGTATACTCTGCAGAATTTTAGAGAGCATTGGCATTCTAGTTTTAGCATCTTAGCATTATCATTGTAGTGTTTGCATTGTAGAATCAACTAGAATTATCATGGCATTACAATTAGCTACATATTAACTTTTGTGGTTACAAATCATAGCATTTTCATTATCAATATCATAGCATTATCATAATCTTGACACAATCATCTACAACATATCATTTAGCAATTAATCATGTAGAAAGGTTTATTGCATTTCTAACATCGCGTTCTTCAAGTTGTCATTTGACAAGTCATGTGAATAAAAACAATCTGAGAGCCACATAATGACTTGAAAAATCCTTGGAGATAGAGGACAATGGGATGACATTAGAGATTTTTGTTGGTTTCAATTCGATTAGATTGTTATTTGAATTCTCTAATATAATGTTTCATTGATTGTGTTGTATTACTTTGCTTTTGCACTCACACATTTTAATACCTCACATACAGTAATATTATAATATAATATTTTAAATTAATAATTATAATAATAATAATATTATATTGTTAGTATGTGTATTTATATTTTTAATGTGTATTTTGTTCATTTATTTTATTTATTAATTTATCTGTATTTCAAATTTTGGGGGCATGACAAAAAGTAGAGCATGGGTTTGTTTTGAAGCCATTCCCTACCCATAATTGTTCGTATAGCCTCCTCAAAAGGAATACAACAAATAATTAATACCCTACCCAACTTTTCTCTATCATATGCATTGTTGTTTCTTTTATCCCAAAAACATTTGGGTAGCATGATATGCCATGAAGACTCCATAATATCATAGTGAAATTTTGAATAGAGAAGAGGTAATTAGAACGTAAATATGTTATAAAAAAATATGAAGAACATAAATTTGGTGAAGTATATATAGAATGAAGACATCAATACTTAGCACTTGAGCATTTAATTCACCACAAGGCACACATGTTGATGTGAAAATTTTATTTCACAAAAATTGAGTCATGAATTTAAGTGATTTAATAAGTAATAACACACCTAAATAAAATGTCAACTATTGATCTTTGTAAATCTAAAGGTTCTAGGGCAATTCCAAAGGTTTGAGTTCACAAGTCTAGTGCTTCGGATATTTCCTTGCAAAATGAAACTACAATAGTCCATCAAACATTCATCAAATGGTAAAATAATTTTATATTAATTTAATTTTATGAGTATATTAATTTTATATTAACTTATTATATAATATAACTCATTAAGTTACGCTAACATCTAGCTTCGGGAAGAGCACTTTTTAGCATTGAAAAGATAAGAGAATTAAATGGATTGATATACTTTAATCATTACAAATATCCATTAACAAGTCACAATAATTTTCACTCACTTCTGATCAAAACTTATAAATATATTGACACTTGTCTTCATTCTAGAGACTTTATGTAGGAATTTGGGTGTGTGGAAAATTTATCCCAGAACAGAATGATATGTAACATTTGATATTTTTAAAGAAAAAATGGAGAGGATGATTGAGTGCTTTGGTAATGAAGTTTAGGAAAATAGAGGAGATCCAAGTGAGGAAGAACATGGGAGAAAAAGAGATCAAAGCTGCAAAAATAATTCAAAATCAAGAGATCAATGTATCGAATGCAAGAAAGGAAATAAGGGAGTGAGTGGTGAGGTTGTGGAAGCTTGAACCGATTCTAAATCTCTTTCCCAAAGGATTTTTTGTGGTTATATTTGAGGATAAAAACTAGAGATGAAATAGTGATGACAGAAGGATGGAAGTATGAATACACTCATCTATTTATGTAGAAATGGTGAAGTAATTTCAACCCATTAGAATACAACCCAATGGACGACCCAATCTGGCTAATAATGTATAATATTTCATTCAAATACTAGTCAAGGAAATGTATAAAAAAGATTGGAGACTCGGTTGGGCACACGATTAAAGTAGACATGAGAAATTGTGAATCATTGATATATGCAAGGATCAAGGTAATTGCAATTAATGAAATTCCAAAAGACATCAAATTGATCGGTGGGAATGAGACCTAGACCTAGACATTGGAAGCAGAAAATCTTGCATTCTTTTGTGTGAGATGTTGAAGGAGAAACCACAATGAAGCTAGTTGTAGAAGCTTCCCAAAAATTCAAAGGGAGCTTGGTAGGAAACGAACTCCAATAGAGGAAACAAGAATGAATCAATGGAGAAAATAGAACCCCATGAGGAAAACCAAGCCTTGGGGAATTGGGCAATGGTGAATGCCAATCCATTAAAAATTGTCATCCCAGAGGAGGAAGAGTAGTTAGAACAAGGAGAAATGGATGTTCCCCCTCTATGTCTATGGGCAATGTAATTAAATATCTATTATAGAGACAAGGGAGGGAAGAGGATGTATTAGAATCAGATAATTCAAACATTCAAAAGGAAGAGGAAGAAATTGATATAATAGAGGAGAAATATATCTATCAAACTACTAATGTGTCATCCTCAAAAATTGAAAGGAAATCTCTCAAGAAGAAGCAAGAGGAAGAGGCACAAAAAATAAATCAACCTTCAATAAATACTTATATTACTAGATCCAAGGGAGTATGCCCCTCCCTTGGATGTAAATGAGGATTCTCATTTGGAATGTTAGGGGCCTGAATAGTCCTAACAAAAGGCGACTGGTTAAGCGCCAACTGGAAATCCAAAAGATTGACCTAGTAATACTCCAAGAAACAAAACTCAATGGAAAGGAGGTATGAGCATTCCTAAAAACATGTAAAATCAAGAAAGGTTTCTTCATGTTAAGTATGCCCTAGAATATGATATGAATCGGTGTTGAATTTTTTGAAAACTTGTTGGGCGGGAAAGGTATGGTTGAAGGATTAAACTATAACATCTTTGATGGAGTTCAAAGATCAATCTCAGGAAGATAATGAATTGTTGGTTGGCTTAGTCATGGTGAAAGAAGTCAAGAAGGTTGTCTTCAAGTTGCAACCTTAGAAATCACCAAGTCTCGATGGCTTCAATGCACTTTTTTACAAGATCTATTGGGATTTTCTAGGGAAAAAAATTATAAAAGTGGTGGAGGAATCTTGAAGGAAATCAACAATGCTGAAGGATCTTAATAATACAAATATCACTCTTATACCGAAGAAAGAAGAATGTGAAACTTTTACAAATTTCTAGCCTATCTCCCTTTGTAATACCATGTATAAGATCATTACAAGATAATGGCGAATAGGTTGAAAAGAATTTTTCCACAAATTATATCCCCTAAACAAAGTGGATTTGTACCAAGAAGGAACATAATAGATGGGATAATCATCGCACACAAAATTGTGCACGCATTAAAGAAGTCTAACAGGAGTGGAATGCTGGTAAAATTGGAATTGAGAAGGCTTATTATAGGGTCTAGTGGAGGTTTTCGATAAAGACAATGGAAAAGATGGCGTTTGAAGAAAAATGGATGAAATAGGTTTTTGTTGCATCTCCTCCCCCAGATACTCAGTATTAATAAATGGTTCACCTTGTGGATTCTTTATTGGGGCAAGGGGCCTAAGGAGGGTGACTCGATCTCGCCCTTTATATTTGTGATTATGATGGAACCTTTCAGTAGATACATATCCAACAAATGCAGGAGTGGGCGTTAGTGTGGCATTGAAGTGGTACCTAAAATCCCAACTGCCTCTCACCAAATCTTTGCAAATGAGACAATCCTTTATGGAAAGGAATCAATGGAAGAAGCAGTAGAAATAAAGAGGGTGATTGATTTGTTACGATTAGAAATGGGCCAATTGGTGAATGCAAAAAATTCAAATGTCTAAATTTCTTTAAAATGAACAAGAGGCTCCAACAATGAATCATAAACATCCTTGGGTTCACCAAAGGGATCGTCCCAAAAAAGTATTCCATTGTTCAAAGGAAAAATGAAACTAGGCTTGTGGGAAGAGATGGAAAGGAAATGTAAGGCAAAAATTAAGTTATGGGGACACTGGTTAACCTTAGCCAAGTGAATCACAATTGCTAAAGTTGTTTTGGCAGCTATACCAATCTACATGTTGTCTTGTCTGGAGATCCCTAAAATGTCAGCTAAAAGAATACCAACTTTTCAAAGAAAAATTTTATGGGACGGGGCTCACGAGAGAGAGCACATCATGTTGATTGGATGAGGGACTCTTATAAAACCAAAGGAGGTAGTGGGTGAGTCTAAAGGAAGCGAAGACATAGAATGTGGCCCTGGGGGAAAAAATAACTTGGCATATGTTTAAAGAGCTAGAGGCTAATTGGAGTAAGTTACTAAATGAAAAATACCTGGATACAATGGAGGTGGATTGGATTCTAACAATTATGAATCCACATCTAAAGGATTTGTGATATGGAATTTTGTCCTAAGATGCAGGTCAGTAATGACAAATAATTTGACATGGATCATAAAAGATGGATCTTGAGCCCCGTTTTGGCATGATTCATGGAATGGGTATAAACCCACGGATTCTTTTCCAAGAGTTGAGGAGGAAATCCCTCTGAAAAGCATGGTTTATAGGGAGAGTGTGGCTTCTTTTTTTGTTATGAGAATAGAGAGGGAAAGATGGGAGGATAGTTGGAAGAATTTTGAAATGTTAGCAAGTGGACTAAGAGAATTGATTCTTGAGGAACTGAACAAAATATATGTAGCCTTTATGGTGAAAGTGACTCAATAAATTGGTGTGCAGAAAAAACTAGAGAGTACTCAGTAAATATTGGTTGTAGAGTTTTAAATAAGATACAAGAAGAAGAGGTGTGGCTAAAGGATCTTTTGTGGGGTAAATTTGTATTGCCTAAAGCTAGTGCATTTACATGGAATGCTATGCATGGATGAATATTAACGGGTGAAAGGTTGAAAGGAATTGGGATGTCTGGCCAGCTCAGATTCTTGCTATGAAAAAGTAATGAAGAAACTACAAATCATTTTTTGGTCGAGTTTGAATTCACTCAAAGGTGTTGGGAAACTTTTTGTGGTAAACTAGAGACTTGAAAGGGGCCTTTGCAAAATAATGTTAAAGGTGTTTTCGATGCATGGTCCCAAATTGGTAAGGGTTCATTTATGACAAGAATTTGGTCAGAGGTTTTGGCTATGGTGGTGTGAGAGTTGTGGCATGAATGAAAAGGTGTCACAATTAAATGATGTCATATGAAAATTTGAGAACAAGGTGAATGAAAAATTTTGTACAGTTCTTGAAAGCAACCAATATAGATTTCTTTTAGCTTGGGATAGCCAAATGGAAAAAACTTGGCCTAAGATAAAAATGCAAAAAGTATGTAGATAAAGGGGAAGCATTGTAGCAATAAGGTGAAGTGGAGACTTCCTCCCAAAGGAAGGCTAAAGCTTAATTTTTATGGGGCCTCGAAGGGTAAACTAGGGCCCTTGGGAACATTTTTTTTTGGTAAGAGATTGTATGGGTGGTTTTGTTTGGGAAGTATCTATTAAACTCCTAGAGGTTACTAACAATGTTGTGGAGGCCTCTGTACATTTTGAAAGGTTTAAGCACTGCATTGATAACAATTTAAAGGTGATTGATATAGAAGGGGACATAGAGATTATTGTAAAGGAAAAAAATTTGTGAGAAGCGCCAAGCTAGAAGATGATGAACTAGATTGCAAGATTCTCTCCATTACTGGAGTGCCTAGGTGATTACACATTTTTCCATTTCTTCAAAAAAGAAACAAGTTGGTGAATGTGTTGCTGAATGAAGAGATAGATCAAGATGTAAGAGCAAAGGAATCAATTAACCCATGGACATGGGAAAAGGTGGGTCAGTTACTTGTGAATGAGGAAATTGAAAACATGCCAGGGTTCATATAATCACAGGTTGTTCTAAGTAAGCAGCTTAAGCAAATGCAAGTCCTTGGTAATTCCAACAAGTAGGTTGGATCTGTAATCACTCGCAAGGCTGGATTTTGTAGGGAAAAGAATCATCCTTTATAGAAGGTTGGGTAGTGAATTGATTCAAAAAAAATTGGCCCTTGAGGTTCTAATAGCACTGACAAAGGCATTGGCTTGGCTCTATGTCTGATCCAAGCAAAGGACTGTAATTACCTTCTTTTGAGTGATTCTTTAATCTAGGGGTCATAATGTAGAACTCCTAGGGGACATCCCCTTTAACTGGCATCCATAGTAGTTGGATTTTAGTTGGCTTTGCTTCAAAGAAGGGGTGTTGTAGAGCTTTTCTAGTTGAGAGGTGGAGTGGTATGGAGTTGTCAATGCTACTGAATTTCAGCAGGAAGAGGAATGTTTTTTGAGGATGTGTTGGAGACATATGAAGCTTAGATATCCCACATTTTCAAAAGGACTTTGAGAGATTTGTTGGTGGTGATCAGAAGGGTCATCGAATAACATTGTCTCTAGGTAGATCATAACCATGATGGTATGATGCTAAGACTCTTCTTCATGAATGTGTTGCATTCGACAAGGAGCAAGGAAGTGATTTGAAAATGCATGAAGCTTTTGGTATACAATCATCTGGAAGTCGTCTCGAGGGTGTTGGCATCTTGTGTTGATTACTAGTAGAGGGGATGGTTTGTAGGACGTTGGACATGGCTAGAAAAAGAAGCGATATGAAGGTTGGAGTGATAGTAAAAAAGTTCAGAGAGGCAGTTCTAGTAGGAGATTTGAGGTGCTTCCTGGAGCATGTAATTGAAAAAAAAAAAAATTGTCAGATGCCTAGATCAATCAGATGGCTGATCTAGGGACAAGTCTCATAGCCGTCCTTTCAAAAACTCACTAAGAGATATTTCTTTGTGATGTATTTGGTCTTTGAATTAATGGAAGGAGTACTACCCTCTTTGATAGCGATTTGTTTAAAAAAAAACATTTGATATTATTGCCACCCATGCTATGATTTTTATTCACATAGTAGTTTAATTAACCATGAAAATATTTCATTGCTTTGAATACAAGTTTAATTCTTCAATGAAAATTGTTCATTGGTTTAAATACAAGTTTAATTCACCAATGAAAATTTTCATTAGTTTGAATACAAATTTAGATCATCAATGAAAATATTTTGCTAGTTCTTATATAGGTTTAATATGTACCAACAAAAATATTTTTCTTGTTTGAAATTAGGTTTAATTTTCCAATAAAACTATTTTATTGGTTTGAAAATAGGTTTAATTCACCGATGAAAATATTTTATTGGTTTAAAAGCAAGTTTCATTAGTCAATGAAAATATTTTATTGGTTGCAATAAAAGTATAATTCACCAATGTTTTCTACAATCTTCTAGTGATTACAAAAGATTCACTAATTGAATTTATATTTTTTCCTAAAAAAAAAAAAAAAATCACCAATAAATTTTATTTTCAAGAATTATACAAGATTTGTCAGGTTTTTACATCTTTTCCTAGGGAGGTTTCTTAAAGTTATCCCTGATTGGATGCCTCTAGTCTAAGTTTTTAAATCCCTTTCTAGTTGATTTTTTGGTTTATAATTTTTTTCCATGGTAGAAATCCTCTTTTGTTGTCTTGGAATCACTTTGAAAATCATAGAAATAGACTATGTTGCTAAGGTAAATGAATATAACTCATTTATTCTTTATTTTATTTATATAAATTGTTTTTATCAATTAATAATATCACTTTATAAATAGAGTATTATTGGTATATCTTTCTTGGAATTGGTCTTGCAACCTAGCATTAGATTGGCCTTAGGCTCTAGGTCGTACTCATCCTTTCTTTTGTTCATCGATAAAGTTCAAAGTGAGCTTATCTAAAGCCTATAATATATTAATTTAGTGTTGGGGGAAATCCTGAAATCCAATTCTAAAGAGTCACCTTGAAATGTATTCCATTATTTTCATACCATAACTTTACCACTTCAGCACTACGTGGTTGAGCTTTAAACCCCAAATTTCAAGCTTCATAAACATGGGTTATAATTGAATGCACTCCATAGTGATTATGCCACCATATGAGGTTCTTAAACCTTAATTCTTATGATTTCTAAACATGGGTCTTACATGCTTGAATGATTTTGAGGATTGGAAAAGGGGGCGGTTCTATAATAACAGTTTATTAGATGTCTATGTTAGAAACCTTCCCTCTATTAGATCCTAAATTGGAAATTTATGAAGACTTTGCAAGCATATTTGTTTATTTAATTAATCAACCCATAACAACTAGTATGATAGAAACTAGATAAGTCATAGAAAGGTAGTCATTGGTTGCTACCTAGTATATATACTCATATTAGAAGGAATGATTATGCAAACAAATTGATGAAATAAATGGAGCCTCTTGACCTATGATGTGAAATCATTGATAAATGTGTTGCTCAATTAATCATAATAGCAATTAATTGCACAAATTATTTCCACATATACTTTATCCTTTTCATTATATTTTCTCATCTAAGAAGGTTGGAGGATGAGAAATTCATGATGGTTGTATATGAATCCCTAATTGGGTAATTTCAACAAGCAACTAAATGAATGAAAATATTTGATCTAGTTATGATGTTATGTTTGTGTACATTAGGAAATTTGAGTTTCAAAAATTAATTTCCTCCTAATTCCTGGTATCACTTTCACCCATGCTTATGTAGGAGCATCCGGGTGCATGGGCAATCCTACACATCAAAAAAATATTGTTTTCCTCTTATTTATTATTTTATTGTAATTTTATTTTTGGTCTTGCAGGTGGGATTGTCCTTCAAATATTTGCTCTCCTCCAACTCTTTAAAAAATTATTAAATTGGGGAGTTTGATTTTCTAAGTTGATGTCTACTAATAAAGTTGCATTTTAATGTATTGTTCTCCAAAATCTAAGAGGAAGAAAACCCAATGCCCAAGAAAGAATAAAGCATTTAATACATATTATGGAGCACTTTGAATTCATAATTTTTTTTCCTATTTTGAGCTTTGGCAGTCCCAAAATGCTTGGTGATGGAGAAAGTGGAGTCGGAAGGGATTGGAAATCGAGAGTGTGGTGCCAAGAAGAATCTTGGTGTCCATTATGTGGAGGTCTAATTGGGTAAATTTCCCATGCCTAGATAGAGGGGAAAATGCAGAAATATTGTCGATGTGTACAAGAATTCAATTCCCATGGTTGTGAGGAGGAAAAGAGAAATCTTGAAGTGAAGAGAAGAGAGTATCTAAGGATGCAAGAGAGGAGATAATTTTTCTAGTGAGTTGCTGGAGATGTTTTGCACATAGATTTGGGATGAATCTTCTTGCCTATAGATGGGATTTTTTTTTGGGTTTACTTCATGTTAAAAGAGGGTTTTCATGTTGCTTTTTAAAATAATCTGAGATAGAGTTTGGAATGGGACTTGATTCTAGTAGATAGACTTAATATTCATCTACAGGAGTGTCCACCTATCATATTTGTTTATGTATGAGATTTCACGAATAAAAATGATGCTTTTTCATGCTTTTTGCTGCAATTTATGTTTTGAAAGTTTAAAATATTATGCTTGAGTTTGTTGTAATGATTGACAATCCATTCTTGGATCCTCAATCATTGATCTGCATCAAATGGTATCAAAGCAGGTATGATGCTAGAATGTGTGGAGCAAGAAGATTATTGGAGATGTGTTGAGAGAGTTGAAAAAGAGAGAGTTGTGAAAGAGTCGTTTGTCACAAGCATGAGAATGAGTTTGTTGTTGCAAGAATAAGAGAGGGTATGTAAAAGAGAGGGTATGTAAATACTATCCTCCATCCTCCAGTAGAGATAAAGTTGGGTAGAAGGTGCAGAGTTCCTCCACTAAGAGAGTGGGTAGAGGAAGCATCTTCCAGAGTCTTTGTTGTGTAGAGGGTAGTGTGTGTGTGGAAAGTGTTTGAAAAAATATCTTCAAGGAAGAGGAAAAGATGGGTCTTGAAAATACCTATAAGAATGCTATATTGGGAATAGTATTGAGAACAATGGGAAGAAAATAGATTTAACAACTAGTTGTTTGAGGAAATAAAGAATATTGAGGCTAGAGTGGAGGCCTTGGAAAGCTATTACTTTCTTTAAAAAATTGTGATTACAGAAAAGAGAAAAGTTGCAGCAGTGGAAGCACTTGGCAACAAGGAAAAAGGTTAGAGGAAAATCAAAGGTTTGACAAAGAGGAAAGTGAAAAGAGTAGTGTGGAAGTACAATATTGCATCCCTATGATGAAAAGAACAAGGAAAGAAATTCATGTGGGAGCATCCCACTCAAATATAGATGAAAGAAAGCACAAAAAGGACACAAGGAAAGAATGGAGAAAGAAAGAGATAAAGAATACAAAAAATATATTTGAAGAAGTGGTGATAGAGGAAATGAAGATGGGAAAAGATGAATATGATGTTTTATGTTCTAACATTACTTTGAATGTAGGTAGACAAGAAGATCTAGAAGAGTGTCACACATGTGGCATTGGAAAAGAATGGATCCTCATTCAAGAGGATAAAGGAGAAATTGAGGAAAATAAAGAAGTAGTATTTGATATATGTCTTGTTGAAGGCATCAAAATGGAGGACAAGGAAGTTGCACGTAAAGAAAAATAAATTGCAGCAACAAAAGGAAAGGTACTACCTCATTTTTATGAGTTTCGCAAAGATAATATTGATGTTGATTTCTATGTAGAAAAGATGAAATATGTTGAAGCAAGTAATTGAAAATTTGGGGTACCAGTTGGTCCTTGAAAGGGCATAATGATGTTGAAGAAAACAATACATTTGAGTGCAAGAGGGAAGATAGAAGAAGAAAACAACAAGATTGTAGTAGATAACCATAAAGCAGAGAAGGTTGCAACATCAACGAGGCAAGAGATTACATAGGAAGAGAGTTGTTTTTATAAGATTTGTGAATATGAACTTGAAAATAAGTTACATGCAAAAGAAGACAATGTATTTGTGGGTATGAGGATGACTGAAAATAATAATGTTGTTGTAGTAGATGATAATGAAGTTGTACAAATGGATAATAGTGAAGTTGTACTTGATTTTGGTTGTATGAAGAACATAATAAAAGTGGAAATTTAGAACAAAAATGCAAAGAAGAACATGTGGGGAAGAATGATAAATTTATAGTAGAGGGTGATGAGATAAGACCTTATTTTCCCAAAAAAAAAAATTATTATTTTTATTCACATGCAAATTATATGGTTGTAAAGGGATTATATGACGAGGTTAGAAGAAATGATTTTGATAAAGGAACAAACAGGTTTTAAAGGGATCCTGAAACCCTTAACAGTATGAAAGCAAGAGATAAAACATTAACAGATCCCAAACAAAAAACAAAACACTACCCACAATGAAGAAAACAAAGGAAACCAAGGCAAGACAACAAAAAATCGATAAAAAACCATAGAACAACTAGCCACTAGGCCAGATTCTTGAGGATTTCCACTGCCTCTTGCTCCAATTTTTTCATATTAAGTGTAGACTTCTTGATCTCCTAGATATTCACTAACACCTAGTTTTCCTTCATTTTCAAGTTCTCTTTGGTTCTTTTGCTCAGCCCCCCACTATCCAGCTAACCTTCCTCTTTTTCCACATCAACAAACATAATAGTCATAACTTGATAAGCATTTTCCAGATTCTCCACCATGGTATTCATGGTCGTAGCGGTGGATTTTAAAATATTGTGGCTCATAACCAACACTTTGTGGAGAGAATCTTTGATTTTCCTCAACTGCTCCTCCATCTCAAACTACTTTCCATCATGGTTGCTTTAAAAATTTTGTAACTCATCAATAGTTTTCTTGAGGCACTCAACCATATATTTCTTCTCCTCCTTTGTCCATAAGTTAGTGGCCCTAACACTACCTCTGTTATTATTGTCCTCATCTTTCTCCATTTTACTACTCATGGCTCTCTGATTCAGTTTAATCTCTTTAATTTCAAAGAACACCCATCTAATTAACCTAAAAAAATCCATAGACCCATTGCGAGCTATAGCAAGAATATCGGTAGGGAATTATTATTCCTCCTTGAAGTAGTGATCCTCTGCCTTGAGGTCCATAGGAAAATGGGGCCTCTCATCTCTATCGGTAACAAGGTAGCTAGAGTACTCAGACAACGAATCTATTGTGATTCCTCATCATTTACATCATAGGAGGGATCCTCTAAAACCTTCCTCTTACCCTTCTTCTGGGGAGAATCACTAGATTTCCCTTTCCTCTTAACAACAACCCTATCTTTAGAAGAGGGAGTCTGGTGGGACATAGCTGACATGGCTTTAAAATGATCATAAATAAGAACAAGCAAGCCTTCATGGAGAATGGAATTCCTAGTAGGGTTTCATCTATGGCTTTGCAAACTGGTGTTCAAAGAAGAGGCGAGGTAGAAAGGAAATGAAACCCTAACCTGATGCCTAAAGTGGTTGAGGAGAACGAAATGATACTCAAAGACTCTTGTGTAATGGCCATCTAAAGTGACATACTCCATTAGCAAGTTCAAGACCCTCCTCCAGTGTGAGATAATCCTCTCTGAATCATAATAACTTCTAATTGTCCTTCGAAGTTCCTCCCTCTCAACCTCCAACTTTGGAAATTTATTGACCGCCTAGTCAAAAAGCTTTCTATCCATGTAGAACTTAATACCTTCCATAGAGAGGCCC
The DNA here is from genome assembly GCA_007258455.2 of Sequoia sempervirens. NCBI lineage: Eukaryota > Viridiplantae > Streptophyta > Pinopsida > Cupressales > Cupressaceae > Sequoia > Sequoia sempervirens. The sequence goes on from VDFB02281492.1 coordinate 593,163,139, forward strand.
ATAACCTCAACAACTAACTACTCATTAATGACCACTTGTCTTCCAAACAAATTTATCTCACCATCCTTCCAACCTTTGGAAAAGATCCTAGTTACCTCTGGATCCCAACAATGGTGTTTCTCAATGAAAGCAGTAATATCACCCTTCTCCACCTTCTCCTAAAGCTTCATATTGTTCCTAAACTATTCGCTACTCACCGACTCCACCCTGTGACTCTCGCCATGCATGTTGGTTGTCTTGCAGGTAGGGACAAAAGACTCCAGAATCCTAAAACCAAAACCTCCCAGAATTCCCAAAAATCACGCGAAGCTCACATCACTCAAAAGGGAAATAATACAATTAAACTTCGGCCAACTATGAGTGATGATTAAATTGCAGTCCCAAGACTGCAGGAAAGGACACTTAGCCATCATTCGGGGGAATGGGGAATTGCACCTTCCCGTGAACATGGTCATACATGATTAAGGCCTTGACATCAACCTCCAACTCATCATACCCCTGCCACCTCATCTTTTCCTTAGCTTTAACTCCCTTGTTGGAAAAAAATTCCACCACCGTCTTTATTTCCCTAAAAGCATGTGAGATATAACTTTTCTCAAAATTATTAATAATTTCCTTTGAAAGTTTTATCCAATTCTCTATAGACCATGATGTTTTTTGAAGGCCCTTTAAGTATTGAATTATATTATTCGAATCCCCTTCAATGCAAACATTTTTGAAATTCAATTGGCTAGCCAACTTCATGACCTGAAACACTCCAATAGCTTCAACCACATGGTTGGTCTGAGTGCCTAAGGGGAGTGCCATAGCCACAATAAAGCAACCATCTTCATCCCTTATCACACCTCCACTCCCAGCTAGCCCAGGATTGCCCTTGGTCACACCATCAAAATTGATTTTAACCCAACCAGGAGGTAGGAGACTCCAAAAGATGCCATCTCTAGGTCCCTTGGTAATCTTGGAAATATTGGACATGTCCACATTAATCTTCCAAGCTTCCACCACTTTGATCTCATACTCTTGAAAGCTAACCTTACCTTTACCTTTGTTCTTGTTATTGAGCAAGTTAAAGTTTTCACCCACAGCTCTGATAATCTTGCCAAAGAGCACTTCCTCTGAAAGAGTCAGATCCCTGAAAAATTTATTATTATTTTCTTTCCAAATGCCCTAGGCAAGGTGAGGGTAGATGTAGTTCCAAAGCAGATTCAACACCCGATTATTTGAAAGGACCTTCCACTGGTTGTAAAAATCCAAGATAGTTCTAGGAAAAACCTAGCTAAGATCCCACATTTATAGAATCCTACACCATATAGCATGAACAAAGGGACAAAGGAGAAAAAGATGTGAGGAAGTCTCCACCTCCACACACCACAAGTAACACCTATTAGGAAAGGAGAAAACTCACTTACAAAGATTATCATTAGTCAACAGTTTATTTTGAAGGAGAATCCAAGAAAATATATTGACTTTCGAAGTAAGGTTGTGCACCCACACCTTAGCCTAGGCAGGGTAATGGAGGCTAGAATAACAAGAAGCCACTGCAGAAGAGATAGAGTAGATCCCTAAGGAGGACAACTTCTAGACCAAAGAGTCTTCCCGACCCTGCGAACTGAGCCTGACTGAATTAAGAAGAGCCTACAAAGGCTGGAGATCTAGACTAATTGAGGAAATATCAACCCACTAATTATTCCTCCAATAATCCCCAACCAAAAATCCAAACTTGGATTTACATCCCTCTATATGATTCCCAAAGTTCGGGAAATTACACAGACGATCATTACCAATCCAATGGTCTTCTCAGAACTGGATTTTCTTTCCATCTCCCAGTTTCCAACAAGTCTCTTTACCAACAAGGTCCCTGGCCTTAATGGTGTTGTTCCAAAGGGAAGAACCAATAGGGAGATTTTGAGAACTAAGAAAATCATTAAAATATTCAATCCCCCACAAATATTTACTGCACCAGATAGTATTCCAATCACAAGTGTCTGCAAAAGTTCTCTAAACCTACTTCACCAGAAGGGCTTTGTTAACACTCTAATGTTCCTCAAGCCAAGACCCCAAAACTTCTTAGGTCTGCACAATTCTCCCAACCAACATAATCCTCTTCTTCTCCTCAACCCCCAACCAAAGGAAACATTTCTAGATCTTTTCAATGATCTCAACAAACTTGGCAGGAATCTTAAATAAACTAAGGGCATAAACAAGAAAATTTTGAAGAGAAGCCTTAATTAATAGAACTTTACCAGCTTGACTCAAGAGGGCCCCTTTCTAGCTAGCCAACTTTTGATTAAGCCTGTCCACAAGAGAAATCCAAAACGAATCTAGAGGTTTGGACCCTAAAGGAAGACCCAAGTAAGTGGAAGGAAGATAATTAACTCCACAACCTAAGATGTTTTCTATCTTCCTATTAGAGAGAACTTTTATCCCTATTAATTTTTTACCCTAATCCTTCTTCATAAAGGATAAGACAACTCTTTATTGCTCTGGCTTCACTAATAGTAGAACTTCCCATAAACATTGTGTCATCCACAAACTACTGGTGCAAACAGACCAGGTTTGCAGAAGATGGCTTTAACCCTTCTAGACTGCCTTCCATCACTTTTTTATGTAGAAGCCTTCCTAGAATTTACACCATAAGGGTAAAGAGAATGGGAAACATAGGATCCCCTTGTCTAACTCCTCTTGACACCTTAAAAAATGGGAAGGAGAGCCATTGATGATCACTAAAGTACTGGTGGTAGAAATCAATTCCTGTATCATTTGCAAAAATATTTCAGAGAACCCAAAAGCTTTTAAGACTTTGATTAGAAAATCCCAGTCCACCCTATCATAGGCCTTAGTCATAGCTAGCTTGATAAAAAAATATTTGGTTTTTCGAAGCTTCTAGAGAGTGGATATTCTCATCGACTATAATAATAGAGTCTAGAATTTGTCTTCCTAGAACAAAACCATTCTACTGGGGGGAAATCAACAATGGAAAAATCCCAAGAAGCCTAGAGGTAATCACTTTAGAAATAATTTTGTAGAAAGAGTTGTATAAGCTAATTGGATGGAAAGACTCAAAAGCATCAACACCAGGGAATTTAGGAATGTGAACAATAAAAGTGGCATTAAGCTCTTTCAACAATTTCCTAGCTCCAAAAAACTCCTTAACATCTGCTCACTAATCACATCATTAGCCACAATTTCCCAGAAGACTTGGAAAAATAACATAGGGAACCCGTCTGGGTCAGGGGCCTTGTTCCCTTCAAAAGGAAAAACCACCTTCCTTACCTCTTCTTGTGAAGGGATAGCCGTCAAGAATCTATTTTGATGCTCATTCAGAATATTAGGAACAACCTCAATAAGAGTTTGTTGAGAACTCACATCCAACCCCTCTTTCGAAGAAAGAAGGTTAGCAAATAACTGAATAGCCTCACTCTTGATCTCTTCCTCCTCAATTTTAACCCCATTCTTCATAATATAGGCTATACAACTAGAGGCCCTGGTCGATTCCACAAAAGGATATAAAAGTCATGGAAAATCCTAACCTGGGAATTGGACATTCCAGTAGGTGACTAACATCTTCTTATGGTCATTCATTTACATTGTCAAACTAGAGAGCGTATACTTTAAATGGAGTGGCACTGTATGTGCACTAAGAACCAATTTCAGTCACAATTTACAAGAAATAAATGCTTGGAAGGAATTCTACTTATGCTGCAGGAATGTAATGTAAAGTCTTCTTAACTTAAGCATAACTTAATCAAAGCATAAATCATGAAAACTATTACTAAGAAACAAACTATGAACTAGCCTTATGCTGCAGGAACAAACACAGGGATGGATTCCCAATGCTACAGGAACAATATAAGACTGAGTTTGCATTGAAACCTTCAAGAATGAAATATAACTTATAATCAATGGGAGATAAATAACTAACTACAAATACTCACTAAGTGGGCCCCCTTAGCAAGCATCAACAATTTATGCAAGAATTGAACTCAAAACTTCATCAACTTTTATTCATAAACTTGGAATCATATACATTGATTGTTCTGCTTGTAAGAAAACTAACACAAAACACTATTTTTCATTATAATACTAACTTTAACACACTATGTTGCTCACTCACGCAGGAGGAACACTTATTTATATTAGAAAAGCAACTAACTACCTAACTCTAATAGAGAAAGATGTGGACATAAATGCATCCTGAAACCGAGGAACAAACTTCTCATAAATGAAGGCATATTTGTTCAACATGATTCAGAGAGAATTTAGTATTCCACTCTTCCTAGATTAATGATCATTTAGATTTCCTCCCAACGACCCGGTCAGAGAGTCTTTGTTGGAACAACTTCCTCAATGTCATGCTGGAAATGGTCTTTACTGCAAGGCCAAGATCTATTGTGCTTTGACTCGTTCATGCTTCCTTCAACAACGTGTGATGCACATGGCGACAAAAGAAAAAGAAAGCGCACATGGAAAATAACACAATACACATTCATTAATCACATATTAAATTCATTTCATTATCCAAAAACCACATGGATTATATCAGTCATTCAGGAGGTCAAACAGGGCAATTAATAAATACACATAGAGATGTTAAGCTGCAGGAACATAGGAATGTGTTGCTATAGAATACTACCCGATTTTAGATAAAAAAACCTTTAATCAAAGAGTTAAAACAACCATCAAAAATAAGAGTAAGGGTATTAAAATTACATCATAATATTCAAATTATGAGCAAATTTTGAGCTCATCATTTTCCCCCTACTTATCCTAATGATGGTCCTCTAGCATTAAGCTTTCTAGTTGTTTCTCTGAAATGAGTAGGAGTAGAATGGCCCTGTAATAAAGTTCCAAATTTGTAGTAGAAACCTCTAAAAAATTTCCATCTCTCATACGTGTGGGTTTCTTCATCCTCATTAACATCTGTAGCCCAATAAGGGTAAAGTGGCCACATCAAAAATGGAGGTCAAAATGTTAATGGTAACCATAACTCAAACCTTCTCTAGAGACCAAGCTGCATATACTTTTATGTCCTTCGGATGGATGCCTTAAAGTTCAAAGGGCTATGAGGGTTAGATTTCCTCAGACCAACAGTCAGTTTTTCCTATCTTGTTTCAATTCTGGAAGATGAAAGCTTCCAAAACAAATATGTTTGGTCTTTCAATTCATCATACACCTGCTTCCTAATATCAAATATTTTTATTCTTTATGTCTGATCATTGAATCCATACACAATAGTAAGCCAAGTTCTCAGAATTGTGTGGGGAGTTGAGCTTTCAGGTCGCAGTGGAATAGGTTCATTCCTTTCACCCTCTTCATAAGCCTCTAATTGTCTTCCATAGTTAGTTTCATTGGCCACCCAAGACATGAGTGACCTCAAATGAATGTCACCAATGTAGAGAAGCGAATTCCACTCTATTTTAGAGGGAATTAGCAAACCATGCAAATAAAGCTCACATAAAGAAATTTTGAGCCAACTGGGTGCTACTTGATATGCATCATAAAATTCCTTAGCTGTGTGAATGACAGGGTCTAATTTTCTTGAAATTCTCATCAATTGGAACCAAATAAATTGATCTTTAAGGCACATAGCATATACCTTAGGTGGTGGTTTACATTCCATAATTTTACCAGTTATCTTCACCATTTCATCCATTTTCTCTTTCATTTCTTGAATTTCCTATTTTTGTCTTTCAATTTCCCTTTTCAATTTCTTCTTTTCTTCTTCCCAAAGACTTTGTTGAATTTCAGTTCTAGCTAAATGGCGGAAACTCAAAGTTTGAAATGTAACAGGCCTCCATGTAGTCCTAAGATATTCCACATATTCAATTAACAATGTCCTTTTATAAACAACCAATTCTCGACAAGTTTCAGGGGGTAATGGGGTTTCATTGGACACTTTAGATTGTTCACGTTGTTCTTCCTCTTGCTATAGGATGGACTCCTATTGCTGCTCAGGAGGAGATTGTGTTTCTTCTGAAACTTACCTAACTGCTTCAGCGAAGTCATCAAGACTTGGCATCCCCCTTTCATTACCACTACCATGTTGTGCTTCCTCAACTTCCATTGTCTCAGTTTGCACTTCCCCAGGAATAACAGATGGACTTTGTGGAACATTCTCAGATACATTCTGAGAAACATCATGACTGAATTCTTCAGATTCCTCAGGAATTACTATAATTTCAGGCTGAACGGAGGTTGAGGTAACTTTACGCTGTTTCCTTGATAAAACTCTTTTTGGAAATGTTTCTAAAGTAACAACTATAGGAGACACTTTTGTGGCTTTCCTCTTTCTAACCTGCCTAGAGGATTCAGACTCGGCAGAAGAAATTGCTACAAGGGAAGTTGTTGTAGGAAAGAGTGAAGTAGAACATTTTCACTTTTGAATATGAGGGTCAGATTCTGGGGTTTGTTCTGCCCTAGATGACTCTCCTACCTTCGTTTTCCCTTTTTCTTTTTTACTAGCAAACCTGGTTTGTATTTGGGTAGAGGGCTCTGGTGTGGAGGCTGCAGGACTAAGTGCTGCAGGAGCAGATGATTCTTGCTCTGCTTCCCTACTTGTAGATTCTGCTCTCTTTTTCTTTTTCTTGTGCTATGCAGGGAGTGCTCTAAGAGGCTCTGGAGGTTGCAGACCCTTCTGGGCAACAAATTTTTTCCAAGAAAGGGGTGATACATCCCTCAGGGAATGCTCGATCAAGAATTTAATGAGGGCATGATGGGTGATAGAGTTGTCCCTACCCCTCTGGGTTTCATGGGCACAATGTTTCAAAAGGTTTAACAAAAAATTTGGAACATTGACAGCTAAACCGTGCCTCATATGACTCAATAGTTTAAAATGATAGGAATGCAAATAGGAAAAACATCCCTCACAAGTCAAGTACCTGATTATGAAGGTGGCATATTCTGAGTATGGAGGAGGCAGTGACACCCATTTACATCCTTGTTTGGAAACCTCCAAGGCTCCATCTGTTGGTATTGTGAATTCTGCCCTAGCAGAGACAACATCTCTCCCTGAAGAAAAAATTTCTCCTACTATCGGAAGCCTAGTTACTTCTGCAATCCACTCTTTTGTATCGGCTACTGTCAAACCCCACACTGTAGCTTCTCCCTCTGAAAGAGTTCTCAAAAACTCACCTACAACTTTCTCATTATAAGAATCTATCCTCAGAAAATAATTCAGCCAACCGCAATTGTTGAATGCCTGAACTGCTTTGAGGATTTTGCGTCAAGGGTTCATGAGCTACAGGCTCATGTCTTACTAACTGGCCACCCATATTCACAAATTATCCCTGCTGAGATTCCTGAAACTCAAACTTCTTCTGAAATTTGAAAAACTTCTTTTGCCCTGCTGTCACTTTTCTTTACTTTTCCAAGAATGACACAAAGGATAATTGCATGAAATGATTGTTAAAAACTACTCAAATCAAGCAGTTAATTGTTGTTTAGGATGAAAGCACACAGTTGTACTTGGTAAGTACAAGAAAATAAAAATGTCTTAACAGTTGTGACAGTGGCATAAGAAAAAGTTGAAATGGATTATCCCCGCCCCCTACTAAAAGTTTGGCATGTGTCCACATATGTGCGAAAGGATAGGCAAAGAATAGGAAATGATGACTGATATGTACATAGCAATTAATGAATAAATGAAATAAATAAATTATGTGACAATAAAAGATATCATGTACCTTGTAATAGGTGCTTGTACATACTAGGAAAGATCACAACTCAGCATGAAATGACTGTTGGAATTGAAATCATAAATGAGGGAAGTACGACAGGATGGATGACATGGATGGGTGACGTGGAAGAAGATGGAAATGAATGGTGGTGATGGATGAAAAATGGAGAAAGTGGCTTCCTTAAAAAGGAAACCTTTATTATGGGAATGCAACATAGAATTTTAAAGAGATGTTGTAGGAGAAAGGTCGAAGCCTTTTGTTGTAGGAAGATCAGTGGTCGCATCCGAAACAAACTACTTCATAAATTCTTCTTAAATTCTTCTTTGGATGTTGGCTTATGATACAACCTAAGACGATGTCCATTAACCAGTAGCTTGAATCAGACAGGATCTATTGTAGCTAACTAAACTAAACCATTATCAAACACATTTTCTATTTCATGAGGACCAAGCCATCTTGTGGTGAGTTTACCTTGATTTTCCTTATACCTGGATTCATAGAGCAATGCCCAATCACCGGCAGAGAATTGCTTAGTTCTGATATGGTGGTCATGCCATTTTTTTCTTTACTGTTGGATAGCTTCAGTATGTTGCAGGGTAGCTTTCCTTATCTCATCCAATGCATTCAGCTACAGGAGGTGTTCTTTTTGGGCTTCTAAAATATCAATGTTAAGCTGGAGAGTAGTCCTTAAGGTCTTATGCTCAAACTCTATTGGCAACATGGCAGTTTTGCCATAGAGTAACTCAAAAGGAGTGAACCCTGTAGTTGTTTTCCATGTTTTCTTATAGGCCCAAACTACTTCAAAAAGATGACTGCTCCAATCCTTCTTGTGTAATTGTACTATCTTAGTAAGGATTGCCTCAATTTCTCTGTTGGTAACCTCTGCCTGACCATTGGCTTGAGGGTGATAAGGGCTAGACTTTTTGTGTTTGATCTTGTAATTGGTCATCAATGCAGTGATTAAGTTTGATGTAAACTGAGCTACTTGATCAGTAACAAGTTCCCTTGGGACTCCAAACTAAGTAAAAATCTTCTCATACAGGAACTCAACAACTTTATTATCATGGGCATGTGTCATTGCTTTCACTTCCATCCACTTGGTTACATAATCAGTGCAAACCAAAATGTATGATTTCCCATTGGATGGAGGATCAATAGGCCCAACAAAATCCATGCCCCACTTTTCAAAGGGACTGACTACTACTTAAGGATATAGGGGGCATATCATCAGACTTTGTTGGTCTCCCCATGCATTGACATATGTCACATTTTCTAGTGTAGGTTGCAGCATCTTTGTGTAGTGTGGGCCAATAGTATCCTGTAGCAAGCACTTTCATAGATTTTCTCTTGGCTGCAAAGTTCCCACCACATGGCTCATCATGACAGGCATGAAAAATGTCATAGGTTTCATCTTCCCTAACACACTTTCTCATGACTTGGTCAGGTCCTATGTTAAATAAACAGTCTGTAATCCATGAAAAGTTAAAACTTTTCTCTACCAACAATTGTCTTTCCTTTGGTGAGAAGTGGGCTGAGATCTTGTTGGCTGCTAAATAATTTGCAATATTTGCATACCATGGAGTTTGAGCAGCAATAGAAAATAGATGTTCATCGAGAAAGCTATCATCAATTACCTCAGGGGTGGCAAGTGTAGTTGTTTGAATTCTTGACAAGAAATCAACCACATTAGCCCGACCTGGCTTATCAATAACTATGATATCAAATTCCTGCAACAATAGGAGCCATCTTGCTAATCTTCCAGATATGGTAGACTTATTCATGAGGTACCTTATTGTTGCATGATCTATATGGACAAATATTTGGTAACCAGTGACATAATGTCAAAACTTGTTCAGGGCATACAAAACTGCTAGCAATTCTTTCTCTGTGATAGTATAGTTTAATTCAGGGCCTTGAAGATTTTTGCTAATGAAATATATGGCATGCTCTATGGAATTCTCTTTCTATCCTAAAACTACCCTTATGGCATAATTAGAAGCATTTGTGTGTATATGAAAGGGCAGACTCCACTTCAGTCCTTGAAGAACAGGTGCCTGAGTAAGTTCTTAAGCTGCAAGAAAGATTTGTCACAGACCTCAATCTAGTTAAATTTATAATCCTTAGTCAATAAGGCATATAATGGACTGGCTATTTTTCTAAAATATTTGATAAATCTTCTATAATATCCAGCATGTCGTAGGAAGCTTCTAACATCCTTTTGTTTCATAGCTATTTGCAAAGTTAGAATGACTTCTATTTTTGTAGGATCATCTTGAATTCCTACTTGAGAGATATGATGGCCTAAAACAATTCCCTCTTGCATCATCATAAAGCAGTTCTCACTATTCAAAGACAAATTTTTCTCCTTACATTTTTTCAACACTTTCTCCAAATTTGTTAATTCTTTTTCATAAGAAACTCCATAAGTGGTGAAGTCATCCATGTAGATCTTCATAGAATCATGAGAAATGTTAGCAAAAATACTAATCACTACCCTTTGAAATGTTGCAGGTGCATTACATAGGCCAAAAGGTAAGACAGAGTAGACAAAAGTGCCCCATGGACTAGTAAAAGTTGTTTTGTCTTGATCCTCAGGGGCAATTCTAATTTGATTATACCCACTATATCCATCCAAAAAGGAAAATACTTTTTACCAGACAATGAGTCTAGCATTTGGTCAACAAATGGCAGTGAAAAGTGATCATTTTTAGTTGTTGTGTTCAGCTCCCTGTAGTCTACACAAACTCTCCATTTTTTACCTTTTTAGGAACAATCACCAATAAAGATACCTATTGACTGTCTGAAATGGGGTAGATAAAACCAGCATCAAGCAATTTTTGGAGCTCTTTTTTAACCATTTCCCTGAGTGTTGGGTTTATCCTTCTTTGAGGCTGCCTAACAGGTGAACAATCTTCCTTAATGTAGATCCTATGAGTATAGAATTGAGGATCTATTCCCTTCATATCCCCATAGTCCCATTCAAAAGCTCTGTGTTGATCTTGCAGCATTGCGACTAGGGCAGTTTGTTGAGATTGAGGCAAGTTATTATTTATGTTCAGACAGTGGCTTGGAGACACTTCTACTTGCTTGGTAAGATCATTCATGGAGGCTGTTGATAAAGGTGGTGTTTGTATTTCATGTGGAAGTAAATTATGATAAACTGCAAGAAATTTAGGTGGCAGACTCTCGGGATTCAGTTGTTGCAAGAAACACTGCTGAAGACAGCTATATAGAACAGATGGGCTACTCAGATCAGAGTTGGACTGCAAAATGTGTAAAATCAGGCCATCCTCACTTTGAAGCTAGGAAAATGGATTAGTTTGCAACATCATTAGCTGAGCCAATGAATTGATTTCTTCAGTTTCCTCTCCTAAATCTAGCCAAATTGGTTGAGACAAGTTTGGATGAGGCTGGGCAGGTGAGTATAAAGCCAATTTCTTTCTTGATTGATCATCAGAAATTGTCATGTCTCCTAAATGACATCCTATAAAAGCATCAGTTGCTGCTAACCATGGTCTACCTAAGATGATAGGATATCCTCCCAAAGATGCCTTAGTGGACAATATGGTGAAATTTGCTGGGTATTCCCAAGACTCAAGGATGACAATGAAATCTTCTACCACTCCATTAGGTGTTACTGTGGAACTATCAGCAAGCTGCAGGATGGTAGGTTTAGACTGAATGGTTAGGATATTCAAATACTCCATAGTATGCTTAGTGATTACATTGATGGCTACACCAAGGTCAATCAAAACGTTCTTTACTATCTGACCATTAATATTTATTTTTACCACAAGACTCCCAGGGTCAGTATATTTTGGAATGACTACCTTCCCTAACATAATATTTTCCAACTGTCCTATAACATGAATAGTTTGGGGATCATTTTTCTTTCTTCCTGGTTTCTTTAAACATGCCTCCTTAATGGATTTTCCATAAATTGGGACATCTTTAATGGCTTGAAAAAGGAAAATTTGAATGTGTACATTCTTTAGCTGATCCAAAATATCAAAGGTAGGCTCTTCCATAGACTTGGACGTAGTAATTTGCAATCTCTAAGGAAAAGGTGGTTTGGCCTGATGCTGCAGGACAGGCTCCTTAGAGACAATAACTGATACATGTCTATGTTCTACAAGATCAGTAGGTTGTTCAGAGGCAGAGTCTGGAATCTCTGTAATTACAGGTGGTTGTGGAGTAGGTAGAGTGGTTCCAGACCTGAGATGGATATCATTAATATTCAGGGCATAAGTTGGATACTGATTGGCTTCTAAAAAATAGATAGGTTGTTGTTGTTGTTGCTGCTTATTATTAGGATTTGGCAATGGTTGAGTAGGCATAGGCATTTATTTTGGAGGGCCAGTATTTGCTACAGGTGCTGCAAGAGGTGGCATGAGGGCCGGAGGTTGTGGCTGTTGAAGTTGCAGGGATCTAGGGGATTGGTTATCCCATTGCTGAGAACCTCTCCATTGAGGATTCTACTACCAATTACCTTGGGGTGGAGTCCATTGTCCTTGTGGCTACTGCCTACCTCTTTGAGGAGATTTCCATTGAGGACTCTAATAGTTAGGCTAATGTGGTTGAGAAGTATTCCAAGGTGGTGATGGGTCATATGTAGGTTGTCATTGGTTATTGTAATTAGAATAAAGATTACCAAAAGTCAAAGGGTCTTGAGGCATACCTTGTCTTTGAGTCCATTGTCGCCTTTGTGCAATGAAGAATACTTGGTCATCATCACCCTCTACTATCTTAAAATCAGTAGCTAATTGCTTAGCCTCCAGGTTAGCCACCATCTTACATTTGTAGTCACATTTCTTCTATCTGCAATGTGGACAGAACAAAGCCAAAATTGCTTTAGCTTCCTCATGTTTCTTCTAAGCTTGCATAGTATCCAACTGTGTAGCCATGTTGTTTATGATATCCTGCTTAAAATAAGACAACAAATATGTGATCTCCATCTGTGAAACTCCATTAGTAGAATACTTTCCCACTGTGGCTTGATGACCTCTACCCTTCTTAACAATTGCTCGAGAGTAGTTGCGACATATGTTCTTGATATCATTCCAAGGCACTTGGGTTATATCTCCTCCTCCCATCAGATCCAGGGCATCTATACAGGTGTCACTGATTCCCCTTAGAAAAAGTAGTTTATGAGATTCTTCATTGAGAGTATGGTCTGAATTCTTTTTCAGGGAAAACAAGAATCTTGAGATATAGTCTTCCAAGCTTTCATCCTCCTTTTGTTGAATTCTGAATATATCATCACCCTTACTACCACTCTTACAATATTCTTTGTATTTCTCAAGAAATTTTGTTTGCATAGCTGCCCAACTATCAACAATATCCCTTCCCAAACTCATAAACCATCTAAGAGCTCCCTCCTTCAAAGTAGCAGGAAACAACTTAAGTCTATGAGCATCTAAAGTGTAATCATAGCTGTGACAGAGGATGTCAAACTCAAATAAGAAAATGTCTGGGTCCTCTGTAACTAGTCCATAGAACTTGGGAAGTAATGAAGAAGGAATATTTTTAAGGTTATCATTATCTTGCTGAGCAATGATGGGGAATTCAAAAGTAGGAGTTTGATTAGGTGGATTATGTGCCATATTTGCTTGATGGAGTATCAAAGAAAATGGATTTTCTTGAGGTTCTTCATTAGTTGGGGCAAATGGCAATTCAGCAAGCAGGTTTTTAGCAAATGGATTGATATCTTGGTCTCATCCTTGCTCAAATAGATTATAAGCTGGTTCAGAATTGTTATCAATGAATGGAAGGTTAGGGAGGAATCTTCCCAGAGTGTCTCTTCTTTTATGCATGCAATAGAATTAACTGTAAATTGAAGGAATTTGAAAATTCTTGAATAAACACACTAAACTAATGCTAAAAATGACTATGACAGGTTCTTAGCTTGACACCATCCCCGGTAACAGCGCCAAAAATGGTCGATTCCACAAAAAGATATAAAATTCATGGAAAATACTAACCTGGGAATTGGACATTCTAGCAGGTGACTAACATCTTCTTATGGTCATTCATTTACATTGTCAAACCAGGGAACGTATACTTGAAATGGAGCAGCACTGTATGTGCATTAAAAACCAATTTCAGTCACAATTTACCAGAAATAAATGCTTGAAAGGAATTCTACTTATGCTGCAAGAATGTAATGTAAAGTCTTCTTAACTTAAGCATAACTTAATCAAACCAGAAATCATGACAACTATTACTAAGAAACAAACTATGAACTAGCCTTATGCTACAAGAACAAACACAGGGATGGATTCCCGATGCTGCATGAACAATATAAGACTGAGTTTGCATTGAAACCTTCAAAAATGAAATCTAAATTATAATCAACATGAGATAAATAACTAACTACAGATACTTACTAAGTTGGCCCCCTTAGCAAGCATCAACTAGTTTATGCAAGAATTGAACTCAAAACTTCATAAGCTTTTATTCATAAACTTGGAATAATATACATTGATTGTTCTGCTTGTAAGAAAAATAACACAAAACACTATTTTTCATTATAATACTAACTTTAACACACTTTGTTGCTCACTCACACAGGAGGAACACTTATTTATATTAGAAAAGCAACTAACTACCTAACTCTAACAAAGAAAGACGTGGACATAAATGCATCCTGAAACCGAGGAACATACTTCTCATAAATGAAGGCATATATGTTCAACACGATTCAGAGAGAATTTAGTATTCCACTCTTCCTAGATTAATGATAATTTAGATTTCCTCCCAATGACCTGGTCAGAGATTCTTTGCTAGAACAACTTCCTTGATCATGTCATGTTGGAAATGGTCTTTACTGCAAGGCCGAGATCTGTTGTGCTTTGAATCATTCATGATTCCTTCAACAACCTACAATGCACATGGCGACAGAAGTGAAAGAAAGCACATGTGGAAAATAACACGATACACATTCATTAATCACATTAAATCCATTTCATTATCCAAAAACCACATGCATTATATCAGTCATTCGGGAGGTCAAACAAGGCAATTAATATAGACACATAGAGATGTTAAGTTGCAAGAATATAGGAATGTGTTGCTACATAATACTACCCGATTTTAGATAAAAAGCCTTTAATCAAAGAGTTAAAACAACCATCAACAATAAGAGTAAGGGTATTAAAATTACATCATAATATTCAAATTATGAGCATATTTCGACCTCATCAGGCCCTATGTTTCATAGTGGTCAAATGGAAAAACCTGGTGTTCTTATCTCCAATTGAAAGCCACACTAATCTAGATCTATGTTTCTAGTAATCCTCTTCTTTTGAGATAATATCATGGTATTTCGAAAGAATTTCATTTTCCTTAGAAAGGGAATCTCCCACATAACCTTCTTTCTAAATTCAGTCCTAAATGTCCCTTAAATCCTGCTGGATGGCAGCCTTAGACTCAAAAATATCCCCAAAAACTTTCTTGTTCTAGATCCTGACCTTAGTTTTGACCTCACCAAGCTTTTTAGCAACTCTAAACATAGCAATCCCACTAACATTTATATTCCACCACTCTTGAATGCGATTAAAAATATTAGGATGAGACAACCACATTTTTTCAAATCTAAAAGGGAAATTTCTCTTACCTGACACAGAGTCAGCCACAAAACTTATAGGGAAATGGTCCAAGCCAATTCTGGAAAGAGCATTCAAAGAGAAAAAGTAATCCTTCAACCAATTATCTGAAATTAAGGCCCTGTCAAGCCAAACTTGGATAAGATCATTCCCAACCCTCCTGTTAGACCAGGTATAGGTAGCCCCCTTAAGGTCCACATCATGCAAACATTGAGAATTGATAAAGTCC
Source organism: Sequoia sempervirens (assembly GCA_007258455.2). Lineage (NCBI taxonomy): Eukaryota > Viridiplantae > Streptophyta > Pinopsida > Cupressales > Cupressaceae > Sequoia > Sequoia sempervirens. Next base: position 593,178,648 of record VDFB02281492.1, read on the forward strand.
ATCGGATCCATCTCTCTATCCAACTGTATCTAAGATCCCCCAATTTTTTCTAACACTAGAAAAGGTGTGTTAAAATCCCCCATGATAATCCAGTTCTCGTATGGGAAACAAGATCTAAAAGACTCAAGTCTTTTCCAAAAAATCCTTCTTGCAAATTTACTATTGGACGCATAGATATTAGACAAAATCCAGCTGAAATAATCTCTGATATGCTTAAATCTAGTAGCCACATGATTGGCATCTTCCAAAATCAAAGTACCTTGAAGGTGATCCTGATTCCAAAAAGTCACTAAACCCCCAGAGGCCCCATCCAAACCCCTGCTTTACACACCACCATTCTTGAAAATCTTAATCTTCTCCACCCATTATTTTGGCATCTTGGACTCCTCAATAATTAAGATATCAGGATTATGGTCCCTAGAAAAATTGTGCAAAATTTATTGTTTATGGGAACTGTTTAGTCTCTGAATATTCCATGACATAAACTTGACTTTTTTGATGGGGTTCTGCATAAATCTAGGATGGTTTTTTAAGTTCCATTAGCAATTTTTTGAAAGAATTCCTATTCTCTTTGCCATTTTGTTGATTATCTGCCTGAACCTCTCTAAACTCCCACATCTGCTTTTGATCTGTTTCTTGTAGAAACCCCCACTGTATTGTTCCCTTTTTTGCTCTTCTCCTTCTCAACTTTAGTGTATAGGCCCTCCTCTTCAAGATCTAGGTCCTCTAGACCCATAAAATATTTCCCATCCATAATGCCATCTGTTGTAGCAACTCTATTCAGTAGAGAATAGCCAACATCAATACCCTCCCTAGAAGATTTGACAGAGTTCCCAAATGTGGATTTCACAATCTCCAGAGAGCTTTGAGACCCACCCTGACTAGAAGAATGAGAAATATTCTCCCTAGACTTCTCTGAATCCTCCATCTCCCTTGCCTTACTCTGGTCAGAATGGGAAGTTTCCTCCAAACTATTAGCCACTGAGTCTCGAACTACGTGCAAACTCTCATTCTGCTTTATAGCACTCCCTCCTGCTTTTTCCTCCCCCCTTAGGAATCCCTTGTTCTCGATTCTACAACTACTCTATTAGGGTCATTAACTTCTCTTTCAGAAGTCGCAAGATTATCATTACCTTTGCACAATTCCTCAACTTTTTTATCTCCTGGGCTGGGGATACACTCCCCACTAATATTCTAACCTTCCACAATTATGTCTCCTCTATTCTCCTCCTCCTACGACTTCTCCACCATTTTGGCCTTCCACATCTTGGTCTCCTTAGAAACCACCTTATCGTTAAGTTTAGTCATATTGTTCGGACATTTCCTTGCCCAGTGCCCAGCTTTTTTACAGGTAAAGCACACAAAAGGAAGAGTCTCAAACCCAATAGACTGAGTCCATTTTCCTAGTTTTGACACTATTTCAATTGACGAAGGTAGGTCTGAGGACTAGGTAATCCCTACATAGATTCTAGAAAAAACCAGCTTCTTTCTAGATGAATTCATAGCGTCTATGGATAGAAGCTCCCCAAAGGAGCTAGAAATGCCCCTAAAAGCATCCTCGTTCCAAAACTCTAGTGGTAACCCAGGTAAGCGCACCCAAACAGGCACTACCTCAAAAGAAGCATCCGAGAAATCCATTTTTGGGGACCACTTCTTAATAGCCAGAGATGACTTTCCAATGACCCAAGGACCACTGCACAAAACTGCCAATTTATCCTCTTCACAAGAGAAAGAAAAGGAGAAAAAACCTTTAGGTAGAGCCGCAACCTCTACTTGACCTTTGACTCTCTATCTCTTCTTAACAAAGTCCCTAACAACCTCAATATTTGGTCAGGGCCCTATAAATTTACCAACCAGCGATGATTCCATTAAAGAAACGTTATGGTCAATTACTGGATCAGGAACAAGAATAAAAAACTTCCCACTTGTAGGGGATGAAATATTGCTTACCAGAGGAAAAATGGACTTTCCACCGGCTTGGTTCCAAATAATGAAACCCACTTATTCTTTGGATCCTCCCATGAGTGATCTTGCAAAGTATTATCCGCAGCCTAGTTTCCAAGGCACCCAGACCCACAAACCCTATCCTTCAAAGAAGAGTTAGGGAATAAATTACCTTCGGATGCCACCTTTCCACCTAGGTCCCTGCCTTTCTCTGGGTCCCAGCCCTTGGACACTTCTCCCTCGTGCTTTTCATCTACATTATCTCCTGTCGCATCCCTAGAAAGGCCATCCCTCGGCCTAGGTCTAGCGTCCTTCGAACCAAACTCCCATTGTCGCCCAAAAAATTCAAATCCTATTTCCCGCTCACCCATGTTGTCTTTAAGGACCACTTGAATTCTATCCATTTAGGCTAGAAGAAATGTTGCATCAGTAAGGAAAGGTGAAATTTCATAGGTAAATGTCAAATTTTCACATTTTGTTGACATTGACATTGAAGTCAATTCTTATTTGAAAGAAATGGATAGATTATGGAGAAATGAGAGTGGTTAGGTGCAACAATCACAAGTTGCAAGATGATTTGCAGTGAGATTCTACTCATTTTATTGAGCCAAAAGAAGAAGAGGATGAAGGAGAAACAGGTGAGAAAGAAGTACAATTCATTAATTTCCATAGATTTGTTGGAGTTGATTTGTATGCAAGTGTTGAAGATGATGACATGGAGTGGGAAGAAGCATATTGTTGGGAGTTAGATTATGTTGGATTGAATTTCATAAGAGGAAGAAAGAGAGGAAGGATGAAAGGAGAGACAAACATGAAGGTACAAGGTAAGGTTAAAAAGAAATTTCAAAATGATAAAGAAGAAAGGTGGATCCAAAATAAGCACATGTTATTCAAATGTTCATGAGCTTCACTCGTGAAACATTTCTTCTTACCCGGGGTGTTTGATGCAGGAGCACCGGGTGCACGGGCAATATTGCACATCAAAAAAAAAATTGTTTTCCTCTCATTTATTATTTTATTGTAATTTTATTTTTGGTCTTGCAGGTGGTATTTTCCTTCAAATATTTGCTCTCCTCTAGCTCTTTAAAAAATAATTAAATTGGGGAGTTTTATTTTCTAAGTTGAAGTTTACTAATAAAGTTGCATTTTAATGTATTGTTCTTCAAAATCTAAGAGGAAAAAAACCCAACTCCCAGGAAAGAATAGAGAATTTAATACATATTATGGAGGATTTTGAATTCATAATTTCTTGGCCTATTTTGAACTTTGACAACCCCAAAACACCTGGTGATGGAGAAAGTGGAGTGGGAAGGGATCGGAAATCAAGAGTGTGGTGTCAGGAAGAATCTTGGTGTCCATTATGTGGAGGTCTAACTGGGTAAATTTCCTATGCCTAGATAGAGGGGAATGTGCAGAGATATTGTTGGTGCATGCAAGAATTCAACGCCCATGATTGTGAAGAGGAAAAGAGAAATCTTGAAGTGAAGAGAAGAGAGTAGAAGGATGCAAGAGAGGAGATAGTTTTCCTGGGGTAGTGAGTTGCTAGAGATGTTTTTCGCATAGATTTGGGATGGATCTTATTGCCTAGAGCTGGAATTTTTTTGTTGTGTTTACTTCATGTTAAAAGAGGGTTTTCATGTTGATTTTTAAAATAATCTGAGATAGAGTTTGGACTGAGACTTGATTCTAGTAGATAGACTTAATATTCATCTGTAGGAGTGTTCACCTATCATATTTATTTATGTATGGGATTTCATGAATAAAAAAGATGTTTTTTCATGCTTTTTGCTGCAATTTATGTTTTAAAAGTTTAAAATATTATGCTTGAGTTTGCTGCAATGATTAACAATCCATTATTGGATCCTCAATCGTTGATCTACATCACATGCACTTATTTGAGATAGATAAATTTGCACATGGCTATTATGTAATGTTGTATAATAAGGCAATCATTATTAGTCCAAATGGCTAATTTTGTTACATATATGAGAAGATTGTCACCTACCAATCCATAGCTTGAAAATATGCTCTAATAGGTTGAATATGAGTGGAAATCCTCTGCAAATTAACAAAGGGATGATTAGTTATCCCTACCTTAAATTGGGAAGAGTCTTTGAGCATGTTATGGTCTCTCTTCAAATACATTTTAGAGCCATTCATGGCTATAAGTATGCTTGAAAAAATTGCAATGTCTTGTAAGTTGAGGAATAGTAGTAGCAACCAGTCATTGGGAGTATAGTGAGTTGACTATCTTATTGGATTTTGTTACAATTAAATGATTACCTTATTTTGGTTGAATAATTTCCATGAGAAACTAGGGAATATATGGAATTTGAACCTCTACTATCATACAAAACTAGAATGGGTAGTTGAAACCTAGAGGTGGTTGAGCTCAAAACCTACTTATTTTGAGCTAGGACATATCTTCCAATTATAGTACTAAACTAAGCATGAGTCAAGGAAAAATAATATGATTCTTGAGATTGACTGTAGTCAAGGAGAAATACTACAATGCTTAAGATTGACAATAGTCAAGGAGCAATACTATAATGCTCGAGATTGATGGTAGTTCAGGAGCATACTATGTCAATGATGGACATCATTGGTTCCTTAATTGTTTGATGGACTGTAGGGAAGAGATTTTCTAATGAAGCTCAGGTAGGAACATATAGAACTCACCTCATATTATTAAACAACCTATGTGAAATGGTGTCTTGAGTTACTCATGGTAGGAATACCTTAGGAATTGGTCATTAGGAAGTTAACTTATACAATGCAAGTGGGTATGAATGTCTACTTTCTCACCACATGCCATAGAATCTACTTGGAGGGGTTGATAGGGATAATATCTACTTTGGTTGGGATCATATTTCACCCCCATGGTGAAACGTGATAGGCTATGTACAAGGAGTCGTCGTGACCTTATAGAACATAATGTATGTTTCAAGAAATGTTAGTAGTTGATCCTTCATTGGTCATTATGTTATAGTACATTTGTAATATTGCGAAGGTCTTGTAGCAGCCATGATGGTTAAATATTATAATGCATGAAATCACTTTCTTTTTTGTTTAGTTGTTAGCTAATCCCTTATTAGATCGTTCTTGTATTGATATAAAAAAAATATGCAAAAAAATTGGATCTTGTTGGGTTTGTTATCATAGTGTCCCTAGTTGTGCAAACATTCAAACTCAAAATCTAAATTTAATAATAATCATTTTAGCTTTTTGTAATGGTTGGTATTCCTCTTGGCTTGAGAGAATCCTATTGCACGCATATTAGATTATAAATGTGTGATTGTATTGGTAGTTTAAGGGGGCATTACAAGAATTTTTTTATGTTGTACGTACCCAATTTGAAAGGATATAAATCATCTATTACATATTATTATTTCATAATGTAGGAAAAATTATGTGTTGTATTTTTAACATGAGATGTGAAAGGAAAGAAGTGTTACAAAAGCATAAAGAAGATGAGGAAAATATGCAACTAGTGGAGTAGGAGGTAGATTGCATCTATAACTAAGGTCTTGTATGAATGCAACAAGGGGTAGATATTAACCATTTCAGTTTATATTTATTTTATATGTCATTTATTACATAATAATGATAGTAGGTATTTTCCACTATTGAATAGTTCAATTTTTCTCTCTTTAGAGGATTTGCATGATAAATATGGTGTTCAATTCATCTCTTCCTCTATTATTAACTTCCATTTAACTTATGACAAATTAATGCAATATGTAATACTTATTTTGTGATTTTCATAATTTGTGTGGTTCATAGATTATGGATCATGGATGTTGAAATGTACAATGGTCCATAATATTTTCTTAAGGGCTTCCTCCTTGTAAAATGCAATTGGTGGGTTAGGGGGAGAAAGGAATAAGATGTATCATCTAAAAGAATGTTTCCCATATAAGCATGACCATGTTGTACATCATCAAGTTCATTGTTATTATCATGTGGCTCTCCATTGTTTAGGTAGTGTGGAAATGGACTTGTGTTAATTTTTAAATGACTATTTAAGGGTCTGATTGATGGATTTTCATTATCATTAACCCCTCCAAATTTGATTACATTTTTTTCAATGAGGTCTTGTACCTTATGTTTAAGACCTATAAAAATTTGAATATAATGATCTTTAAGTGATGATAGTTGCAAAATATTCAATCATTATATGCTTTAGGAAGTGATTTGTTTGGACTAAGTGAATAAACTTAAGGGAGTGTAAGTAAATTAACACTCAAAGTTTGAAGTTGGTTGTCAATAGATTCTTGAAATTGAGTAAACTTTATAAAATCAAAGCTAGCTTAAATGAAGGAATATGAAGTGTTAGCAACTTGATGAACACTTTTTTGTTACATTGTTATGCTTACAAAATAACTATTGATATTTAGAAGCCTGGTGGGAAGTAGTTTTGCTTGAAGACCCATATTATATCCTAAAAAAATAATTTAAATTAATCATGTAAAATACAATTACAACACTAACTTGATAGTGTTGTGATGCTGACAAAGTTATCAATGAGAAATAATTTAAGTTAACTATAGCTTAACTATTTTGAATCTGTAAAACTTCAATAAATCAAAAACATAACATATAAAAAAAATTAAAAAAATTATATACCAATAATTCCATTTTATATTAAAAATAATACAAATATAAAAAAACAAATTATATGCTAATTTAATTCCACTTTATAATAGAAAGAGTAATATTAATTTCCAAAATAATATATTATTTCAAATTTTATAACAAAAGCACAAATTAGATAATACAATGGATTTTTTTACGACTTCATCATTCCAAAACATAACATTTGTTGAACATTGGATAATTTAGTGTTATAATTGATTTATAACAAAAGTACAAATTAGATTTAATACAATAATTTTTTTTATGATTTCATCATTCCAAAACATAACATTTGTTGAAATATTAAATAATTCAAATGTTATAATGGTTTCTTAAAGAATCTCAATTGATTAAAGATTAAGTTTGAAAAAAACAAATGTGTCATAGGGGAGAGGGGCCCATAGTGGAGCACCCTAACTTCGTGTCTTTCAAAATCCTACATGGAATTTCAAATCAGTCTCAATTTTGTAAGCAGTTTATTGGGCAACTCACCTACTTAAAAAATTTAATTTTAGGGTCACATCATCAAATATGATGCCACATCAACATGCTTATTGTTAAGGTATTAAAAAAGACTCAAAAAAAAGTGAGACCAATAGTGGTGCACTAAGTCATGTTTTATTGGTGCGTCGATGTGGCATCACATGATTTATCAATGTGTACTTTATGGATAAAATGTGTTTTGCAATTAGATATTAAGATGTTCCGCTATGAGGCCCACTTAGGACTACTTCTATCCCACTAGCCCGCTCCACTATGGGCCCCTCTCCCCTAATACTTCTAGAAGAAAATTGTGTAACAAAGTTAGTTTGGATAAATTATCAAAAAATATCAAAACATTATATTCCACCTCTTCTAAAAGAAAGATATCAATTACATGTTTTCAAACAAAGCACAAATATACTGTACAATCTAATAGCCAAGATCACTCGACTAAATCAAATTAAATCCATTATATACTCACCTCCAAATGAAAACATTAAATCGAATTATCAAAGCATACCAAGCAAGTGAATAGGCCGCTCCCTTCAAAACCATAAACGGACAAAACTGTAACTGATTTTTAAAAAAACTCGTACAAATCCAACCTAACGGTTATTTTGAGCGCACGCATTTAATCATGCCTTCCACCATGTTTGCTCTTAGTTTTTCATTTGTCTTTTTGAAGAGTGATAATTTCTTTCTTTTTCATGGAAGAAACGTGGGCCATGCCATTCAGGTATGATTTTACCTTTCATTTAGAGGGTTCTTATTTAAAGATTTGGGGTTTCGATCATGAAGTGATAGAGAATTGTGTAACTTTGAAACAGGGTATACGAAGGTCACAGAAAACACATAACTGCAATCAAGAATATTATATTCATTGCACTTCTGCATTGTATGGTGAGTCTTACGCATCTTTCTCTACCTTTTTGTTTGTGTGTCTGTTTAAGCTGAATCGTTTTTTAAATTATTTACTCATAAATATTGTTTACTTTCCACACATTCCGACCGTGGGAGAAACAAGAAATCGTGTGATATATGTATTATTAATCGATATTACAAATTGATTTTGTATACCTTTCTCTGTTATTACATAGCCTTCGTTTTTATCTTGAACTCCACTTGTGGATTCACTACCTACAGACTTTTTCTGGTTGTCATGCTCTTGCTTTTATCAAAAGAATTGCAGGTGTGAAGCTTGACGGCCAATCTTGCTAAGTTTCAAGTATAACGTTTAAATTTAATTTATGCGTGTGGAAAAGTTTTATTAAATGGGAGAAAAAACCAGAAGATAGTTTACCAGAGAATTCCTTAAAAGTGGCTCAAATAATTGCTGTAGGGAACGGTACGCCCCGCATGCATTCCAAGCACTTTGGAATGAATCTGCACCTTGCAATGCCTAGTTATTTGAGACTCTTCATTGGATGCCCTTTACCTTACAGTTTATTCATGTTTGGGTTATATGAATAGACTGTCTATAATTAGACCTTCTATTCATTAGTACTCTGTGATAACTCTATAGTAGAAATCTATGCATGTGTGAGATTTAGGTTATTTATAATAGAAAATGGTTAAACAATATGATGATCAGAGGGAATAATATGACAATAAATTGGTTGGCATACTAAGATCTATTCAACCAAGGTTGGAAGCCCTTGAGGTTACATAAAGGTTAGGAATGGTCATAGCTAAAGATGTCAGTGAGGATGAGAGACCAGTTCAATAATCATACATTGAAGATGATTCAATTTTAGGAGAGGAATTGAAAGTAGAAAATAGCTTTATTAGGGCATTGATTGGGGTGATAGTATGTTAGGGTATGATTTCCCTCGTTATTCAAGGGAATTTAGAATTTCAATCTTAAAGGATATTTTTTTAGATTGGATTGAGTTTAAATTTATTAAAGGTTCTAAAAGAGTCAAGTATGCAATCATTAAATAAAAGTGGCATGCAATCATTAAATAAAAGTGGCATCTCACATGATAGTGAAATTATATCCAGAAAGATAAGGTGAAAGAAGAAAAAGTTGAAGATCTCTAAGTTGAATCAGAAGATGGTATAGTTGAAAGGTAATTTTTTCCTACAAATTACAATTTAGAGTTGTTCAAGAAGCTTCATGCTTTGTAATACGGAGATTTCTACCAGATCTTCCTCGATCACTATGCTTATACATACTGGAATTCCATTCAGTAGATTCTTCCTCACAAGTTCTAAACTCTCACCCCTTCTCTTTACAAATTATAATATTCTACTCCTCAAGATAACCTATCATCTCGTCGGCCTCAGATTATTTCGAGTAGGGTCATGCTGAAGCTGTATACATCTTCCTTCACTATCATTGGCACACCAAAGATTCAGTCAGGAGCTAAATACCCTCTCGTCATCCTTGCCTTTCTCAAGTAGCGTTCGACGTCCATCTTACGCATCTTTCTCTACCCTGTTTTTTTTTGCTTTGCAAGCTCCGCTGTGATGGTTGTGTTTGGTGTCCCTCTGTTTTGTTGATTTGTGTTGGGTGTCTGATATGACATTGGACATGCCTTGTTTATTAAGCCTTATTGTTGTTTGTATGTGAAACAGTATGAACTTATTTCCCTCCTCCTGTTATGGAGATTTAAGCAGTGTTGGTGCTTGTTTGTTAGCTAGTTGTCATGGTGGGTTTGGTTATGCGGTTTCTACCTGCCTTGAAATCAGGACACTTGCATCTACTATCCTGTGTTCTCTGCACCAATTAAAAATCTAAAATATTAAATTCACATTATAATATACAGTAATGGACTTAGATTCAAAGAGAGGAGGGTCCTCACCAGACAAGTAGAGAATGTCTGTCCATCCTAGGTAATGTGCAAGGAACCACCATGTCGAAATTCATAGAGGCAAAGCCCAACAAAAGTTATCCAAGGAAACTGCCACTAGAGCTCAAAACCATAGGAGGAGGCACAACAAAAAATGGGAGGTGCAAACCTTCTTCAATATGTTTAAATAGGAAATGCAGAGCATTGAAGACATTAGTAGCATCTACGGTGAGCTCATCATTCAAACTAGGCCTTAGACACTTGACACATAGAAGATATTCAGAAAGAGAGTTGCAAGCAACATTATCTTTCAGAAGGAAAAGTAGGGAAGCCACTGAAGCATTAGAAACCATATCATTTTTATTCAAGAAGCCCCTAATTGTAAAGGAGCCAGATCAAGAGAAGACATGAAGAAGATAAATGGCTACACATATGGGTTTGCTAGATTTCTTACCATATCACAATCCATCATAATGTCCATGGAGTTCAAGAGGAACATTAGCAGTCACCTATAAAAAAGAGCATATGGATGCTATTTAAACCAATCCTGCCCAATAATAGTTCTAATCACCATTTCCACTTTCAGACAGGGGATAACAAAGGCTTGCCACAATTTTTCAATGTTCTAGCCAAAGGAATCACTCTTCTCCCACAAGTAAACGGGTGGAGAATTGTGCCACAAAGAAGCCATACTTTCCAAGATCACCACCACCATAAAACACACCCTCAACATATTAATAGCAGTTTCAAGGGAGTTTAAATAAATCCAGTCAAACACCAACATAGGAGGAAATGAAAGCTGAAAATCCATTAGTATAGAGGCACAAAAAAATGGATGCACCAAAATATGGAGTACCATAAACATACGATCAGAGAAAATGAGAGAAGCGGGTGTATCCTATTGTACCCAAATCCTATGTAACAATCAAAACAAAGTTAGAGAAAAATAAAGTTGGGAACAACTGTGATCCACATTACAAGGTTGCACATATCCAACATGGCTGAGGAAGGATAGATTAGACACGGGAATGGCAGGTGTCAAGCAAGCAAGAGGGATACAGAACAATAGATAATAATCAATGAATTAACACCAACGATCATTTCACATCAGTAACATTACTGCCACATGAAAAATAACGTGCCAACCGAAAAATAAATCATAACCCAAGAAAACAAAACCACTTGAATTGCCATATCACCCTCAAGAATCCTTACAAGTGTAGAAGTAACATTGCCATATTGGTCTTGCACCATCCAGATCCAGCAATTGACAGTAAACAGACAACCTTTTCATACAATGGGCAAGCAGAGGCATATACGATTGATTTTAAGGAACTTCTCTCCTTTCTTCCTGTCAAAGCAAGGAGGATTTATCTCTAGCCCCTACATTAACAGTTTCAAAACAACCATTCGCACTACTTGTATACAATTTTCATTTTCATTATTTTGGATTTTCTTTCATGAAGAAATTGATTTCTTAAGTTCAGAAGAATTCAAGTTTTCTACCACTGGATGGAGAGCTTCTATCAAGCTGAACAAAACTTGCAGTTTCTATGGGAGATAATGGCCTGCTTGAGCTAAGAGATGCTTCTGTAACAGGACAACTCTGATGTAATTTGTCTATTGGATTGCATTTCATATCAACCTATAAAAAGAGATCGATGCACATGGAATCCACTATTGTCACATCAAGGGTTTCTAAAATATTAACAAAATTACAAGTTCATTTCTACCTCACATCCATCCCAATGACAATTCAACGAACCTAGCACAATGTCAAAATTATGGCATTCAGGCTATTTCTTTTTCTAAAATGCTGTGCATTGAACTTTATATTATTAAACTTGGGCCTCTGTGTTGTTGCCATCAAAGCCATCAGAATCATGGCTCGATGTGCTCTCACAATTTTCTATCATGCCAGAGTCATCCTCAAACCGTGCAACTGTTTCCAATAGTTCTGACTGAAGAAATGGACGATTCAACCTCAAATATTTGAATCCTTCTGACTGCACAACCTCTGGATGATAAAATCAAGATATGCTCTTTAGTACTGTAAAATGCACTGATATTACTCAAAACTAGGAGCTACCATGATATGCTTAGAATAAACGAAGATTTATCTCACATACCTTCCAAATTTGATGCAGCAAACTTAAGACACTTAAATTTCAGCTGAGAAGCTAGATAGCATTGATCCAGTGATGAATTGTACAAACATTGTCTATGGATATGCTTTGAAAGATTCTTGCCTCACACAAACTCTTTAATCTATCTAGCATAAACCGATCTGTGCTGCAAGTAAACATTCAGCCATTGACCAAGACATCGAAGGGCAAGGAGGTGAAGCAGTCACTGGCGATGACCATACGTATTCATCCATATCTGGAAGGGTGTCTCTGTAGATAAAATGTAACATAGCCTACATTACATTCAACAGAACAACACAAATAAAATCAGTCCAGTGAATATAGATACAATCTCTTTCAAACTAATGTAAATGGAAGAAATGGTTTCATGATCGTTGGCAAAACAAAGCTTACCTTGAACACTTTTGGTTGCATGTCTCCAATGAAAATTTCTTTATTATTCTGTTCCTGTGAGGACCCAAAAAACTGAGATTTGAAAACAGGGGAATGAGCTACGAACACCAATCTGTGAGCATAAAATCTCTCCCCTGCTACATAAAATATGATGTCTGCAGTTTCCTCATTCTCCATCAGCTCCCCAAATTTTTAACTCAGGTTTGTTTCAGGGATGGCAATATGGTGTGAGTTAGGGCTTTTAGTCACAGATACCACAACTCCAACCATACAGCAAATTTTCAAAGTATCATCCTTTACAAAATCAAATGTGTCCAACAAAGATCGCCTCAAGAAACGTTTGTAACCCCTAGAGATCCCAAGATTGTGAAATGCACAAAAAATTAAAAACAAGCGAGCAAAAGAGGTAAACAGATTATGGTGAGCTCCCTTGTTATATGGGGCCCCAATTCTCCAAATCATATATATCTGCTACTATGTATTACCAATAGTGTTTTGTATAGCAACAACATGAGAATTGAATATTAGAGAGTCAAGACCACTAGAGCAAATATTTTGTGCAAGTTAGGATGCATAACATGTCCATTGATCAACGGAATATGGAATACCCATCAGCCATGTAAGAAGAATTTGCTCTATGCATGTAAAACACAATAAGAATGATGAGGGAATTGATGTCCTTGCAAGTATCTATGTGAAAGTTAGCATGCATAACAGGTCTAAATAAGTTCCCATCAAGAACTGCAAATACTAACCAATGATTGCCACATTAGTAACAAAGACTTTACCCATGCCATAGTATTTGCTATCTTACAAAAAAGTTGTCATATATTTCAAAAATGTCAGATTTGTGAAAGTTATAGACCAGCCTTGTTTATGTTTCTGCCAAGACAATATTACAAATAATTAAAATGAGAGCATGCCATTTTATATTAGAGGAGAATCCTTAGGAAATGAAGCAAAACACTTTGTATTTTCATTGTATATATTAATTTTGATTTAAAGATGGATAGAAAGTTGTGTATATCTCTAAGAAAATAATCTTTAAAAGTAAATTTCTCTTTAAATTCTGAGTATGGGCATCTATCAAAGGATAAAGGAAGGGGATTGTGTCATGTTGTCATTGCAATTGTCTTAGTATACATGCATGTAAAATGTGGAAACACAGACAAGACATGTGAATATTTTACAGAATGTCACAGTCAGCTGCAGGACATTAGAAGTTGCTCACGAGACATTAGAACAGAGTTCAATTTTAATTTAATATTTATCTTCAATTTTATTTTAATGTTTTACATATATATAATAAATAATTATTATTTTTCTTATTATGCTATTTATACTCAACTTTATATTAATGTTTTGCATGAAATTATATGTTAAAATGATTTCATTTATTTTTAAAATAGAATAAAAAAGAAAGAATAAAATAAAAACTTTAAAACAAATAATGCAAAATCAATAATAATTTTCCTTTTAATAAATGCAGGAGAGAAGCAAAGGATTGACATGAAGATGAGAAGAATGTGATTGAGCACTTACAAACAAAATTAAAGTATTAACAGGTATGCAATTTATTTCTTCACCAATTTTATATCTTTATGTGGTAGGCATTATTACATAACAGTGTTCCTCCACCATGCTTGAATGGTGTCCAAAATTAATGACTTTATTTTGTGCATTTGTAATCAATTTTTGAGTGTGTTCTCACTTTATCCTTACTCTTATCTCTCCATTTCTTTGCATGGCTAAATGTCTTGATATTTATTGATCTTTATATTTATCAGCTACATCAATGTAATCAAACAATATCCATTCATATAGTGATGTTTTATTGATTGAAAAAAAAATTATTGACTACAATTTTAGAAGACATATGTTGTGACAATTACTATTGTATATGAGGTGGTATTCTAAAATAATCTATTTTTATTAAGCTTATTCACTGATTAATCTATTGCTAAGACTACACTTTAGAAATAAAAGAAGACATAGAGATCTTAGGATTAACAAAATCTTTGATGTTATATAATATTTTTTTCTTTAATATTTATCACATAGGATTTCCGTCAAACTCTAACATAGAAGATATCAACTCATCTGATATTATAAAGTCCTTCATATTTCTATCAAGTACATAGAATCATTTTTTGGTGTGAAAACATGTGATTTCAGTGTTGTTGGAGTTCATTATTTTTTGATTGTTTGATTCCCTATTGGATTTCTCATTTGTGTGTAAACCAATTTTGGTCTAGCACTTGGCTCAATTTGAGTACTGTTGCTTCGCTTAATAGATTCACTTGGACCCTAATAATCAGAAACAAAATTGAATGTTGTTTTAAAATTGACTACCAATATTTTTGTATAAAATAAATAAATACCCAAAATTATGACATTAGAAGCTGCTCACGAGACATTAGAAATCAGTTCAATTTTTATGCCACCTAATTTTTTTCGTTGGATGATAATTTTGTTGATTTTTACAAATAAAAAAATAGAACGTTCACGAGCAAAAATGGCCAATACAAAATAGATAGCAACTATTTAGAAGGAAGGAAAATTAGAGTAATAGTTGAACATTAGAAAATGAGGATTTTATTTAAGTGCACAGTTTTCAAGACACAAAAGAACATAATTATCTACTAAAGATGGGTTAACAAATCTTTAGCATCTATCCCACAATCTTTATTGCCCATTTGACTACATAGTTCAAGCATTTTGTTTTCTTTTTTAAATGGTACAAGAAAATCATACAAAAAGTTATCAATATGTTTATGATAATCATGTTCCACTATCACATCATCGCATGTTCAATATTATGTTGCTTGATACCATCCTGTATGATAAGAAAACAAAATTAGTACAACTTTAATGTTTTAAGAGTAAATAACACCTTGATATTTCTCCTTCTAAGTCTATATAGCTTCCAATAGTGCAAATAACTAGTTTATTTTGAACATGGTATTAACTTGAGATTCCATTCATTTGGTGTTGTGATTGAACAAACTGCACATCTCACTTCGTACTTTCTTTCTTTGTATTGTTTTTCCCTCTTTCTTTTTGTTTTTATGTCTTTCTCCATCTAACTATCTACTTTTTCATCTCTTTTTCTTTGATTTCTCTAGTGTTTTTAAATTTTCTCTCAATTTTTAAATTTCCTTTTTCTCTTGGTTTAATTGTCTTTTTATTTCATTTTTCTATTCTATTCTTTCATGAGCTCAATACCTTGTTAATTTCCTTATATTTTTATTTCATAATTTTCAATTTTCCCTTATTTTTTGTTGAGCTTACTTTATGTTTATTATATTCTTTTTATATCTATTTATCTCATTCATTGTCTATGTACCTCTCTTTTTCTTTATCACTCTTTTAATATTACCTCTCTTTTCTCTCTATTTATTTTTGCATTTTTCTTGCTTACTTTTTTCATTCTTTTTTATGTTAAATTATTTTTTCTTTTATTTCTCTTTTATTTCTCTCTCAAATTCTTTATTTATTCTTTTTTTTCTCTCTATCTCTTTCTATCTCTTTGTCATTTGCTTTAGTTTACTTTCCTTCTTTATATTGTTCTTGTTGTTTTGTTTTGTTTTGTTTTTTATCAATATTTCCTCTATTCCATCTTTCTCTCCCTCTTTTCTCTTCTCTCATCTTTTTTTTTTCTATTAAATCTTTTGTTTCTCTCTCTCTCTCTCTCACTTTGTTGGTGTTTTGTCTCTTTTTTGTTCTCTCTTTCTTGCCTTGTTTGTTTCTTAGTGGTTATCCCATTCTTTGTTTTATTAATTTTTTTTTTTGTCTCCAACCTTTTTAATATTACTTCTCATTTTACCTTTTTCTCTTTGTTTACTTTTTTCATTCATTCATCTTTATATGATTTTTTTTTTCATTTTATTCCCTTACCTCCATCTATATTTTTGTCTCTCCCTCTCTCTCTCTCATTTTTGTTGGTGTTTTTTCTCTTTTTTGCTCTCTTTGTTTACTCTTTTCATTCATTCATCTTTATATGATTTTTTTTTTCATTTTATTCCCTTGCCTCCATCTCTCTCTCTCTCTCTCAATTTTTGTTGGTGTTTTGTCTCTTTTTTATTCTCTCTTTCTTGATTTGTTTTTTCTTGTCATTTAGATCACTCTCTCATATTTCTTCATTCTTTCTTTCTCTTTCTTCCCCTTTTTATCTTTTATTTTTATGTTTTTATCTTCTCACTTTTTACCTTCTATTTATTATTTCTCCCTCTTTATGTCTATCTTTCTCCATCTATCTATTTTTGTTCTTTTTTTCTCACTTCTTTCCATTTACCTCTCTCTCTTTTTTCTCTCTCTCTATTCTTCTATTTATTTTTTTGGTTATTCTATCATTTTTTATTGACCTCTCTGTTTGTTTTTATTTTTAATTCTCTTTTTTGTAACTTCCATTTTATCTTTTTTCCTTATTTTTTTTTTCTTTTTACTTTTTTTTGCTTTATCTATTTAATCTTTTGATGCAATGTTCTTTCTTTCTTTCTTTATCTATCATTATTTAATCCATGTTTTTTTCCACTTTTTTGTTTTTATCTCTCTCATTTTCAATTACTTTTGATATAATTGTATCTTATTTTTTCATTCTATAACTTTAGTTTTTGGTCTTGATTTTTAATATTAGCTCTTTTTTCCCTATGTTACTTTTTTCATTCATATATTTTATATCTCATTTGTTTCTCTTTTAATTATTTCCCATATTTTTTATTTGTCTCTTATTTTGTGTCTCTCTCTTACCTTGCCCGTGCACATCTCACTTTATTTCTTATCACTTTTATTTATGCTTTATTTCGATCTATATTTTTCTTGATTTACTCATATTTTAGTCTCTCTTTTTTTCTTTTTAAAATTATCTTTCTTTTTACCACCTTTTTATTTCTCTTCAAATCTTTTATAATTACCTTCACCATGTAATTCTTTGCCTTTACATGATTGTTTCTTTCTCTCTCTCATTTGACAAATGTTCAATATTTATTTTATTCTCTCACTCTCTTTCTTTGTTTGCTTGTTTGTTTGTTTTTTCTCTTTATGATTGTTCTTATTTCTACTCTACTTTTGTTTTTTATTTATTTTTATCTTAAATTCCTATTTCAGTTACTTTCATTATTTATTTTAACATCCCTTTTCAATTTCTTTTTTTGTTTTGTTTGTTTGTTTGTTTTGTTTTTGTTTTTGTCTATTTTTATTTCACTCTCCCTCTCTCTCCTTTTTATTCCTCTTTTCTTTTTTTATAATTTATTGTTTATCTCACTTAGTACTTTCATTCATCCTATTGCCTTTCTCTTTCACTAACTATTATTTATCTATTAATTTTTTATTTGGTTTTTCACTTTCATTTATTTTGTATTTTTCTCAATCTCTCACATCACTCGCTTAATATCTATCACTTTGATTTATTTTTTGCATATCTATTTTAAAGATTGTGTTTCTTCACCAATATTTCTCTCTTTTTGTTTCCCTCTTTTTATTTGTCATTTTCTTGGGAACTTTTTGTAATCTTTATTTATTATATCTCTCACTCTCTCTCCACTTTATTTATTTATATCTTTTAAGTCTTTCTAAATTTTATTATTATTTATTCAAATTGCTTACGGGAGTATATATTTACATTCTCTCTCTCTCTCTCTCTATATATATAGATTTTTTTCCTTTAGTTATATTTTTTGGTCATTCATTATTTATTAATTCATCTCCATTTTATTCTTTCTTTATTTTTATTTTTTTAACTTTAATTATTCATTTTTGATATTTTTATCGTCTTTGTCTACTTTTTGTCTTTTGACTTCTCTCATAATCTTTCCTTTGTTGTCTCACTATGTCCCTACCTCTTTCTCTCTATTTATTTCTTTTCTTTTCTATTTTTACTTTTTATCTTTCACTTCTTATTTTATTTATTTTATCTTTAGATGTATTTTCATAAATTATCTTTCCTTGTATCTAATTTATCAAGCCCATTCCTTCCCTTCATGTTTTTTTTCTATCTTTCTCTTTTTCCTTCAATTTTCAATACATAACATGTTTTCAATCATTTGATGATGCTAGAGGCATAGATAGTAGTTGGCTTATCTATGTTAAAATTGAATTAAAAAACCAATCTTTATACACTTATTCTCTCTCCTAAGAAGGAATAGAAGTCAGGTACATCTCCATGGTCTTGGGTTTGATTTCAAGGTTTGAGTTTACCCGATACACGTGGCTTGTGAGCTATTGCATACTATAAGAAATATGGGTAGAGTAATAGAAGCCAAACATAAAAAAAATTATATGCAAATTAATATTGCTTCCATTTCATATCCCGTCCAATACATGTTTAAAAATGAGGTGTTTTCTTAGCTTAATACTCTGTAAAACTTTAATATTGCTGATCTAAGTAAGCTTTTTCTTTGTTACATATATTCTTTGTGGGTGATTATCTTGATTAATCCATTTTACTGTTGTAGAATGTAGACAAAAGTTGATAGAAGAACTAGATAGGATATTAGAAAGATTACACAAGATGTACCATGGAGAAACCCTTTCGGGAAAAAACTCCACCAAGAATTATTCTATTATTCAATCTCTGAATTACAATAGCTCCAATTCTTGCTTGAGAATGCTTCTTCTATCTTTACCAATCTTCTTCACAACCTGCAATAAAAACTCACAACTCTATTCAACTTGCTTGAGATAAATAGGCTTTAATCAGCTTTGTAAACTCAACATGAGTTACAATTACAATGCACAAGCCCTATCCCTAAAAGGTATGCCATATCTCATGAAAATAGGGTTATCCTGTGAAGAACAATGCTAAAACATGTGCTTCATCCATTTGGGCATCCCAAACTGAAGCTACAACTCATCCTTCACTTTGTTCATAATTCCAAAGCTCTTCCTCAAAATTGGCGCCCATCAAAGGTCCTACTTAACTGAGTCTTCAAAAATATCTCAACATGCATTAGAGGTAATTCCAAGAAAGCATCTTGGGTGCCCAAGTTGGCTCCAAGTGATTTCTAGTTAACTGAAACATTTACTCAACACCATTCATGCAAGAATGATCATCCCCTGTTAACTGGAGGTAGTCCCTATTATCTGTCATACAACTCAAGTTATTAGCTATGCATTCCAAGTTGACTGAAGCTAACTACATGCAACTCAAAATAACCAACATGCATGCAACTGAAGATGACTGAACTGAACTAAACTGAACTAAGCTAAACTAAACTAAACTGAACTGAACTGATTCTGAACTGAACTAAACTAAACTGAACTAAACTAAACTCATCTGAACTGAAATGAACTTAACTTCATGCATGCAAACATCAAATCCTAACTCCTAGGATCTTTACATGCATTCAGAAGTGTTATCTCTTACTCTAAATAGTTAACTGAACTCAAGGTGAGTGTCACCTTACCATGTGTGCACCCACATGTTCCTATTATTTAGGATTAACCACAAATGTCAATTTCATGATTTATTTCATCAAATATTAATCTCATCCTAATCTTAGTGTTGTTGAACACATTACAAGAACTTAGGAGATAAATGAAGTAATTAATGTTTAGGATTTTTCAATTAAATGGCATCCTATTTACAACAATACACACATATATATAGGAGTTGTATTTCTTATATTCTAGGAAACCTCCTATAATGACCCCTTTAAATATATGAGTTTTTTTAACAACTCAAACAAACACGCTTGTACAACAAAATAAGTCTATACATATGACTCAACTAACCTAAAAAATATTCCTAACACTCTTAATAACTATGTGAGTTGGGTATGTGCAGGATCATGATGGGCCAAAAAGTGGCAATATGATGGGTATGTGGTTGACGACTTTTTTTTAACCCAAAATTGATGAAACGAAAAGGGTTTTTAAAAGAGATTCTCATCTTTCCACCAATATAAATTATGCTTTACTTTGAATTTAATAAGTAATTATTATTCATTTTCTATTCAAATTACGACTAAAGTCCTGATTGATAGACTGATTGAAAAACATTTATAGTTTTCAAACGATATCACATTTTTTGAATCCAAACCATGCGTCACATTCTATGCTTTGCATACTATGGAATTAAAAAAAAAAATCATGAAGTTTTGACCAAGTTATGGTGGTCCAGTTATCTGGTTTTAAATTTTTAAAAAGTTGTAATAAAAATTCATAATTAATTATTTACTTGGAAAAAATTACAAAAAATATGCATCACATCGGACATGAGTCCTCTACTTTATATATAAAATCTTATTAAAAATATTATCATTTTATTGTGGTTAGGGTGGTCAGAATGAGACACCCGTCTTATTTTTCCCGAAATTTAAAAAATATTATCATTTTATTGTGGTTAGGGGTGAAATTGAGGAATGAGACCACACGTCTTATTTTCTTGAAATTTAAGTACTATTGCATTGAAATTTTAGAATTTTCACCAAATAGATTTCTTTTTTTTTTTAAAACCTAGTAGTTTAGAAACTACATTCAATTTGCTACAGATTCTATTCTAACATATTTTTGAAATAATATAGATAACATATTCAAATTTTTACGTCAAGTTGCCTAACTCAATTTTTTCTGAGTTTTTTGCCACTTAAGGGCCTATTTTTTCCATGATGATCCCGCACATACCCAGTTATTAATTTAACTCACTTTGCCTCACACTAACATGTGAACACTAAAAAAAATTCCCAACACCCCCCATAGAGTGAACATGGGGTGAAAGAACATCATAATACTTGATGACCATACACAGTAGCTCATCATAAGGTATGAGCAGGGACATAGACATCTAGTAATGAAAATAAATAGTGGAACCAACCTTATTATGCTCAGTATATCTTCATCCAAGGATAGGGACAAACACATCTATCCAACATCAAGGTTATGAACAAGGACACAATCATCTACTCACAACAATTATGATTGGAAACACACACATCCAATCATAATCACAAACTTATGTGACTGGGGACAAACACTTCTAGTCATTTACACCATCTTGTGAATGGGGACAAACACATCCATTCACATGTATAACCAAGAAATGTGATTGAAGACATACGCATCCAACCACAACATAAAAGTTTAAACACCAAGACATAATTGTTGTGTATGCATCCACCACTATAGATCATTTCCACTTTGATCACAAATGATATGAGACAGTTGCCACAACCACCTAGAAACTGATCTTGGCTTTAGTTGTTTTGCCACAAGTTGTTTTGTCACTAAAAAAATTTTACAATCTCATCACTAGTGACTCACGAGAGGTTGTTGAGTGTCCTCCAACCTCCTATGCCTCCATCCTCTAGTTGATTTGATTTAGAAAACATAATCCTCCTCACTATCTTCGTGTGGAGGGTCTTTAGTAGCCACCTCATGAAGGAATTCTTCATCAGTATCTGTAGCTAATGCCTTATCTGTATTTAAATTTCCATCAAGGAGATCCTTGGCACATTGATTGCAATTCATAATAATGTGTCCCTTCTTCTTACAATAGTAGCACAAAATTATATTCTTGAAGAAACGATTTCCCTTTGATGTAGAAGAATTAGATTTGGAGTTATGGTTAGGCCTATTTTTTCCATACATTGCAATTTCCTCTATAGTTGAATCAAATTTCTTAGCTCCTTCATCAATCAAAGTAGATATTATGTCATCTACGGTAGCATCTACTTTTTCTAATGTGAAAACAATGTTTCCATAACTAGGAGGCATGTTATTTAACAAAATAGCTTTTGAATCATCATCATATACTTTAGCATCTATCCCAGCTAGTTGTTTTAATAGGGAGTGAAACTTACTGATATGTTGAAAAATGTTGTCACCTTCCATCATTTTTAGCCCAAAAAGATTTCTTCTTTAATCCCATCTTTGCACTTGATGCTTTTAATCCAAACAAAATATTCAAATTATCCCAAATTTCATTTGAGGGACCTTTGATAAGTCAGTGTGGTGGAGGTATGCATCTAACAATGTAATACTAATCAAAGTTATTGCTCTTTGATCCTTTGCAATCCACTTTGTGCTTTCATCAACATTAGTTGGCCTGGTTGTTGCTCCACTTACTATATGATTCCATAGATCCTTTTCAATAAGGATCAACTGCAACTTGACTTTTCATGAGTGGAATTTTGAACCTTCAAATTTTTCTATTAATATACTATTTGACTCCCCTCTTAATCTAAATAAAATGAAATATGTCGGGTTATACCAACAATTCACCTTGAGATACAATGACAATTAACAACTTTTGGGTATGTGCAGGATCATCATGGAAAAAACAGGCCCTTAAGTGGCAAAAAATTTAGAAAAATCAGAGTTAGGCAACTTGACGTAAAAATTTGAATAAGTTATCTATATTATTTAAAAAATATGTAAGAATAGAATCTGTAGAAAATTGAATGTAGTTTCTAAACAACTAGGTTTCTTAAAAAAAAAAAAACTATTTGGTGAAAATTTGAAATTTCAATGCAGTGGTACTTAAATTTTAGGAAAAAATAAGAAGTAGGTGTTTGTGTCGACCACCCTAGCCACAATTAAATGATAATATTTTTTATAATATTTTAGATATAAGTAGAGGACTCATATCTCGATGTGATGCATATTTTTTATAATTTTTTCCAAGTAAATAATTAATTATGAATTTTTTATTACAACTTTTTAAAAAATATAAAAACTGTATGTCTGACCACTTGAACTTGGTCAAAATTAATGAAATTCAATTTTTCTTTTCTTAATCCTATAGTAGAAGCATAGAATGTGATGCATGTTTTGGATTCAAAATGTGATACCATTTGAAGCTATAGGTGTTTTCAAATTAGCCTATCAATTAGGACTTTAGTAAGTAATTTGAATAAAAATGAATAATAATTACTTATTAAATTCAAAATAAAGCATAATTTATATTGGTGGAAGCTGAGAATATCCTTTAAAACCCTTTTTTGTTTCATCGAATTTTGGGTAAAAAGTAGTCATCAGCCACATACCCATCATATTGCCACTTTTTGGCCCATCATGATCTTGCACATACCCTTTTGAAAATGATACAATTTAATTTAGACCCTAAAGTTGAATTTATAAACTATAAATAAAAAAAAATTAAGTACTAATTTAAATGACTCAACTTTGGTCAAGTGTCACATACAAAAACTCAGAAGTCATAGCAGAATATGCCACTTGGATGATCAACTGTCAAATCATGCTCCTCTTGGTTGCATAACTTCCTACCCTTCATATAATAGATCATTATATTTATCATGTTTGCATCCACATGCCCCGTAGGTAATGGCACGACTGAGAAATAGAATGGGGGCTTATAGAGTGAGCTTGATAGTCTCCAATGGATTTTCCACAGTTGCCTCAAATATATTTAGAGAAACCACATGCTTGCCCTGTTAGACCATACATTGGAATTTTCACACTCTTGCGTAATAAGCTCAAAGAGTTTTATAGGTACACCCTCGTGGCTAGATGGATGGTTTAGCACATAGTCAAATATCCCATAAATTGTTGCTCACAAGTTTCTGATTGCTTTTCTCATTCATTGT
This sequence comes from Sequoia sempervirens, assembly GCA_007258455.2. Classification (NCBI taxonomy): domain Eukaryota; kingdom Viridiplantae; phylum Streptophyta; class Pinopsida; order Cupressales; family Cupressaceae; genus Sequoia; species Sequoia sempervirens. The sequence goes on from VDFB02281492.1 coordinate 593,202,585, forward strand.
CACCCAAAAATTTCCTTAATGACCACCTTTGCTTCTACAAATGACAACTAGCACTAGTAAGGTTGATGCTTGTGATCTACAATCTAATTATCCTCACACCTCCAACCCTGTAATGCTAACAATAGCATTCAAAAAAATGAATATGCCTCTATCCAGTGCATTTTTCTATGTGGTGTGATAAAATCACTCTAGCATATGATGCACCACCTTTTATTCTCCTTAGAATTGGTGACATCTCTAGATCGACAAAATTGTTTTAATCAGATTGATCATTATTTCTACTAAAAATGAAGCTCAAGACATGGGTGTGTTGATAGATCAATGAGAAATCACATCAAATACTCACATTCAAAAGAGTTGTAGAACCACCACTACAAATCAGGGGCCAAAACACTTTTCACTACCTGTGCATATATTGAGATTAGCACATCATATAGTTGGCATATCATCTACTCATTTTGGCTTCATAGGCTCTAGATTTTGTCCTGCTCTGATACCATATAAGAAATATGGGCAGAGTGATAGAAGCCAAACATAAAATTTTTATATGCAAATTAATATTGCTTCCATTTTAGATCCCGTCCAATACACATATATATAGGAGTTATATTTCCTATATTCTAAGAAACCTCCTATAACGACTCCTCTAAATATATGAGTTTTTTTAACAACTCAAACAAACACACTCGTACAATAAAATAAGTCTATACATATGATTTAGTTAACCTAACAAATATTCCTAGCACTCATAATAACTATGTGAGTTATTAATTTAAGTCACTTTGTCACGCAACCACGGTAGGAGGGTCCTTAAAGAGAACAACCTGGACAGTACAACAAGAGTAACACAACAGAAGCAACACAAAATATGGAGTAAAATGTAGATTCAAATATTCTCATTAACAAAAATCTTAGTTACAATTGGTTGGCAACATCTGGGTTTACAAATTTGGCTCACAAGCCTAATAAAACATGCTAAAAAATACAACATTCCAATATGCTCCTATATGCGAGCGAAATATTACAAATCAGATCTATCGTAATCTACTCAATCAACTACTGCCATTCTAATGATTGATTACAAGATTTATATCATATCCACAATTCTAGAATCATCTATGTCAACCAAAGATCATCACATTATCCAAGGAAAGAAAAATGTAGCGTACGCATGAATAGGTCGGCCTCAAATTTGAGTTACTCTCCAGCAGGTGCATAAGATGAAGTGTGGACCTATATTGAAGGTTGGGGACACTCCACGAAACATTTAAAATCACCTCGTTCAGATCCACAAGTCATGGGAACAATCCACAATGATCAAACTAGCTGAAAAGTTTGAAATTAGGGCGTGTGCAGGATCATCATGGAAAAAACAAGCCCTTAAGTGGCAAAAAATTAAAAAAAAACAGAGTTAGGAAACTTGACGTAAAAAATTGAATAAGTTATCGATATTATTTCAAAAATGTGTAAGAATAGAATATATGGAAAATTGAATGTAGTTTCTAAACTACTGAATGTAGTTTCTAAACTACTAGGTTTATTTTAAAAAAGAAAATCTATTTGGTGAAATTTTGAAATTTCGCAGATGTCATAAATTTTAGGAAAAATAAGAAGTAGGTGTCCGTCACCACCCTAACCACAATAAAATGATAATATTTTTTTATAAGATTTTAGATATAGGTAGAGGACTCTCCACAATGTGATGCATATTTTTTGCTTAATTTGTTTCCAAGTAAATAATTAATTATGATTTTTTTTAATTAAATTTTTTTTAAAAAAATATAAAAACTTGTATGTTTGACCACCTTAACTTGGTCAAAACTTCATGAAATTGAATTTTCTTTTTTTAATCCTATAGTATGTGAAGCATAGAATGTGACATGTTTTGGATTCAAAAAATGTGATACCATTTGAAAGCTATATATGTTTTCAATCAACCTATCAATGGGACTTTAGTTATAATTCAAATAGAAAATAAATAATAATTATTTGTTAATTCCAAAATAAAAGCATAATTTATATTGGTGGAAAGATAAGAATCTCCTTTAAAACCCTTTTGTTTCATTAATTTTGGCCATCACATCCATATATGCCACTTTTTTGGCCCATCATGATCCCGCACATACCTTTATTCTAGTGCCTGCTTAAGAAACGCCATGAAATCCAAAAGCAATAACTGTTGGAAAAAATCCAATCATGCTCAAATCTTGGAATAAGGAAAATGAACATGTCCAATGTACACAAAGATCCACAAGGTCTGGTGAGCAAAGATGATGAATTCACCAACATGAACTAAGCAAGAAAAAAATAAGAACAACAACTGAAAGAAAATATTTTTGGTTGATACAAGATTTCCAAGAACCAAGGATGCTCCTACATCATACATTTTATTTTGATAAAAATTGAGTCCCTCACTTGGTTGGGGCTAAAGGAAAACCAAGATGGTCTGCCTCAGCCTAAGAAATCTATCCTCCACTAGTCTACCTTTCCACTTCACAAGATATTATATGTACTATCTTCCACGAGCTTTTCTCCCATCTCTGATATCTAAAATCTCTTCTATCCATCTGACTGTTGTTTAGGAAATTGTGCTCCAATTTTTCTTTACTGTCTTCACTGAATTTTGATTCATGGTACTAACATAGGTCTGCAATGTTGAATATAAGAGATATACCCATGCCATCTCACAACTCCACTTCATATGTATTTCCTAAATCAAATTTCTTCAAGATTCTACAAGGTGAAAACTTCCTCATCTTCATCTTGTTGTACGTGCCAAATGGGAATCCTTCCTTCCTCAAATATACCATCACTTCATCCCCAACTTTGAATTCCTTATGTCTCCTCTTTTCATCTACTTTCTCCTTATACTTTTGATTCATGTCTTCCAACTATTGTTTCACTTGAGTATGCACTTTCTTCAAGTGTTCTACAAATTCTTCTACCTCTGCACTCCTTTTATCTTCCATACTATTGTCTCTCAACTCTGATATACCTCTAGGATGAACTCCAGTAATGATCTCAAAAGGTGTCTTTCATGTACTCCTGTTCACTGAATTATTGTAAGAAAACTCTGCTTGTGCAAGGACTAAATCCCAACTTCCATTCTTCTCTTCAACCAAACATCTCAGCAAATTTTCCAAACTCCTGTTCACTACCTCTATTTTTCCATCAATCTATGGGTGAAACATAGAACTGAACTTCAAATATTTCTTCAACTTCTTCCAAAGTGTTCTCCAAAAATAACCAACAAACTTTACATCTTTGTCTGAAATAATACTCCTAGGTAACCCATGCAATCTGACCACTTCCTTGGAAAAAAAATATACTACATGTACTGCATCTATTGTCTTCTTACAATGTCTAAAATGTACCATCTTAGAAAATCTATCTACCACCACAAATACAGAATCATTACCTCTCTGTGTCATTGGTAAACCAAGTATGAAATACATGCCGATATCCTCCCAAGGTCTCTCTGAAACTATCAAAGGCTTATACAATCCAATATTCTGACTACTCCCTTTTACAACTTGACAAACTCTGCAACTCTACACAAATCTCCTAACATCCTTATGAATCTAGGGACAAAAATAATTCTCACTTACCAACGCTAATGTCTTGTCAACTCCAAAGTGTCCTGACAATCCTCCATTATGCTTCTCTTTTACTGAGTTACCCCTCATTGAACTCTGGGGTATACAAAACTAATTTCCTCTTAACAACATCTCCTCCTGAATGAAATAATCCAACCACTAACTTCTATCCTCCAAAATTGGTTCTTTACAAGCTCTCCAAGGTTTTGCAAAATCTGGGTCGTCCTCATACAAGTTCTTCAATTCATCAAAGCCTAATACCTCCACTCTCATCTCTGTCAGTAAATTCCTTCTCCTACTCAAAGCATCAACAACTTTATTTGGCTTTACACTCCTATGCTTCAAAACAAAAGTATAACTCTACAAGAATTCTATCCATCTCATATGTATTTGATTCAACTTACCGTGACTGTTCAAATATTGCAAAGCCTGATGATCTGTATACAACACAAACTCCTTATGAAACAAATAATATCTCCACTTCTTCAAGGCTTGAACTATAGCATAAAATTCTTGATCATACACTGAATATATTCTCTTAGAATCATTCAACTTCTCACTAAAATAAGCAACAAGTCTCCCTTCTTGACTCAACACTGCTCCAATTGTGTTTCCACTTGCATCACAGTCTATTTGAAATACCTTATTAAAATCTAGTAAAACCAACACAGGTTGATCAGTCACCTTCTGCTTCAAAAACTCAAAACTTTAGTCTACTCCAGACATCCACCTAAAATCCTTCCTATCTCCTCTCATTGTTTCTGTCAGAGGACTGTAAATAGAACTAAAATTCCTAATGAATTTTTGGTAAAAAATAGCCAATCCATGAAATGATCTCACCTCTCCAATGTTATCTAATGTAGGCCACTCAACAATTATTCTTACCTTCTGGGATCCATCTTCAATCCATCCCACAAATATCAAACCCAAAATATACCAATTCTTCCTTCATGAAACTACACTTCTTAATGTTTATCAACAACTTCTCTTCTTTCAACCTCTGCAAGAACTTGTCTTATATGCAACAAATGTTCTTCTTTAGTCTTACTGAAAATCAAGATGTCATCCAAACCCAATCACAAACTTACCTAAGAATTTCTTCAATACCTCATTCATCAGCCTCATGAATGTAACAGTGCATTTGTTTAGTCCAAAGGCATCACCAACCACTCATACAATCCTTCATTTGTCTTGAATGTTTCTTCCATTCATCCCTTCTCTCGATCCTAATCGATGATATCCACTCTTCAAATCTATCTTTGTAAAGTATTTAGCTCCACTAAAACAATCCATAATGTCATCCATTTGGGGCAAATGAAATGTATATTTTACCATGATCTTGTTTATGGCTCTAGAATCTAAACACATTCTCCATTCTCCATCCTTCTTAGGTGCTAACACATCAGGTACTATACATGGACTTAAGCTTTCTCTTATCAAACCCTTCCTCAACAATTCTTGCAATTGTCTATTCAATTCCTCATTCTCTATCGATGTCACCTGGTGTGCTTCTTTATTAGACAAACTAGCTCTAGGAATCAGATCCATACAATGACTAATACTCCTCATAGGTGGTAATCCATCAGGTACATTATCTGAAATGATCTCCTCATACTCTATCAGCAACTCTTTTATCTCTTCCAGGTGTTCTTCTACATGCTTCAAGTCTTTAGCATTCTTAGGAACCAAGGCATAGAACACATTCTCATGTCTCAATCCATCAAGGAATATCCTTCCATCAACTAGAGAAAACCTAACATTCATACAAACTTCAATTTTAGGAACATCTTCCAATGGCAACAAAATATACTTCATCCCATTAGCAAAAATGGTGTATATATTCTTCTTTCCATCATGAATAGCCTGTCTATCATACTACCAAGGCCTTCCCAACAAAACATGGCATATATCCATAGGCATGGTATCACACAAAACTTCATCATGGTAATTTTGTATCTTCAATTTTACCAAACACTATTCACTTACTAGTATCTTATGCTCATCTTGAATCCAAGCTATCTGATAGGGCTTCGAGTGTTTCAACCTTTCCAACTTCAATTTGGTCACCATCTCTTTAGAAACTAGGTTCTCTAAGCGTCCACTATCAACAATCACTTTGCAACATTTACCAGCAACCTTGCATCTAGTTCAAAACAAATTCTTTCTTTGTAATGGCTCCTGCTCCATCTCACTTTGACATAATACTCTCCTATTCACCAACACTTCTCCATCTTCTGGTTTATTAGATGGTCCAATATGTTCTTCCTCAACAAAGGTTGTCGTTCTATTGTTCTCTATCTTTCTACTTGTTTCTCCTTGATTTCATTCAAATGCTCTATGTCCTTCTCCACCACATTTATAACAAGTTCCCTTGAATGTTCTTTTCTCCTGCCCTCTATCATCTCTTCTATAACCTTCATTCTAGTAACCACCATATCCTCCTCTTTTGTAAGAGTTTACATCACCTCTGTGGTATGAATTGTCATTCTTATTGACCTCCTTATCCTTATTCTAATCTGAAAAAGATCCTCTTCCTCCTCCAACAAAAGTTCTTCCTCTTTGTCTCTACTCATGTGTCTTATTCAGATTCTCTTCTACTTTTAGGGCACATTGATATGCTTCTTCCACACACATCAACTCGATCAAACTGATTTCATCCTGTATAGACAACCTTAAACCATTTATATATCTAGCTACTTGCTCAATCTCATCCTCTGAATGTCCAAATATGATATTCAACTTAATGAACTCCTCAGTATACTCTGTCACACTTTATTCTTTATGCTACATATTTTGCAACTTCTTGAACAAACTAATATGATAATCTACATGCATAAACTTTTTCTTCAACTTATTCATTATCCAATCCAATGATTTTATCTCTTCTTTTCCTCTTCTTTACCTTTATGTCTACAAATGTTCCCACCAAATAGATGCATGTCCCCTCAACTTTGTACAAGCATATTTCACCTTCTTATCTTTAGTGGTACCTTCAAATTCAAAATACTTTTCCATCTTTGTAATCCAATCAAGTAATTCTTCTGAATCTAGCTTACCATTATAATCTGATGGATTGAAATGGGGTTTTGTATTTGCTCTAGTTAGGGCTCTTATGAACCTCTCTTCTCCCTGATCAAGGCTAGGTTGCTCTTCTCTTCCTCTTTCTTCCTAAACTTCTACCTCTTCATCACTCACATCATCAACTGGTCGACCTCTCCTCTGGGCCATTTCAATTGCATCTAATCTGGCAGAAATTCCTCTCACCATCTCCATTAAATCTTGGTCTGCATTTCCACGCGCTCCATTTCCTCCACCATTTCTTCTTCTCACCATATTTACACAAGTCCTTTGTAGCTGCAGGTCAGATCCTCAATTTACCACCCCACAACAAATATTCAACACGACTTCATAAATTCTGACGACCTCACACGAATTGAATCTCGCTCTGATACCAATTTGGCATAGCCACGGTAGGAGGGTCCTAAAAGAGAACAATTTGGACCGTGCAACAAGAGTAGCACAACAAAAGCAACACAAAATATGGATGCATATGTAAATTCAAATATTCTCATTAATAGAAATCTCAGTTACAATTGGCCGACAATGTCCAATTTCATCTCACAGGCCTAATAAAACATGCTAAAAAATACAACATTCCAATATGCTCCTATATGTGAGTGAAATCTTATAGATCAGATCTATCGTAATCTACTCAATCAACTACTTCCATTCTAATGATCAATTACAAGATTTATATCATATCCACAATTCTAGAATCATCTCATCACAAAGATCATCACATTATCCAAGGAAAGAAAAAATGTAAGGTGTGCATGAATAGGCCCTCAAATTTGAATTACTCTTCAATAGGTGCATAAGATGAAGTGTGGACCTACATTGAAGGTGGGGACACTCCATGAACATTTAAAATCACACCGTTTAGATCCAGAAGTCACGGGAATGATCCACAATGATCGAACTAGCTAAAAAGTTTGAAATTATTTTGGTGTTGGTTCAAGAAACTACCATGAAATTCAGAAGCGATAACTTGCCGAAAAAAGATCCAATCATGCTCAAATCTTGGAATAAGGAAAATGAACATGTCAACGATGTACAAAAATACCAGGCTATGAGCAAAGATGACAAATCCACCAACATGAACTGAGCAAGAACAAAATAAGAACAAAAATTGAAAGAAAATAGTTTTGGTTGATGCAAGGTTTTAAGAACCAAGGATGCTCCAAGATCTCTTTTCCTCACACTAACATGTGAACACTAACATAAATTCCCAACACATACATCCCCTAGGGACTAGTCTCGCCCCAACATGACACCCCTTTTCAACCCCAACTTGGTAGAATGTAAGACCAAGGTAAGAGCTTGGGTGTTGGGCTAAGTCGTAGAGATACCCCCTGAGTCAATAAAAATGAAGAAAGAGAAGTTATACCTTTTAACTAGATCTATTTCTCCTATTATCTTTCCTTGTATCTAATTTATCAAGCCCATTCCTTCCTTCATGTTTCTCTATCTTTCTCTTTCTCCTTCAATTTTAATACATAACATGTTTTAATCACTTGAGAATGATAGACATAGATATTAATTGGCTTATCTATGTTAAAATTGAATTTAAAAATTGATCTCCATACCCTCATTCTCTCTCCTAAGAAGGAATAGAAGTCGAGTTCATCCCAGAGCCACACAAATAGCAAAGGAGGCTTAAGTCATGGGTATGCTCCCCATGTTCTTGGTTTTAACATTGATGTCTGGGATTACCTAATGCACGTATTAGTGGGCTATTGTATACATCCCCGGGGTCTAATTTTTCCTAGCATGACACCCCTTATCGACTCCAACTTTGCAAAATGTAAGACCAAGGTAAGGCAGGTTGGAAGTTGAGCTAGGTTGTAGGGTACTCTTGAGTCAATTAAAAAAAAAAAAGAGTTCATACCTTTTTAATCATCTTTGAAAGGGGTTTGGATTGGAATATTTTGGTTAATTGGAAGCCAATTTATAAAAAAATCATAATGTGATTTTAGTGTACCTATTGATTGATACACCAACAATCCATTCGTATTAAATAACATAACATCCTTCTCCTATGACCTTTGGAACAAAAGTGCCTTAGAATAATTTATATCCTTATGAACCAGCTAATCTATTTTTGACCCCAATTTTGCAGAATGTAAGACCAAGGTAAGACAGGTTAAGTGTTGGTTTGTGTTGTGGGGATACCTTTGAGTCAACCAAAAAAAAATCTAGAAACCATGGCTTCACCAATTAAAACTATTTTTTTATTTTCTCTCCACATATGTCTTTTTTTTTTTTATTTGTTGATTGATACACCAACAATCCATTTGTATTAAGGAGCATAAAATCCTTCTCTTCTACCCTTTGGATCAAAGATACCTTAGAAGAACTTATATCCCTGTGACCTAACTCACCCCTTTTCGACCCCAACTTGGAAAAATGTAAGACAAAAGTAAGGTGGGTTAAGCATTGGGTTGTGTCACAGAGATACCCTTGAGTCAACCAAAAAATTAAAAGATTTAGAAATCATGGCTTCACCAATCAAAATTATTTATTTATTTTCTCTCCCCATATGTCTTTATATCTTTTATTTGTTGATTGATACACCAACAATCCATTTGTATTATGTAACATAATATCCTTCTCCTTTTCCTTTTGGATCAAAGATAACTTAGAAAAAATTATATTCCTATGACCCAGCTCACTCTTTTCCAACCCCAACTTGGGAGAATGTAAGACCAAGGTAAGGAGAATTAAGTGTTGGGTTGCGTTGCGGGGATACCCTTGAGTCAACCAAAAAAATAAAAGATTTAGAAACCACGGCTTCACCAATCAAAATTATTTATTTATTTTCTCTCCCCATATGTCTTCCTATTTTTTATTTGTTGATTGATACACCAACAATCCATTCATATTAAGTAACATAACATCATTCTCTTATGCCCTTTGTATCAAAGATACCATAGAAGAATTTATATCTATGTGACCTAGCTCACCCCTTTTTGACCCCAACTTGGTAGAATGTAAAACCAACCTGTAAGGTGGGTTAAGTGTTGGGTTGTGTTGCGGGGATACCCTTGTGTCAACCAAAAAAAATAAAAGATCTAAAAGCCATGGTTTCACCAATCAATTTTTTTTTCTTTGAGCCCCATATGTCTTTTTATTTTTTATTTGTTGATTGATACACCAACAATCCATTTGTATTAAGGAGCATAAAATCCTTCTCTTCTACCCTTTGGATCAAAGATACCTTAGAAGAACTTATATCCCTATGACCTAACTCATCCCTTTTCGACCCCAACTTGGAAAAATGTAAGACCAAGGTAAAGCAGGTTAAGCATTGGGTTGTGTCGTGGGGATACCCTTGATTCAACCAAAAAAACAAAATATTTAGAAACCATGGCTTCACCAATCAAAATTATTCTTTATTTTCTCTTCCCATATGTCTTTCTATCTTTTATTTGTTGATTAATACACCAACAATCCATTCGTATTAAGTAATATAACATCCTTCTCCTATGCCCTTTGGATCAAACATACCTTAGAAGAATTTATATCTTTGTGACCTAGCTCACCCCTTTTCGACCCCAACTTAGTAGAATGTAAGACCAAGGTAAGGTGGATTAAGTGTTGGGTTGTGTCACAGGGATACCTTCGATTCAACCAAAAAAAAAAAAAGATCTAGAAACCATGGTTTCACCAATCACATTTATATTTCTTTTTCTCTCCCCATATGTCTTTCTATCTTTTATTGGCTGATTGATACACCAACAATCTATTCGTATTAAGTAACATAACATCCTTCTCTTCTACCCTTTGGATAAAAGATACCTTACCATAATTTAAATCCTTGTGACCCAACTCACCTATTGTCTTACCCCAACTTGGCAGAATGTTAGACCAAGGTAAGGTGAGTTAAGCATTGGGTTGCGTTGTGGGGATACCTCTAAGTCAACAAAAAATTAAAATGATCTAGAAACCATGGCTTCACCAATCAAAAATATTATTTTATTTTATCTCACCATATGTCTTTATATCTTTTTTTTGTTGATTGATACACCAACAATCCATTTGTATTAAGTAACATAATATCCTTCTCCTTATCCTTTTAGACCAAAGATAACTTAGAAAAATTTATAGCCCTAGCCCAGTTCACCCTTTTCTGACCCCAACTTAGTAGAATATAAGACCAAGGTAAGGTTGGTTAAGCATTGGGTTGTGTCATGTGGATACCCTTGAGTCAATAAAAAAACATAAGATCTAGAAACCATGGCTTCACAAATCAAAATTATTTTCTTTATTTTCTCTCCCCATATGTCTATATCTTTTATTTGTTGATTGATACACCAACAATCCATATGTATTTATTTTTTATTTCTTGTGAATGTAGGTTTTTCACCCAAAATCAATCTCTTTGTTCTGCACATGTGGAAAAATAGCAGATTATCAAAACAAAAATTTAAAAAATATGAGTGCACCAGATATTGAAGTCATTGATCCAACAAAAAATAAAAATAAAAAATCAATACATACAAAAAAATTTACGCATTATACGGTTGTGCTATGTCTGAATTGTAATTGGTTTGACTTCAAAACTTGATTAAAGAAAAAATATTCAATAAAAAACTATCTAACCAAGTGGAAGCACTAGATATCGGAGTTACAAATCTAAATTCGAAAGAAGTATAATTTTATCCTTCATGAAAAAAAGTTTTCAAAGGAGATGGAAAAAGAAGTGCAATCTGATTCCAAAAATTTTGAAAAAAATATATTTAGAATCTACAGAAAAAATTTCATGAAACTCTAGTTTGCATCATCTTCAAATTCCTCGCGGTTTAGCCACTGTAGGTGCCCAAATGTGAAGATTTAGTTAAAAAAATATTTCAGTGTCCAATTTGGCCAAAAATTGTAAACCACTATTGTGGGATCATTCATGACCCATCTCACCCTTTTCTGACGCCAATATAGCAGAATGTAAGACCAAAGTAAGGCAAGTTAACTATTGCGTTTTGTCACAAAGATACCCTTGAGAGAATAAAAAACATAAGATCTAGAAACCATGGCTTCACCAATCATAATTATTTCTTTATGTTCTCTTCCCATATGTCTATATCTTTTATTTGTTGATTGATACACCAACAATGCATTTGTATTAACTAACATAACATCCTTCTCCTCTGCCCTTTAGATCAAAAATATCTTAAAAGAATTTATATCTCTATGACCTAGTTCACACTTTTCTAACCCCAACTTAAAAAAATATAAGACCAAGGTAAGGTAGGTTAAGCAATGGGTTGCATCATGGAGATATTCTTGAATCAACCAAAAAACAAAATATCTAGAAACCATGGGTTCACCAATCAAAATTATTTCTTTATTTTCTCTCCCCATATATTTTTCTATCTTTTATTTGTTGATTGATACACCAACAATCTATTTGTATTAAGTAACATAAAATTATTCTTCTCTGCCCTTTGGATCAAATATACTTTAGAAGAATTTATATCCTTGTGACCTAGCTCACCCTTTTGGACCACAACTTGGAAAAATGTAAGACCAAGGTGGTTAAGCGTTGGGTTCTATCTCATAGGGATACCCCTGAGTCAACCTTAAAAAATAAAAGATCTAGAATCCATGGCTTCACCAATCAAAATTATTTTTGTTATTTTCTCTCCCCATATGTCTTTTTATCTTTAATTTGTTGATTGATACACCAACAATCTATTCGTATTAAGTAGCATAACATCATTCTCTTTTTCTCTTTGGATCAATGATACCTTACAAGAATTTACATCGTTGTGACATAACTCACCTTTTTTCGACCCCAACTTGGAAAAATGTAAGACCAAAGTAAGGTGGGTTAAGTGTTGGGTTGTGTCGCAGGGATATCCTTGAGTCAACTAAAAAAACAAAAGATCTAAAAACCACAGTTTCACTAATCAAATTTATTTAATTTTCTCTCCCTATATGTCTTTCTATCTTTTATTTGTTGATTGATACACTAGCAATCCATTCGTATTAAGTAACATAACATCCTTCTCCTTTTCCCTTTGGATCAAAAATACTTTAGAAGAATTTATATCCTTGCGACCTAGCTCACCCTTTTGAACCCCAACTTGAAAAAATGTAAGACCAAGGTAAGCCGGATTAACCATCAGGTTCCATCTCACAAGGATACCCCTAAGTCAACCAAAAAAAATAAAAGATTTAGAAACCATGGCTTCACCAATCAAAATTATTTCTTTATTTTCTCTCCCCATGTCTTTCTATCTTTTATGTATTGATTGATACACCAACAATCCATTCATATTAAGATACATTAAAATAATTTATATCCTTGTGACCTAGCTCACTCCTTTTCGGCCCCAAATTGATAGAATGTAAGACCAAGGTAAGGAGGGTTAAGCATTGGGTTGTGTTGCGGGGATACCTTTGAGTCAAATAAAAAAAAATCTAGAAACCATGGTTTCACCAATCAAAATAATTTATTTATTTTCTATCCTAGTATGTCTTTCTATATTTTATTTGTTGATTGATACACCAAAAATTCATTCATATTAATTAATATAATACCCTTCTCCTTTTCCTTTTGGATCAAAGATATTTTAAAAGAATTTATATCCCTATGACCTAACTGACCTCTTTCAAACCCAACTTGGCAGAATGTAAGACCAACGTAAGGCGGGACAAGTGTTGGGTTGCATTGTGGTGATACCCTTAAGTCAACCAAAAAACAAAATATCTAGAAAATATGGCTTCACCAATCAAAATTATTTATTTATTTTCTCTCTCCATATGTTTTTCTATCTTTTATTTGTTGATTGATACACCATCAATCTAGTTGTGTTAAGTAACATAACATCCTTCTCCTATTCCCTTTGGATCAAGGATACCTTAGAAGAATTTATATCCCTATGACCTAGCTCACCCTTTTCCAATCGTAACTTAACAGAATGTAAAACCAAGGTAAGGAGGGTTAAGCGTTGACTTGTGTCGTAGGGATACCCCTGAATCAACCCATATGTCTTTCTATATTTTATTTTTTGATTGATACACCAAAAATCGATTCGTATTAAGTAGCATAACATCCTTATCCTCTATAATTTGGATCAAAAGTGTCTTAGAAGAATTTATATCCTTGCAACCAAACTCTCATATATTTCTGACCCCAACTTGACAGAATGTAAGACCAAGGTAAGGCAGGTTAAGTGTTGGCTTGCGTCGAGGGGATACCTTTGAGTCAACAAAAAAAAATATCTAGAAACAATGGCTTCACCATTCTATTTTTTTATTTTTTTATTTTTCTCTTCCCATATGTCTTTTTATCTTTTATTTGTTGATTCATACACCAACAATCCATGTGTATTAAGTAGCATAACATCCTTCTCTTCTTCCCTTTGGATCAAAGATACCTTAGAATAATTCATATCATTTTGACCTAGCTCACCCCTTTTCGACCCTAACTTGACAAAATGTAAGACCAACGTAATAGGGGTTAAGTGTTGGATTGCATCATGGGGATACCCTTGAGTCAACCAAAAAAGAAAAATATTTAGAAACTTTGGCTTCACCAATCAAAATTATTTCTTTATTCTCTCTTCACATATGTCTTTCTATCTTTTATTTGTTGATTGATACACCAAAAATCCATTCGTATTAACATAACATTCTTCTCCCATGCCCTTTGGATCAAAGATACCTTAGTTAATTTATATCTCTATTACCTAGCTCACCCCTTTTCGACCCCAACTTGGTAGAATGTAAGACCAAGGTAAGGTGGATTAAGTGTCAGGTTGTGTCACGGGGATACCCCTAAGTCAACCAAAAAAAACAAAAGATCTAGTAACAATGGTTTCACTAATAAATTTTCTTTCTTTCTTTCTCTTCATATGTTTTTCTATCTTTTATCTATTGATTTATACACCAACAATCTATTTGTATTAAGTAACATAACATCCTTCTCTTCTTCCCTCAGGATCAAAGATACCTTACAATAATTTAAATCCCTACGACACAACTCACCCCTTTTCTGACCCCAACTTGGAAGAATGTAAGACCAAGGTAACACATGTTAAGCATTGGGTTGCATTGCAAGGATACCCCTGAGTCAAGGAAAAATAAAAAAGATCTAGAAACCATGGCTTCACCAATCAAAATTATTACTTTATTTGATCTCCCCATATATCTTTATATTTTTTATTTGTTGATTGATACACCAATAAACCATTCGTATTAAGTAACATAATATTCTTCTCCTTTTCCTTTTGGATCAAAGATAACTTAGAAAAAGTTATATCCCTATGACCCAACTCACCCTTTTCTAACCCCAACTTGGCATAATGTAAGACCAAGGTAAGGTGAGTTAAGTGTTGGGTTGCATCATGGGGATACCATTGAATCAAAATTATTTATTTGTTTTCTCTCCCCACATGTCTATGTCTTTTATTTGTTGATTGATACACCAACAACCCATTCATATTAAGTAACATAATATCCTTTTTTCTACCCTTTGGATCAAAGATACCATAGAAGAATTTATATCTCTATGACCTAGCTCACCCCTTTCTAACCCCAATTTGGCAAAATGTAAGACCAAGGTAAGGTATGTTAAGTGATGGGTTGCGTCATCGAGATACCCCTAAATCAACCAAAAAAATAGAAGATCTAGAAGCCATGGCTTCACCAATCAAAATTTATTTCTTTATTTTCTCTCCCCATATGTCTTTCTATCTTTTACTTGTTGATTGATACACCAATAATTGCTTTGTAAATTAAGTATCATGACATCCTTCTCTTCTGCCCTTTGGATCAAAAATACCTTAAAAAATATATATCCCTATGACTTAGCTCACTCTTTTTCGACGCCAACTTGGAAAAATGTAAAATGAAAGTAAGGTGGGTTAAACGTTGGGTTGTGTTGCAGGGATAACATTGAACCAACCAAAAAAACAAAAAAAATAGAAATCATGGCTTCACCAATCAAAATTAGTTCTTTATTTTTTCTCCCCATATAGCTTTATACCTTTTATTTGTTGATTGATACACCAACAATCCATTCGTATTAAGTAACATAATATCCTTCTCCTATTTTCTTTGGATCAAAGATACCTTAGAAGAATTTATATCTCTATGACCTAGCTCACCTCTTTTTGACCCCAACTTGGCGGAATGTAATACCAAGGTAAGATGGGTTAAGTGTTGGACTGTGTCACGGGGATAGCCCTGAGTCAACCAAAAAAAAAAAGATCTAAAAACGATGGTTTCACCAATCAAATTTATTTCTTTTTCTCTCCCCATATATTTTTCTATCTTTTATTTGTTGATTGATACACCAAAAATCTATTCATATTAATTAACATAACATCCTTCTCTTCTGCCCTTTGGATCAAAGATACCTTAGAATAATTTAAATCCCTGTGACCCAGGTCACCCCTTTTTTACCCCAATTTGGCAGAATGTAAGACCAAGGTAAGACAAGTTAAGCCTTGGGTTGCATCATGGGGATACCCCTGAGTCAACAAAAAAAAAAAATCTAGAAACAATGGATTAACCAATCAAAATTATTTTTTTATTTTCTCTCCCCATATGTCTTTATATCTTTTATTTGTTAATTGATACACCAACAATCCATTTGTATTAAGTAACATAATATCTTTCTCATTTTCCATTTGGATCAAAGATAACTTAGAAAAATGTATATCCCTATGACCTGGCTCAACCTTTTTTGACCCCAACTTGGTAGAACGTAAGCCCAATGTAAGGTAGGTTAAGTGTTGGGTTGCGTCACAGGGATTGAGTCGATAAAAAAATATAAGATCTAGAAACTATGGCTTCACCAATCAAAATTATTTCTTTATTTTCTCTCCCCATATGTCTATATCTTTTATTTGTTGATTGATACACCAACAATCTATTCGTATTAAGTAACATAACATCCTTCTCCTCTACCCTTTGCATCAAAGATACCATAGAAAATTTTTTATCTTTCTGACCTAGCTCACACCATTGTGACCCCAACTAGGAAAAATGTAAGAGCAAGGTAAGGCAAGTTAAGCATTGGGTTCCATCATGAAGATATCCTTGAATCAACCAAAAAACAAAAGATCTAGAAACCATGGCTTCACCAATCAAAATTATTTCTTTATTTTCTCTCCCCATATGTATTTCTATCTTTAATTTTTTTATTGATACACCAACAATACATTTGTATTAAGTAACATAACATCCTTCTCCTTTTCCCTTTCGATCAATATACCATAGATTAATTTATATCTTTGTGACCTAACTCACCCCTTTTCGACCCCAACATGATAGATTGTAAGACCAAGGTAAGTTGGGTTAAGCATTGGGTTTCATCATGAAGATACCTTTGAATCAACCAAAAAAATAAAAGATCTAGAAACCATGGCTTCACCAATCAAAATTATTTCTTTATTTTCTCTCCCCATATGTCTTTCTATCTTTTATTTGTTGATTGATACACCAAAAATCCATTTGTATTAAGTAACATAACATCCTTCTCCTATGCCCTTTGGATCAAAGATATTTTAGAAGAATTTATATCCTTGTGACCTAGCTCACCCTTCTAGACCCCAACTTGGAAAAATGTAAGACCAAAGTAAAGTGGGCTAAGCGTTGGGTTTCGTCTCATAGGGATACCCCTAAGTTAACCAAGAAAAAAAAAAGATCTAGAAACCATGGATTCACCAATCAAAATTATTTCATTATTTTCTCTCCCCATGTCTTTCAATCTTTTATTTGTTGATTGATACACAATCAATCCAGTTGTGTTAAGTAACATAACATCCTTCTCGTCTGCCCTTTGGATCAAAGATACCTTATAAGAATTTATATCGCTATGTCCTAGCTCACCCTTTCCAATCGTAACTTAGGAGAATGTCATACCAAGGTAAGGATGGTTAAGTGTTGGATTGTGTTACGGGGATACCCCTAAGTTAACCCAAAAAAACAAAATATCTAGAAACCATGGCTTCATCAATCAAAATTATTTCTTTATTTTCTCTCCCCATATGTCTTTCTATATATTATTTGTTGATTGATACACAAACAGTCAATTTGTATTAAGTAACATAACATCCTTCTCCTCTGCCATTTGGATCAAAAGTGTCTTAGAAGAATTTATATCCCTACAACCCAGCTCATCTATTTCTGACCACAACTTAACAAAATGTAAGACCAAGGTAAGGTAGGTTAAGCATTGGGTTGCATCGAGGGGATACCTTTGAGTCAACCAAAAAAAAAATCTAGAAACCATGGCTTCACCAATCAAAATTATGTTTTTATTCTCTAACCATGTGTCTTTTTTTTATTTTCTCTCCATATGTCTTTTTATCTTTTGATTGATACACCAACAATCCATTTGTATTAAGTAGCTTAACATCCTTCTCTTCTTCCCTTTGGATCAAAGGTACTTTAGAAGAATTTATATCTCTATGACCTAGCTCACCTCTTTTCGACCCCAACTGGGCAGAATGTAAGACCAACATAAGACGGGTTAATCATTAGATTGTGTCATGGGGATACCTTTGAGTCAACCAAAAAAACAAAAGATTTAGAAACTATGGCTTCACCAATCAAAATTATTTCATTATTTTCTATTTTCATATGTCTTTCTATTTTTTAGTTGTTGATTGATACACCAACAATCCATTTGTATTAAGTAACATAACATCCTTCTCCTATGCCCTTTAGATCAAATATACCTTAGATTAATTTATATCTCTATGATCTATCTCACCCCTTTATTGACCCCAAACTTGGCAGAATGTAAGACCAAGGTAAGGTGATTTAAGCATTGGGTTGTGTCATGGGGATACCCCTAAGTAAAAAATGATTAAACAAAAGATCTAGAAACCATGTTTTCACCAATCAAATTTATATTATTTTCTCTCTCCATATGTATTTATATCTTTTATCTGTTGATTAATACACCAACAATCTATTTGTCTTAAGTAACATAACATCTGTCTCTTATGCCCTTTGAATCAAAGATACCTTACAATAATTTAAATCCTTGTGACCCAGCTCAACCCTTTTCCAACCCAAACTTGGAAGAATGTTAGACTAAGGTAACACAAGTTAAGCATTGGGTTACGTTGAAGAGATACCCTTGAGTCAACAAAAAAAAAAAAGATCTAGAAACCATGACTTCACCAATCAAAATTATTACTTTATTTTATCTCCCCATATGTCTATGTCTTTTATTTATTGATTGATACACCAAAAATCCATTCATATTAAGTAACATAATATCCTTCTCCTTTTACTTTTGGATCAAAGATAACTTAGAAAAATTAATATCTTTATGACCCAAGCTCACCCTTTTCTAACCCCAACTTGGCAGAATGTAAGACCATGTAAGGCGGGTTAAGCATTGGGTTGCTTCATGGGGATACCCTTGAGTCAATAAAAAAACATAAGATCTAGAAACCATGGCTTCACCAATCTAAATTATTTATTTATTTTCTCTCCCCATATGTCTATATCTTTTATTTTCTTATTGATACACCAACAATCCATTCGTATTAAGTAACATAACATCCTTCTCTTATGCCCTTTGGATCAAATATACCATAGAAGAATTTATCTCTCTGACCTAGCTCACCCCTTTCCGACCCCAAATTAGAAAAATGTAAGAACAAGGTAAGGTATGTTAAGCGTTGGGTTGCGTCATGGATATACCCCTAAATCAACTAAAAAAATAGAAGATCTAGAAACCATGGCTTCACCAATCAAAATTTATTTCTTTATTTCCTCTCCCGATATGTCTTTCTATCTTTTATTTGTTGATTGATACACCAACAATATATTCATATTAAGTAGCATAAAATCTTTCTCTTATGCCCTTTGGATCAAAAATACCTTTGAAGAATTTATATCCCTATGACGTAACTCACCCCTTTTTGACCCCAAATTTGCAGAATGTAAGACAAAGGTAAGGCGGGTTAAGTGTTGGGTTGCATTGTGGGGATACCCTTGAGTCAACCAAAAACACAAAATATTTAGAAACCATGGCTTCACCAATCAAAATTAAATCTTTATTTTCTCTCCCCATATGTTTTTTTATCTTTTATTTGTTGACTGATACACCAACAATCCATTCATATTAAGTAACATAACATCCTTCTCCTATTCTCTTTGGATCAAAGATACCTTAGAAGAATTTATATCTTTGTCACCTAGCTCGCCCCTTTTCGACACCAACTTGTCAGAATGTAAGACCATGATAAGGAGGGCTAAGTGTTGGGTTGTGTCGTCAGGATACTTTCGAGTCAACCAAAAAAAAATGATCTAAAAACCATGGTTTCACCAATCAAATTTATTTATTTTTTCTCTCCCCATAAGTCTTTATGTCTTTTATTTGTTGGTTGATACACCCAAAATCTATTCATATTAAGTAACATAACATCCTTTTCAATTTCCCTTTGGATCAAAAATACCTTAGAATAATTTAGATCCCTATGACCCAGCTAACCCCTTTCTAACCCAAACTTGGGAGAATGTAAGACCAAGGTAACGCGAGTTAAGCCTTGGGTTGCGTTGCGGGGATACCCCTAAGTAAAAAATAAATAAAAGATCCAAAAACCATGGCTTCACCAATCAAAATTATTTCTTTATTCTATCTCCCCATATGTCTTTATATATTGTATGTGTTTATTCATACAACAACTATCCATTCATTTTAAATAACATAATATCCTTCTCCTTCGCCTTTCGGATCAAAGATAACTTAGAGAAATTTATATATCCCTATGACCCAGCTCACCCATTTCTGACCCCAATTTGGAAGAATGTAAGACCAAGGTAAAGAAGGTTAAGCATTGGGTTGCATCATGGGGATACCCTTGAGTTAATAAAAAAACATAAGATTTAGAAACCACGGTTTCACCAATCAAAATTATTTCTTTATTTTCTCTCCCTATATGTGTTTTTATCTTTTATTTGTTGATTGATACACCAACATTCTATTTGTATTAAGTAACATAACATCCTTCTCCTCTGCCCTTTGGATCAAAGATAATTTAGAATAATTTCTATCCTTGTGACCTAGCTCGCCCTTTTGGACCCCAACTTGGAAAAATGTAAGACCAAGGTAAGGCAAGTTAAGCGTTGGGTCTCATCTAACAAGAATACCCCTGAGTCAACCAAAAAAAATAAAAGATTTAGAAACCATGGCTTCACCAATCAAAATTAATTCTTTATTTTCTCTCCTCATATATTTCTATCTTTTATTTATTGATTGATACACCAACAATCTATTCGTAGTAAATAATATAACATCCTTGTCCTCTGCTCTTTGGATCAAAGATACCTTAGAATAATTTATATCCCTATGACCCAAATCACTCATTTTTGGCCCCAAATTGGCAGAATGTAAGACCAAAGTAACGAGGGTTAAGCATTGGGTTGCGTTGTAGAGATACCTTTGAGTCAACAAAAAAAAAAAATTATGGAAACCATAGCTTCACCAATTAAAATAATTTCTTTATTTTCTCTCCTTGTATGTATTTCTATCTTTTATTTGTTGATTGATACACCGACAATCTATTTGTATTAAGTAACACAATATCCTTCTCCTCTACTATTTGGACCAAAGATATCTTAGAAGAATTCATATCCCTATGACCTAGCTTATGCCTTTCCAACCCAACTTGGTAGAATGTAAGACTTAGGTAAGGTGAGTTAAGCATTGGGTTGCATTGTGATGATAACCTTAAGTCAACCAAAAAATAGATCTAGAAACTACATGGCTTCACCAATAAAAATTATGTATTTATTTTATCTCTCCATATGTCTTTCTATCTTTTATTTGTTGATTGATACACCATCAATCCACTTGTGTTAAGTAACATAACATCCTTCTCCTCTGCCCTTTGGGTCAAAGATACCTTAGAAAAATTTATATTCCTATGACTTAGCTCACCCTTTCTGATCATAACTTGGGAGAATGTAAGACCAAGGTAAGGAGGGTTAAGCATTGGATTGTGTCGTGGGGATTCCCCTTAGTCAACCCAAGAAAATAAAAGATCTAGAAATCATGGCTTCATCAATCAAAATTATTTTTTTATATTCTCTCTCCATATGTCTTTCTATATTTTATTTGTTGATTGATACACAAAAAATCCTTTCGTATTAAGTAACATACATCCTTCTCCTCTACCTTTTGGATCAAAAGTACCTTAGAAAAATGCATATCCCTGTGACACACCTCATCTATTTCTGACCCCAACTTGGCATAATGTAAGACCAAGGAAAAGTGGGTTAAGTGTTGGGTTGCGTTGCGGGGATGACCTTGAGTCAACCAAAAAAGAAGATCAAGAAACTTTGGATTCACCAATCAAAATTATTTTTTATTTTCTCTCCCCATATGTCTTTTTATCTTTTATTTGTTCATTGATACACCAACAATCCATTTGTATTAAGTAACATAACATCTTTCTCCTATGCCTCTTGGATCAAAGATACCTTAGAAGAATTTATATCTTTGTGACCTAGCTCCCCCCTTTTTGACTTCAACCTAGCAAAATGTACGATCAAAGTAAGACAGGTTAAGCATTGGGTTGTGTCATGGAGATACCCCTGAGTCAACCAAAAAAAATAAAAGATCTAGAAACCATGGTTTCACGAATCAAATTTATTTCTTTTTCTTTCCCCATATGTATTTCTATCTTTTATTTTCTGATTGATACACCAACAATCTATTCACATTAAGTAACATAACATCTTTATTTTCTTCCCTTTGGATCTAAGATACCTTAGAATAATTTAAATCCCTATGACACAGCTCACCCATTTTCCAACCCCAACTTGGAAAAATGTAACACAAAGGTAAGGTGAGTTAACTATTGGGTTGTCTCACGGGGATACCCTTGAGTCAACAAAAAATAAAAAGATCTAAAAACCATGGTTTCATGAATAAAAATTATTACTTTATTTTCTCTCCCCATATGTATTTATATCTTTTATTTGTTGATTAATACACCAAAAATATATTCGTATTATGTAGCCTAACATCCTTCTCTTATGCCCCTTGAATCAAAGATACCTTAGAATAATTTAAATCCCTATGACCCAGCTCACCCCTTTTTTGACCCCAACTTGGAAAAATGTAACACAAAGGTAAGGCGAGTTAAGCGTTGAGTTACCTTGTGGGGATACCTTTGAGTCAACAAAAAATAAAAAGATCTAAAAACCATGGCTTCACCAATCAAAATTATTACTTTATTTTCTCTCCCCATATGTTTTTATATCTTTTATTTGTTGATTGATACACCAAAAATCCATTCGTATTAAGTAACATAATATCCTACTCCTCTACCTTTTGGATCAAAGTTAATTTAGAAAAAGTTATATCCCTATGACCTTGCTCACCTTTTTCCAACCTCAACTAGGCAGAATTTAAGACCAACATAAGGTGGGTTTAGCATTGGATTGCATTGTGGGGATACCCTTGAGTCAGCCAAAAAAAAAAAATCTAAAAACAATGGCTTCACCAATCAAAATTATTTCTTTTGTTTCTCTCCCCATATGTCTTTCTATCTTTTATTTGTTGATTGATACACCAACAATCTATTTGTATTAAGTAACATAAAATCCTTATCTTATTCCTTTTGGATCAAAGATACATTGGAAGAATTTATATCTTTGTGACCTAGCTCACCCCTTTTCGACCCCAACTTGGCATGAGAATGTAAGACCAAGTTAAGGTGGGTTAACTATTGGGTTGTATCACGGGGATACCTTCGAGTCAACCAAAAAAACCAAAAGATCTAAAAACCATAGTTTCACCAATCAAATTTATTTATTTTTCTTTCCCCATATGTCTTTATATCTTTTATTTGTTGATTGATACCAACAATCTATTCATATTAAGTAACATAACATAATTCTTTTATGCCCTTTGGATCAAAGATACCTTAGAATAATTTAAATCCCTGTGACCCAATTCACCCTTTTCCGACCCAAAATTGGAAGAATGTAACACCAAGGTAAGGTTAGTTAAGCATCGAGTTGCATCATGGAGATACCACTGACTCAATTAAAAAAAAAGATCTAGAAACCATGGCTTCACCAATAAAAAATATTTCTTTATTTTTTCTCCCCATGTTTTGATATCTTTTATTTGTTGATTGATACACCAACAATCCATTCGTATTAAGTAACATAATATCCTTTTCCTTTTCCTTTTGGATCAAAGATGATTTAGAAAAATTTACATCCCTATGACTTAGCTCACCCTTTTCTGACCCCAAATTGGAAAAATGTAAGACCAAGGTAAGTCGGGTTAAGCATTGGGTTGCGTCACAATGATACCCTTGAGTCAATAAAAAAAAATAAGATCTAGAAACCATGGCTTCACCAATAAAAATTATTTATTTATTTTCTCTCCCCATATGTCTATATCTTTTATTTGTTGATTGATACACCAACAATCCATTCGTATTAAGTAACATAACATCCTTCTCTTTTTTCCTTTTGGATCAAAGATACCTTAGAAGAATTTATATCTCTATGACCTAGCTCACCCCTTCTCAACCCATACTTGGAAAAATGTAAGAGCAAGGTAAGGCAAGTTAAGCATTGGGTTGTGTCATGGAGATACCTTTGAATCAACCAAGAAAAAAAAAAAATCTAGAAACCATGGCTTCAACACTCAAAATTATTTCTTTATTTTCTCTCCCCATGTCTTTCTATCTTTTATTTATTGATTGATATACCAAAAATCCATTCATATTAAATAACATAACATCCTTCTCCTATGATCTTTGGATCAAAGATACCTTAGAATAATTTTTATCTATGTGACCCAACTCACTCCTTTTTGGCCCCAAATTGGTAGAATGTAAGACCAAGGTAAGGTGGGTTAAGAATTGGGTTACATTGCAGGGATACCTTTGAGTCAACAAAAAAAAAAAAGATCTTGAAACCATGGCTTCACCAATCAAAATAATTTCTTTATTTTCCCTCCTTGTACATCTTTCTATCTTTTATTTGTTGATTGATACACCAATAATTTATTCGTATTAAGTAACATAATGTCTTTATCCTCTACCTTTTGGATCAAAGATATCTTAGAAGAATTTATATCCCTATGACCTAGCTCACCCCTTTTCAACCCAACTTGGCAGAATATACGACCAAGGTAAGGCAGGTTAAGTTTTGGATTGTGTCATGGAAATACCCTTAAGTCAACCAAAAAAACAAAAAATCTAGGAACTATGGCTTCACCAATCAGAATTATTTATTTATTTTCTCTCTCCATATGTCTTTCTATCTTTTATTTGTTGATTGATACACCATCAATCCAGCTGTGTTAGATAACATAACATCCTTCTCCTCAGCCCTTTGGATCAAAGATACCTTAGAAGAATTTATATCCCTATGACCTAGCTCACCCTTTCCGATCGTGACTTGGCAGAATGTAAGACCAAGGTAAGGAGGGTTAAGCATTGGATTGTGTCATGGGGATACTCCCAAGTCAGCCCAAGAAAACAAAAGATCTAGAAACCATGGCTTCATCAATAAAAAATATTACTTTATTTTCTCTCCCCATATGCATTTCTATATTTTATTTGTTGATTGATACACCAACAATCCATTCATATTATGTAACATAACACCCTTCACCTCTGCTCTTTAGATCAAAATTGCCTTAGAAGAATTTATATCCTTGTGACCCAGATCATCTATTTTCGACCCCAATTTGGCATAATGTAAGGCCAAGGTAAGGCGGGTTAATTATTTGGTTGCATCGTGGAGATACCTTTGAGTTAGCCAAAAAAAAGATCTAGAAACCATGGCTTCACCAATCAATTTTTTTTTAATTTTCTCTCCCCATGTCTTTTTATCTTTTATTTTTTGATTGATACTGTAGATTGAGGAAACAAAATAGATTCGAGATCTTATGGATTAAGAATTAAATCATTACAACATCCAAATAATAGAGAACCTACAAGAAGATTATTCAAATATGCAAATGCAAATGAAAAACTCTAAACTACTTGTGAGGAAATAAACTAATTATCTCTATTACACTCCTCAAATCAAGATCTTGTGTTAACAAAATGGCTCTCAGAAGCACACACACACAAGAGGCTATGATTTTTTGGAGATTCAAATGTAAGATATAAAGACTATTGAAAAATATAAGAAATTAGGACTATAACTTGAGAAGAAACTAGCATGCAAGATGAAAATGATAGCTAGATTGAGAGTGATATTGATAGAGATTCAATGCACATATTAGATAGTCTCAAAATGAAGTAGAGAGGTTGTTTAATAGATACCTTCAAGAGAAAGTCAAGCATCAGGGTAAATATGGGATAAATGGGACATTAGTGGTATAGGAGGAATAAGTGGTAAATGGTAAATGGTAAGTGGTAGGAGGGAATACTAGAGGGATTTTATTTAATAAATGGAGAAAATGGATATAAGGTGCATGTGTTAAGGATAGAATAATATTTATTGGATTAATTGAATGCAAGATATAAAAAGAAGAATGGAATGAGATGAATAATAGATAAAAATGAAATGGGAGGGATTTTATTTAATAAATGGAGAAAATGGATATAAGGTGCATGTGTTAAGGTAGAATAATATTTATTGGATTATTTGAATGGAAGATATGAAAAGAAGAATGGAATGAGATGAATAATAGATAAAAATGAAATGATAAGACATGTTAAGGATATAGCCAATACCTAAAGAAAATTAAAGTTAAATGAGGATAAATTTAACAGACAATTTTATCTGTCTACATTTTGCCCCTCTTTGAGACAATGCAGCTTGTCGCATTGTTTCAACGAAAAAATGATCAACTAATATATATGCCCCAAAGATATCCTAGTAAGGATGATGATGAATATGATATGCCCCCTTGAGAGATCAATCGAATGGATTGCAAGAAGATTGATCTCTCGATTGATTACAGGAAAATGATTAAATGATTGGCATTGCGCAAGTGATTAAGCGAAGATGTACATTTGATGAAAATAAACAGTTGATGGGCGCAACTGAACAATTGATGGAAATAATTAGTATAGCCGGGTTGACAAGTTGATTAAGATGATTGAGATTGATGCTTATGCAAGAGAAATTGATACAATGAGTGATTGATTGATTAAAGGGGACATGATGTTTCGAGAAGCAAGTTGATTGATTTGAGATTTGATTCAAGCAACATATATCAGTTAGATAAAGCAATTGATTGATTTTTCTATGACAAGAAAGATGAAGAAAATGAAATGCAAGAAACGGAAGATGGAAGAAAATGAAGGTGATGAAGTCGCTTGTGCTTTACAAAGTGATTTTATCATCATCAAGTTTATTATGTCGCAAATTAGTATAAGCGTCTAGATAACATGAACATCTAGATGACCTGAATACTATTTGCATTTTTATTTAGCAATGAAGTATAAGCATCTAGGTATCGAAGACCTTAAATGACCTGAATACTTATTGGATGGAAAACATTATCAGACAAGGAACGTTCTCATCCACACTAGACTCATAGGTCCTTGATGGTTTTAGACAACCATGTCTTAAGATGAGTCATCTTGTGAATTAGAAACAATACACAAACAACAAACAAGTGAACATGCCCCATCCCCGCCTCTCTAGTCCAAGACATCCTGGAGAAGCTAAAAGACATGCCAACAAAGATAAAAATCATAAATCAATCAAAGATAAACAAACATGCATCGTGCATCAATGTAAATTTGATTCTTGTTACAGTTTATGTGTTTGGCTGGATTTGTAAGATGGGTTGATATGTATGTTATAATGTTTACTTGATTGTCAATCCTAGCACGGTTTGATTTTGTTCAAATTCAAAGCTGTGTAGTGATCTGAAACTGTCACTGTTTAGGGATTTTTGAAGTTATTTGGTTTTTTTTTGGATTTTTGGAATATTTTATTTTTTTGGATTTTTGGAATATGTGGTTTTTTTGGATTTTTTAAGGACATTTTATGATTTTGATTTTTTGATGATTTTTAAAAAATTAGGACATTTTTTTTTTATGATTTTTTATTTTTTTAGGAAATTTTATGATTTTTGGATTTTTTCAAGACATTTTATGATTTTTGGATTTTTTTAGGACATTTTATGATTTTTTTTAAATTTTTTCAAGACATTTTATGAATTTTTGTTTTTGAGGACTTTTTTCCAATTTTTTTTGTATTTTTTTAGGACTTTTAGCCTAGCTCTCTAAAGCTAGGTATAGAGATGATAAGTGCCAGATCCATAGACTGCCATGATGATGCCCCAATCCTATGTGGATGACCATGCTGGATGAAAGGACCCGATTGGGATGAGGAGTACAAGTGGAAAATATGAAGGACGATAGATGTGGCAGATGAAAGAGGCTATGGTAAGATCCTTAATGTGCACACTACGTGGGCCATCAGGCTTCAGAAAAAAAAGAGCTTGGGCGACCGATGAGTTATAGTATGTTAAGGGGTTGTCGTCAAAGTTCCATTGAAAAACATCACCAATGGAGCGATATCATGGATATGTGAATATGGATGGATGGAATGTAATATATGGTATGAGTGAGAGTGGCGTGGATGGAGATCTTGGATCAACAAGTTCTTTTTTTATTTTCTTCCTTGATAGATGCCCCCAATGATTTTTAATGGAGAGGCATACTTGGAGATCGACTTTTTCTTGCTTTCACTTTTGACTTTTATTTTTGATTTGTCTGATAGATTTTTATTTTGGCTTGGGGACTTATCTTGATCTTCTTCTTTTTTTAATTTTTCCAATATATTTTTATTTTGGCTAAGGGACTTGTCTTGATATTCTTTTATTTTTATTATATTTCTTGATTCTTGATCTCCTTTAAAAGATAGCTCATTCATTGGAGATTTTCCTTTATTCTTTTCTTTAGCTATGACTTGTTGATCCATTTCTATGATGCAAGTGGACGTGAGTGAGATGGATGAAATAGGTGAAATGATAGGAATGTTTAGTGGATGAATGGGAGTGGCGATGCCATTAAGGAAGTCTTTGGAACTATCCTTTTCGATACTGTTAACGTCAAAGGAAGATTGCACATCCTTAACAACTTGGAAATATGGCTTAGTAGAGGCAACAATAGGAGATATCCTAGCCTAGGGCAGGTGGGATGGAAAGATGATGGTTCAGAAGATGGAGAAGGATAATCTTGGATATCTTTAGTAAGGTCATGATCAAAAAGTGAATTATCATAGATATCGTGATCAAACATGGGATTATTATAGACATGAAAAGCTTGAGTGGAAGTAGATATGGAAAAGGTAGGTGTATCATCAGGATCCCAAAAGGTTTTAATCCAAGCACGACTATCTTTTTTTGTTCCTTGTGCAGTTATCTTGGTATCCTTGTTGGAAGTTTGAACCTTCTCGACAACATTAGCAGTTTATTTTGCTATTAAATTATCCATACGGTATTCTCCACATCCCATATCATGGATTTAGACCTTGGTGCTTGATGGTGTGGTAAATGAAGTGGATGATTTTAAGGATTCAGGATCAACATATGCTTGAGAAGGAGGTGCTTCACGATTGCTAGGGATTGTGATTATAGTTTTAGGGCTTAGATTATGGCAATACATGAAAGGGTTTGGATCTCCTTGTATTGTGATTTCAGCACCATTGTGTGGTAATTTAATGCACTGATGGTATGTAGAAGGTACTGCTTGCATTGCATGAATCCAAGGTCTTCCAAGGAGGATGTTATAGGTCAGAGGGAGATCAAGGACTTGGAAAACCACATCCTTTACCACAGGGCCAACTCTGATTGGTAGAGTAACTAATCCTTTAGATGAGCATTCCTCTTCATCATATGTCTTTATGGTAATCATTTTCCTTGGATCAACTACATTTTCAAAGAACCCTAATTTTGTGATCAATTCTTGAGTATAAATATTAAGGCCTTCTCCTCCGTCTATCAGAACTCACTTGATCTTAACATTATGGACAAGGACGTCAATGCATAAAGCTACGTTATGAGGTTGTCAAAGGGATGAATCATCATTTTCAGTAAAAGTGAGAGTGTGAGGAGAGGCGATGTGTCCCACCATAGCTTGGAATTGATCTACATTTCGGTCTGTAGGAACTGTAGTAGTAGCAAGTGCTTTATCTAAGATAGCTTTATGCTCAAGAGATAGGCATAGCAGTTCAAGTATAGAAATTTGCACGAACATTTTTCCTAAATGTTCTATGAGGCTGTATTGCAAAGTTGGTGTAGTGGGTTTCAAATTAGGACCTCTAAGGGTAATTGTTCCTCTACGGGTAGTAAAATTACAATCGGATTCTTTTCCTTTTATGATGAAAGTGTTGACATGATTATCAGCCTCACTGATGTTATTTATGGTATAATCATACTTAGCAGTAGTATAGTTTACACCATCACTAGATTCAAGATTCTTTCCTTTATCCTTTTCATGCTTAGGGAAATGGTTTTTAAACACCTTGCGATTAGAGTTACCAAAAGGAGTGTGTCTGTCAACTACTATCTTACCATCATCAATAAGGTCTTGTATTAGATGAAGTTTATTGCAAATATTAGTCTTATGTCCTTTGTGTCTATGATAGTCACAAAAGTGATCCTCATTCCACCATGGGGGTTTGACTTGTGGATTATATTCCTTCATTTTGGGTAGCTTTATAATATTGTTTTCAAGAAGTTCTTTTTAATGTGGATTCAAGTGATTGTCCCAATAGTGTAAAATTTTGTTTAGGGAAACTTCTCTGTTTTTATTTTCCTTTATCTGAAGATGGACCTTTGAGATTGTAGATAGGCAATGATGTTTTAGTTGTTTTTGCATCAACAACTCCTTCATTGACTACATTCTTGTTCTTTACCCAAAAAGGTGTCTTGTTATTCAAACTCAATTTCTGATCTTTGTCATTATTAATTTTAATAGTTCCATCATCAATGAGAGTTTGTTCGATTCGAAAGCCCATCTCTATGGCTTCGTCAAAGGAATCCAAGCATTTGAGGTGAAGTTCCCTTCTAATTTCTTTGTTCAAATTTTGACAAAAGAGGTCAACCAATTCTTTGTCCAGAATGTTATAAGGTAATCGTATTGTTAAATGTCTCTGTCTTTGTAAAAATGACACAAAAGATTCACCTTCTTTTGTTTGGTGTTGAAAAGGTTTGTCATGGCCACTTTAAGGTAACAGTTGAAACTATAATTGGAGACAAATTTATTAGCTAATTCTTGAAAGGATTTAATGGTCAAGGGTAATCGTGAAAACCATTCCATAGCCTCTCCTCCTAGACTGCGAGGGAATAATCTCATAAGGTACGTCTCATCAATTGCAAATTCCATGGTAGTAGCACAAAATCCTCTTAAGTGGTCTTTAGGATCTCCTTTACCCTTATATTTATCAATTTTTGGTATGTCCCAATGGTTAGGAAAAGGTGGCATTGGTATGCTCGAATTGAAGGGATAAGGACATATATCTTCAATGGAGAACTTGTGAGATGATGTTTTACTGTTCCTAAGAGTATCCAACCCTTGTGTCAATGTTCTAAGCTCATCCAAAATAGGATTGTTTGTAGGTGCAGGTTTTGATGTCTTTGAAGATCTCTTGTAAATAGTGTTGGAATCAAGGAACACTGAGAGGGGGGGTGAATTAGTGTTCTACAAAATTGAACTTTATTAACTTGATCTTTAAACCAATTATAGCATTGAATCAAAAGAAAGATGCAAGAACAAAAGACAATCAATCACAACACCATAACAAAAGGGTTTTTACGTGGAAAGCATATTAGGGGAAAAACCATGGTGGAGATTAATTCACAATATGAGTATACTCAAAATAAGTGTTTACAAATGGGAATGCACATGCATTCAGGCACACTACCTAGAGCTCACTGCTCAAGTACAAAAAGGATTACTACCGAAAAGAAGACTCATTGTCTTAAAGACAACTAGAGTGGTTGAACTATGAAATAGCATCTACTAATGCCTGAGTATAGTTCTGGTTAAGCACATTCACAACATTCTTCACATTTTTTCTAATTCTGCACTTGAAACTCTTTCTATTGTAATTCAAATCACCAATATTTATTTTGCGCAAGTGAAACTGTGCACAATCGATTTATATTACTTCTAACTCTCGCAACATATTTCAAAATTATATGAGTAATCAATTATATATATTCGCAACTAGGGATTACATCAACTGCTTGTCGGCTTTAACAAAAATATAAAACATGTACAAACTGTCAGATCAATCCATAAACAATTATCAATGTGAATCAACCAAAGTCAGCCAAAACATAGTAGTGACCCAAAACAACATCGTCAAACATGAAGTGCCTTAAAAAATTATCCCACAAGGATTCGCAACACACTATACTCAACTTGTCAATCTTCTCTGTCAAATGCACATATCTTCAATCTGACTTCTGGTACGAGCAACTACTAAAGTGTGGATGGGATAACTGACTAGGGTTGCCATCAATGACAACACCAGATGACTTGTACAGTGTCTCTTGCCAACAATCTCCCCCTTTGGCATTGATGGCAACACTTAGTGAAAAATGACTAAGTGTCAGAATTAGTACCAACATGAATACACTGCAATCCACAAAATTCATAACTCCTCAAAAATTCACAACTTCCCGTAAGATGAATATGGAATTTTTCACTATCCCACACTCCCCCTTTGAAATCAATGGCAAAGACGGGAATCCACATACCAAAAATCATACAAAACTAAATATGTATAGACATGCTTTTCTAACTTACATGGACTTGAATAAGTCTGCAAAAAATTTCTTCAACAAGCTTAAACTACTATCCTAACCCTTTTTTAGACTCTCCAAAATAGTTGTGTGGCCACATAACATGTAGGTTTGCATCTCTACTGACTCAAGATTTTTCAGATCATTGACATCCATAGCATCATATGCTTCCTTCAATGCATTGAGCATTGTCTTGATTTTAGGACCAATTAGTCCTCTAAGCTCACATACCCTTTCAAAAATTATTCCTTCTTCATGCTTCAAACCTTTAATTTTTTCAAGCAGGGATATGACTTGACCTTCTTGCTTACCCACCGAAATAGTTAGAGGATCAAAGGATTGAGAAATATCTACTAATTGTGTCTCATATTCCTTAATTTTCTTCTCAATGACCTCAGTGAACTTAGACAAAGATAAACATGACTTGTAGATATTCCCACCCTCAAATAATGCACCTTGAATGTTCTTTACACAGGTAGCTAATAAATATTCATCATTATCAATCATACACTTCAATCTGCTGAACTTGTTTGCATTAAATTCTTTCTGGACCTTATCCTCAACTGACTTTTCAAGAGACTCAAAGTGATTACTTACAGAGTTGATAAGTTTCTTCAGCTGACCAGAGGGAGAATTGGATGAATCCTTGACATGTGTGGGCATGATCTTCTCCAAGATACCAGATGCAAGACTTAGTAGCTCACTGACCTCAATATGAGATTTCAATATCTCCTCCCTTGCCTTAGCCTGAGCAAATGATGCTACCTTCAGCTTCTAAATAGGAGATAGAGTGGCCAAGTTGATAGGACCTTCATCTAATGCAAGGTCAAACTCCTCCTATTGTTCTTCTAAAAACTTCTTTACTACCTTAGTAGTGTCTCTTGCTCCCATAGCAACCTCTTTTACCTTATCCTTCTTTTCTTCAATCATAGATTCTTGCTTGGATTTGGGAAACTCAATTGACATATCTTTAGGAGCTTCAGTCTCCATAGGAATTTCAATATCTTGCATATCTAGAGGATTCTAAGTGTCCTCAATTGTATCTTCTTTCACTTCTTCAATTCCAGGACCAGATGGAACATCTTCAACATGAGTTTCATCAAATACAATGTTATATCTGTTCTTCAACAGAACTGCCTTAAGAATTTTATCAGTGTCTTTTGTCACTTCCTCAGTCTACCCGATCATAAGCTTATTCACCCTTGATTTTCTCTTAAAATCCTTTTTAGCATTATTGAGGATTTTCTTCATTTCTTCCATTGATATTACTGGATATAGATTGACAAGTATGCGTTCTCTCATTTGTTCATCTTCAGTTCTTACATTTACTCTCCTCATTTCTAAGACTTCATATAACCCTTTAGGTAACTCTGACATTATTTCTATGAGATTCATATTCTTCATTTTCCTTGACCATTTGATAAGCTTTAACTAGATTAGGGTTTGATAATCGAATCACCTTTGGACTTGTATCTTCACCAAAATTCACTTGCAGAGCTCTTGAACCTTCTTCTTGAAATGCAATGTGATGAATGAGGAATAGACGTAACCTTTTATCATTCACACACCTAACATTTTATTGCAATAAATGCTTTTTCCATAAGTCTTCCGTACACCCTGTTTTCATAGACTATGAAAGAAAATTCTTTTGCGGACCCTCAATTCTGCATTCACAATAGTTTCGGCCAACACATCTACAAATCACCAATGTAACCGTTGCAATTTTCCACATTCCAGTACCAACTACCAGAAGGGGGTAAAATATTTTCTTGAGAGCTCCCCCTAGGCCAGAGGCCTTAAACTAATTCCTGAAGGAATTTCTAGCCCCATATTTTGGTGTGGATCCACTTCCTACATTAGAAGCATTTTTTCACCCATGTCTTCTTCATTTGATTCATGATCTCATTTTTAGT
Source organism: Sequoia sempervirens (assembly GCA_007258455.2). NCBI lineage: Eukaryota > Viridiplantae > Streptophyta > Pinopsida > Cupressales > Cupressaceae > Sequoia > Sequoia sempervirens. The sequence continues at coordinate 593,236,880 of VDFB02281492.1, forward strand.
AACTTTTCCTTTTCCGTTGTCATCCTTCTGTAAATTTTTCTCTTTATTTACCGGACCCTTTCTGCTTCTACAGAATCTTGCAATGTGACTGGGTTTGTTACAATTATAGCACATGACATTTATTTTTCCAAACCAGTTATTCCATTGATTTTCTCTTGATCTGTACTAGTTAGAAATATGACCAAATCTATTACAAGCATAACATTTGACATTTCTATTGAAAGAGTTGTTTTTCATCTTTTTGCATTCATTTGACTTATGACCATACTTGTTGCAACTGAAACATTGACCTGAGAATGATGGACCACTTGGATTCATTCTACTTCTACATTGAGCAGCCATATGACCAAATTTATTGCAAAAAAAATAGTATCAATTGAACTTTTGAGCATTGGGTTGTCTTATCGGATACCTTCTAGCTTTTCTCATCTAATTTCCTAACCTAAATTTCCTTTAAATAGATCTGAGGCTTTCTCCTTTCTCATATCCAAGACCTTGCTTGTCACTTCCAATCTTCTAACTTTGAATCATTTCATCAAGCTTAGTTGAGCTAACCTTGAACTTTTCCTTGTATACATTTGTAGTAGAAAGTTCATCCTTGAGAATAACAATATGTCTTTCAAGCTATTCTTCATTGCTTCTAGATTGTTGCAATTCAACCTCCAACTGATTGAACTCACCATTAACTCTGTTGCATTCATCAGATATTTCTTTCAAGGTCTGAGTAAGATTCTCTTCATTCTTCTTTTTCTCTTCAATCTCCTTGGTCATCCTCATCACAATAGATTCCATCTCATGCTTTAGGACAACATTATCTCTAGTAATCTTTTCACATTCTTCTATCTTTTCCTTTAAGGCTTGACTTAAGTGATCATCTTCCATGATTTTGCTCTCTTTTTGCTTGAGCTTATCACATATATCCTTTCTCCTTTCCCTAGACTTATTGATTTGATCTTTCAATGGCTGAATGAATTTCTTAGCATTCATGAGGCTTCCTTGCAATTCCCAGACTTCATATTTGGATTGATCAAGATCATCTAGTGTCACCAAAATTTATTGTTAAAGACTACCAAAATCCATTGAATCACTTGTTTAGATCTTCCCCAAGCTATTAAACATTTTCTAAGGAACTAGGCTCTGATACCAATTGTTGGAATCAAGGAACACTGAGAGGGGGGGTGAATCAATGTTCTACAAAATTTAACTTTATTAACTTGATCTTTAAACCACTTATAGCATTGAACCAAAAGAAAGATGTGGGAACACAATCCAATCAATCACAACACCATAGCACAAGGATTTTTACGTGGAAACCTTGTTATGGGAAAAACCATGGTGGAGATTAATCCACAATATGAGTATACTCAAAATAAGTGTTTACAAATGGGAATGCACATGCATTCATGCACACTACCTAGAGCTCATTGCTCAAGTACAAAAAGGCTTACTACCCAAAATAAGACTCGTTGTCTTGCAAAAAATTGGAGTGGTTGAACTATGAAATAGCATTTGCTAATGCCTAAGTATAGTTCTGGTTAAGCACATTTACAACATTCTTCACATTTTGTCTGATTCTGCACTTGAAACTCTATCTATTGTAATTCAGATCACCAATCTTTATTCTGCACAAGTGAAACTATGCATAATAGATTTATATTCCTTCTAACTCTCACAACATATCTCAAAATGATATGAGTAATCGATTATATATATCTGCGACTAGGGATTACATCAATTGCTTGTCAGCTTTAAAAAATATATAAAACATGTACAAACTGTCAGCTCAATCCATAAACAATTATCAATGTGAATCAACCAAAGTTGGCCAAAACATAGTAGAGACCCAAAACAACTTCTTCAAACATGAAACACCTTAAACAATTATCCCGCGAGGATTTGCAACACACTATACTCAACTTGTCGGCCTTCTCTATCGGATGCACATATCATCAATCTGACTTCCGGTATGAGCAACTACTGAAGTGTGGATGGGATAACTAACTAGGGTTTCCATCAATGACAACACTAGATGACTTGTGTAGTGTCTCTAGCCAACAATGGCAACACAAGGGCAAACAACTAAGAGGGGGGTGAACCAGTTGTCACAGAAATTATACTTATTAAACTTATTCTTAGATCTAATAAATAATAATGAAAGCATAAACCATCACCACATCAGAAACACACATAACACCAAGATTTTTATGTGGAAACCCTATTAGGGGAAAAACCACGGTGGAGGTTAGTCCACAAGATTATACTCTGTTAAAAGTATGATAAATGGGGAATGTACATGCATTCAGGAACATTTCCTAGAGCTCATTGCTCAAATACAAAAGGCTTACTGCCCAAGGAAGACTCACTGTCTTACAGATACATTTGAATTAAATCCAAAAGATTTTAAACTAGGAAAATAACATTTGCTAATGCCTAATTACAGTTCCAGTTAAGCACACTTTCATTTTCTCGCTCTTCTTCACACTTTACTTCTTTCAAAAGATTAGAACATTATTCACACATAGCACTCGCACACTTCGCACACCACTTGCTTACCACACATCCAAATAATATAAACAATCGATCATATATATAAGCAACCAATAATAACATCATCTACATGTCGGCCCAAAAAAATATAAAATAAGTACAAACTATTGGCCCAAAACAATAAACAATTTACAATGTGAACCAACCAAAGTCGCTCACAACATAGTGAGGACCCAAAAAAAATCCTCGAATATGGAACACCTTCAAAAATTATTCCTCGAAGATCCACAACATGCTACAACCACCCGGTCGACCATGAACATCAAAAACATGAACTCACAAAAGAAAAACACCAATTGCGAGCACAACGATAAATGTGGATCAACAACACAGATAGAGCATGATCTAGAAACATCCAAAAGCATCCACAACACTTCATGTCACAAGAATCCCATTATCTTCTTTCAGGAACCCCAACTGAAACAACAAAACAACTATCAGAACATAGATACTCATAACTCGATCAAATATTCATGCAAACCTATGAAACTTCATGTGGATAAAGTAGATATACTTGACAAAAAACCCTTTGTTCCACAACCTCTTATCATCAACATACTAAGTTGGCCACTAAACTAAACTTCACTAGACCACCAACAACCTGCAACTTATTTTATTACAATTTTCTCAATATCCTTGACATATATAGCCTTAAAGACATTAATGCTAATAGTTTTGACATCAACAAAAACCACATGTCAACAATATCCAAAAATCTCCCCCTTTGGCATTGATGGTAACACATGATGTGAGAAAAATCATCAACGACACTTCCTCTTAGCACTTTCTCCCCCTTAGATTTTGACTCTTTTTCTCCTTAACTCTTTCAAAAAAATTCACATGACTCTTCTCCCCCTTTCACATCAATGACAAAGATACACATTATGTTTCTCCACACAAGCTCTAAGCCACATTTTTGAACATCTAACTACTCCCCTTGAGTAGCAGCCACCACAACATCAATCTGGATCAAGATATGACTATGAAATGCATGGACTGATCCAATTCAATGCATCTTATTTCTGATTAGGAGGTGTAATCACACCTAGCTTCCCTCTAAGATACTCAAAAGTATCCATAGGCAAAGGCTAGGTAAAGATATCTGTAATATGTTCCTTAGTGGACACATACTCCAATCTGACTTCCTTCTCACTCACCTTCTCTCTCAAAAAGTGAAACTTGATAGATATATGCTTGGGTTTTCAATGCAGCACTAGATTCTTAAAAAAATTAATTGCACTTGAGTTATCACATAATATAGCAATAGGTTCATCATACACACCATTGATATCTTTCAAAATCTTCTTCATCCATAATACTTGAGTATAATTGTTAGCAAGAACAATGTATTTTTCCTCTGCAGTAGATAAAGAAATGACATTCTACTTCTTACTTAACCATGAAATCAGCTTCTTTCCCAGGAAAAATGCACCACCACTAGTACTCTTTTTGTCATTCACATCTCCTACCCAATCAGCATCAGTAAAGGAACTCAAAGTAAGATCATTCTCTTTAGGATACCATAGGCCAAAATCAATTGTTCCCTTCAAGTATCTGAAAATCCTTTTCACAACTATCACATTACATTCCTTAGGATCAGCTTGAAATATAGGAACAATGCATACAACATTCATGATATCAGGTCTAGTTTGTGTCAAATAGAGTAATCCACCAATCATCAATATGTATCTAGTCTAATTTTCTTTAGGAGAATCATCATCTTGTGTCAACTTACATCCTGTCATCATAGGTGTACCAACTGGCTTTGAATCTTCCATACCAAACTTCTTTAGCAATTCTTTCACATACTTGGACTAAGATATAAAGATACCTTTATCTAGCTGAGTAATTTGCAATCCCAAAAAGAATTTCATTTCTCCAATCATAGACATCTCAAACTCACTCTACATCTAATCAACAAACTTCATGCACAAACTATCATCTCCTCCAAAAATGATTTCATCAACAAAGAGTTCAACAATCAAATCTTTACCATGATCAATCTTGAAATACAAATTACTATCAGCAGTACCTTTATTAAATCCAAGCTTCAACAAATACTTGTCCAATCTAGCATACCATGCTCTTGGGGATTTCTTAAGTCCATGCAATGCTTTCTTCAACTGACAAACCATGTTTCCCTGATCAATTAATTGAAATCCATCAAGTTGCTCAATATACACTTCTTTGAGTTCACCACTTAGAAATGCTGACTTGACATCCATCTGATAAACCTTGAAGTTTATGTAAGTAGCATAAGCAAGAAATAGTCTCACAGCTTCAATCCTAGCAATAGGAGCAAAATTTTCCTCAAATTTAATTCCTTCCATCTGAGAACATCCTTTACACACAAGTCTTGCTTTGTTTCTAACAACTTCACCTTGCTCATTCAGTTTGTTCTAAAAGACCCATTTAGTTCCAATTACATTTTTGTCCTTAAGTCTAGGAACAAGAATCCATGTATCATTCTTCTTAATTTTTTGTAGTTCTTCTTTCATTTCTTCCACCCAATTTTCATCTTTTCATTCTACATTGACACTACTAGGCTCAGTATTTGATATCAAACAGTATTCTTCTGCAATTCTTCTCCTAGTTTGAATACCTTTGTTCTTGTCACCTATAATCTGATCTTTTGAATTATTTAGTCTTACATACCTCAGAATCTTAGGATGTGCTTAAACTTCAGGCTTTTGTGATCTCTCTTCTGCACTTTCACTAGTTTCTTCCTTTGGAATGATCAGCACTTGATTCCGAGTCTAAAGTGAATTGTCATTCTGATCATTTGAATCATATCCACAGGTTCTGGATGGTCTAACTGTGTCTTCATCAACCTTGACATTAGAAATTTCAATTACTTTCCTCAAACTCTTATTGGACCACCGGTAGGCTTTACTTTTAGTAGAATAACCAAGAAATATTCCTTCATCACTTCTAGCATCAAATTTTCCCATATCTTCATCTCTTTTGATATAGCATTTACTCCAAAATATTTCAAAATATCTAACAATAGGCTTATGACCAAACCATAGCTCATTGGGGGTCTTAGCTGTATCACCTTTGATATGTACCCGGTTGACAGTGTAAATGGAAGTACTCACAACTTCTCTCTAGTAGATATGAGGAATATTTCCTTCAAACATCATAGTTCTAGAAGCTTCTTGAATTGTCCTGTTCTTCCTTTCCACAATTCCATTTGCTGATGGGTCCATGGGGTAGATAATTGTCTCTTTATCCCATGCTCTTCACAAAAATAATTAAACTCATGGGAGGTGAATTCACCACCTCTATCTAATCTCATACATTTAATCTTTAGACCTATCTTTGTCTCAACCATAGCCTTAAAGATCTTGAATTTCTCTAGAGCTTCAAAAATTTCCCTTAAGAAAGCAACCCACATCAATCTAGAATAATCATCAATAAGTAATATGAAATACATGTCACCTCTGGGTACTCTCTTGACAAGAATTGCTTCAAGCTCATCTAGTTTTCTCTCTTCTTCTTCAATCTCTCTCATTTCTTGCTCATACTTGGAAATTTTTCAAAACGAACTTTCTCCTAGATCATATATTTGCTTATCTTTTATGAAGATAGTAGCTTTCAATGTAGATTTTTTCTTAGGAAGAGATTCACCAAACTCACTTAGCTCAAAAGCAACAAGATTACCAATCAACATGTCTCTAGATACATTTTTCACAGTCGGGATCTCCTCAATAGCAGCAGCTTTGTGTTTGTATGCAACAAGCAAGGACCTTATCACTTTAGCAACAATTTCTTATTCATCCAATGTTCCACCAGCACATCTGATACTACACTCAAGTTCATTCACTCTCTGCATAAAATAAGTAATGTTCTCATCTTCACCCATTCTCAATGTTTCATATTTCCCTTTCAAGCTTTGCAACTTAGCAACCTTCACATGAGTATCACCTTCATCCAAAGTTTCCAACTTTTTCCAAATCTCATAAGTAGTCTTCAGCTCCATTACATGTGCTAATGCCATATCCCAATATCCAAACTTTCCATACATGGTAATCACTACAAAGTCAAGTAACAATCATCATATATATCTTTCCTCCACATTATCTTTAGGAAGAAACTAGTGAAAGTGTAGAAGTCAGATCACTTGATTCTAGAATCAATTGATACTAGAATAATGTTACTAGAATCAATTGATAGGAAGGATTAGAACTTTGAAAATAAGGAAATGAATGGATATAGAAACTTGTCAACACTAAGGAATGGTTAACTAAGAATAATTATACTAATAGTAAAGATGTCATATTTCACATGATACCAAGTTCAGCTGGTGCCATCTTTGTACTGGAACATTACAAAGAATAGTTATATCATCCCATAGAATGGTCCTTCTATTGTTGGTGTGATTAAATATGTTGATATCTGATGAGTGAGCAAACCCAAGACACAAAACAATACTCACAAAATAGAGAATAATATTTTATTCAAAAATATGGAACTCTTACATGTAGAGGATCCCAAATCCTCGAGCTCTGTGATACATGCAAGTTACAGAAGTTTCAGAAATTACAGAAAACTATAGAAGTTCCCCTTTCGCAGCATGCGAACTCTTTTTCCCAAAAAGCTATCCAAAAATCAGAAACTAGCCCATAAATAGTCCCTTTTCAGTTTGGAGCCAAAATTAACATTTTAAATAAGATTTTTGGTGGTTAGGCACCAAAATATACAATTTGAAATTCAAACATTGAGTCCTAATTCGAAAATTGGCAATTTTCCAAAAATTGGGCAACTTCTGGAAGCCATAACTTTTGATTCGAGACTCCGTTTTTCGAACAGTTTGCACTGTCAGAAAGGTCTTGGAGTGAAGAACACGATAAGAACTTTCTCCACCGGTTACAATGAGTTTTTGGCCCATAGGGGACCGTTTAGTGCCTCAGATTTCCCTCAAAAGGTTTTTCAAGGCAAAAAGCAGAAACTGGAACTTGAATAACTTTCAAACCGTGAATGATCTTGACCTGATTCTTTCGCCAAAGTGATTATTTTTCCATCATGAACCTTCCCATAAACTTTTGTCTTCCCATGCCTTAAAATTCACATCTGTTAAAAATAACAGTTGAGTAGAAAAAGCAGAAAAGCAGTTCTAAAAGTTGGAAACTCTTATTCGACAAAAAGGGTATCCATAAATGCAAAAATATCAACAAAAAGAAAACAAAAGGAACATAAATGGAAAGCATCTTTTTGGGTGATGCAAGATTTCCCTCACACCACTGGATGCTCCTACATCAGACACCCAAGGTAATTTGAGAAGTGACCCTGTCATGTCTTAGATGGTTGAGGAAAACCCAAATAGTCAACCTCTACTTTAGACAGCCAGGATGAATCTTCCACAGGCCTTCCTCTCCACTTCACAAAATATTCTTCGTGCTACCTGTTTCTAGTACTCCTTCCCACACGGCTATCTAGGATTTCTTCAATCTCCTCCTTCTCTGAAGTAGGTGGTGGAATGCCACACTATTCCATTGTTGGTACTTCCTCTACGCCACCTTCATGATACTCTGTCAAATCTGAAATATTGAACATAGGGGAAATGTTGACTCCATCCGGCAACTCTACCTCATATGCATTCCCTGATTCATGCCTCTTCAAAATTTTACAGGGACCAAACTTCTTCATCTTCAATTTGTTATAGGTTCCCACTGGAAACCTTTCTTTCCTCAAGTGGACCATCACTTCATCACCAATCTGAAACTCCTTATACCTCCTCTTCTAATCTTCCTTAGCCTTATACTGCATATTCATCTTGTTAATATGTTCTCTTACCTCCTCATGTATATTCTTGATGTGCTTTGCAAAGTCTTTAGCTTTGACACTTGTCTTCTTCTCATGGTCCATTTTCCACAATTCTGGAGCGGTCCTAGGACTACCTCCATACACAATCTGGAATGGTGATCTACCAATGCTTTTGTTGACAGAATTGTTGTAAGAAAATTTTTTTTAGGGTAAGATCAAGTCCCATCCCTTAGGTTTATCTCCTACCAAGCATCTTAGTAGGTTACCCAGACTTTTATTCACAACCTCAGTTTTCCCATCAGTCTGTGGATGGTGTGCATAACTGAACTTCAACTCTATTTTCAACTTCTTCCACAAGGTCCTCCAAAAGTACCCAACAAATTTTGTGTCACGATTTGAAACTATACTCTTTGGCAGACCATGTAGCCTCACCACCTCTATGAAGAACAAGTCAACAATGTGGATTGCATCATGGGTCTTCCGGCATGGGATGAAATGTGCCATCTTCAAAAACCTGTCAACTACCACAAATACTGAATCATTCCCTCTCTGTGTCCTTGGATAACCAAGAACAAAGTCCATACTTATATCCTCCCACGACCTCTCTGGTAGAGGTAAGGGCTGATACAACCCAGTATTCTGGCTCACTCCTTTAGCCATCTGACATACCCTACAACTCTACACAAACTTCTTCACATCCTGTGATAACTGAGGCCAATAATAATGCTCACTGATAGTGGCAATGGTCTTATCCCGACCAAAATGTTCTACCATTCCTCCATTTCGCTTCTCCTTTATTAGGTTCTCCCTCATGGAACTCCTTGGAATACACAATTGGCTTCCCTTAAACAACATGCCATCCTAGATTATGAAATCCAGCCACTTCATCCTGTCAACTGTAACTGGCTCCTTGCAAGCTTTTCAAGCTTTTGCAAAATCAGGATCTTCAGGATACAATGTCTTGAGTTCATTGAACCCAACCACTTCAATCTGCATCTTTGTCAATAATGTTTGCCTCCTACTTAAGGCATCTACAACCCTATTCGACTTCCCACTCATATGCTTTAAAATAAAGGTATAACTTTGCTAAAATTCTACCCATTTCATATGCCTCTGATTTAATTTTCCCTGACTACTCAGATACTATAATGCTTTATGATCAGTAAAAAAAACAAATTCTTTTGTAATAATGTCTCCATTTCTTTAAGGCTTGAACTATTGCATAAAATTCCTGATCATATACAGAGTAATTTCTCTTTGCATCATTTAAATTTTCACTGAAATAGGCAATGGGCTTACCTTCTTGGCTCATAACTGGTCCAATGGCACAACCACTGGCATCACAATCCACCTGAAACACCTTATATAAATTTGGGAGGGCTAAAACTGGTTGCTCTGTCACCTTCTGCTTCAACAGATCAAAACTTTTCGCTGCTCCAGTGCTCCACTTGAACTCTTTTCTATCCCCTCTCATTGTTTCAGTCAGGGGTGCACAAATACTACTGAAGTTTCTAATGAACTTTCAATAAAAACTAGCCAAACCATGGAAAGATCTCACCTCAGTAGCAGTTCTTGGGGTAGGCCATTCCAAAATAGCCTTCACCTTCTTTGGGTCCATCTTCAGACCCTCTGCTGAGACAAAAAACCCCAAGTACACTAACTCCTTTTTAACAAAACTACACTTCTTCAAATTTATCAACAGTTTCTCCTCTCTCAACTTCTCAAAAACCCTAAGAATATGCATTAAATTCTCATCCAAGTTCTTACTGAAAATCAAAATATCATCTAAATACACAATGACAAAACTTCCCAGAAACTCTTTCAGTACCTCATTCATGAGCCGCATGAATGTGCTCGGTGCATTGGTTAGCCCAAAAGGCATGACTAACCACTCGTATAGGCCCTCTTTGGTCTTGAAGTAAGTCTTCCATTCATCTCCCCCATGAATTTGAATCTGGTGATATCCACTTTTCAGATCTATCTTTGTGAAGTACTGAGCTCCACTCAAACAATCCATCAGGTCATCCATCCTTGGCAGGGGAAATCTATACTTGATTGTTATCTTATTTATGGCCCTGGAGTCTCTACACATCCTCCACTCCCCATCCTTCTTTGGTGCTAGTACTATAGGTACTACACATGGGCTCAGACTCTCTCGAATCAAACCCTTTCTCAACAAATCCTAAACTTGTTTGTTCAACTCCTCATTTTCTGCAGGAGTCATTCTATGAGCTACCTTATTTGGAAAACTGGCTCCAGGGAATCAAGTCAATTTGATGAGTAATCTTCCTCATTGGTGGTAAACCCTCAGGTACATTATCAGAAATAATCTCCTGAAACTCATCCAATAGTCTAGAAACTTCTACTGGCACTTTCTCACTATCTTCCTTATCCATTCTAGGAATCAATGCATAGCACATACGCTCATGCTTCATGCCTTCTAAAAATTTCCTTCCATCAAAAAAACAAATTCTAGCACTACTACATACCTTTTCTTCATCCTTCTTCAGGGGTTTCAACTTATGGCGGACTCTATCCTTCATCAAGGAATAAGTGTTTGCATGGCCATCATGTACAACACACTAATTGAACTGCCACGGCCTCCCCAACAACATGTGACATGCATCCATGGGGATGATATCATAAAGTACCTCATCACGATAGCTTTCGATCTTGAAATTCACCAGGCACTACTCACTGACCAGAACTTTGTGGTCTTTATGCAACCAGGCAATCCGATATGGATGTGGATTCCTTTCCCTTTTCAGCTTCAACTTCGTAACCATCTCTTCTAACACCAGATTATCAGTGCTCCCACTATCAATAATGACCTGACAACATTTGTCTTCACACTTGCACCTTGTGCGAAACAAATTCTTCGTTTGTTCTGGTTCCTTCTCTTCAGTCACCAGGGCTCTTCTAACCACTAGGGCTTCTCCCCTTTCAGCATCATTTGAATGCTCGGATTGAGCCTCCTCATCTACATGTGCAACCCTTCCATGACCTTCCGACCTTCTGTCTGTCCTTCCTTGGTGTTGTGGACATTCATAGGCTCAATGCCCTTCTTCACCACAATGGAAACAATTTCCTCTAAAACCACCTCTTCCGGGTCTTGGCCTAGATCTTCCTCATCCTCTACCTCTTTGATCACCACTATTTGGATCACGAGGGCAGTAGAAGTTACCATTCTTTTGGCTTTGACTTGTACCCACATCTTCATTTCTCCTTTCATCCTCATTTTGGCTACCAGAAGATCTTCCACTACCCCTTCCACTTTGACCTCCTTGTCCTTTTTTCTTGTTGTCAAATCTTTTGTTCAACTTCTCGTCAACTTTCAGAGAAAACTGGTATGCATCCTCAATGGTGGTCATTCTAACCAGGCTTAGCTCCTCTTGAATGCTCGGTCGTAACCCATTAAGATAACATGCTACTTTCTCCTTGTTGGCCTCTACATGGCCTGTTCTGATGATCATTTTGTGAAAATATTCTATGTATTCTTTCACAGATCTACTTCCTTGCTTCAACCCTTGCAATTTCTTCAGCAGATCTAACTCGTAGTCCACTGGTATGAACTGCTTCTTCAGTTTCTCCTCCATGCGATCCCAACTGCTGATTTTTCCTTTTCCTCTTCGATTTGTCTCCAATTGTACCTACTTCCACCAAATATTGGCATGGCCCTTTATCTTTGTTTTTGCAAACTTAACCTGATCTAGGTCCTCTACTTCTTCATACTCAAATTATTCTTCTAGCTCATTGATCCAGTCGATCAACTCTTCTGGGTTCAGACTTCCGGAATAACTGGGGACTTCTATTCTGGGTCTTTTTTCGATCTTCGAGATGGTCCTAATCAGCCACATTTGATCTTGATCAATTGCTTCTTCTTCCTCTTCTACATCTGTATCTTCCACCTCTTCTTCATATTTGCTTTCTCCTCTCCTTCTCAGGTCTAACCCTCTTCTCATTTGTTCCTGTAATGCATCAATTTGCCTCTGGAGGGCTCTGAAACCATCAACCACAAATGGATCTCTTCCACCAACATTTCTTCCACCTCTGCCACCTCTAGCACCACCACACTTACTAGGAATCACTCTTGGAGGCATCTCAAATACCTCAAACCCACAACCATGGTCCTGGTACGAACTGCCTCACGGTCGACAATCTATCCACAAGCTCAAGAAAACTCGCTCTGATACCACCTGACGAGGGAGCAAACCCGAGGCACATAAAAATACTCACAAAATAGAGAATAATATTTTATTCAAAAATATGGAACTCTTACATGCAGAGGATCCCAAATCCTCGAGCTCTGTGATACATGCAAGTTACAGAAGTTTCAGAAATTATAGAAAATTACAGAAGTTCCCCTTTCACAACATGCAAACACTTTTTCCCATAAAGCTATCCAAAAATCAAAAACTAGCCCATAAATAGCCCATTTTTAGTTTGGATCCAAAAACAACATTCAAGATAAGAGTTTTGGTGGTTAGGTGCCAAAATTTACAATTTGAAATTCAAACATTGAGTCCTAATTCAAAAATTAGCAATTTTCCAAAAATTGGCCAACTTCCAAAAGCCATAACTTTTGATCCGGGACTCCATTTTTCAAACCGTTTGCACCGTCGGAAAGGTCTCGGAGTGAAGAATGCACTAAGAACTTGCTTTTTTGGTTCTAACAATTTTTGGGCCCGTACAGGACCGTTTAGTGCCTCAAACTAGACTCAGAAGGTTTTTCAGGGCAAAAAGCAGAAACTGGAACTTGAATAACTTTCAAACCATGAGTGGTCTTGACCTGATTCTTTCACCAAAGTGCTTATTTTTACATCATGAATCTCCCCATAAATTTTTGTCTTCCCACGCCTTAAAATTCACACCTGCTAAAAATAGCAGTTGAGCAGAAAAAGCTGAAAAGTAGTTCTGAAAGTTGGAAACTCTTATTCGAAGAAAAGGGTATCCATAAATGCAAAAACATCAACAAAAATAAAACAAAAGGAACATAAATGGAAAGAATTTTTTTGGGTGATGCAAGATTTCCCTCACACCACTGGATGCTCCAACATCAATATCAAGGAAAAGGAAGCATTGTTGAGTGCCTTGACTGATACCGAGATGACAAATGTAATGGAGTTGAAGATTGCTTATGAGATCTGGAAAAAGTTGGAAACCTTGTATGAAGGTGATACCCATGTGAAGGTTGTTAAGTTGCAAAGCTTCAAAGGGAAATATGAAACATTGAGATTGGTTGAAGATGAGAACATCACTTATTTCATTGAGAGAGTGAATGAACTTGTGTGTAGTATCAGATGTGTTGGTGGAACATTCGATCAATCAGAAATTGTTGCTAAAGTGCTTAGATCCTTTCCTGCTACATACAAACACAAAGTTGTTGCTATTGAGGAGATCTGGATTGTGACAAATGTAACTAGATACATGTTGATTGGTAAGCTTGTTGCTTTTGAGTTAATTGAGTTTGGTGAATCTATTCCTAAGATAGAATCTGCATTCAAAGCTACTATCTCTGTAAAAGATAAGAAGAGATATGAGCTGGGAGAAAGTTCTAGAAATATGTCCAAGTATGACAAGGAAATGAGAGAGATTGAAGAAGAAGAGAGAAAACTAGATGAGCTTGAAGCACTTATTGTGAAGATAGTACCCAGAAGAGAAGGTAAGTATAAAGGAAAATTGCCTCTTAAATGTTTTTCTTGCAATAAGATAGGTGATTTTTCCTCAAGGTGTCCGAAAAGAGTTCCTAAGCCAAAACCTAACAAGCCTAGATTCCAAAGAAAGTGTTATTATGATGCTAATGAAGATGTCATAGATGATGAATCTGATAAAGGGAATTTAAGCGAGGATGAATGGGTATTTATTGCTATCAAAGAAAATGATCCAGTACCCACTGAATCTACTAATTGCATGAATGTGGAGAAAGCTCTAGCTGCCAGAGTTGAAGAAAAAGATGAATGGGTGATTGATAGTGGATGCTTTCATCACATGACAAGTGATAAAAGTAAGTTTGTTAGTTTTGAAAAATATGATGGTGGTGTTGTAAGATTTGGTGATGACAAAGTTGGTGTAATTTGTAGCAGAGGATCCATTTCTCTTGATGGTAAGAATAACACTGATGATGTTCTATATGTGGAAGGTTTGAAGCATAATCTCCTAAGTGTTGGACAGATGGTTGACAAGGGATACAATCTTCAATTCAAGGATGGAAAGTGTAGAATATTGGGGAGTTCAGGAAATGTGATTGCATCCAATACAAAAATGAAAGGTAATAGCTTTCACCTAAGTGCCACTAGTAAAATTTGTCTAATTTCTCAAGTTGATGAAAGTTGGTTGTGGCATATGAGATTGTGTCATGTAAACTTTGACAATATTATCAAGATAAGTTCTACTCAGGTAGTGAGAGATCCTTCCTAAGCTGGTAAAGCCTACTAATACTATATGCAAGGAATGTCAGTTAGGGAAGCAAACTAGATTTTCATTCCGAAGAAAACAACATTGTTTGAATGAAGTGATGGAGCTTGTTCATATTGATCTGTGTGGTCCTTCTAGAGTCAGAAGTTTACAAGGAGACAGGTATTTCATGTTACTTATTGATGATTATTCTAGATTGATGTGGGTTGCTTTCTTAAGGGAAAAATCTGAAACTCTAGATAAAATCAAGATCTTTAAGGCTATGATTGAGATAGAGACAGGTCTGAAGATTAAATGTTTGAGATCAAATAGAGGTGGTGAATTCACCTCCCATGAGTTTAATTCTTTTTGTGAATAGCATAGGATAAAGAGACAATTATCTGCCTCATAGACCCCTTAGCAAAATGGAGTTGTGGAAAGGAAAAACAAAACAATTCAAGAAGCTGCTAGAACTATGATGTTGGACAGAAATATTCCTCATATCTACTGGAGAGAAGTTGTGAGTACTGTCATTTACACTCTCAACTAGGTACAGATCAAAGGTGATACCAATAAGACCCTGTTGGAAACACAAGGGCAAACAACTGAGAGGGGGGGTGAATCAGTTGTCACAGAATTTTAAACTTATTCAACTTTATTAACCTTATTCACATATCTAATCAATAACCATGAACACATAAATGAACAGCATATCAGAAGCACACATAACACCAAGATTTTTATGTGAAAACCCTGTTAGGGGAAAAACCACGGTGGAGGTCAGTCCACAAGATTATACCCTATTAAAAGTATAGGAAAAAATAAATGGGGAATGCACATGCATTTAGGCACACTACCTAAAGCTCACTGCTCAATTAAAAAAGGAAGACACACTATCTTATAGAAAGATTCTAATTATATCCATTAGATTTGAACTGAGAAAAATAGCATTTGCTAATGCCTAATTATAGTTCCGGTTAAGCACATGAACACTTCTTCACTCTTCTTAACTCTTCTTCACATTTTGCTTTTCCTTCAAATGATTTAAAATATTATTCATGCACAGGGCTCACACACTCATACATCCAAATGATAAAACGATCGCTTATATATATCCACAACAAGAAATTACATTGCTACAAGTCAACTTCAACAAAATAACAAAAAGAATATAAACAGTCAGCCCAAAACAATAAAGATTTTTCATGTGAATCAACCAAGGTTGGATACAACATAGTGAAGAATGAAAATAGCATCCTCAAACATGAACCACTTCAATTAATTACTCCTCGAAGATCCACAATGCACTACAAGCACCTTGTCAGCCAAGAACATGAAAAACATGAACATGCAAGAGAAAATCTTGGATTGCAAGCACAATGATCAATGCGAACGTGCAACACAAATAGAGCATGATCTAGAAACATCCACAAACATCATGAATCACAAGAGAAGAATCCACAACAACTGAACTTACTGAAATCACATGATCTTCATTCAGGAACACAAACTGAAGTAACAAAAAACTGTCAAAATAAAAATCTTCATAACTTGATCAAATCTTCATGTGGATCTCTGAAACTCGACGTGGATAAAATAGATATACTCAACAAGAAACCCTATAGTCCACAACCTTTGAACAACAACGTACTGAATTCACTGACAAACTAAACTTCACTTCACCACTGACAACCTGTAGCACTTTTTATTACAATTTTCTCAATATCCTCGACATATACAGCTTCTAATGCATTAATGCTAATAGTTTTGACATCAATCAAAACCACATATCAACAACACAACCACAACATCCAACAATCTCCCCCTTTTGCATTGATGGCAACACATGATTTGAAAAACACCATCAACACAACTACACTTACTCCTCCTTAGGTTATGACTATTTTCTCCTCAACTCATCCACATGACTCTTCTCCCCTTTTGACATTAATGATAAAGATGTCTTCTATACAAACTTTGAACCATGTATCTGAACACTTGAACATCTAACTACTCCCCCTGAGTAGCAGCCACCACAACATCAATCCAGATCAAAAATATGATCATGAAATGCATGGATTGATGCAAATCAATGCATCTTAGTTCTAATTAGGAGTGGTAATCACCCCTAACTTCCCTACGAGATACTCAAAAGTATCCTTAGGCAATGGCTTGGTAAATATGTCTGCAATCTACTCCTTAGTAGGAACATACTCCAATCTGACTTCCTTTTCACTTACTTTCTCTCTCAAAAAGTAAAACTTGATAGATATATGCTTGGTCTTGGAATGCAGCACCAAATTCTTAGAAATGTTAATAGTACTTGAGTTATCACAGAATATAACAATAGGCTCATCATACACAATTTTGATATCCTTCAACATCTGCTTCATCCATAGTACTTGAGTACAATTATTAGCAGCAACAATGCATTCTTCCTCAATTGTAGATAAATAAATAGCATTCTTCTTTTTTCTTAACCATGAAATTAGATTCTTTCCCAAGAAAAATGCTCCACCACTAGTACTTTTCCTATCATTCACATCTGTTGCCCAATCAGCATCAGTAAAGGCACTCAAACTAAGATCATCATCTTTAGGCTACCACAGGCCAAAATCAACTGTCCCCTTCAAGTATCTAAAAATCCTCTTCACAGCAGTCACATGAGATTCTTTAGGATCAGCTTGAAATCTTGCAATAATGCATACAACATTCATGATATCAGGCCTAGTTTGAGTCAAGTAGAGAAATCCACCAATCATTGATCTATATCTAGTCTGATTTTCCTTTAGAGAATCATCATTATTTGTCAACTTGCATCCGGTCATCATGTGTGTACCAACTGGTTTTGAATCTTCCATACCAAATTTCTTCAGCAATTCTTTCACATGCTTGTATTGAGATATAAAGATCCATTTATCTAACTGAGTAATTTGCAATCCCAAGAAGAATTTTATCTCTCCAATCATTCACATCTCAAACTCATTATGCATCTCATCAGTAAACTTCATGCACAAGCTATCATCTCCTCCAAATATGATATCATCAACAAAGACTTCCACAATCAAATCTTTATTATGATCAATCTTGAAATATCTAACAGTAGGCTTTTGACCAGTCCATAGCTCAAAAGGAGTCTTACCAGTATCACCTTTGATTTGTACCTGGTTATGTGTGTACACAACAGTACTCACAGCTTCTCTCCAATAGATATGAGGTACATCTCCTTCCAACACCATAGTTCTAGCAGCATCTAGAACTGTTTTGTTCTTCCTTTCCACAACTCCATTTTGTTGAGGGGTCCACCATTCAGATAATTGTCTCTTTATTTCATGATCACAAAAATAATTAAACTCATCGAAAGTGAATTCACCACCACTATCTGATCTCATACATTTAATCTTCAAACCTGTCTCTGTCTCAACCATAGCCTTAAAGATCTTGAACTTTTCCAGAGCTTCAGATTTCTCCCTTAAGAAAGTAGCCCACATCATTCTTGAATAGTCAACAATAAGCAACGTGAAGTACATGTATCCTTGTAAACTTCTGGTTCTAGCAGGACCACACAAATCAGTATGCACAAGCTCCAACAATCCATTTGACTTTTGTTGTTTGCTCTGAAATGAAATTCTAGTTTGCTTTCCTAATTGACATTCCTTGCATATGGCATTTGTAGTTTTCATCAACTTAGGAAGATCTCTCACAAGCTTAGTAGAACTTATCTTAACGATATTATCAAAGTTAACATGACACATTCTCCTATGCCACAACTAGATTTCATCAATTTGAGCAATCAAGCAACTTTTACTAGAAGTACTCAGGTGAAAGATATTACCTTTTGTTTTTGTACCTGATGCAATCACATTTCTAGAATTTTCCAATATTTTGCACTTACCATCCATGAAATAAAGATTGTATCCCTTATCAACTATCTATCCAACACTTAAAATATTATGCTTCAAACCTTCCACATATAGAACATCATCAATATTATGCTTCCCATCAAGAGAAACACATCCTCTACCATGGATCACACCAGCTTTCTCATCACCAAATCTCACAACACCACCATCATACTTTTCCAAACTCACAAACTTACTTGTATCTCCTATCATATGATGAGAGCAACCACTATCAATTACTCATTCATCTTTCTCTTCAACTCGAGCAGCTAGGGCTTTCTCCACATTTGTACAACTAGTAGATTTAGTAGACATGTGATTATTTTACTTGATAGCAATAAATACAAATTCATCTAACCTTGCATTTCCTTTATCAAATTCATCATCTTCCACTCCTTCATCAGCAGCATAGTAACACTTCTTTTGAAATTTAGGTTTGTTATATCTTGGCTTGGAAACTCTTTCAGGACACCTTGATGCAAAATGACCTATCTTACTGCAAGAGAAACATTTAATAGGAAACTTCCCTTTATACTTACCTTGTCCTCTGGCTTCTCTTTTCACAATCAGTGCTTCCAGCTCTTCTAGCTCTGTTTCTTCTTCTTCCAACTATTTCATTTCATCCTCATACTTGAATGTCTTTCTTGATGAACTTTCACCCGGATCATATCTATGTTTATCTCTTCCAGAAGTAGTGGCCTTGAATGCAGATTATACCTTAGGAAGGGAATCACCAAATTCACTCAACTCAAAAGCAGTAAGCTTACCAATCAACATATCTCTAGTAACATTTGTCACAGTCTGGAGTTCTTCAATAGCACTAGCTTTGACTTTGTAAGAATCAGGCAAGGATCTAAGAAGTTTAGCAACAATCTCCAATTCATCTATCTATCCACCAGCACATCTGATACCACACACAAGTTCATTCACTCTTTGCATGAAAGTAGTAATGTTCTCATCATCACTCATTCTCAACTTTTCATATTTCCATTTCAAACATTGTAGCTTAACAATCTTCACATTAGCATCACCTTCATATAAGGTCTCCAAATTTTTCTAGATCTCATAAGAAATCTTTAGATCCATCACATTTGTCATCTCAGTATCAGTCAAAGCGCTCAACAATGCCTCCTTAGCCTTGATATTATACTCAACATCCCCAATCTCAGTAGTAGTAGTAGTAGGACAATTCTATGGAATAACATACCTATGGCTTGTAATGTACCAGTAAGCTTCACTAATGCATCTCAAATGGCACTCCATTCGATTCTTCCACAAGGAATAATTTGTTCCATCAAATCTAGGACTATCCTTCTTGTAAGTCGCCATCCTAGATCACCCCAAGCTATTAAACTTCTTCCAAGGAACTTGCTCTGATATCAATTGTTGGCAACACAAGGGAAAACAATTGAGAGGGGGGGTGAATTAGTTGTCACATAATTTTAAAATTATTCAACTTTATTAACCTTATTCATAGATCTGATCAATAACCATGAAAGCATAAATTAACAACATATCAAAAGCACACATAACACCAAGATTTTTACGTGGAAACCCTGTTAGGGGAAAAACCACGGTGGAGGTCAATCCACAAGATTATACCCTGTTAAAAGTATAAGCAAAAATAAATGGGGAATGCACATGCATTTAGGCACACTGCCTAGAGTTCACTACTCAATTACAAAAGGAAGAAACACTGTCTTACAAAAAGATTCTGATTATATCCATCAGATTTGAAATGAGAAAAATACCATCTGATAATGCCTGATTATAGTTCTCGTTAAGCACATGAACACTTCTTCACTCTTCTTCACACTTTGCTCTGCCTTCGAATGATTTAGAACAATATTCATGTGTAGGGCTCACACACTTCACACACTCATACATCCAAATGATAAAATAATCACTTTTATATATTCACAACAAGAAATTACATTGCTCCAAATCGGCTTCAACAAAATAACAAAAATAATATAAAAAGTCGGCCCAAAACAATAAATATTTTTCATGTGAATCAACCAAGGTTAGCTACAACATAGTGAAGACTGAAAATAACATCCTCAAACATGAACCACTTCAATTAATTACTCCTCAAAGATCCACAATGCACTACAAACACCTTGTCAGCCAAGAACATGAAAAACATGAACACGCAAGAGAAAATCTCACATCGTGAGCACAATGATCAATGTGTACATGCAACATAGATAGAGCATGATCTAGAAACATCCACAAACATCATGAATCACTAGAGAAGCATCCGCAACAAATGAACTTACTGAAATCACATCATCTTCATTCAGGAACATAAACTGAAGTAATAGAAAAACTGTTAGAATACAAATCTTCATAACTTGATCAAATCTTCACGTGAATCTCTGAAACTCAACGTGGAAAAACTAGATATACTCAAAAATAAACCCTTTAGTCCACAACCTCTGTATAGAAATGTACTGAATTCACTGATAGATTGAACTTCATTTCACCACTAAAAACCTGTAGCACTTTTTATTACAATTTTCTCAGTATCCTCGACATATACAACTTCTAATGCATTAATGCTAATAGTGTTGACATCAATGACAACCACATATCAACAACACAACCACAACATCCAACAGACCCCTCATGAGCTATGGTTTGGTCATAAGTGCTAATGTCAAGGTTGATGAAGACACAACTAGACCATCCAAAACCTATGGATATGATTCAGATCAAAATGACAGTTCAATTCAAACTCATATTCAAGTGTAGATCATTCTAGAGAGAGAAAATAGTGAGATTACAGAAGTGAGATCACAAGAGCCTGAAGTTGAAGAACATCCTAAGACTCTAAGGTATGTAAGACTAAATCATTCAAAAGATCATATTATAGGTGATAAGAAGAAAGGTGTTCAAACTAGGAGAAGAATTGCAGAAGAATATTGTATCTCAAAAACTGAGCCTAGTAGTGTCAATGAAGCATGCAAAGATGAACATTGGGTGGAAGTAATGAAAGAAGAGATACAAAAAATTGAGAAAAATGATACATGGATTCTTGTTCCTAGACCTAAGGACAAAAATTTAATTGGAACTAAATGGGTCTTTCAGAACAAACTAAATGAGCAAGGTGAAGTTATTAGAAACAAAGCGAGACTATTCTGAAATGGAAGGAATTGAGTTTGAAGAAAAATTTTCCCCTGTTGCTAGGATTGAAGCTGTGAGACTATTTCTTGTTCATGCTACTTACAAAAACTTCAAGGTTTATCAGATGGATTTCAAGTTAGCATTTCTAAATGGTGAACTTGAAGAAGAAGTGTATATTGAGAAACCTGATGGGTTTCAATTGACTGATCAGGGAGACATGGTTTTCTAATTCAAGAAAGCATTGTATGGACTCAAGCAAGCCCCAAGAGCATGGTATGCTAGATTGGACAAGTATTTGTTGAAGCTTGGATTTAATAAAGGTGCTACTAATAGTAATTTGTATTTCAAGATTGATCATGGTAAATATTTGATTTTTGAAGCCTTTGTTGATGATATCATTTTTGAAGGAGATGACAGTTTGTGCATGAAGTTTGTTGATGAGATGCAGAGTGAGTTTGAGATGTCTATGATTGGAGAAATGAAATTTTTTTTGGGATTGAAAATTACTCAACTAGATAAATGGATCTTTATATCTCAGTCCAAGTATGTGAAAGAATTGCTAAAGAATTTTGGAATGGAAGATTCAAAGCTAGTTGATACACCTATGGTGACAAGATGTAAGTTGACACAAGATGATGATTCCCCTAAAGCAAATCAGACTAGATACAGATGCATGATTGGTCAATTGCTCTATTTGACACAAACTAGACCTGATATCAAGAATTTTGTATGCATTGTTGCTAGATTTCAAGTTTGATCCTAAGGAATCTCATGTGATAGCTGTGAAGAAGATTTTTCAGATACTTGAAGGGGACAGTTGATTTTGGCCTATGGTATCCTAAAGAAGATGACCTTGCTTTGAGTGCCTTTACTAATTCTAATTGGGTAGGAGATGTGAATGACAGAAAGAGTATTAGTGGTGGTGCATTTTTCTTGGGAAAGAAGTTGATTTCATGGTTAAGTAAGAAGAATAATGCCATTTCATTATCTACTATAGAGGCATAATACATTATTGTTGCTAACAATTGTACTCAAGTATTGTGGATGAAGTAGATGTTAAAAGATATCAGAGTTGTCTATGATGAACCTATTGCTATGTTCTGTGATAATTCAAGTGCAATTAACATTTCCAAGAATCCAGTGTTGCATTCAAAAACCAAGCATATAGCTATCAATTTTCACTTTTTGAGAGAGAAGGTGAGTGAGAAGGAAGTCAGATTGGAGTATGTGCCCACTAAGGAAAAGATTGTAGATATATTTACCAAGCCCTTGCCTAAGGATAATTTTGAGTATCTCAAAGGTAAGCTAGGGGTGATTACCCATCCTAATCATAATTAAGATGCATTGACTTGCATCAGTCCATGCATTTCATAGTCATATCTTAATATGGATTGATGTTATTGTGGTTGCTACTCAAGGGGAGTATTTAGATGTTAAAAAATGTGGTTCAAAGCTTGTGTGGAGAAAAAGAATGTGTATCTTTGTCATTGATGTCAAAGGGGGAGAAGAGTCATGTGAAATTTTTTGAAAGAGTTAAGGAGAAAAAGAGTCAAAATCTAAGGGGGAGAAAGTGCTAAGAGAAAGTGTCATTGATGGTGTTTTTCACATCATGTGTTGCCATCAATGCCAAAGGGGGAGATTGTTGGATATTGCTGGTATGAGGTTATCATTGATGTCAACACTATTAGAATTAATGTCTTTAAGGTTGTATATGTCGAGGATATTGTGAAAATTGTAATAAAATAAGTTGCAGGTTGTCGTGGTGTAAGT
Organism: Sequoia sempervirens; assembly: GCA_007258455.2. NCBI lineage: Eukaryota > Viridiplantae > Streptophyta > Pinopsida > Cupressales > Cupressaceae > Sequoia > Sequoia sempervirens. The sequence continues at coordinate 593,260,384 of VDFB02281492.1, forward strand.
GAAGTTCATATGTTGGCTAGCTCAGTATATTGTTGATAAGAGGTTATGGATCAAAGGGTTTGTTGTCAAGTATATCTAGTTTATCCACATTAAGTTTCAAGGTTTGCATGAAGATTTGATCGAAAGTTTATGAGTATCTATGTTTTGATAGTTGTTATGTGTCTTCACCGTGGTGTCCTCTGATGTCATCTCTAGTAACGTGAAGTGTTGTGGATGCTTGTGTAGTGATCATGCGATGATTTTGGATGTTTCTAGATCGCTCGCTATCGTTTTGTTGATCCGCGATCGTTGCTCACACCTGATGATCTTCTTTGTGAGGTCGCGGTTTTTTCATGTTCATGGCGACATGGTGATTGTAGCATGTTGTGGATCAAGGAGGAATAATTTTTGAATGTTTTCCATATTCGAGGATGTTGTTTGGGTCCTCACCATGTTGATTGGTTCATTGTAAATTATTTATTGTTTTGGGTGACAATTTGTAACACATTTTATATTTTGTTAAAGTCGGCATGTAGATGATGTTATCCTTGGTTGCAGATATATATGATTTATTTTTTATACCATTTGGATGTATGGTAAGCAAGTGGTGTGTGAAGTGTGTGAGTTCTATGTGTGAATAATGTTCTAATCATTTGAAAGAAGTAAAGTGTGAAGAAGAGAGATCAGATGAAAGTGTACTTAACCAGAACTATAATCAAGCATTAGTAGATGCTATTTTCTCAATTCAAAATATTCTAGATTTAATCCGAATGTATCTGTAAGACATTGAGTCTTCCTTGGGAAGTAAGCCTTTTGTATTTAACCAGTGTGCTTGAATGCATGTGCACTCCCCATTTATCATACTTTTAATAGAGTATAATCTTGTGGACTAACCTCCATCATGGTTTTTCCCCTAACAGGGTTTCCACGTAAAAATATTGGTGTTATGTGTGTTTCTGATGTGGTGATGATTTATACTTTCATGTTTATGTATCAGATCTGAGAATAATTTAAATAAGTATAATTTATATGACAACTGATTCACCCCCCCTCTCAGTTGTCTGCCCTTGTGTTGCTACTAATAGTAATGACAGAAAGAGTACTAGCTCTTTTGTTGAATGATATCATTTTTAATACTTCACATGATAAATAATGACATGTTTTAGTGATAGTCTAGATGCTAATAGTCCTTAACTCTAGTCCATATGGATAAAATAGATATACTTGACAACAAACCCTTTGATCCACAACCTCTTATCATCAACATACTAAGTTGGCCCTATTAGCATCAAAACTATTAATTGCACTCATAAAAGCCTATTGTTTATGAGAAAGTGTAATGTGAGAAATTACACTCCTTTTTCCATTGTGTCTTCCCTTGTGCTACCAATTTTCTGACAATTTCCTTAATAAGTTTCTTACAAATTACATGTTGGCAAGATTGTTGAGTAATTAAACGGTATCAGATGTAGAAATTATACTTCACATAATAAGCTCCATTTCATTTTTCATCTTGGTATCAGAGCGAGTTCCTTAGAAAAAGTTTGATAGCTTGAGGTGATCCAGGACGGCGACATATACGAAGGATAGTCTTGAGATTTGATGGAACTAATTATTCTCTCTAGAAGGCTCGCATGGAGTGTCACTTCAGATACATTGATGAACATTATTGGAACATTACAAAGAATAGGTATATCATCCCACAGAATGGTCCTTCTACTGTAGGTGAGATTAAAGATGTTGAGTACAATATCAGGGCTAATGAAGCATTGTTGAGTGCTTTGACTGATACTGAGATGAAAAATGTAATGGAGCTAAAGACTGCTTATGAGATTTGGAAAAAGTTGGAAACCTTGTATGAAGGTGATACCCATGTGAAGGTTGCTAAGTTGCAAAGCTTGAAAGGGAAATATGAAACATTGAGAATGGGTGAAGATGATAACATAACTTCTTTCATGTAGAGAATGAATGAACTTGTGTGTAGTATCAAATGTGCTGGTGGAACATTGGATGAATCAAAATTGTTGCTAAAGTGCTTAGATCCTTGCCTGTTGCATACAAACACAAAGTTACTGCTATTGAGGAGATCTGAATGATCACAAATGTAACCAGAGACATGTTGATTGGTAAGCTTGTTGCTTTTGAGTTAAGTGAGTTTGGTTAATCTCTTCCTAAGAAAAAATCTACCTTCAAAGCTACTATCTCCGTAAAAGATAAATAGAGATATGATCCGAGAGAAAGTTCTTCTATAAAAATGTCCAAGTATGAATAGGAAATGAGAGAGATTGAAGAAGAAGAAAGAAAACTAGATGAGCTTGAAGTGATTATTGTAAAAAGAGTACCTAGAGGAGAAGGTAAGTATAAAGGTAAATTGCCTCTTAATTTTTTTTTTTGCAATAAGATCGGTCATTTTTCCTCAAGGTGTCCGGAAAGAGTTCCTAAGGCAAAACCTAACAAGCCTAGATTCCAAAGAAAGTGTTATTATGTTGTTGATGAACATGTGATAGATGATGAATCTGATAAAGGGAATTTAAGCAAGGATGAATGGGTATTTATTGCTATCAAATAAAATGATCCAGTACCTATTGAATTTGAAAGTTGCATAAATGTGGAGAAAGCTCTAGCTGCTAGAGTTGAAGAAAAAGATGAGTGGGTGATTGACAGTGGATGCTCTCATCACATGACAAGTGATAACAATAAATTTGTGAGCTTTGAAAAGTATGATGGTGGTTTTGTAAGACTTGGTGATGACAAAGCTGGTGTAATCCATGGTAGAGGATCCATTTCTCTTGATGGTAAGAATAATACTGATGATGTTCTATATGTGGAAGGTTTGAAGCATAATCTCTTAAGTGTTGGAGAGATGGTTGACAAGCGATACAATCTTCAATTCAAGGATGGAAAGTGTAGAATATTGGGGAGTTTAAGAAATTTGATTGCATCCAATACAAAAACAAAAGGTAATATCTTTCACCTAAGTGCCACTAGTAAAAGTTGTCTGATTGCTCAAGTTGATGAAAGTTGGTTGTGGCATAGGAGATTGTGTCATGTAAACTTTGACAATATTATCAAGATAAGTTCTACTTAGAGAGTGAGAGATCTTCCTTAAATGGTAAAACCTATTAATACTATATGCAAGGAATGTTAGTTAGAGAAGAAAACAAGAGTTTCATTCCAGAGCAAATAATATTGTTCGAATGAAGTGTTGGAGCTTGTGCATACTAATCTGTGTGGTCCTTCTAGAGTTGGAAGTTTACAAGGAGATAGGTATTTCATGTTACATATTGATGATTATTCTAGATTGATGTGGTTTTCTTTCTTAAGGGAAAAATCTAGAGCTTTAGAGAAATTCAAGATCTTTAAGGCTATGGTTGAGATAGAGAAAGGTCTAAAGATTAAATGTCTGATATCATATAGAGGTGGTGAATTCACGTCCCATGAGTTTAATTCTTTTTGTGAAGATCATGGGATAAAGAGACAATTATCTGCCCTGTGGACCCCTCAACAAAATGGAGTTGTGGAAAGGAAGAATAGGACAATTCAAGAAGTTTCTAGAACTATGATGTTGGAAGGAAATGTTTCTCATATCTACTACAGAGAAGCTGTGAGTACTACCGTTTACACTCTCAACCGAGTACATATCAAAGGTGATACCAATAAGACCCATAATGAGCTATGGTTTTGTCATAAGCCTACTATTAGATATTTCAAAATCTTTGGTAGTAAATGCTATATCAAAAGAGATGAAAATATAGGAAAGTTTGATGCTAGAAGTGATGAAGGAATCTTTCTTGGTTATTCTAATAAAAGTAAAGCCTACTGGTGCTTCAATAAGAGATTGAGGAAATTAATTGAAAGTGCCAATGTCAAGGTTGATGAAGACACAGTTATACCATCCAACACATGAGGATATGATTTAGACGATCATAATGATAGTTTAGTTCAGGCTTAGAATCAAGTGCAAATCATTCTAGAGGAGGAAGCTACTGAGACTATAGAAGTGAGATCATAAGAGCCTAAAGTTCAAGAAGATCCTAAGACTCCAAGGTACGTGAGACTAAATCATTCAGAAGATTAGATTATAGGTGATAAGAACAAAGGTGTTCCAACTAGGAGAATAATTGTAGAAGAATATTGTTGTATCTCAAAGACTAAGCCTAGTAGTGTCAATGAAGCATGCAAATATGAACATTGGGTGGAAGCAATGAAAGAACTATAGAAAATTGAGAAGAATGATACATGGATTCTTTTTCCTATACCTAAGGACAAAAATTTAATTGGAACTAAATGGGTCTTTCGAAACAAACTAAATGAGCAAGGTGAAGTTGTTAGAAACAAAGCAAAACTTGTGTGTAAAGGATATTCTCAGATGGAAGGAATTGACTTTGAAGAAAAAATTTCCCCTATTGCTAGGATAGAAGTTGTGAGACTATTTCTTACTTATGTTGCTTACAAAAAATTCAAGGTTTATCAGATGGATGTCAAGTCGACATTTCTAAATGGTAAACTAGAAGAAGAATTGTATATTGAGCAACCTGGTGGATTTCAATTGACTGATCAAGGAGACATGGTTTTCCAGTTCAAGAAAGCATTGTATGGACTCAAGCAAGCCCCAAGAGCATGGTATGCCAAATTGGACAAGTATTTGTTGAAGCTTGGATTTAATAAAGGTATTGTTGATAGTAATCTATATTTCAAAATTGATGATGATAAAGAATTGATTGTTGAATTTTTTTCTGATGATATCATTTTTGGAGGAGATGATAGTTTATGCATGAAGTTTGAGATCTCTATGATTGGAGAAATGAAATTATTTTTGGGTTTTGAAATTACTCAGCTAGATAAAAGGATCTTTATATCTCAGTCTAAGTATGTGAAAGAATTAATAAAGAAGTTTGGTATGGAAGATTCAAAGCCAGTTGGTACACCTATGGTGACAAGATGTAAATTGACACAATATGTTGATTCTCCTAAAGAAAATAAGACTAGATATAGATCCATGATTGGTGGATTTCTCTATTTGACTCAAACTAGATGTGACATCATGAATGTTGTATGCATTGTTGCTAGATTTCAAGCTGATCCTAAGGAATCTCATGTGACAGTTGTGAAGAGGATTTTCAGATCCTTTAAGGGGAGAGTTGATTTTGGCCTATGGTATCCTAAAGAAGATGACCTTACTTTGAGTGCCTTTACTGATGTTGATTGGGTAGGAGATGTGAATGATAGAAAGAGTACTAGTGGTGGTGCATTTTTCTTGGGAAAGAAGTTGATTTCATGGTTAAGTAAGAAGAAGAATGCCATTTCTTTATCTACTACAAAGGCATAATGCATTGTTGTTGCTAACAATTGTACTCAAGTATTGTGAATGAAGTAGATGTCTAAAGATATCAGAGTTGTTTTTGATGAACCTACTGCTATATTTTTTGATAATTCAAGTGAAATTAACATTTCTAAGAATCTAATGTTGCATTCAAAAACCAAGCATATATCTATCAAGTTTCACTTTTTGAGAGAGAAGGTGAGTGAGAAGGAAGTTAGATTGGAGTATGTGCCCACTAAGGAACATATTGCAGATATCTTTACCAAGCATTTTCCTAAGGATACTTTTGATAATCTCAGAGGAAAGATAGGGGTGATTACCCCTCCTAATCAGAATTAAGATGCATTGACTGGCATCAGTCTGTGCATTTCATAGTCATATCTTGATCTAGATTGATGTTATGGTGGCTGCTACTCAGGGGGAGTAGCCAAATGTTTAGAAATGTGGTTCAGGGCTTGTTTGGAGAAAGATAATCTGTATTTTTTTCATTGATGTCAAAGGGGGAGAAAGTGCCAAGAAAAAGTGTCGTTGATGGTGTTTTTCATATCATGTGTTTCCATCAATACCAAAGGGGGATATTGTTGGATATTATTGATATTTGGTTGTCATTGATGTCAACACTATTAGTATCAATGTCTTTAAGGCTGTATATGTCGAGGATATTGAGAAAATTGTAGTAAAATAAGTTGCAGGTTGGCAATGGTGAAATGAAGTTCAATTTAGTGGCCAGCTCAGTATGTTGATGATAAGAGGTTGTGGATAAAAGAGTTTGTTTTCAAGTATATCTAGTTTATCCGTATGAATTTTCAAAGGTTTGCATGAAGATTTGATTGAGTTATGAGTATCTATGTTATGAAAATTGTTCTTTTGCTTCAACTGGTGTTCTTGAAAGAAGATAATGTTATTCTAGTAACGTGAAGTGTTGTAGATGCTTCTATAGTGATTCATGATGTTTTTGGATGTTTCTAGATCATGCTTTATCTGTGTTTTTGATCCATGTTGATCATTGTGCTCATGATTTGTGATTTTATTTTGTGAGTTCATGTTTTAAAGTTCATGGCTAACAAGGTGACTGTAGTGGGTTGTGAATCTTCGAGGAATAATTTTTGAAGGTGTTCCATCTCCGAGGATGTTATTTTGGGTCCTCACTATATTGTGGTTGACTTTAGTTGCTTCGCATTGTAATTTTTTTATTGTTTTGGGCCGACAATTTGTACACATTTTATATTTTGTTGGGCTAACATGTAGATGATGTTATTCTTGGTTGCGGATATATATGATCATTTTTTTACACCATTTGTATGTATGGTAAGCAAGTGGTGTGCGAAGTGTGTGAGTGCTATGTGAAAATAACTTTTGAAAGCATAAATAAAGTGTGAAGAAGAGTGAGCAGATGAAAGTGTACTTAACCGAAACTGTAATCAGGCATTAGCAAATGCTATTTTCTAAGTTCAAAATCTTCTAGATTTAATCTGAATGTATCTTTAAAATAGTGAGTCTTCCTTGGGTAGTAAGCCTTTTGTATTTGAGCAGTGAGCTCTAGGAAGTGTGCCTGAATGCATGTTCATTCCCCATTTATCATACTTTTAATAGAGTATAATCTTGTGGACTAACCTCCACCGTGGTTTTTCCCCTAACAGGGTTTCCACATAAAAATATTGGTGTTATGTGTGTTTCTGATGTGGTGATGGTTTATTCTTTCATGTTTATTTATTGGATCTTGGAATAAGTTTAATAAGTATAATGTCTATGACAACTGATTCACCCCCACCCTCTTAGTTGTCTTCCCTTGTGTTCCCAACAATTATTCAAGCGTTCACCAGAGATTAAGGAAGATTCAAAGCCAGTTGGTATAACTATCAAAGAATTCTTTAGTTTAGGGTTTAGGGTTTAGGGTTTGAACTAAGATAAAATAATAAACCTTGTGATAAGAGAAATTGAGAACCCAAAACTACATCCTTGAAGACGGAACACCTTCAAAAATTATTCCTCGAAGATCCACAACATGCATCAATCACCCTATCGGCCATGAACATGAAAAATATGAACTCACAGAAGAAAATCACCAATCGCGAGTACAACGATCAATGCAGATCAACAACATAGATAGAGCACAATCTAGAAACATCCACAAGCATCATGAATCACTACATAAACATTTGCAACACTTCAAGTTACTAGAATCACATCAAGAACACCAACTGAAGTAACAGAACAATTGTCAGAACATAAATACTCATAACTCAATCAAATCTTCATGTGAACCTTTGAAACTTTATGTGGATAAACTAGACATACTTGACAACAAACCCTTTGATCCACAACCTCTTATCAATAGTATACTGAGCTAGCCAAAATATTGAACTTCACTGCACCACTAACAACCTGCAACTTATTTTATTACAATTTTCTAAATATCCTTCACATATACAACCTTAGAGACATTAATGCTAATAGTGTTAACATAAATAACAACCACATATCAGCAATATCCAACAATCTTCCCCTTTGGAATTGATGGCATCACATGATGTGAAAAACACCATCAACGACACTTCCTCTTAGCACTTTCTCCCCCTTAGATTTTGACTCTTTTTCTTTTTAACTCTTTCACAGTTTTTCACATGACTCTTCTCCCCCTTTGACATCAATGACAAAGATACACATTATCTTTCTCCGGAAAACCTCTGATACAATTTTTTGGCAACACAAGGACAAACAACTGAGAGGGGGGTGGGGGGTGAATCAGTTGTCACAGAAATTATACTTATTAAACTTATTCTCAGATTTGATAAATAAACATGAAAGCATAAACCATCACCACATC